>OX463782.1:7634767-8308532 GCA_949825025.1 Siphlonurus alternatus | reverse complement strand
CCCCCCGTCCCCCCCCACCACCTCCTTTCTACGCAACTGCTGTCATTACTCATAGGATTTTGAACTTTTTGTAATAACTTGTCGTGTGCTTAACAAGGGGGGCTACTCTGCGTTGCAGTCAAGCAACTCTTAATATAATTTGTGTTGATAGAAATAGAAATGAAGTTCAGCAATTTGCTGACTAATAATAATTAAGTCTAGCAATCTAATCAGGGTATGGCTCGTCAATTGATTGATGTAACTTGCGTTTTTGTTTCTAATTTTTAAAAGACCAACAGATGCAAAAGCAGACATGTTTCACTTGGTCATTTCAAGCATGTAGCTCTCATCAAACAATACACTCGTCTTGTTTTGCATCATCTCTAAGGTCCCATTATGTATTCTCATTCTTCAAAAATATTTTCAAACTCTTTTTGCATTCAATCTACATTTCTTTATCTTTTGAAAAAATAAAATAAAAATAAGAAAAAGAACACATTTTGTAAAAAAAATATTAGGAATAGTCTAGCTGGGGAAAAAAAAATAGAATATTGTCATTTTATGTTTTAATTAATTATAATGTACCTCTCTGTATCAACTTTGCAAATAAGATAAAAATAAACATTTAAGAAACAATATACTTATATTTTTATTTGTCATGCACCTTCGATCATGATATTTAAAGAGGTTATAATTATATATAAAGAATACAGATTATATATTATGTGCTATAATTTACTAATAAGGAAAGATGTATATTATACTGCATACCAGTAGTAACAATTAAAAGAGCATTTTATTTACTTGCAATTAATAGATATACGCACTTTTAGAAATAAAAGTCTCATCAAATTTTTATTATTTAATTATTAAGTTTTATTTTTATCACAAAAAAAAACGTTCCTATTTTCCATGGGTTTATATTAACACAGCTTGATAGATCACAAAATTTACGACCCGTGGCGGTAAACATGGTTTTTGATACAAGAAAATCGTGTTCACGTCCACATATGACAAGGACCGCAAATTAATCCTCGTTATCTTATCTGGCGAGGGCGCGCCCGCCGTCTTCTCTGATGCTCACTCGCGAGGTGTGAGAAATGTGCTGCAGCGCCGCGCGAGTGTGGGCCGTGCTCGCGGGAGTCTGTGGACTGGTATGTCACACCATTCAAATAGGACAATTTTGTATGCAAATATTTTGAAATAAAAGGTTAATTTATTGTTCTCTATATATTAATTGGAATTTTAATATCGAGCTTTTTGTTTTGATTTTAAATATGTATAGCAATATTCTAATTAATGGACGCGCACTTATACTTGTATTTTGTAATAATATATATATATATATATATATATATATATATATATATATATATATATATATATATATATATATATATATATATATATATATATATATATATATATATATATATATATATATATATATAACGAAAATTAATGGTACTATATATAGCTGTAATGCGTAATATATTGTGTGCTTAATTGTGACTATAATAATATCTTTTTTGTGAAACGTCATTGCGAGTTTTTGTAAATGAATTATTAATTAAGGTACCAAAATTTAAAAGCGTTTATACGTGTACAAAGTTTTATTAATAATAATAAAAAATACTGCCATAAATCGCTGCATGCACTGTACACTGTATAAAAACATAAAGTAACAATTTAAGTAAATAACTTTATAAATATTTAGCTGAAATAAACAGCATTAAAAAATACTTCTCCATGTCTGCATGGAAATATAATTGTCCTAAATACTTGAATTTTTACTAAGACGTAAATTTTATAATGTTTGTTTTCTGAGAACAATTAATTATCATCATGCAGGCCTTGAAATTTTGCAGTACGTACGATATATAAACAACCTGTTGCTTTAATTGCAGAAAGTATGACTTTGGTTTGTCTTTTTTTACGATGTAATTATTATAATGCAATTCAACTTTTTTTAAAAATTTAGAAAAAATAAAAAGCATGTTAAATTTTTAATAACAATTTAATAACTCTATAATATATTATGCGATGTTACAATAATATAATGATGATTATAAAAATTAAAAACATATATTGTACTATATTATGTGTATGTATGCGTGTATTATACTTGTGTTTCATTGTGGTACGATGACATAATGCAGTCATCTGGTTATTTTTTAATAAACGTACGCCGCGCGTGTACGCACTGCAGACAAAAATATTCAATGCATGTTTCCATTAAAAATATATTGTTATGAATAAATAAATAAATAAAAATTGGTGCATGAGCATATAATTTTAATAATCTAATTTCATGCAATTGAAATTTCTTACATTAAATTTGTATACATTAATATATATAATTAAAATGAGAGGGATGGAGAAGCATATACGGTAAAACTGTAAAAGAGATCGACCGAATTGCGTGCAGTACGTCGTAACAGTAAGTGAGGTTGCAGCTGCAGGGGGTGGCCTGGCTAGCCCTGGGGATCGCTGCGCTTGCCTTCTACAACTGCGAGTTGAAGGTCCTCGGACAGCCCGGACAAGGTGAACAGCCGAGCCCCGGACTGCTGCTGTACGTCGTGTACTTTTACAGTAAGTGTGCAGTGCAGCCTTCATATATGGTATAATTAGTATGGAGTTGGAGTAGAGGGGTATCGTATTAAAATAGTATATAATAAAAATAAATAATAATAATAATAAATTACTTTATTTGTAAATAAGAGCGAAAGTGCCCGTGGTTATATAATAGAGGACTCCATATAGCGCGTATACGTCCTATCAACTAAACCTAAGAGACAGCCAATATGATACAAAAATTGCAATCAACTGATTGTGAGAATATTATAATAATTACATAATATAAGTATTTTTATAAAATACAAAATAAATTGAATCTAAACTAATGCATTAATATTTTAATAATACCAATATACTGCTTGAATAAAGCGCCTATTTAATTCCACATGATATTTCATAAGATAATTTTTAAATTTTAATTTACGAATATAATTACGATATTTATAAAATACGATTAATTTATCAGAATTGAATATAATAAATAGAAAAGAAAAATTCTCAGAAGATGAGCGAGGTGTGAATAACTGATGTGTGATGATAAAATCTTGATCTGTGACAAAACTAATTGCTGTGGAGTATGACGCAATTAAACTTTGAGGATTTGGATTAAGATTACAATTTAAGATATTGCAAAACTTTTGCCGTAATATATGGTGTTGGTGATGTCTTGTATTCATATAATTAATCCTTTTATTACTGTTTTTTTTTTCATGTGGATTATAATTTACATTGATATTATGACAGAGTCTGAATACAAAAAGGTATCTGTTTGGGTTGATTGTTAATTCACATGATTAACATATTAAATACGTGGCATACGTGTTATTTACCTATAGTACGATAAAATGTTACAAAGTTCAGTGTACTGAAAACTACACATAAATTAGCAATGTTACAAGAAATAGCATGCTTGATTAATTTTTTCACTGTTTTAAAAATTAAGAAATATTACTATATAATATAAAGAAATTATTGTTAATTAAATTCAGGGAATATTTTGCATGTCGAATAAAAGTAGTGCTATATTTTCTCTATTTGTATGATTTCTCATACAGAAATGGATCTTTAAATATTATACAAATATATTTTATATATTATATATTTGTATAATTAGATAATATAATACTATATATACATGCACACACATGCAGACTTATCCATATACATAGTGCATGCAGGGACAGAATGATTGGACTGATTGGTGCAGCACGTGTGTATCGCTGTCTCACTCATCTTTATGATTGAGTTTGTTCTTTAATTGTTATGTACATAATTACAAAAGTCTCGTTGTTGACGTGCTAATAATTGATGACCGTGACTATAATATACCGCGAGCGTTATTACCTCATGCATATATGATATCTCGCGCGTCTCCTCGCATCCTTCATATATAGCTGCATGTTTGTCGAGTACATATTATATATATTATACATACACGTATATGTCACAGTTATGTGTTCAAGTTTATCTGTTGTTTCGTACACATCCATTGTGATGAGGCAGCGCGATGACATTGCATTATATATGTTTAGTAGCTGTGGAATTCGGATCTTGACATCTTTCTTTCCATTTTATATCTCGCAACTTATAGAAAGATGAGGCATATCATCCACTGCATAAATATTATAATTGTTGCAATATTTTACAATATGTGTCTCTGATACTAACATTTTGATGAATTTGAATTTGAAAAGATTTTAATTTTAACAAGAAACTTTCAAGAAAGAGAGGATGAAACAAAATTGCACATGCAGCTATACTTCCATTATAAATTGTAAGTTCTTTTTGCTGTAGTATAGCTTGCAACGATGCTGTGTAATTAAACAATGTTAATTAATATATTTAATATATTATATTATAATATATACTGTATATTATATATACTTGCCCGATGTGTTGTCTACAATCAGGCGTGTGCAAATTAAAATCGTGCTCCTAAATGCAGGCAACTTTTCGTGCAGCTGATGTGATTTGCAAAATCACAGCGGTCGCATCAGCTACATGGACATAATCATATGAAGCAGCAGTCTTGTAGCGTTTAAAAAGAGTTAAACGTTTCTCTTAAGGTAGAGATAACACACGCTAATGTTAATAAAAATCCCTTTCAGGAAAATTATGAAAAAAATTTAGAATGTTCTCGATCCCTTTACCTTATCAGTAGGTAAAATATGAGGTATATAAAAACGAGCTAGTTTCCGAGTTATTAATTTTTAAAGTTGACTAATTTAATATGAAAGTTCCATTTCTCCATGTTAAATTGACGAATTGTAAAAATTAATAACTCAAAAACTAGCTCGTTTTTGTATACCTGATATTTTACCTACTGATACGGTATAATGTAAAGAAGAACATACTATTTTTTTTTTTCATAATTTTAATGAATGGGACTTTTATTAACATTGGACGTATTATCTCACCTTAAGTGACTTATTAATCTTATTATTAATTATTATATTATATATAATTATGCAAGACATGAAATTATCGTTTGTTTTCACATTTTCACAAGAATAAATAAATATCTTAAATATCGCCTCTGGAAAGTTCCCTTTGCAGCCTTGTTGATCTTCATGCTCTGTGATTATACTGATTATATTACATATGAATGGCAGTTAACAAAAGGCTGCAAAAAAGGGGCGAAAAGTTTCAACATTTTACAAGTCACTTAATTGGAAATTAATTAATTAACGACTTGGAAATTGGAAGTTGAAAATTTTCTTATAAGGAAATGTTGAATTGTAACAAATATTAGAATAATGGTATCAAAGAATTAAAATTTTCGGACATATGTATATTAATTATCCTCTGATTTTATTGTGTTAACACCAAATTTTTAATCTCAAACTAATGTGCCTGATTTTGCAGATCCGAAATGCGTGTCTCCTGAAGACCCCGCCTTGGGTTGGCCCACGGAGCTGGTGGCCACCGCTGAGCGCACGTGGCAGTGGGCCATCACCTACATCGTCCTCAGCGCCACCTGGGCCTTCGTCAGCATCGCCCTCCTCGGTAAGAAATTGGTGAACATCGGAGAACGTATACTTTTCATTTTAAAACTCTGTAAGGAAATTTGTCCCTCTATAGGGTCCCCAAAATAAACGTTGTGGGATAGGTTATAGTCATCGTTCCCCTCCCTCAGGTATTTTTATCTGACTACAATTAACTAAGCAATTAATTTTTTAGAGTGGGTGGTTCCTGCTTTATAGCAGTTTATTATAACACGTCATTTATTATTACAAATAATAAAATTCAGAGGATAATTAATAGCCATTTGATTACATAGTTGCTAACCACGTATGTTAACATATTTTTTCTAAACATTATTTGTGTGAAGTATAATTTATATAAATAATATATTATACACGTACACCATAATAAAATATTAACACTTCGTGGCAGATGACGTCATCCGGTGCTCACTTTACGAGTCTTTACGTGTGGTTGCAGTGACAGGCAGCGTTTGGTGTCGCAGCTCGTGCTGGCGGGGCTCGGTGCTATTTTCGTGGCTGCTCGTCACTCTAGCCGTGCTGGTAGCTGACGTGGTGGCTACCATACATTATGGCTTGGACGTGGGTACCGTCTTGGTGAGTCTATCTTAATCTCATAATTGGTGATCTTCAAACACCATTTTACCTTAATTTTTTTTCCTCTAGGAAGGTGGGTCATTGCTGTCTCTACTGGAGGACGCGGTACTTCCCGGATCCGAAGTGGCAAATTTCCTTGAGAGAATTACATCCCCGCTGGCCACGATTCCTTCTATTGCGATGTTACTTGCGACTTCACGTTGTTTGCTGCTGTGGGCCATCAATCTGATTTTATGGTTTGCAATTGCGTTCTCTTTCTGCCGGGTGACTCGCAAACCGCGCCAGGAAGAACCCATCTCGCCGTCAGCCACCTCGACGGTTCGCCATGAAGAGCTGACCTGGCGAGGAACCAACAGCCAGGAGACCCAAGACCATGGTCGTGAGGGGCGAGGGAGACTGAACAATTACGACGAGACACGAGGGAGGCCCAACAATAACGAGATGGCGATGCGTGGAGGGACGAACAGTTATGAAGGAACACGAGGAGGACATTACAACGAGGCGTTCCAGAACTATGACGAGGCGAACGATGAGGTTCCCGGTCCGGTCAAGTTCAGGTGAGCTTGTAACTGCCTCATGACCATTTAATTATATGATTATATATAAGAGTCTTACAATTGTTAGTGAAATAGACGGAACAACTTTTAGGATAACCACTCGTTATGTGTGTATTAATTGTGGGCAGAAAAAGCTCCTCGCAAATTAAAGGTACACCAATATAATATAGTTCAGTGTTTTTAATTGTTGGTATATATACATTCTAGGATGCTAATTCTAAATATAAAAGGGACTTTTCCCCCTAATTTAACGGTTCAAATGCGAAAACGTTAAAAATAAAAAATTAAGTTTTTTACTTGATAAACTTTATGTATTCAACGATATTTTATATCCACGAGTGGTTTAAATAACGCTTGGTGTGTGAAGTGTCAGTAAAATCTACACACATCAGCATTATTTGCCTTAATTACCACAGTGATTTACTTCCACCTTGCTCAATAATAAATAAATGAATTAATAAATCGCCTCGTAACAATACTGCGTACGTTAATTCGTAAGAGAAATCGCAAAATAACTGACGCTGTTAATTTTTTTCTTGCAGGGGCAGCTACGCCTCGGACGATACGAGACCCGCCCCCGGTAATAGAAACTCTCGTCTCTCGGTGACACCTGCCGAATTGCGTGGTCAGCTTCCCTGGTCATACCTCACTCCTGACGAGCCCCAACACGTCGCTCGTGAGCCACCGCACGAGGCGGAGGAGTGGCGTCTGCCGAGACCCACCTACACGTCGAGTGCGCCTCCCATGCAGCATTTCTATCATTTCCCGTACCCTCCCACGGGTCAACCGGCCTCGCAGTACCAGCAGCAGACTCCTTTCAACCAAAATATTTACCGGCCGTAACCCCAGCACTGTAGTACAAAAACAACACCCGCTCTTATGAATGTCTTCTTTCTAGCTATAATCAATGCTGCAATTTAAAAAAAAAAAAAAAAAAAATAGCCTCAATTTTTATCCCTGACACTAAACATGGTGCTAAACTATAATTAATGAGCTTAACGACATGGCTAGTCCCTGGTTTAGCATCATGTTTAGCACCGGGATAAAAATTGAGGCTAAAGTGGTGGTTAAAGTGTTTTGTGAATATCCCTCTTTGTTATTTTCAATCTATTTCAAAACTTTTTTTTTTTTTTTTTTTAATGCAAAGTAAACTCCAAGTCACTTGCAGGTTCAGTATAAACTAAATTTTGTTGAATAAAACATGTAATCTGAATTATATCATGCTAATTATCAATGTTAAATTTTTGTTATACAATCACTACGTACACATGACGGTGTTTAATACGGATCCGTTGAAGACGGATAATGTTAATTCTTATGAGGCGTCGCTAAAACTATAATTATTAGCTAATCATATAAAATACCACAATTACCCCGCCGATAATATTCCTTAGTCATTGTAAGATGTAATTTTATGTGCCATAATAGACTTAATTCAGAAGTCTCATAATTTTATTTAGAATATTTTAACGAAGGACTGTTTAAAGGTGTCCCGCATGGCTTGAATGTGAATTATATGTTATAATGTACTTATTATTTTAATTATTGTTGTTCAATTTTATTTATATTTTAATAATTATATTATGTTTATATTTTTAAGTAACATGCAATGATTTTTATTTCTTCGACCTTTCAAAATTAAATTAATTGCTAAAATTAAGATGTCACTTTTTTGTTCCACTGCCAACTTATTGGTCTCACGGCGTAGTATCTATTAAATTGGTGTTGCAGTATGAAACTTAATCTTATCACTGATTTTCATTTAATTTACCTCACTATGCAATTGGATGTATAGTAGCTAGCTATCAAGTTTTGCGGATTTAGCACCCGATTATATGGGAGGGATATGAATTAATCATTTTAATATATATAAATCGATCTAAGTCTTTAAGAAGTCCTATAAGGTAAAAATATTCACCCAAATAACAGCTTAAAATTACAAATAATTTTAAAATTAAACAACACAAATTAAAAGCAAATGCTTTAACTTTAAATATAATATATTTATGATCAGGCGCGGATCCAGGAAAAAATTTCGGAGGGGGCTGCCTCCATAAGGCCAATGTTAAAAAAAAATTGGAGTGGGGGAAGTGCCTATATTGCCCATGTTAAATTAAAAATTTCGGGGGGGGGGGCTCTGCAGCCCCCCTAGCCCCCCCCCCTAGATCCGCGCCTGTTTATGATAAAATAAATAATATATTTCACTTAATAGTGCAGCAAACTAAGTATGTGATTGCCATAATTATGTTCCACAATTCACATATATCCTTCTCACTGTCAGTACTTTCATACGAGTTGGTTGTTAAAAATTCATTAACGCAATTCCTTAATTCTAATTGTTGTTTTTTTAAGTTTATTGATACTTTTAATTACCTCTTTTTTCTTTGGTCATATTATTGTGGTGAAATATCACAAACTATAGACTACTAGTAGGTGGAACATTGGACGTAGTCTCTTACACATAGCACAAGTAAAAAATATGCTAATTTTTCCATTCGGGGCGCCAATGTTGTGAGTCTCCCTCCCCCCTTTCCCCCCATCAGGTGTATAATGTGATCATTGAAAATAAAACGAAATGGTTGATTTTTGTAATAGTGACTTAATTTCGATAAGAAATAATACAATTAGAAGTATGGCGAGAGAACGTCGCAACTGTAAGAGCCAAGCTAATGGGCGTTATCTTCTCAGTGACTCATCCCTTCTAGTCACAATAATTGGAAATATAATTTTATTGTTTACCTTTGATATAAATTGGAACAGTGAAGGACTATAAAGATTATGGTTTTTGGTGAACACTGATTTAATAACAACTGATTTCAAATAATGAACAAAAACATATAGGAGTGAAAGTTTTTATACCTATATATGTTAGTTTAGTTGAAATAATACTAAAAGTAGCAATTTAGGTTAAATTTTTGGAGAACACCGATTTAATTCAAAATATTATTTCAATGGTCTATATAATATATATAGCACTTTTTTTTTTGTAATGATCGAGGGCATCGAATTATGTAAATTTTCATATAGTTTTGTTTCTCACAGTTTGTGGATATAATTACTTTTTACTGTAACACTATATAGCCCATAAAATTAATTATAGTTATATATCTTTATAATTATTTTTCGTATAACGTGACTATGATATGTAATGAATTTGCAGAACAATTTAAATTTGTTGCAAAGAAACTGAAAAAATTGGCAATATATAACTAGAAGTTCTTTATAAATAAGTGCAATAAAATTATTATTAATTAATTATTATAATTAATTATTAATTTTAATAATTTCACGCTTTCAGCTTGTTCATATTTTGTTCATTTAATTAAAGATGAAACAAATAAACGAATAAAAAATATTCGAGAAATAAACACTTTCAAGTCTTCAATTTTGTCAAAATTAAAATATCATCTTAGTGCTTTCAAAGAAATATAGTCAAACTTAATCATCGTTATAGAGAGCAGGCAGAAAATTTTCCTGTCAAAAAACACTGTATAATTTTGTAGAGCATGTTGATAATAAACGGATGCAATTAGATAAATTGCCGCAGCAATTTCTCACCTTTCACAATTTTTAGTACTCGGGCAACGTTATAATTATAAAAAAACAAAATCAAACGAATATACTCGTCGCTACAGAAAAATGAACCTTGCTGCACCTTAACATAAGGGTCATGCTAAAAGTTCTCTTGTACTAAGCCGGCGTCATTTCTAAAGCATGCGCCAACGCTTGATCTTATCAGGTTTGATAAGGTATCATGACGTCACCGCGCAAGAGTTTATGCGATGGAAGACATTCTACTCAACCTGCAGCAATGAACCAATAAAGCGTTGTTTTGACATTTTTAGTACAGTGTCGGTCGTAGAAAATGTCAGGAATGAAGCCATTAAAGCGTTGTTCTGAATGATGTACAGTACTGTACTACTGTATACTGAGGTATACGTATTAAATAATTTGCTATATATATATATATATATATATATATATATTATATATCTTCATACGTTTTTATGTTTTTATTCATGATTTTTTTTATACCTTCGAAATCTTCATCTACTATTTATGCATGAAATTCTATTCAAACTCTATATACGATATTTTTTATACATAATAAATATATAAGTATATATATAATTATGTAGTATAATATATTATATATAATATACAATATTGAAATAAAAAATAACGATTAAACATAAATCGAAATGTAATTATATTTGTTTTTATAATGTACATTTTACTCACTATTGGAAGAAAATAAAAATTACAATTAATTTTAATGAAGCTATAAAGGCAATTATTATAGCATTTAAAATATTATATTTATTTGTAATTAGTTTACATTTGATCATATAAACAAAAATAAATTTCATCCTATTGGCGGCGATCCTAAGTTACTACACTATAATACAATTTATCCTGCATTATATCTTTATCGCAAATTTCAGACTTACTATATTTATTATATTTTGCATCTAGTGGCTAGCGTTTTTTTTTTTTTCTTCCCACCTCCGACATGACATTTCAACAGGGCCTTTGCTCAATTAACTCCAGTTAATGCTTTCATTAATCCTAATTTGGTCCGATGACACGGTGATGACGTGACAACCGCAGCATCCACCTGACGTCGTTAAGTTGCAACACATGACGCTGAACTAATATTATTGACAGCTTCTTTGTTGACTCTCAATGCTTTATTGCTTCTGCAGTTTCTAAATGACATATTTTCCTTGATAAAAAAAAATGCTTCATACTTTTATTAAGATAATAAATCATACTTTTTGCTATCAATCAGTTATCATTCCTTTTTATTTAATACCCATGTCATAAAACATCCTGACGTTCGTTCCTATTGCATTAACTAACACGTCCGTTTCCTGAGTGGTTTTTCCTCGGATGTTTACTATACTTAAATTAATTTTAAATTCCCTCCAGACGAAACCGGAAACGCAAAAGCATCTCTTCTTAAATATGCAATCAGGCAGGACCTCCCACACCGACTACCGCTCTGCAAAGTGTCAACTTTGATAATAACAGAAAAGTTAGTAATTATGCAATTCCGGTGGGGGTATTAAAATAATTTAACTGTAGTAAAAGATAACCTTTACAATAATTTATTCAAATCCGTTCAAAAAGTTTTTATTTGTCGCGTGCTCCGGACTCCGGAGGCAAAATTTAAGACACAGGGTACGTAAATTATAATGAGACATATTAGAAGTATACAGTCCGCGTATATGAAAGTGGAACAGTGCATGTGTACGCGCTGCACTAGTATTAGCTCTGTTCCACTCTTTAAGACTCACGCTGTACATATAGTTTGCTTAGTAGGAAGAATAATATCAAATAAATAAAACTATATAAACTGTATATTTATCTGCTAAGGATCTATTTTAAATTCAAATTTTTGCAAATTCTGCTACTCGACTCTTAGGTGAGTTTGCCCTCAATTTCTAATCTTTAAATTTTATATTTAATTTTTTTAATATTGGGAGAGTAAATATTGCTTATAACTTATAATATAAAGCCTCTCGATGTAATATTAATTTATTAATGACCGTACGTGCGATATGCAATTTCGTAGAAGTCCAAATAAGGGCTTATATACTGTTTATCCCTCCATTTTCTAGTTCAAAGGCTCGATCACCTCAAATATATATTTTTTTGTGGAACTCTTTACCTCTGGAGCTTCGGTCAATAAGTGGTACAGTGTTTTATGTTTTATGGTAAGCTCAAATCTCATGTATAAAATATATATATTATGTGTATTAAATTATTGTAATAAATTAAGTTGACACAGATTAGCGTATTAGTTTACTTTATAGTTGTAAAATTGTTGTATAATATTGATTATCTCTGTTTTGAATGTTATAATTTTTTTCATTGCAATGTTTCCCGGGGTTTTGCTATTCACTTTTTTTGATATTATAGGTTCTTCATGGACTGTTTAGTGTCTCCTGCCTCTAATTTGCTGTTTATGTATTCATGAGGGTACTAGCTAGATAATAAATAAATTGTTTATTAAATTTATTCTCATTTTTTTGCTACACTAACATTGTTTGAGCTAGATCTTACAGTGACAGGTACGTAGATGATGAGTTAAGATTTAATTTCACCTTTCAAAATGCGGCTACGCCCTGCTGCTCTAAATATTCAGCATCACTTAATTCTATATTTATATTGAAGGACGTTGAAATTATTGTAACAAAGTATGTGATCATGTCAATGCTATAGTGTTATTGAATGCTAGATTATGTTTATCACTTGTTCTGGCTTTGATAAGATAAGACTGGCGATCAGACGGGGCCATCATCACTCCTCGATATGTCGGCGTTGTCTCCGCACGCGAGGCCGCTCGGCCTCCTCGCTGGATATGTGTGCACGGTAAGTAATAATCAAAATTATAACAACAATGGTGCAGTAAAAATCGCACAGTAGCAGATTTTTTTTCAGATTTTTTCTAGGTGCGGGAACAGTTTTTTGAAAAATATATATTTTTGTACTATCTCGCCCTTTTTGGTAAAAGTACCGTCCTTTTAATTAAAGTGACGTCCAAATACGGGCGTGGTCACGCAATTTTAATAATGCAAAGATAAAGACAAGAGTTTTTCTATCGTAAAAATCAAAGTAGTATAACATTTTAAAGTTTTTTTTCCATTTATGTTTTTATATTTTTGACGATCGATGATCCGAGACCTCCATGTTAAATTTTTTATTCAAAAATTTCACCATATAAGACACGGGGGTCTGTGATCTGCATGTGATAGTCTCTGGACATTTTAAATAATTTATTTTAAAATGACTAGTTTTTAAAAATGCAGATTTCTATAATATTATCAGACTTTATAACGTTTTCTAGCTGACGTTCAATGAGTTAAATTTAGTTTATTTTTCTGATAAGTATTTCCTTAAAAAAATAATGTGGTATAAAACATGATATTAATGTAGGAACTTATTAATGTATAATCATCGATCTGTTCAAAATCCTGTTAAATTAAAAATTAATTGGTGCGTAATTATTATTATTTTTTTACAGAGAAATAAGTCTTTTACATTTCATGCCTTCACGTTTTCAAAGTATGCAAATGTATTCAGAACTTTTTTTTTTCAGAAAGTGCATTAAAAATAAAATCTTATGCATAATATAGTGCCATTAAATTATTAAGTTATATACTTTTTTTACAGTCTCTTCTGAAGAAATTTCTTATATTATAGTTCATAACTTAATTTATATTTTGCTGATTTTGCATTATACTTCTAAATCAGAACTTAATTCACAAGTGCCTCATTTGATTATGATAGTTAAGAGTCGCATTATAAAGCTAATCTACTACTGTTAATCCAGTTATAGTAGTGTACGTAATATCTGTTAAATATTTAGAATGAATGATACACATCTCAAACTACGATATATATGTACAGTATATTTTATGAATTATAGTTATTATAATTCAGGTACACTCATTTTTATTTTACAACCTCCACTATGCAAGTTAAATTTTAAATTTTTACTAGAGAGTTACATTATAGTTTACAAAAGATCTTAATCTTTGTTCCAAATAACTGAAAAATGGTGTAAAAAATTATATATATATATATATATATATATATATATATATATATATATATATATATATATATATATATATATTTAATATGCAAAGAATGATGCATGGATTTGATTAGAATGTAGCCTTGTTTGCTTATCTTTTCTTTAATATTCTACATCTTTGATTTTTTAGTGTTAAAAGATTAATATGTCAATGTCAAACGTTTTTAAAATGAATTTTGTTTAACGTTCTTTTTATTCTTTCTAATAAAATTATACGAGTTCAGTGAACTTCAAAATGTCAACATTTATCGTTCATAATAGAAACTATAATCTTGAAAGTTATAGACTACAAATATTAGAAATCTAGCTCTATAATGTATCAATAGCTGCTTTTGTTATTGTCAAATTTATATAATAAATGATATTCTTTCTGGAAGTTGCTGATAGGTTTTAGGGTTTCTTATTCGTATTTCAGCGTTACATTTTTATCAAATATTATAATATAAAGGCAAGTACTACTAACAAATCTTAAGTAATTTAAATGCAGAACCCCCTGTAAAGATTCCAAATTGAATTAAACACAGAATAGCTACAAAATTTACTACTTTCGGAAGGGATATCAAATTTATATTTAACTTCTAAATAGCTCTGTGAACTTGTTTTGATCAATATTTATTTTAGTAAATTTGTTATAAATAAATCATTTTAATGAGAAAAAGAAACTATGGAAACTCTTGTTCCCCGGTCGCCACCTTGGTGAGTGTTCTCCTTGTGATGTCACATCTCGATCAATTTATCACCCACGAGAGCTCTGTTCGTAAATGCACAATCAGAAAGAATAAATTTTTATTGATGAACCTTATGTACATGGAACATCAGTAAAAATCGTTTTTTTTTTTTTTCTAATTGTGTATTTACGAACAGAGCCTCTGTTCGTAAATACAGAGCTATGGATTCTACCAGCTGAGAACAGTCTCACCCAACGACTATATTCTTGAGTCTGACCCAGTCTTGTTTGCCTCCTCAATCGAGTCCTCCTCCTCCTCAATACTCCTAACCGCTCATTTCGTCCCGCTCTGATGGAGCTTGTGATATTCGCACCAGAAATTTACGTAGACGAACAGAGAGAGAGAGATGTTAGCAGAGTGACGTTTAAAAAAATTTCACGCCTCTTAAACATACGCAAGTCCCGTTTTGAAAAATGAAAGTTAACATCCCAATGTATATAGCTACTTTTTATACAATGAAATCACGAACATATGTCGGTGATTCAAATATTTATATGTTCAAATAGATCGGAAATGGAAATAAAATAAAAATTATTACCATATATGCACATGTTTAAATTTCCAATTTACATGTTTTTTTTTTGTGTGTATGTGGATCGAGTAATGCTTCAAATAATTCTTAAAAGCCAATATAAGTATTGTAATACTTTACATATTGGAATCAGTCATTTTTTTTTTTTTTTTTCAAATTTAAAAATAATTGAATATAAAAAATTATTTGATTCAAACCCTGATCTAGAATGACATTTATAGGACGTTCATGCAGGGACACTACATGCTAATTAAATCCAAAAATTTCATATTAACACCCAACCGGTTGCCTCCCAAACACCCTTAATCATGCAAATTCATTGCAGCCCCTTTCAAACTGTAATTAATCGGTAATGACGCACTAAGAAACGATAAGCGAAAGAAACGACCTTACATGCAGGAATGTATCATCCATCAGAGGTTGCATGCATGATAACGATCGAGTGTAGAGGGAAATTAATGTATTAAAAGCATTTCCTTTGAACTGAACGTAATACCGTCATTATCCACGAAATGATAAAGGTTTTAATTATCGTCAGCTCACAATTAAAAGATAGCAATTTTTTTTATCAGTAGTGCGTAGAAGTAAGGATGAAACATTTCTCTGTAATACAATATACAATTAATAAGAATTTCATGCCGAAAATACACACCCAAACTCGCTCAAACTGCATATTTTTGACGTGAAAAGAAATAAAAGGTTTTGGGAGTCTTTCGTAATTTGTTTGCATAAAATGCAATTTTAATGTAAACTTGTGTATATCGCTTCTTTATTTTTTGTTAAAATTCCCTCATCCTAATTATACCAGTTGGTACGTGTTCGACTTCCAGAAAAAAAAAAAAAAAAACTGTTTCATCTGTGATGATCCTAGACGATTTTGATACCGATCGACACTAAAATTTATCATATTATATTATATTTTATATACTGCATGGACATAAAATATAAGTATTAATAATATTGTAAGACTTAATTGTTGTTATTTTTTGTTATTTATGGACAGTTTCTACCAAGCTATATAATGCAATAAAATATTTACAAAATGTCGTTTTTAATTATTTCCTTCTAACAGGAAATCGCATTTTATTTATTAGAAGTTAATGTCGTCATATTTTATACATATATCTCACAATCAGTGATTTAAAAAAAATGGCAATTTGTCCGTGAATTTTGTTGTTTTGAATTGTTTGCTTTCACGATGTTCCACTATTTTCAACCAAAACTCAATTAATTTGTTACTGCAGTTTATATCAAGTTTAACAATATGATGTTAAATTGAAATTGGTTGCATTATATTATATATTCACAGACTTCACAGTCATTACATACACTACAAAAAATGGTCCATTTATTAACGATTTAGCTTGATAAACGAATTAATTATAACTTATGGCAGTCCATATATAATTCTGCATCTTAAATTATATAATAGCTCTCATCTCAACACAATTTCCTGGATGAAAATTATGATTGCTGCATCTGTTACAAAGCTAAAATAATAAACTTTATAAGCAAAATAGATAGTATATTCACAATCTGTATTGATTATAATAACATTATGATAATTCTATTTTATCTTACGCAAAGTCTTATAAATAATTTATTTTCTCACCACATTACAGTGTGAGGCGGTGGCGTGGCTCACTATGTCCATCTTGGGAATCATCGGACACGGCACCTGCGAACTTTGGAACGACAAAAGCCCTTTTCTCACCAACGTGCAGCATACCTACTTCCAGCGTAAGTCGATTTGACAGATAACTGTGACCATTTAAATTTTATACACTAATAAATCATCAACAAATTTTATCCGGGTGGTTCGTATATAATTTTCAAAGTAATTATGTAATTATGATTAATTTGATATGGCGAATGCCGAAGGAATTCAAGGAACACTCGATTATTTACATGCATTTTGATTGTTCTTTATAAATATATAAATGATATTAACTGAAAAGAGACCTTAATTATACTAAATTTTAATTCATACTTTTAAAATTATCTCGAGGTACACTCACCTTCTTGGAAAATGTCCCATTTGCAGCTTTAATTGTTTAATTACCATGCTCTATATGTTATTCTTACTTGGCATGGTGATTAACAAGAGGTAAAGGGAAATTTTCCGAGGCGACAACTGTATTTTTTTTAAATTAGTATTAAAATTTAATTTAAGAAACATGGTATAATTTGAGTGACAATCTGAGCCTAATGTCCCGTGTGTCCACAGTCCGTAGCTGCACCAACAACCCGGTGGCCAGTGAGGCGTGGTACAAGCTGATCATGGACCCGAGCGCCATCCTGGCTTGGATGATCATCATGGTGTCCGTGAACGGTGTGTGGCTGCTCGCCTCGCTCTCCTTCATTGTCGGTACGTGAATACTTCGAAATATTAAACCGTTTAAATACTTCACACGCCATTAACTTTGTTACTATAATGAAGAAAGATGAATACTTTGGGTAGAACAGCCTTAGGCTTTCAAGGAACTGAAATTTCACTTCAAAATTAACCAAAACATTTAACTTGTAAATTTATAACCATGAAAAATCCCTTGTCCGGAATATGAGCTACCTCGTCCGGAATAATGAGTTAATAAAGAGCTATCTGCTATTTCAAGCGAGCGTAACAAAATTAACTTTATTTTATACCTAAATTTACGCTCACCTAATATAGCAGATCGCTTTTTATTGCATGGCACATGAGGTCGTGATAGCTGCTGCAGATAGCTCATTATTGCGGACGAGGGATGAATTATATAATTGCAATTAAAAATATACATACGAATACTTTATAAATCGTTATTCACAATCTCTAATATTTTTGTCCAACTAAAACTGCAATAAAAAAATCAAATGCTCACTGCATGGCCAAAGACTGTATATTGGGCAGTAAACAGTTCTTGTTGCATGGCAGTGTACTTATTTATACACAGTTATATCTTAATTTACCTCAATTATTTTAGTACCTATCTTTTCTCAATTGCACGTAATAACAGAAAGTTTGTTTCTTTCTGAGCAGTAAATACTCAAAAAAGACTATAACTTCATTTACAGGGAAAGCTATATATTTTATATCTTCTTGTTATTTTTTATATGTGACTAGCTGAAAGGGGCGTAAAGTTGCCAATGATTTTATTATTGTGTAAAAAATTATTAGCCCCATTAAGGTAAGAAAAATCCGGTTATATTATATATTATTTTATATGTATTCTTAAATGTAGCAAGTAAATTTTAGTATATACATATTTCAATAATAAGGTATACAGTTAGTTAGCAATTAGTTGAGTTATACCTTGTTATATATATAAAAAAATATTTTTATTATATGCACTATTTAATTAATTATTCATATTAATAGATTCTTGTGAGTGGAGTGTTGGAATTTCTATAGCACACTCGGGCTAGCGGTGCTCCATTTTAAAATCATTAGTGAAAGATTTAAAATTACAACATCTAATTAATCTTCAAGCAATGTCATATAGGATGAAGTTTTCATTAATTTTTGTCCGAGTCATTTAAGAGATAAAATCTAACAATTAAAAAAAACGGAAGCATTTTTTTTTTTTTTTTTTCACTTTTGAAAGTTTTTAGAAAACTCTTCGATTTGATAATTTAAATATAATAACATGTAATATGAAAAGCCAAATGCTCTGATTTGAGAAGCAACTTTTGCTTTCTTTTGTCATAAAATAGTAAAAATAAAATAATAAACAAGTTTTCAAAACAAAAAGAAACACAACAATTAATATTTTATGTATTATTTTTACCAACCATACTTCTCTCTCTCTCTCTCTCTCTCTCTCTCTCTCTCTCTCTCTCTCTCTCTCTCTCTCTCATTTACTAGCTATATTACAATCAGTCATAAGGCAATACAAATTGTTTAAAAAATAACACTTTAGAGCATGTACGTATATAATTCAACAAATGAAAGATTACCAAAAATAGCATACAAAAATAACATTCAGTATTATTATGTAATATGAAGCTCAATCCAATCAATTTGTGCCAATTTTCAACTTATTTGTTGTTCACTGCATGCAAGCTGAACTATGCAAGAATAAGGTGATGGTTAATAACACATTCAGTATGTTATTTTTATTATTTGGTAATTTCAATGACTGCAACAGTCAGCTTCGAACAACTATTTTTTTATTATTATTTTATTATTTTATCCGATTATTTGTGTATTACAATTTTGTCAGAACCTGAATTTCGTTGAATTTCGTTGAATTTCGTGATTTTTCATCATAAGATATTAAAGGAGTGCCATGAGAGAGATGAGTTAAGGGACAGGTTAAAGCAGCTAGGGCAGACCCCCACATGCTAATTAACCCTCCTGTGTTGTCCAGAGTGGGACCGCAAGAAGTTCCAGTTCGCCGCGCCTCTGACTGGGGTCTGGTGCTTCGTCACGGCCGCCGTGTGCGTCGTGGACCTCGTTGCGTGCGCAATGTTCGGCGCAGACTACGGGACCATCAACTCCGTGAGTGTCCATGGATAGTTTTACATTGTTATTTGGAAAACCTAATTGTCCTAAGTGATGTTTTTAGTGTCCATGGATAGTTTTACATTGTTATTTGCCTATTGGAAAACCTAATTGTCCTAAGTGATGTTTTTAGTGTTCATAGACAGTCTTTATTTTTTTATCCATGCATGGGTAAAATTTTACATTTTCAGTGTCCAGATAATATTGTTAATTTATATTGACAAAACTGTTAGTCGATCCAATTCACGACTATATAATGCGTATTTTATATCTAGTACATGTATGATGTAACTTCATTTTCAAAGTTAATCCATACATTCCATACGGTGAAAAAATCCCAATTTTGCTTGACTGCGTTATCAAATTTATGCTAAAATTTTTCTTTGAGGTTGCTCATTTTACACGTCTCAATAAATATTTTATATTGCTTTGCAAGATATATATATATATATATATATAAATATACTCGGATGATGTATATACCATGTATATAATTATAATATTAATAATCGATAATATCACATCGATATTTCAAATCGTGTATGTCATTTAGTAATGTTATATATATATATATAAGCATTACGTACTTCTCAGGTTCCATGTTACAATTGATATATTTTTAACTGATTCAAACATCAAGCTTAAAATAATATAAGGCCAAACATACAGAATTAAGACGATTCGCAGCAAATATATTAAAAAAAAATATTCAGTTTTTTATAGCATAATTTTTTTCAAACTAAATTTTGTTGATCTTAAATTCCACTTTTTTAAGGAAATACAAAATTCGTCATATTATTATAACTTCCATCATGAAGTAATATTTTTCTAACACTTGCCTCGTAATCCAAAATAATTTGCTGCGTAACTTAAAGTATAGAAAGTGAAATTAAATTTTAATAAACAATTATCAAGCATTTTTGTTAATAAAAGAATTTACGTAAAAATGAATGATTGCTAACTAAACCCACGAAATGGTAATAACCGCGCAATGATGAGACAAAAGTTAAGCCAAGCAGTCATGGCAATGACCGTGCACTGTTATGAATTTGCAACTTCTGGTCGAATGTAGGATTCGAAAGCAAGGTTGTTTCATGAAGTCAATAAACGAAGCCAATGGAGCAATGACATTCTATTCTATTAGTCCATTATACTTATTCCAACGTTTTTCAACATTTAACATTTTTATCTAATTTATCTAATTTGATAATATATTTGTCAATATATTTATCTAATTTGATAATATATTGTACAGTACAATCGACGCCTCGGAAAATTTTCCTTTGCGGCTTTGTTAATCACTACACCCCGTAAGAATAACACATGATGTAGGCTACACCATGTAGGGCATGGTGATTAACAAGATAGAGGGAAATTTTCCAAGGCGACTAGTGTACAATCATATATTAAATATAATACAATGATATTTTGATTTCCTGGAAGTGACGATATAAAAGTAGTTCAATTCTATGTTAATTTCTATACACTCTTAAAAAATATTAATTATATCTATGTAGCAAACACAATTTTGCGATATCAGAAAAAATACTATTTAGTATTCAATATTATGAAATTTAAAACTGAAAATTAATTTTAGGCGAAATCTCCAAACACTTTTACAAAATTAAGTAGTGTATAATACAAGATATTATGTATATGAATATATATTATAATGTGTTATAACGACTGTTTCCAGTACCCCACGGTCACCAGCGAAAATCTAGCACCCTCTGCGGTCATCATGACACTCTCTGCCCGCGGCTTCGTGTTGTGGCTCTTCAACTTCTGCTTGATGTTGTACTTCGTGACCGCCCTGCCCGCCATCCAGAGACACGCCAAGGTGAGAGATGGAGACGGACACTTGTACAGTTCAACAAATGAAAGATTTCCACCGGAAGTGCAAGATTTCTTGACGTACTAGTCATTTTTGAACCTGAATCTTTGCAGAGAGATATATATTAGGGGTTGTAACCTAATAAGTTTGTTAGAATTTTCATGTTTACAGTTCAATCAAAATCTTTCCACTTCCGTCTACTTCCGGTGATAATCTTTCATTTGTTGAATTATATCAACCGGGGTATGTTTTTTTTTCTTGCATATTTGATAGAGGACTAGATTTGATAATATTTTTTTTTATTTTTTATGATATAAAAAAAATCAACAATCGCAACCTTGAAAACTCACCTAAATGCAATATTTTTTTATTGTTCAGAACCTCTCAAAATCGTGTTGAAAAACTCTGTGACTTCATAGTCATACAAATATTTAACATGTATATAAAGCAATACTTAGAGTAGGAAGTAATAAATAAAACTTTACATTTCCAATTACGCGTACTCTTAGGTGAAACTATCATTAAATTTGCTTATTTAATTTATATTCAAAATTGCCAGCATCTTAAAAACTCTATATATATTATTATTTCATTTATGATGAATTACTATATAATATTATTTTCACGCACGATTTTAGTTATATTTGAAAAACACGAGTCTTTGGTTCGATAATAAAAGAGATTTTGGTGCAGGCAGTGAAAGAGGCGGAGAAGAACCCACACCCTGTGGACTTATACGGTCCTCCCGCACCCGGTTATGACGCCTTCAACCAAGGCTTCATGATGATGGAGAACCACGAAGACATGAGGTAACCTAAGTCACATTTAATTTGGTTTTCATCGTGTTTGTAATGTCCTCTGCCATTGGTTGACAGTTTGTAACGAAGGATCTAACTAGCTCAAAATGAACCGAATACTTCCGAGTATCTCCGAGCATATTAAATGAATGTGACGGCTTGTGTAATCAGTTCCGCTACAACGTTTTGATGTAATGCTCAGAGAAAGCAATTTAACAACATTAAATTAATGATATGTTAGACGCGTCAATGGTAACAGTCTTACTTTTTAATTTATACTTTTTATCGTTTTCAATCTAAAATTTTCTTATATTTAGACTAGATTACTTCGTGCACTTGTTTAAGTTATTGCTTAGCTGTCCTGAATTTATTTGAAAGTATTATTAGCCCTCTGATCCCTGTTGGTAAAAGTACATGTACGTACACGGGGAATAATAATAATTTTGACTGCATGCTTCGTATATTATACGAGTCATGTAAACTTCTCATGCATTCAACGTGTTGGTTTACAGCAGCCTTAATAAACCTCCCCATGGGCATATATGTACTATAACCAATTCTACATTAAATTAACGTGCATCCCCTTTAGAACTATAATACCAGAAATAAAAATAATAGTTTTAGAAGCGCATAATTCAAGTTTATTAGTTTATTGGGAAAAAAATCCTGACTATCAGACAGCAAAAATCTATGATTTTTTACCATTTAAGTTTAAGAGAAATTAAAAATGAAAATCTGTAGAAAAATTTGAAAAACACATTCTGATTCATATGATGAAATTTATTCAGTGAAGATGTATTTCAGTATAAATAAAAGTTTTGCCAGAGAATATTTTGTAAAGTGTTATTTATTTAAGTTCTAGGAAGTGCTGTTGTTGATTGTTGTTTGCTGTTGTTGATTGTTGTTAATTCTTTTATAGTGTCTTGATGTAATTGCAATTGTTATAATTTTGTAAAAAATTACATAACCCATCTTGTACTTGTACAACCAGTTGTTAAATAAATTCATTGAAGAACTTGAAAATTGGCTAAATTGTTATATTTTAGCAGCAGGCCAAGCGCTACCGCCTCACTGAGGGCCGGTTACCCCGTGGCGTCAGGTCAGCACATCCCTCGGCCAGACTACTCACCCCCGCTCGACCCTCGCCGTCCCAACAGGCCGCCCCCACCCCTGCGATCCGCACTCAAGAACAACAGTAAGTTCAATAACATTTTTCTTAACATGTATTTGTCCTCTTTGGTACAGTCGTCGCCTCGGAATATTTCCCTTTACGGCCGTGCCCCGTAAGAATAACACATGCAGGATAAAAAGGCTGCAAGTGGGAAATTTTCCAAGGCGAGCATCTTACAACTTAAAAGTTAGTATGGAAGTTTAAATATAATTTTCCCCTTCGGTGAGTCCCACAATATTTTTTAAGCCCTTGAGACTTGAAAATACAACTTTAAATTTAAATAATAATAATGTTGATGATGAATTTCGAATTCTTCTTAAATAAAATTTGTTTGACTTATTAAGTTTAGTGACCCATATTTTTTACTAAAAATTTCTCTCCTCTCAAAATGGACCTTGGAGCGTTATTTTTTTTAAAATAACATAGTTTTATTTAAATCCACACCTTGCTGTATATGACTGATTAATATTACATGTTTCAGGGTACTAGAGGAGGGCCACGAAGCAGAAGACTAAACTTTCTTCAGGCGTCGATTACGCTCGCGATCGTAAAATCAATTGAGCATCACCAGCACTTCCTTGTCGCAACCACATCAAACTACACTTTCCAGCAATCGTAACTTACAAAATAATGTTATATCACTTCCCCACTTGAATTTCATAGAGTGACAATGCCTTTTGGTATATGTTACATAGATTGGGCAACAATTTAAATAATGTATGTACCATCAGCATTGAGAACACAGAAACCGGCCGTGATATAAAAAAATATATTATATATTTTATGTGATTTTCCATGAATAATATTAATATTATCCAATTATATGTTAAACTTTATCATATAAGTATTAATTTAAGTTTTTGTTAAAACCCCTATTTAATGTCCCTTTTTATTTTTAATATATTATTATAAATAAATTACAGCTGATTTATTTACTTAATTAATTACCTACCTTACTTCACTTTAAGTTCCAAAAAAGATAAACCAATTATATTACAGAGGCTTTATAATACAGTATATTAATTTATGAGAAATGATAATGTAGCGTGTCTGAAATTAAGAATTAAGTTTCACCTTTGGTGATCAAGACTATATTTTTTTAAGCATAATAATATTTGCAGTTTGTTAAAATTTAAAACGTTGCTGGCCAATAAATTTAATTTACAGAATATTAAATATTCAAAATGCAGAATACAAGTAAGATGGTTAGAGCTAAAATCCTCAGCTGCAATTTGCTGCAAATCTAAAGGCGGTATTACACGATACAATTTTTCTAACTATTGCATACAATTTTTCCTTTCAAGAAAACTTGAACTGCATTTGTTTGTATGGAGATGAAATTTTCTTGAAAGGAAAAATTGCATGCAAAATTGTATGATGTAATACAGGCTTAAACGAGGTCAGTTTTATCAACAGTTTTCATCTCACAATAAAAGATGTCCTTGTAGTAAAATGTTCATATCAGACGCTGGAATCTCCCGTGGTCTCGTTTCATTTATGGAGGTGCCACTACATTTGAATTAATTAGCTAATTTCGCGGACAAATTTTTCTTTTTGATATAAAAATTAAGAAACAAGTAATCAACAAGTAGAAAATGTATTTTCTAATGTTGATATTTTTTTAATCGAACTACTATAGATATTATACAATATTTATTGTTGCTATTGTAATTTGAATTTGTAATAGGTTGTATTTACTGTCTTAAGTACTCTCTTAATAGTGAAGATTTTTTAAAACTTCAATTTGCAAATGGAATGGCTGCAATTTATTAACTCTGAAAATATGTTTCAATAACAACTAAGTGAATTAACGTACAATATTTACATAATGCTAAATTTTCAATGCTGTTTATTAAATAATTGTATTTTAAATGTGAATTATTTAATCATTAATATTTAGTACAAATTTGATATACTAAACTTGACTGTTATACGTACTATCCGGCGTTTATATCACTCTCCTGACAGCATCGCTTGAAGAATTTCTTTACACACCTGTTACAAGAAGACCAAGAAGTGCCATTTAAAATCATTAATATTTTACGATACTGCGAGCGATCTGACCTTGCCCTCTATAGACGTTCTCTTTCAGTTCCGGGAAGTGACCGCGGTCCAAACAATCTTCTTTAACGTATGATGACCTCACACGGACCGCACCTCGCAGACAATATAAATCATCACCCGGGCGGACGCTCAATTTCACCACTTTCCCCAAACTTTCGATCTCATTCAATTCGGAAATCATCAATTAAAATATGTTGTAATTAAATATATAGTTTTTATTTAATAAAATACATGATTGTTAATATCAATACATTTTTTTTAACAATTTTCTTATAAAAACATTATTAATTTATATAAAAAAAATCATACACATATAAGTAACAATAGGACATAAAATAGAAAGTAATACAAAACTGACGGCTAATCATGATATACCTTAAAATTAAATGTATGAGCTAGGACATAAAGTGCAAGTGATACTTTAAGTGGTTAAGTTGACACGTCTTAGAAAGTTTTGACAATGCTAATTTGCATACAACAACTACAACAGTTCCTTTGGGGTCATCTACTTGCCCGTACCCCGCTGCGCATTCTTGATGTTATGTTCTAAAGTTCCGGTTTTTACTACATGCAAGTTCAGTCATAAGTAACATTCAACTGTTGTGAGAGCTGCATTTAAATTGCAATATAATTGAGATGCAAATTTAGGCACATGATCAACTGCATGACATGTTTTTTTTTATTCATGATAATAGCATTGTTGTGTTACTCTGATTTTTTTATTTATACAGATTTTTCTTTCTGTGTGAACAATCGATAAACGTAAATACTGTAAAATATAAACTTAACGTCCAATGTACTACTTTTCACTCTTATTTCGTCACAAGTTAAAAGTAATAAAAAAATAATAATATAAAAAAAAAATTCCTGTATTCAATGTTTTCGAAAAAAATTAGAGAACACAATTTTTTGATGCTGTAATAAAAGTAATTTGGTCCATCTTAATCTTCATTAAAAAAGCAATGTTCATCTCAATTACTGTCTAATATTCTCAATTAAGTCGCCTCACCCCTTTCATATGTGACCTGATGTGTCACGATTATGCCGACAGTCAACAACTCAATTCTTGGGTGTGGCGTCGGTCCTCAACTTTCGCCGTCTTCTGAAGTGGTTGGGTCTGAAGCTCGATGCTGGGAGCGGGGGTGGAGGCGGGGGGGTAGTAGACGAGGGCACGATGGAGGGCATTAACTGCTGGCCTCCACGGGGGCGTTGCTTGGGGGGCGGTACATCTACCACCTTTTCATGGACTGCGTACTCGCGCGACGTCTCCTTGAAGTGTCCGGGTCCTGAGCCAGGGTACTCCACCCCCGCTAACTCCTCGGGGAGAAGCTGAGTCTCCTTCACGGGTCCACCTGGGGACAATGAGAGGGTAAGTTGTCGAGCAGTCCAATAAACATTTTTTTTTTTTTTTTTTTTTTTACAAGGATACACCCCTAAGAGCTTACAGCTCGCGGCGGGGTACTGGGTAGGGATAAGGTAGGGAACGGATAGTGGCCACGGCCTGCATGCTTACGCGTCCCAGCATTCGCTGAGGTGAGACTGAGGGAACCGTGGAAAACCTCAGTCAGGACGGACACCTTTACTTTTTCTCAATGGACCAAAGCGATGTCCAAAGCCTGGGGAACCACACACAAGTGCATCACGTCTGCACTGGGTGGAAAGCGAGACGAATTTACCTCAGGGAGGGAGCAGCGTATTTTTTACTTGAAACGGTCACCCATCCAAGTACTAACCACGCTCGACGTAGCCTGAACTTCGGTGATCTAACGAGAACCGGTCAATGCACTGCGCCACGCTCGACCTCACACCGTCAATACGAGGAAAAGCCTTCTTTTCACCATGGAAAATCCACAGCAAAAAATAGATAAATATTTTTATTTAAAGATAAAATATCAAAACAGAAATGCTCATAAAAACGCATAAGTTCTGCTTCTTTCGACGTGCATATATTTTTAGACTACGTGCGTATAATATTACGCTATTAAAAAAGGATTGCATTGCAGGACATTGCTGGAGTAAATTTCGTCCCAGTTGCATAGTACATGCATCATGCATTCAAGTTATTATTATTTTTTATTATAGGTAATAATTAATACTCAAATATATTATAATGATTTATTTGTATTTCTTGTTACATCACATACAACGTGCGTATGTACTACTTTACATGCAACATTTTACTTTAATTTTAATTTATATACAGAGGTCAGTACTGCAGAAATCGTAAATATAAATATATTAATTAAAACGTCTCAATAAAATTCTTGAGGCCGTTTAACTAAACTTAGAGAAGCAGCTCTACCATTTAGTTAATTTATGCTGAATCTATAATGCATGCATGGTATATAAAAATCTGTAAGTATTGCAATTATAATGCACATCCATCCTTGCAAGATGATATTTAATTTTCTCTCGGAGCACTTTCCCCGCGATGTTTCGTTGTTAATGCAAGTCGGGTAATTACCGGAGGAGATGCAGTCATATACTGCATCATATCGAGAGTGCTTTCTCCGGATTAAAATTATTATTAATCGTCCCTTTTCTTATTACTCGTTTTTCTGTATACTTCCTGCAGCAACGGTATTAACAAGTAGTACGTGCTGGATTATAATTATTACACGCTGGATGGAATTTCGAAATACCTCGTCTTATGTTCTATATATATAATATAGCATGCATTTACAGCTTACCTCTGCCTTCTAATACAGATCACTATTGCAGGCTGGTATGTAATTAATAAGTCTTCTTGATGTATAAATATCCACCCTTAACTAAAGATTATTATTAATTTTAAACCATTAATGGCCATATACTTTTTAAATTCGTTTTTCTTCGTCAAACACGATAGTCTCATAATCACAGTTTTTTTAAACGTCTGTAAAAATAACTATAGCTCTGTTCGTAAATACACAATCAGAAAGAATTAAAGAATCGATTTTTATTGATGAACCTTATGTTTCATGTACAGAAAAGTTATCGATAAAAATTGATTCTTTCTGATTGTTTATTTACGAACAGACCTCATGTAATTAACATTCAGGCGGTGCGGATCTAGAACCAAATTCGGAGGGGGGGGGGGACTGTCTCCATAAGTCCAATATTAAAAAAAATGGAGTGGGGAAAATGCCTTAAATGCCTATTGCTCATGTTAAATTCAAAATTTCGCTACCCTCCTACATGGATCCGCGCCTTCAAACATTTCAAAGCGCGAAGGGTTTCAGTCAAACCAGTCGATACGTACCTTTGAAAAATTCGTTCTCTGTCACGTCCTTCCACCAGGGTGGTGAGGAGAAGTGCACGGAGTTACCAGTCAGGTCGGGGCTCGTGGCGGGCATGGGCCACGCGGGCTTCTCGTGTACCAGTCGCTGGGGCTCGTGCACCATATGCTGCTGGATGTGACTCTGAGGTACCTCCTTGATCTCATGGTGACTGGGAGCCTCGTGGTGGCTCGGGACTTCGTGGAACGTGGGGGCATGGTGCACGTGCTCATGGAACGTGGGGTTGTGGAAGTGATCGAGGTGTACCGAGGGACCAATTATTGGTTTCCAGTTTCCTATATGGCACGAGAAATAGACTCGTCAGGTATATGTAACGATATGATGTTTCACGGTTATGCAATTTTGTAAATTGTAATATCATATTTATACTATTTATTAAAGCAATGTTTTGTTGTTGTTTTTTTACAGAATTTGAGGTATTATGAAATTATTGCTACTAAATTATTTTTAGACGATCGGAGAATATACGCTTCTTCAAAATTAAATCCGCACCAATGCATGCACCAATATAAAACTCAAAGTATATAATTTTTGATTAATTAATACTTCTAAACTAAATATCTATAATATATGTAATACAGAAAAGAATTTTTTTTTTTTAACAAATTAAACATGCATGGTCATGTGAATGTTCCCTGTGGAGGGACACAAAAAACAAGTCGACGTTTTATGTAAATTGGGTGTATTGCATGCTCGTCACCACATGTTTTAGAGATTCCACACATAACATACATTTATTTTTTAAAACCAAATCTGATTTGTTATTTACGTGTTGTTGACTAACTATATCACTTTCATTTCCCTAACATTTTTTTTAATTAACTTTCTATAAAATCCTCCTATAATTTTCATAGAAACAAACCACAAAATTATAATAATAATCTTTTGTATTTTTATATTTATGCCTGGAGTTAAAAAAATATAAAGGGCGCCCACAAAAGATTGGCCTAGAAAACTGCTGTGGAGAATTTTGCCGTAAATTGAAATATTTGGATAACCCACCTTGTTTTGCACAGTCCGCGAGTGAGGGCTTGAAGCCCCCGTGTCCCCTAAGGCTTCCAGGACCATGATGATGCTGACGCTGCAACAAAAGAGGCGTGGTCAACAGATGAAAAAAATTGGAGCACTCTCACATTGCCCGAGAGAATGCACAACTTTTTATGACGGCATTTCAGAAATATTTATTTTCTATTTTTTTTTTTTTATATAAGCAATAAACGGTTATGATGATCTTAAGGAAATGAATGTTTTTTTTATTAAACGTACTACTTTTATAATTTATTACATATTAATTATAATTAGATAGCTTTCATATCAGGATATATATATTTTAATGATTAAAAAAAATGTAGTAAAAAAATTGTCAAGCTTAAAAAATGCGTGTTTGGTCCCAATGAGCGAGTATATAGGTATAGACGGCATTGAGCTACAAGGAAAACAAATCACTGCATTTAAAACAGGTCGTAAATTAAAGTAACGTGCAATAAACTTGTTTGAGTTATGTAAAACATGTTTGAGTTATGTAAATGATTGCTGTGACATTAATTTGTAAAGACACTTTATTTAATTACGGACAAACGTAATTTTGTTCACGCGATATTTTCTCCCTGCAACTAGCATTATCTGCTAATTATAAGTCATTATAATTTTAAGTTGTGGCTGCATGTACATGCTTCAATCCCAATAATTAAAATGTATATAGCCCAAATATAAACACTTTTCCTGCTCCTGCTCCTATATAGTAGAGTATTCATTGCACTTTCAACTAGAAAATATTTTTTCCTTAGATTAAAATTGATTGGATATAATATATCATTGTGATATTAAAAGGACGCAACAAAGCTCGAAACAAAGGCTATAAAATATTTTGATAACTAATTGATTTATCTATAATTATAAATCAATATATTATATGCATTTTGATAACAGGCTGCAGTTGAATAAATTAATTGAGTGATTACTGATTAAGTAGCGATCAGTTTTGCTTATATATAAGAATAGAAGGAAAATTATAGTGTAAAAGCATGTAACAATCACTGAAGCTATATATTGAACTTATATATTTCAGCATTGTAACAAAAATGAGGTCGTTATACAATGGTTATTTCATTTATTTCAAAGCTAAGAAGAATAAAAAAATACGTACATTTAAATTTTAACATTTTTTTGTGCACTTGAACTTATATTTTATACGAAGTACGTACACTCACATAACTTCATGGCTTGTGCACACCACATTTCTCAATACGCAGCTGAAGTAGGTGAACAGAGAGGAGAGATGAACGCACGATGATCTCGAGGCAATATCAAAATGTCCGGATATTTCCGGATAACGTCTATTTTATCGAATGTAATTTAGTGGTACAAAGTGTCCGGTTGATGTTTTATGAACGTAAATTAGTGGGACATGTAATACATAATTATTGTCTAATATTTGAACTACAGCTTAATACAATTATGATAAAATATAGAATTTGAAGTTTCAAATTTTAAACTTACGAATTTAAGAATTGAAGTAAGATTTTTTTTTTGTATTCTTTTGTAAAAAAATTATTTAAAACAAAAATAATTAGAATTTTTAGAATATTTATTTTTAAATAAAAAGTTCACCCACAGAAACTTGCACGATGTGGGATTAGATTTGTTGGGTCCCTCAAATCGTAACTTTTATATATTAGACCAATAAGTCCAAGTTGTTATGATATTTATAAAACTTATAAAAATGTTTGCCATATAAGTTTACTTTCAAGTAAGTTATAATATCAATGGATGTCTTCCATGAAATGCATAGTTTTTCACAGTGAGACCAGTGAGTACCGGAGAACTTGCTTTAATAATCGTTAATCACAATATAAATATAATTATAACTTTTATCGTGTTCAGGTAATGAGATAGCTATTTTTGGTCTTACTCTCTAAAAAAAATGCATGCAAATAAATTAAAACCGTTTTGTGAGTCTTACAATGATACTTCGCCACCTCAGAATGCAAATCACGTAAGTACAAAAAATTGTTGGAACTTTGATCTAATGAGATAAGTTTAATATAGAGTTGTAGAGTTGTATCAATTTTTTCTTGTAGTTACGTGATTTGCATTCTGAGGCGGTGACATATTTACTCAGAAAGCACGGAATTTCACACAGTTTTTTTATACGTTTCCTTCTGTATGAATAATTTTATTTTTTATTCGATTTTCATTTTTTATAATGAAATATTCGTCTATAACGCATATGAAAATTAACTTTATATTATAATATGAATTTTTCTCAATATTATATTATATTATATTTTGTGTAAAAATTTCATCAATAAGTTAAAGTGACATATTTTATTGTGTAGATCATATAAAAAATGTAAAAATGGTGTATAAAATTTTTTTAATAGGAATTCAGGATATTCTCAATTATTTTGTACTAATTGTAGTACTTTACTGTAAGTTGCGTTACATTTGTATATTCGGGACGTATCAGTTATGTCATGTATAAGATATTATCAAAGAATTAATATCTACTAGAAGACTTACCGCTTATGGCGGCTTTCGTCCACTTTATCTTAGCAGAAAGCTTTAAGACATGGACGCAAGGTATCGCGACAGTCGCGATCGACGGATCGAGTTTGTTCAGAGCAGAGAGGGGAAGTAAAAGAAGGTGACGGGCAGATCTAGCTGGCCGGAGTGGGGGGAAGGTATGCTAGGGATGAATGGCCAGAGGATAACAATGACTAAAGTCATTCTTTTAAATAGAAGCAGGTGCATTATCGTCTTCAGTAGCAGCACTTTAGAAATATTAATATATAATATTTATTATAAATTATGTTCATTTTGTAACATTCAATCAATATTAATATAGTCATGATATTTTTTTAATTTTACAATTTAATTTTTCAATGCTTTATAAAATTGATTCGCCAATTTAAAAATAGAGAATGCTATTTTAAATAAAGTCGAACAATCAGTAGAAATAATTTTAATTTTTTTCATTATTTTTGCTGAAAAGTAGCCATTGTGAAAATCTGATTTATTTATTTATTATATTTATTCAGAAATATAATAAATAAATAAATCAGAATTTCACAATTTTAATTAATCAACATTTTTCTTCTTCTTTTTTTTAAACTTGATTACTAAAATTTTATTTCAAGGATCAAGATTTTATGTTGTTTTTTTTTTCGATCGAAATTAACGAAAATTATTGCAGGTAAATATTACAGGACAAGTTGAAGCGTAATTTTTCAACTAGGGATTCCTCGACCGATAAATAAAATAATAAAAAAATTAATAATATTTTCTCTTCCACTGTAATTTATTTACAAATCTATTTGCAACCAATGCAGTAACAATAAACCTAATCTTTTTACCTCTAATGCACACCTTATTTCATCTTCGATGAATGTGAGGATGAAATGGAGTCAACATTTCTAACATTTTATATTAATTATATTAATTTATATTTTCAGTAAAGATCCTACGAATGTTACGTATTATCGTAAAATAAAAATTCATATACAATTCTACATTATTGTACTATCATAATAATATATACATACATATATACATACACACATACATATCTATATATATATATATATATATATATATATATATATATATATATTATATATGTGTGTATTTGTATGTATAATATTATAGTTTTATTTTATTTTCCTGACGTTAACTAAAAGCCCGGTTTAAGGATGATTTCTCATTTTAATGTAAATCTTCAGCAATTTCAAACTGATTAAAATTAAAAATTATTTTTAAAAAATAAATAAATATTAAAACTGTTTATTAGGTGGACCCCGACAGCGCATGCTTCTTTTAATTTAAGTCAATATAATGTCATGTGATACTGTGATTATTTTTTTTTATTATGAGTGCTTACATTATTTTGGTACAATCGAAAAGTAAAGCAATAAAAATAATTATGAAATATAATTTTCCGCACTTCATTAGTTTTTTTAAAGTGCCTGACAACAATATTTCTAACATTTTTATGTTCAAGTAGTGAGTAGAGGAAAAAATATGTAATCTCGTCTTTTTCTCTTCTTTTCCTCTAAAATGGTTTAAGGTAGAGATAACGCCGAACAGCTGATCGACGTAATGCCCTTTGATTAACATGTAAACCTTAGCAAATTGACAAAAATTCTGAATTTTTTTTGAGAGGCAGATATTAGTGCCTGAAAGCCATAGAAAAAATTTCAAAACGATTTAACGAGCCGATTTTTTTTAATTAATTTTTTTAATTTTCAGCATAGGGCTTTCCCATGGAGAGCCAAACTAAAAAATTAATTTAAAAAAATCGGCTCGTTAAATGTTTTTTAAACTTTTGCTATGGCTTTTAGGCACTAATATCTGCCTCTCAAAAAAATTTCAGAATTTTTGTCAATTTGCTAAGGTTTACATGTTAATCAAAGGGGATTACGTCGAACAGCTGTTCGACGTTATCTCTACCTTAAAATGAGACCAAATTAGACGAGAGGAGAGCTTGGTAGCGAATAGAAGATTTTATTTCAACTCCTTGAAGAAATATTTAAAAGAATTCCCTGTTGACAACGACAACAATAAATACACAATAGATCGTGATAACAATATTGCCTCGGTAAAATCTGCTATTGTTCTGCTGAGTTGCCCTCCTTCTAACCTCACCCTTCTCTAACTTCCCCTCTCTTTCTTCAATTTTTACGACTGTGCTCCGGCCGTGCTAGGGTTGATTGACGTCACGGACTTTCCAATACAATACTAATAGGAGTCACGTGACGTTAAGTCAACCCTAGCCCTGCCGAACTGTATAGCCTCAGACAAAAGGGACATCTAGTGTCCATGTCATCGTTAGCTCACTTCATAAGCGCGAACAGGTTTTTCTTTTAAAATAGGAGAGACGAAACTTTAACACGGCGGTAAGTCTTCTAGTAGATATTAATTCTTTGATATTATATAGGATCGTGTTATCGCTTCATAACACGTTTAAAAATTTAATTGATGAAATTAATAAATTGATGGCCAGGCAAGACATTATCACGCATGGCAAATGTTTTTAATTGACGCGGAATTAATTACAAATAGAAACAAGAATTTGATCGAATTATACACGCTATCAAATTTCACACCAAATTATCCAATGATGTGACACTGCATGGTATAATGAATTAAGAGCGAAAGTTCGTGATTTTACTTCAAATAAATTTAATTTAACACGCACAGATTATAATTAGCAATCTAAATGGGAGACAAATACTTCATCCAAAAATTTATATAATTATTTCATGCTATAAAATATAAAAGAATCGAATAAATGACTTATATGTAAAAAAAAAGAAAAAAGTATTTAATTTGATATCAGCATGCATGGTGCATGGTGCTCAAAACGTTATAATTAAGATTAAGAATTTAAGCAAGAATTTTTACGCGTAACAATATAAAAAGTTATATATGATATGAAATTTCGTATGAAATTTACTGATTTTTGCTGGCCCAATAGAATTTCCAAATTCATAAAACAAAAACAAAAATAGAGTCAATTAACTCTTTCCAAGATGTGACTATTTGCTGCAAACGAGTACAAAAAAAAAAAAAAGAAAAAAAAAAGTAAATTTTTACAATTTTACATAAAAATTTGGTTCTCCAAAAGTGAATCCCCAAATTTAATTGTCTAAAAATTAATTTCGGTCTCAGAACTCTCAGATTTTTGCTTGACCAACCTTTGGGTGATGTCTCGATGAGGATGGTATCAGGTGGTAGGTAGTACCCGGCTTGCGATTCGACGGTCCTCCAGAGATAATGTGGATGATCTTGTGCCTGGGAGGTCCGGCCAGACACACGGCCAGCACGGCCGCGAGCACCGAGAGCGCGAGAAGCTGATGAGCACGAGGCATGGTGTGCAGTGCACGGGGGCTCGCAGCGTTGTGAACGTCCGGACGGCAGCACGCTCCACTTGGCCTACCGCTCCTTTCCTTTGTGCCCGCCAGCGCAAGCGCAATTCTCGTCGATGAATTCTTTTTCTACAACGACAGATTTAACGGTGTTGCCCACCGTGAATTCGATCATCACACTTGTTAAATTGATAGACACGCGACCTAATTCGTCTTACTTTTTCTTATAAACTATCCAACTTTTTTGTTATACGCGTTCTCTGTTTTTTCATTGATTGAAATTTACAATGGTACCGCTTTTTATATATATAATACTTATTATAATAATTTTACTTTCGCATAAAAATCCTTTCACTCGATATAATTTAGAGAATTTGGTACGCCACAAAAGGTCCATTAAATGTGATTTACCAACATCGTACCATCCCGTATCGTCCATTAAACTTTCTTGTCGGTATAATGACCGTTGTTTCAATATTAGAAGAAAGACCCAAACGATCGACGCGTACATTTATAATGCACGCAGCGACGCATGAAGCAGAGAGGGCATATCATTTGAAAAAGTTTTTTTATGCTCATTTTTTAATTGTTCCAAAAAATACATTGGAATTAAAGGTCAGATGAAAAATTTGTTTATATAAATAAAAGATACAATGCAATATATTATCTTATTATCTCTGGCTATATATTTTGAAAGTTCAAAAAAACTTTGATTGATAAAATTGATTTCAATTTAAGCTTGTGTTTCAATTTTTGTTTTATAACTCGATCTAGCTTTGTTCTTAATTTAAAATAACAACAACAACATATTATGAACAGAGAAACGTTATTCTGACATTGGCGACAGTCCACGTGTAGCAAGACAAAAATATGATGGGTGAAAATGGGGAAGAGGGGAAGTAAGAAGTTGGTGAAAAATGTTTTTGAATTACTTTTTTGAAATGATCCTATAATTTTATTAATGTATTAAAATTGAGAAAAATGAAGAGACTAAAAATAGGTGTGTGATTGCGATCGAAGCACCGCTGGCTTGAATATCTCATTAAATTAAAAACATAATATTACTATATATAACATATTTATATATTATGTATCAGTAAAATATTATTATATATCAAAATATACTATAAAAACTATAATAATATAAATGATATTGCAAGCTAGGAATGGAGAAAGTTTAATTTTTAAGAAAAAAACTTCACAGAAATTTATTTTATTTGATTTATGAAATATTTTCTAAGAACAAAAATATATACCACGCATTTTCCCATTACTCTCAAAATTAAAATATCACAGCAATTTTTACGTATATAGAACAATTTTACGTGGTCGACTTTCCCAAAAGTTGTGGCGACGGTGTCAGAGAACTACGAATAATAAATAAATTAAGCTCGACCGCAGCCCGAGATACTTTTAATTCGTACCGAACTTCAAACAAAGCGCAAGTTGTAAAATGTGGTACCAAAACAACAATGAATCGAACACTGCTGAGGTGTGAGACTCACGAGGGTCTAATCAGACGTTAATAATTGTATATAAAAATAATAATTTTTATTATTAATTTTTTTATTATTTAGATTATTTATGTTCTCGAAATGTGCTTGTATTATTAATATATAGCGCGCTGACTGATTTCCAATAATATATATAAAATATATATCGATATATTATAAAAAATATTTAAATATAAAATAATTTTGAAAAAATGAGAGACGCTCACTGACTCACTGAGCATGCAATTAAAAATAACTAAATATAAATATATACTAAATTTAATTTCAAATCACACCGAATCAACATATTTAAACACGCTTTGAAATAATTTTGGATCACAATAATTAAATTTTACAGCTTCACTTTATTCAGAAATTGTTTCAATTGATTAATTCCTTAATTAATTGAGTATACGTATGTACATTATATTTGCTGCTGCGACAGCAAGTCTTCAAACAAGACTGCGATCTCAAGTACGTACTTTTAATTTTACTGAATAACAAGTTTAAGCAATATTTTTTTTAGTGTCCTTGCTTGGTATACAAAGCCTAATTTTACTATAAAATTAAAGCATATATTATTTATAAGCATCGTGCAGTTTACGTGGTATATAAATTAAAACACATCAATGAACACAAATAGAAATTTATGTATGGTGTAAAAAGATCTCTTGTAATCGAAAAATTTGTGTATTTTCACTGGATTCATGGGAGTAATTAATATAATTAAAAACTAACGGTGAAAATGATCCGTCACTATACTGCACAGCTAGAGAGCCATTAATAGTGCAGCACACATTACAATTTTAAAGGAAATTAAATTTATATTGGATATAACATGTATTATAAATATTATATAAAATATTTACAGTTACAACATATTAAACATTTATATATATAATATATAATTAATTAATATTTAAATTATTGTAAAATTCTTAACCCCTAAAATAAACCTTAAAGGTAATTTATTTTATTTTATTACAATGTTAATTAGCTTATAATACTACGTACAGCATATTCTGCTATTGGTGTATATATGCATTAAGATAATATGCCCATTGCAATGTTAAAAATATTTCCACACATGATTAAACTATTAAACATATATCTAAATATGTTTTCCTCCACATCTCCTATCAGAGTAGCTAAAATATCAGCTATATAGGTATATATTTACAAATTCGATCTAGTTTTCGAGTTATGAATTTTTAAAATTGCGATGACATAATACTTTTTAACGCACGAAGAAATGGATTAAGGTTAGTCAACCCAGGCTCGGACTGACCATAAGGCTGTGGGTCATCAGGAATCCCTGACTGGCCCCTCTGATTTTTAACACAGAAGGTATACAAAAAGTGCATGACCTCACACCCCCTTCCAGGTGATGGCCTGTAATACCTATGGCCTATGGCCCTGATTGTGGCCCCTATAGCTTCCCGAGTCCGAACCTGTACTCAACTTCAAAAATTATAATATATAATAACTCAAAAACTATTAGCTCGAATTTGTATACCTAATATTTTAGCTAGATACTGATAGAAGATGTAGAAGAGAACAATTTAAAACATATTAATTATTTATATGTTTCACAATTTTCATTTGAGGGAATATTTTAAATTAACATCCATCGGGCATGCATATAATATATTATATACGGATCACGAATATATAATTATGCTGTACTTTGAATACTAGCTATAGCATTAATAGCTCGTCGTTTCATGCAGAAATCGCGCGATCCTTAATACGAGTATATAAATATATTTTAAATTTCTTCTTGCATATAAATATATGCTATATATATATATATATATATATATATATATATATATATATATATATATATATATATATATATATATATATATCAGAGTCTAGGTTTTTGCAGTACATGCCCAACATTACAAAATGTTTAATTATTATTATATATATATATACCAAAGAATTAATATATCTTATACTTTATACTAATTCTTTGCATGGTTATACTGATATCAAAACAATTCAGTACGCTGCATGGTACGCAGTGTGTACGTATATTTATATCGTACGTCTATGCGAACGATTTTGACGACGGCTCGTTCCGCTCGTAAGTGCCAAGGACGCGCGTGGAAGAGCTCTATAGCCACATGTAGAGCAGATTCAATTAATTAATAAGCATTAGATACTTAATTCTAATAAGACTTGTTAATCTTATTATATATATATATATATATATATATATATATATATATATACATATATATATATATATATATGTATATATATATATATATACACAGTACGATATGTATATTATAATAGTCTATATTAGGAATAAAATTTATTATATAATTATAAATTATAATACAAATACTTTAATTTGCTCTCATCAAACTTCCTCAATTCGCGCTCGTGTGCCATATTATATAACTCATATGAAGAAAATATAATAAATAAATAACTTATAACTATATACTATTCTATTCTATATATAAAATGATAGCGCCAGACTTACTCAGGGCCGTCGCTAGGCTTTGGGGGGCCCTGTGCGAGATAGGAATGGAAAGGAAAGGAGGCCCCCACACCACTGGGGGGTCTGGGGGGCGGAGCCCCCCAGAACAGCCCGCCGCAGGCGAAAAATTTTTTTAAGCCACGCCCCCTTTTTGAGCAATTTTTTTCAATAAATTTCGTATATTTGAACCACGATGCTGTACTGTGGCGCAGCAGTGCACGAAAGTTGCAAATTCTGTACCAAAATCATTCAATCATTATATTGACATTATTCATTAATGAAATAAAAAATAAAAAAGTTTTGTGTAAATTGTATAATCATATATCATTTTACATTAATTCTATCTTCAAATTAAAATGACGAAATGAAAATTAGCATATTTAATAATTTATTATAATTATGTACCTGCTACTAATACCTGCCGCTCCTGCGGTAATTCACTGGTGCTTGGACTGCTGGCTTGCTGAGAGTTAATTGTAGAAGGTGGGACAGTTTTAATTACATGTTTTAGCATGGCTCCTTTCTGTTTTTCAATCTCTTTTTGTCTGTCTTCGGCAATTTTTCTCTTTTTGCATCCGGGTAGTTGTTTTCTCTTGGCTCTCACTCTTTCACTTTCACGACCCCTCATATTTATAATTGTAAATAAAACACTTGCTGACTTGCAAAGTATTAATAGATGTTTATACAATAATTCGAATGAAGCAAAATATTACTAAAATCTAATCTAAATCTTTATCTGGCGAAGCACGAGCTGGGACACGTACTTGACCTTGCTCTTGAATTAACTTTTTTGTAATGTGGAAAATCATCTACCGCATCGGATTTTTTCGGATTTTTCCCCGAAGTAACACGAAGACCATTTATAGAATTTGCCGAGTGCCGACGCCGACCAAGCAACAAAGTGATAAAAAGTTCTAATTTTTATTTCCGCCCCTAGATGTCTAAGATGTCTTACTAAGGCCTAAGGCTATATCTTCTGAGCGAAACTTATTATTATTTTAAAAATAAAGAAGAAAAGAACTATGTGGAATGTGGACTATATATATAGTGTGTCCAGTGAACGCAATATTCTCGATTAATAAAATTATTAAATTATTAAAAGTATTTTTTTTTTTTTTTTTTACATGCGTGCAATTGCGACATTTGCGCTTCGCGCAGTGGTGCCCCCCGGACCGGGGGGCCCTGTTCGGCCACACCGGCTGCTCTACCCTAGCGACGGCCCTGGACTTACTACTGTCACTGTCTTAAATTAATTAAATTGTTATAATTAATTTTAAGCTAACAAGGAACACTCACGAGGTGTAAATCGCAAATCTCGATGAAACCTTCAGGGTTGGTTGTCCTAGCCGAGTGATGAAGAACGGTACCAATTTTATCGGCAACCGTCAATATTTACCCATAGAACGGGCAGGGAGAACCCATTTAAATAACATGGGAGACACAGGGCTATAGGAATAAAAAAATAATTTTGTCCAAATTGTCCCAAAATTTTTTTATGGGTTAAAAATAGCAATACTTGGAAGGGAAAAATATTTAAAAAATTTAATTTTCATTTTGACCCTGATTTCAGGGTCATGCCTATACTTGCAGTGTTCAAAATGAAAATTTTTTATAAAATTTTGAAAATTTGGAAATAAATTAAATGTGACACCTGATTTACAGAAAAAATAATGAAAAAAATTCAGTTTGAGTTTTGACCCTGATTTCAGGGTAAATAAATAAAAACTTCACCGATCTTTTTAAAAATTTGCAAAATAAGGAATGCTTTAGAGACCTTGAAGACTAGAAAAATAGTAAAAAAAATAAGTTTTGAATTTTGACCCTGATTTCAGGGACATGCTTATAGTGGTACCTTTCAAAATGCAAATTGGTTGTAAAATCTTGAAAATTTGAGAATCATTTCTGCATTACATCTTATTTACAGGAAAAATAAAGAAAAAAATTAATTTAAAATTTTGACCCTGATTTCAGGGTAATATGAGGATACCTGACCGATGTTTTTAAAAATTTGTAAATAGACTGCTTATGAGACCCTTATAACAGGAAAATTAATGAAAAAAATTAGATTGTAATTTTGACCCTCATTTCAGGGTAATACGAGGATACCTGACCGATGTTTTTAAAAATTTGTAAATAGACTGCTTATGAGACCCTTATAACAGGAAAATTAATGAAAAAAATTAGATTGTAATTTTGACCCTGATTTCAGGGTAATACGAGGATACCTGACCGATGTTTTTAAAAATTTGTAAATAGACTGCTTATGAGACCCTTATAACAGGAAAATTAATGAAAAAAATTAGATTGTAATTTTGACCCTGATTTCAGGGTAATACGAGGATACCTGACCGATGTTTTTAAAAATTTGTAAATAGACTGCTTATGAGACCCTTATAACAGGAAAATTAATGAAAAAAATTAAGATTGTAATTTTGACCCTGATTTCAGGGTAATACGAGGATACCTGACCGATGTTTTTAAAAATTTGTAAATAGACTGCTTATGAGACCCTTATAACAGGAAAATTCATGAAAAAAATTAGAATGTAATTTTGACCCTGATTTCAGGGTAATACGAGGATACCTGACCGATGTTTTTAAAAATTTGTAAATAGACTGCTTATGAGACCCTTATAACAGGAAAGTTAATTAAAAAAATTAGAATGTAATTTTGACCCTGATTTCAGGGTAATATGAGGATACCTGACCGATGTTTTTAAAAATTTGTAAATAGACTGCTTATGAGACCCTTATAACAGGAAAATTAAATAAAAAAATTATATTGTAAATTTGACCCTGATTTTAGGGTAAAATGAAGATACTTGGCCGATAAGTTTAAAAATTTGGAAACAGACTGATTATGAACCCCTTATTAAAGAAAAGATAGGGTCAAAACTAAAATTGAATTTTTTTTATTATTATTATTTTTCCTCTCATAAATGTCTCAATGTCTCATAAGTAGATCGATTCCAAATATTTAAAATATCAGTTTATTATTTAATCTTTACTCTGAATTCATTGTCAATTTTTTTTTTATTATGTATAATATTTTTCCTATAATAAAGATCTCATAATCGGTCAATTCCCAAATTTTACATAAAACATATAGATGTAATATGTAATAGATTTATTCAGTTCTTTAGGCTATACCACAAAAAATAATAGCATACTCTACATGGCTATAACAACATGAATTTATAATACATAAATTTTAACACCGATTCAGACACGTTATTATGCAGGGATTGAAGCGAATAAACCCCTTTGTATAACTTTGAATTGAGTGCACTAGCTAAATGCAATACAAATTCTTAAAAATAACATCGGTCAGGTATCCTATTATTACCCTAAAATCAGGGTCAAAATTACAATATAATTTTTTTTATTAATTTTTCTGTTATAAAAGTCTCATAAGCAGTCTATTTACAAATTTTTAAAAAGCATCGGTCAGGTATCCTCATATTGCCCTGAAATCCGGGTCAAAATCACAATTTAATTTTTTTAATTAATTTTCCTGTTATAAAGGTCTCATAAGCAGTCTATTTACAAATTTTTAAAAACATCGGTCAGGTACCCTCATATTACCCTGAAATCAGGGTCAAAATTACAATCTAATTTTTTTCATTAATTTTCCAGTTATAAGGGTCTCATAAGCAGTCTATTTACAAATTTTTAAAAACATCGGTCAGGTATCCTCATATTACCCTGAAATCAGGGTCAAAATTACATTCTAATTTTTTTCATAAATTTTCCTGTGATAAGGGTCTCATAAGCAGTTTATTTACAAATTTTTAAAAACATCGGTCAGGTATCCTCGTATTACCCTGAAATCCGGGTCAAAATCACAATCTAATTTTTTTAATTAATTTTCCTGTTATAAGGGTCTCATAAGCAGTCTATTTACAAATTTTTAAAAACATCGGTCAGGTATCCTCATATTACCCTGAAATCAGGGTCAAAATTACAATCTAATTTTTTTCATTAATTTTCCTGTTATAAGGGTCTCATAAGCAGTCTATTTACAAATTTTTAAAAACATCGGTCAGGTATCCTCATATTACCCTGAAATCAGGGTCAATTAAAATTTTAAATTAATTTTTTTCTTTATTTTTCCTGTAAATAAGATGTAATGCAGAAATGATTCTCAAATTTTCAAGATTTTACAACCAATTTGCATTTTGAAAGGTACCACTCAAAGCATGTCCCTGAAATCAGGGTCAAAATTCAAAACTTATTTTTTTTACTATTTTTCTAGTCTTCAAGGTCTCTAAAGCATTCCTTTTGCAAATTTTTAAAAAGATCGGTGAAGTTTTTATTTATTTACCCTGAAATCAGGGTCAAAATTCAAACTGAATTTTTTTCATTATTTTTTCTGTAAATCAGGTGTCACATTTAATTTATTTCCAAATTTTCAAAATTTTATAACGAATTTGCATTTTGAACACTGCAAGTATAGGCATGACCCTGAAATCAGGGTCAAAATGAAAATTAAATTTTTTAAATATTTTCCCCTTCCAAGTATTGCTATTTTTAACCCATAAAAAAATTTTGGGACAATTTGGTCAAAATTATTTTTTTATTCCTATAGCCCTATGTCTCCCATGTTATTTAAATGGGTTCTCCCTGCCCGTTCTATGGGTAAATATTGACGGTTGCCGATAAAATTGGTACCGTTCTTCATCACTCGGCTAGGACAACCAACCCTGAAGGTTTCATTGAGATTTGCGATTTACACCTCGTGAGGGTCCCTTGTAAGTAAAAAGTAAACAAAAAAGTTAACGTTGTGTCTGGAAAAATATTCTTCCAAAAAAATTAATGGCATCACAAGGAAGCAAAATTATCCAATTTTTAACAGAAGCATATTTTAATGTTTAATTAAGATTTTGTTAATTTTTAATGAAATAATTAATGTTTTAGCTGGTATTGAGCAGGAGGTTTTGGAGGATAGACCCATCAAATTTGAGCAGGATATAAAACAATACAAGGTGAAGACTGAATATAATTATGTTTGGTTAATGCTAATAGCAAGAAAATAACATTATTGAACAGTAGAATGGTTTATCTAAATGCATATATATATATATATATATATATATATATATATATATATATATATATATATTTAAAGTGGATAGGTAATTTATTAAAATAAAATGTGGATTTCTTAGCCTGATTTAATTCATGCATTACACATACAGTATATACATTTAAGCTGCAATATATTCATACTTATACACTTAACATGAAACTTTAAAATGGGAATGCAACAAGTTTACTTACACAAAATATGGCAACGTGATAGAACAATCAATAGCGAAATCTTGTCTGAATTTTGCTAGCAGTAATAAAGTACATTTGCCGTGACATGTTGATTAATGGTATTACCTTGCCATTACAGAGGAAGGAAATAAAAAGTGTAGGTGCGGATTCAGGGGGGTGCCTGGGGGGGAGGGGGACCTAAAGCCTCCTCCAAAATTTTGGATTTAACATGGGCAATATAGGCATTTCCCCCACTCAAACTTTTTTTTTTTTTTTTTTTAAACATTGGCCTTACAGAGACAGCCCCTCCCGAAATGTTTTGGTTCTGGATCTGCACCTGAAAAAGTGTAAGTCAAACTTGGTGCATTCGCAGTTAACAATATGATGAGAGCTTTTATCCAACAATAAGAATCAATTTTATACACCAGGGAAAGGGAACAATTCAGCTTTGTCACAAAGTGATGACATAAATTTTTATTATATACATTATTTATAATACATGTATTGTAAATTAAATTAAAAAAGTGAAAGTTAATGTTCACAACTTAAACTAAGATTGCCAGTTTCTTGGTTCACATTTGAAATTTATAATTGTTCAGTTCAGCGTTCACATTTTAAACTGGTATATTGCCAGTCACATATTAAACTGGTATTTTGCTTGTTTACTTGAACTGGTAAATTGCCAGTTTCTTGTCTGTAAGAAGACCAACATAGTTAGTGTTGTTGACGGACATGTTGCAGATGTCTAGGACGTCCTCTGCGGTGGGCAGGGAGTTGATCTGCTGTCCGGTGCCCACAGACCAGATGGGCACCGTCCGTGTTTCCTCATGGTTGGAGGCCACAATCATCTCACGGTCACTGAAGGTCGTGATGCATGGCCTTGTTAGCATGCTCTGTCGGTTTGCTCCCTGTATACTGAGTACATTCTCAAACATTTCAGCGGGGGCCACATTTCGCTCCCGGGACACTTTGAACACAGTGTGAGTGGTGGGACGCGTGGAGGTCGCTCGTGAGGACACCAGAAGGTGGCCGGACACAGGCTCGGACCTGCAACAGTTTGCATCAATTGAATAATGATTGATCTCAAAGAAAATATCGTAGAAGGAATTTACATAATTGATAGAGATGAAAAATAAAATTTAAAATATTCAGAATGCTCTAAATATAAAGGAAATTCAAGGGACAGTTTTTCTTAGAATGGACATATTTTTTGGTTTGTCTATGGTTTCATGTTAAACTTAATGGATTTAATGGTTTAATTTATATAATTTTTAACATCTAATGAGACAAATCTTGGACTAGATAAAAATTCTGTAAAAATGAGTGAATTAAAAAAGAAAATAAATTTCATTAAGTTTCATAATCAGACAAAATGATTTGTGTGAGACCATTTTGTTTGGTCTTACCTAAGGCACAGGATGGGGGAGAGGAAGGGCAGCACCACTCCATCCATGTCCTGGTCTCCCACGTACAGTCGACAGGTAGTCAGCTGGGACGCTATCAGCCCCCCTCGTGGCAGGGCTGGACAGTGTCCAGGAGGCAGTGAGACCAGCGAGGAAACTGGGGTGGACCCTCCCACCGCCTGGACTCCCTCGCGCTTGCCCAGCAGCGCCACGGGGTCCAGCGTCACCTTGCGGATGTCGAACCTCGCCACCACTCCAGTGGTGAGTCCCAGGGTCACTAGATGGCAGTCTGTAGCACAGCCGGTCAGGTCCCAACAGCAGCTCCACAGAGGGGCTTGCACCTGAACAATAAGGAGAGTATGAGGTTCAGTTTCATGGAGACAGGCATTTAACAGAAGGAAGAAATTAAATACAATTCAGTTATGTCGTCGCCTCAGAATGCAAGTCGCGTAAGTACAAAAAAATTTGATGGGACTTTGAGCTTTAAGTTATATTGAAATAAGGTTATAAGTTGCATCAAATTTTTTTGTACTTACGCGACTTGCATTCTGAGGCGACGATGTACTAAAATAATGCAAGGCTGTTATTAAGCAAATATTACTGAAATAAATATTTTTATTCTGTCTTGAATGTTTTCAACTTGTTTAAATCGATGGTTTGATTTTCGTAATTCACTTAAATTTAAATTATTTCAATTACAAAGTAACATACAAATTTGTTATTTAAATATATTTAAGTATATATTAATACAGTAGTTGAATATAAACTTATAGACTGATAAACTTATTGGGTCTCACTAATCAGCAAATAAACTTTAGTTTCAGCAGTTTTAAATATGTGAAAATATATACAGTACTCCTCAAAGGTACCCTGTCACCCTGATTTACCTTGTACGTCTGCACGGCCAGGTTGCAGCGGTAGTCCACCAACTTGGCGCTGCGGTCCAGCGAGGCTGTCAGCAGCAAAGAGTTCTGCTGGCCGGGGTAGTAGGCGATGTCGCGGATCATCTTGCCGTGCAGACTCTCCAACGTCTGCACGCTGAAGTCTCTCTCACAGCTGATCCTCATCAGACCATACCTGAGGACAACCACAATACTCAGTCAAATAGAGGCGTAATGTGTTCTTGGTTGGGTTAGAATTAAGTTTAATTTTTTTAACTAAAAAATAAAAATTGAAGTTACTCCACCTTCCATTTATTTTTCTGTTAAAACCTTGGTACTTAAATTATGATGAAACATCTATTTCAAGTTTATTGTTCTTTTATATAGGTTTAAAAGAGGACAATGGGAAAATTAATTGACTGAAAGCCTCATGTCGTCACTCATGAGAGTAAGTTGCCTGGACCAACTTACTCTCAAGTCGACCAGGATACAAAAAGTGATTCTCTCAATTTAATTTTTTAATAACTTTTTATCAGAACACCTTTCTCATGCTGCTTCCTTGCAACAGAGATTTGTACCACCGCTGGCTTGCTCGTACTCACCCACACAACTTGGAGGCCTGGGAAACAGACAGCTGCGTGGCCCACGGACAGTAACTCATGACTCGACCTCCGCCCTTTTCTCCGATTGTCACTTCCTTGGCTAGTCTGAACACGTACTTGCCAGGAGCTGCAACAATGTCACTAATAATAATTTCTTATTTAATATATTGGCTTTACTCTGTAAGGTTTAATAATTTCTTATGTTGGTAGTAGTGTACAGTATAAAGGATATTTTTTTTAACAATTATGATTAATTCTGAAATGAGGCTACCACCCTGACACACTCAAAATGTACCTGGGATGTGTGGGGTGATGACAGACGCTCTGGCCGGCTGCTCCTCTTTCTTCTCCAGTTGAGCCACCTTAAGCTCTGTCTTCATTAGGCGTAGCTCCAGTTCCCTCTTTTCCTGCACATCAACAAGGAAATCGTAGTTAGGGATAGTCCAACTTCAGCCTAAATTTTTAATGCAAGATCTGAAGTTAAATCAAGCACTAAAACTAAACATAGTCTTAAAAATTGTGAGCTAAACTTGATATACAGTAGCGTTATAAAATTGTTTAGTACAGTATTAGCCTAAAAATTTATTAGTAACATTAAATATGTGCTCTATTTAACCTGGGATAGGTAAAAAATTATGTTAACTATTAGTTTTATTCTCTTCTTGATCAGTACTTACATCAATCTTTGTTCCCACCAAAGTCTTCTACTCGCAATGGTTGTAACAAACCATTGTTTATAATGTCTGTCGCATGAAGCCTTTTTCATTGTTAAACATGAGATGACGTAGTGTCTAATTTTGCCACCAGAGCAGAGAACGTAATGGCATTGTTGGCGCTAGTCAAACGTTCAACTTCATAATTAATGGCCATTTTCCACAAGTTAACATGTAAATCAACAACCGTCCCATGTTTTCCCTTTCTTGCGACAGACATTACACAACAATACTTTGTTTACTAATAACGAACAGAAGACTTTGGTTCCCACAAATCATGCAGGGACTAATTTGGAAGTACCTTGAGTGCCTGTTGGAGCTGCTGTGTGAGTCTCTCTTCCTCCGCCACCTCCTTCACCTTGACTGCGCTGGCGAACAGTGGCCGGATGTCGCGCGTCTTACACGGGTTGTTGCACTGTGGGCAGCGCTTGCCAGACCCCCCTTTCTTCATCCAGCGCTCGATGCAGCTCTTGCCGAACAGGTGGCCACACGCCAGCGAGACGAGACGGTGCTCTCCGGTGCCAGTCCACACATCCAAACAGATCGGGCACCGCTGATCATTTTCATCATCAGAGTTGTCCTCCACTAGGGCAGATGCTATTGGCAAAATTTTAAAAATAAATCTCGGCATTCTCATTTTGGGGAGGAAAAAAAATAAAAAAAATAATAATTATAAATAAATAAAAAATATACAGGTACTTCATTAATTAAAATTGTACTTTATAAACAAAAGTACAGTAACTGGTTGTGTTTCTTCAGCCACATTTTCAACTTTATATGAATATAATACATAGCAATGTTTTTTTTTTTATTTTTTCTTAAAAAATTGATAATTATATTTCATAACTGTGTCTCTTACAAATTTGATGAGATAATATTAATTTTTGCAGCATACATATTATACTGTATTTACAATGAGGAATATAAATTATTAAACACTGTGGTTAGCAAAATGAGATTGATTAGAAAAATCATTATGTATTTTATATAGACTGCATATTGTACAGTAAATGATGTACATAATTGCAATAGCAAATACAATATACAGTATAATTATGCACTTAAAACATTATTTTTATTCTACAATTATAAAGTACAATATTACATAATCAAAAATAAATATAACAAACTTGAGAACGTAAATGAAACATTTATTTTTTTAATGCAAGAATTTTATTTACATAAATATGATTAATTTTATATACTGTATTTATAGTCTATTCTTACGTTATTACATTTATTTGATTTTACATTAAACTACAGCATCTTCTATTTTTTTTAGTGGAGGAGAGAGGAGGAGGAGGGGAACTAAAACAATGATATGTAATTAAATAAGCCCGAATTTTTACAATCTCTATTACACTCACACTAAACAGAAGGAAGTTACAAGGACTACATAAGACCTATGATGTACCTGATCGTTTGAGTGTGTTCTTGGACACCTCTTCTTTGTCTGCAGGCTTGACGGTTGCTGAGGGTCCTGGCTGAGGATCTTCAGGCACGATGGCATCCCCCACCGGAGCAGGGGCCACAGGGACCTCAGGCAGCTCGGCAGGAGGGTCAGCCACCTCAAACCTCGGGGCAGGTAGCCTCTGCAGCTGTACAAAAATAATCAAATTAAACTGGGGGACAATGTTGCAATTGTTCTAACAGTAAAAATATCTTGAAGAAAATATAAAAGTATTAGCAGTTGAGAGAGGAAACATAAGTGATTTGCTAACAAAAATTGGGAGGCAAGGGAATCTAATGAGCGCCTACTTGGTACTGTATTACAGTTCACTACTTGACTGCTAGGGTTGTTCTATCGTAGACAGATTGTAAACCACTTAATTTGTTCTCTGGGGGTGTAGTTGCAGAAAATTGAACAGGGTACACAAGTATAAAGTCTGTAAAATGTTAACTTGTAATCTCTATTCATTCAGGCACTTCAAAACACATGCTCAAGACTTAACTACAGTACAAGAATTTGGCAGGAATCTGAGTATGATTGGAAGGAGAGTTTGGAAGATTAAGGAGATAAATGGTGCTAAGACTCACCACTGGCTCTGGTGAGTTGCTGGCAGAAGACTCTATCTCCATGGCAACCTCCTCTACCTCTCCTCCCTCTGCACCCTGCTCGCAATATTAACACATGTCTTAACTTGCAAAACCATGCCCAGTCTTCTAACATAGCATTTATGTAGTGAGAAACTGCTCAACCACCATATAAAGCATAATAATTTGCCAGTAATGGTTTATTAAAAATTACAGGTAATCCAGATTTTAAAATAAAAAATGCAGTAATTAATGGAGAGATATCTAAAATATGTTTATATTGTGACCTACAATGTTGAAATCTCTTTGCAATTTGTACAACTCACCGAGAAGGACCCTGTGTCCGTGGCGAACCCGTCTGTATGACTCCCCATGCTGCTGTCAGAAGAGTCCGAACTCGAGTCCGTGCCTGTGCTGAAGTAGTCCGTTGACTGGTTTGAGTCTACCAACAAGTAGCACATCAGTTTCGGCAGAAACATTTGGCACAAGTGATGGTTATTCATAATAATTAATAATTCAAATTGGCCGGCAACAAGTCATTCTTTCTTTTTAATTAAAATTAAAAATCAACTCTCTCTTTTAATAGCATCCCAGATAGTTATAAATTGTATCTAATGAGAAATTAAAGGTGAGCCATCTTGTTGATGAGTTACTATGAGAATGTTACTTCTATTATTTTAGTACATGCGGTCTCCCTAATGATTTTAAATTCATCATTGTGCCTACAACTGGTACTTTTTTTCCTATGTACCTCGTCAGTTACAATTAGGTGTCTGCATGCCATTTTTTTTGTAGCTCAATCGAAAGAGGAGGTAGAGAAATGCACCTGTGAATTTTATGCGATTTTTTTTAGTACTGCATCAAGGTGCTTTCATATATTCGAAAATCGCTACGGAGTTCCGTAGCAATGCCGTAAGCCTTTCACATATTCTTGTTCGTCTGCGGCAGCTGCGGCGGAAAATCATGTGAATGCCGCAGCAAAATCAAACTCATCTTGATTTTGCTACGGAGCTGCTACGGAGTGCCGCAGAAGATCGCGAGGTGCTACGGAACAGCTACGATGCGCCGCAGCAAAATCAACACATTTGCTACGGAGTAGCTACGGCGTGTTTCCGTAGCGATTTTCGAATATGTGAAAGCACCTTCATACCTAAAATGGAGATGATAAGAGGTCACTTGACCTGGAGGCACCTTCCGCAATGCCTATGACGTCATTACATTTTTTGGTTTATCTATGTAACACATGTAAACAATTATTACATTGTTGCTTGTTTATTAAAAAATTATTATTTGTTTCCATAACAACGTGGTTGTTTACAAGCATTATATAGTTGAACCAAAGAATGTAATGACGTCATAGGCGTTGCGGACGAAGCCTCCAGGTCATGTGACCTCTTTTCATCTCTATTTTAGGTATGATGCAGTGCTAAAAGAAATCGCATAAAATTCACAGGTGCATTTCTCAACCTCCTCTTTTAATTGAGCTACTAAAAAAATTGGTATGCAGCAACCTAATTGTTAGTGTCATTTAAATCCCCTACACCTGTTAGGATGGTATGAACATCAGTAGGGATATATTTATGAACTACAGTAGGTCCACAAACAAAATGTCAAACTTTAATTTAGGCAACAGGCTTATAAGAAGCAAATAGAGAGCAGTTAATAGAAAATAATTTGGAATTATGCTCTGTGGTTTTAACAAGAAGAAGCAAAGAATATGAAGGGGGACATTCACAAAGCACTTTAACCCCCACTTTAGCTCAATTTTTTTATCTCTGGCGCTAAACCAGGGGCTAACCATGTTTAGCTTATGGTTTAGCACCATGTTTAGTACCAGGGATAAAAATAAAGGCTAAAGTGGGGGTTCAAGTGCTTTGTGAATGTCCCCCAAAGAGCTCTAAAAAATTAGTTCAAAGCATTGTCATCATAGCTGCTAAAATGTAGTTCTGCAACAAGCACACTCCTGTTTGAGTGATCAAACAGATGTGTTGATTGAAGGCACCGACCTGATGAGATGACGATGACGGTGGAAGAGTCCTCGTCGGAGGAGTCGACGGTGCCCGCACTGGTCGTGAAAGAATCGTCAGAGTCAGAAGAGCTGTCCTCCATGGGGCCTGCCCTGTAGCAGCCGTCTGAACAAATGAGTTACAATATAAATAGCCAGTCATTCCACATGTAAACCTTGAACAGCACAATTCTTACTCTGCCTCATTTACTGCAGTTCTAAGAGACAGATTGCAATGTTGATAGAGGAGCATTCAGTTTGACCAGATAAAAATTAAAAAAAAAATTAAAGTTTGCCATACTTTTTTTATACTGAACACACAAGACATGAAAGAATAAAAAGGGCTGAGCTGCGTGGCAATTATGTTTGGACATTTTTTAAATGATACAGTACCGGTAGACTTGTAAGTAGTATGTATATAATATACTATATATACCGGTACATATATTACATAGCGATGGAGGAGTTAAATTTGTCATTAATAACATGGTATGTATGTACATAAAATATATTGTATACAGTATGTGATGTTAACGCTGTCTCCATGTGTGCCGACATTGCAGAAGTGAAAGCTGCGCAGCTTTAATATTTTAAATGGGCAAGATAAAATTAAAATAAAATTTTAAATTTGACCAAATGACCAAATAAATAAATTTAAAATTATGTCCAAAAAATCTTTAAAACGACCCTATGTTCAGCGCATAATTTAAGACGGTAGATATTTTTTAAATAGTTTCTAAATATTTTCTATTTATGCTGCCTGACCCTTCTGCCATTACTGGTTACTCCAAACAGTGGACAGAGTGGAGGGGAGAAACTTCGTCTATGGGTAAGATGACAACAATGTGTGCAGTACTGAATTTGTGGAGTGAATTAAGGTACAATGGAGTATCAACCTCAATACTGTATCTTTTTATTGCAGAAATGGATAAAGGATGCAAAGTTATGCCACTCCGACTTTTTCAGTATTTTTAGAGGTCAGGAAGTATTGCTAAAAAGTTTTGCCAAGGTTGGGTTTGAACTGATGAACCTACGCCCTTTTATCCTTTTATTAAAGAAGTGATGCCTCTTTACGCCTCTTTCTGTACTTTCAATATTTTTTTTAAAAAAATAGTCCCCGGGTTCTAAAAAATATGAAAAAAAAAAAAAAAAATAAAAACAAACAAAAAAACAGTACAGTAGCATAACTTTGCACCGTCGATCCATCTCTGCAATAAAGAAATTTGAGGTCAATACTCAGTCAATGCTGCCTCCTCTCAACTTGTACAGTCTTTCAGCCTTGTATTATCCTTGGAAAAAGTTTTATTTCCTAAATAGAAGCACTGGTAACGTACATAACCTATGGTGTTTAAGCGGTGCCCTACATTCGCGAAAGATTACTGGTTTCCGGTTGTAATTTGGTTTAGTGTTTACATTGAAATCATAAGAATTATCTGTGAATTACTCTGCAGAGTCAGGGGTTATAAACTAAGAGTTAAATGACTGTTTTTTGATGCCACGATGCCTAAAACGTTCATTAGTTTTTTTTTTTTATAAGGATACACACCTATGAGCTTGGAGCTCGAGGCAGGGTGGCGGGGTGATGATTAGCGATAAGAGGGGGAAAGGATGATGGCCACGGCCTGTTAGGCTTCTTTCACAATCGCGCTGCAACACTTTTGCAAAAAAATCAAGCTCCAATTAATTTTCTTAAGGCGGTACATTTGTTGCTGTATCCCCCATATGTAAATGTTATCCCCCGAGAGCTTCTAATTATTGTTGCTAAAATGCTCGAAATAAATTTTATTCGTATTAATGACGGGCTTCTCCTTTCAAAACCGATCTGTCAGAGTAACGGTGTCCTACAAGGAGGGCCGTCTAGTCCTACATTGTATAACTTTCTTACCCATGATATTATCGAATATTTAAAAAAGTTTTTTGAAAACGAAGAAGATGTATATTTTTTAGATGTCTATGCCGATGATATGGCTATTATGTGCAGAGATCTAGTTAAACTTCAACAAGTATTGAACAAAGTGGTTGACTGGTCCAAAGAGAACGGTCTAACTATTAATGCTTCCAAAACAAAAATTGTTAAATTTAGAAAAGGAGGTAGGCTTAGCAAGACTGATGTTATGTTTTGTAACAATGAAAAAATTGAGTTCGTTAGTAATTTCAAATATTTAGGAGTAATGTTCCAACAAAGAGGTACAGTCAACCGGGGTAACATTGAAGGGTTTTTACTACCTTTCTGATCATAACTTTAAAAAAAAAAAATATCTGGCAAATAAAAAAATTACCAGTTGTGTAACTTAGCTAGAGATGTCTAAAAATGTTTGTAAAATTTTTTTGCCCCAATTATTAACTGTAAAAAAAAATTAAAACAAGCCCTTCAAAGTTACCCCGGCAATGGGGTAACATTGAAGGGCCTTGCGGACACTTATATTCAAGCAACTTAATAGTGTATTTTTTTTATTAATGTGTCCTACCATGTAATTTACTGTTCTGGACATATTTTTCATAACTTAGTATCATATTAAACCATTATTTGCAGTTAATTAAAGGTTAATTAGATAATTAATTACAGTAATTAATTAAAATCCTCCAAATATTTTAAACATTCATTTTATTTATTTATTTTTCTCTCTCTGAACATATTGGGGGGCATTCACAAAGCACTTTAACCCCAACTTTAGCCCCAAGTTTTATCCCTGGTACTAAACATGGTGCTAAACCAGGGGCTAACCATGTCTAGCTCCTAGTTTAGTACCAGGGATAAAACTTGGGGCTAAAGTGCTTTGTGAATGTCCCCCATTGTGTCATATATGTTTACAAACATTAATAATTTTATAAGAATGCAGAAGAATTTAAAAAGTTAAGTTGAAACTTTTTAGAAATTTCTTCTCTTCATGTTCAGGCTTGAACTGGCATCATTTCCGGAATAGTATTCGGATGGTTAACAGAGAACTTGAAGTCCTTGGTCAGTTGGCTGTTCAATTATGAACATATAGTTGAACCATTTTGAATATCACAATACATCTTCTTTAACTTGACAAGCAGATAAGTTCCAGAGGTGAAGCCTCAGTTCCGTCGCTAAGTCGCTAATCCCAGTGACGAGCTCACTTGTCAGTTGTAGACAGGGTCATTTTTTTTTTTTTTTTTTTTTTTTTTTTGGTCACTATAATCTGTGCTATTCCCATTTGTAATTTTTTGTCATCATTGTTTGAGCTCTTTTTGTTATTCACACTCTGATCACTCACTCTTGACTTTACAACAGACGAGGAGGAATGTTGACACTCTTCACTCTTACCTAGTGCCATCTTTAGGCAAGGGAGGGGAGGGGTCATGTATGGTTGAGGTCACTTATGTTAACTAAATATACCACCCATTGCCCCTCCATCTTCCATAACCCCACCAGACTCAGCTGACTCACTCTGACTTCAGACCTGGAGAAATGTGCTGGAGACACACTTTTACCTGATGCCACCTGTAGACAGGGGGGAAGGGGAGGGAGGGGGAGTCCATAGTTTAGGTCACCTCTAGAATAGTTCTTAAGTTCAAAAAACTCCCACCCACTGCTCCTTCTAGTCCTTGTACCCCTCCATCCCAAGACTTTTAGCGGACTCACTCTGACTTTCATACTCCGACGAGGAGCAATATAACTTGAGGCAGTGGCTTGGTTGCCTGGTTCTACTTGAAGGCAAAAGGGGTTCCATGGGGGGGGGGGGGGGTGGAAGGGGGGGGGGGTGATGGCTAGGTGACCTACTGGTAGGTCTAAATTTTCATCAGTGCAGTCTTGATTGTATACACTCTTTGTATTTGTTGGCCTCTTCTGTACTCGAATATATCAGGCCTACCGGTAGAGCGTAAGAGATTTCTTAATGAATCTGAAATTAAAATTTAATTAGGATGATTGTAGTTCTGTTCTAACTTTTATCATAAAATTAATAAATTAATTTAACAGTAACTGAGTCTTAAAAATGTTCAGGCATGAAATGAGACAAATATAGTTTTAATGTCAAACAATAGTACAGTACCGGTAATTACAGGTAATGGCATAGACAATCCCCCCCCCCCCCCCTCCAATTAGGTTGCTGCATGCCATTTTTTTAGTAGCTCAATCGAAAGAGGAGGTTGAGAAATGCACCTATGAATTTTATGCGATTTTTTTTAGTACTGCATCATAACTAAAATGGAGATGATAAGAGGTCACGTGACCTGGAGGCGCCTGCCGCAACGCCTATGACGTCATTACATTCTTTGGTTTATCTATATAACACATGTAAACAATTATTGCATTGTTGCTTGTTTATTAAAAATTAGTATTTGTTTCCATAGCAACGTGGTTGTTTACAAGCATTATATAGTTGAACCAAAGAATGTAATGACGTCATAGGCGTTGCGGACAAAGCCTCCAGGTCACGTGACCTCTTTTCATCCCTATTTTAGGTATGATGCAGTACGAAAAAAAATCGCATAAAATTCACAGGTGTATTTTTCAACCTCCTCTTTCAATTGAGCTACTAAAAAAATGGTATGCAGCAACCTAATTGCAGGTGTTGTGGTACATAGAGAAATACATGGGCAATGGGTGGGTTCACTTTCCCCTACTCACTTCTCATGGGAGAAACATTCTGAAAGATGGAAGACTTTTTTTGGAACTTTTCTCTGGTTCCGCCACGGAGTACCGGACCAGAATAAAGTGCTAAAAATCTTGTGGTGGACTAAAAAGAGAAAAAAGTAGTTCAAAATTAATTGAAATGTATGATGCAATGATATATAGTATGATTTGTGCACTAAATTTTGTATCAGATTCTTTTTAAAGCTTCATTCAAGTAAATAGTGATGTTCTCTAAAGCCCTTCAAAGTTACCCCGCCGAGCCCTTCAATGTTACCCCATTGAAAGTAAAAATTCATAAAAAAAAAAGTTACAGGAAAAATTTCAAATCCTTTGGTACATGTGTTAAGAAGGGTTGAAATATAACACTGAATAGCATTGCAAGTTCCAACTTGTATTTGCTTACCTTGTGGATGGCTTATTTCCAGACTTCTTATTTTGGTCACATTTTTCATTCTTCAGTAAAAAAAAATAATTATCTCCAATTTATCAACTGCAACCCTTAAATCTATTTTTCTCTATTAGCTAATAACATGTTCCTACCATATAGTGAGAAAAAACTTCAGTGTACACAGTAGATTGGTCTATAAAAAATCACAAATCTTTATTTTCCTCATTTTCAAAGTTACCCCGGGCTTTCAAAGTTACCCCGGTTGACTGTACGTCCTTTACTTCCCATATTACGGATCGGTGTAAGGCAGCTCTCGCCGCTTCCTACAGTATTTCCAAATTACCTCTGTTATCTGTAAATACCGCCCTTAAGTTATTCCATCTTAAGACTGAGCCAGTCGCCACATATGGACTGGAAATTGTTTGGCCTTATTTAAAAGTTGGCGATTTTGAAATCTTAGAATCAATAAAGTCAAGATTTATTAAAAGGCTTCTCTCAGTATCCAAATTTTCATTCTCAAGGCTGGTGTATAAGCTTATCGATCAAGATTTTTTTGTGTCAGAACTTCAGAAGAAATACAATTTTCCTTGTACACCAAATTTCAATGATTTTATGAAAAACAGAATTTTGAAAGCTTCGGAGATAAATCCCAATTTTTATATTACCCCAGCATTTGTAAATTCTAACTGGCAAAACTGTCAATATAAAGACAGACATATTATAACCAGGTTTGCAATGCATGGTTTCCATCACCGTGTTTGTACGAAATTTGTATACCATGAAACCGATGACAACTGTGTTTGTAAATTTTGTGGTCAAAAATGTGAAACATATCATGCCCTGTCTTGTCCAAAACGAATATATTCTTTAGCATATTTAGCTAAGAATGTATGATTTATACGGGTTAATTTATTGTTAAGTTAATTTATTATTATTATTATTCCCAAGTAATAATTATAATTGTGTTTTTTAATATTTGTTTTTTTTTTCTATGTTCCTAGCTCAATAATTTTTAATGTCATATTATTTATATGTGTATAAGTTATTATTTATTGATTTGTCATGTTGTGTGTATAATATAAGATTTTATGTTTTTTATGTCTATGTAATATGTAATATGTACACTGTAAGAGTGTTCAATAAAAACTTTAAAGGTATACAGGCCTCAAATTACAAATTAGACAGACATTAAGTGTTGTTCGAGTTTATAATCAACATTCGTATTATTTTTACCTGCGCGCGGTGCGACCATCCGAAGTCGCGCTGTAAAGAAAGTCCTTGCTGACGTCACAACTCACAGCTAGCACCGATTAGCATTGAGTTGTGACGTCATCAAGGACTTCGTGACGTCATCAAGGACTAAATTTCTTACTTTGAACTGCGACTTCGCACAGATGCATCACGCGTGGAAAAAAATTATGCGAATGTTGATTATATACTCTAAACCCACTTGGTGACTGTCTAATTTGTATTTTGAGGCCTGTATGCCTTTAATAATAATTTGTTGCTGTATGTTTTAGCAAAAGAATCAGACTACTGTATGTGAAAGGACCTTCATGCATACGCGTTCCAGCATTCGCTGAGGTGGGAGTCGGTGAGACTGAGGGAACCATGGAAAACCTTAGTTAAAACGGACAATTCTACTTTATCAAAATGGACCAAAGTGATGTCCAAAGCCTGGCGAACCACAAAAAAGTGCATCACTGCTCTGGGTGGGAAGCAAGGTGGATTTACCCCAGAGAGGGAGATCGTAATTTTCAAATAGTAACCACGGTGTATGCTTACTGTACATATAGTTTGATACTGTATGCATATATGCATATGATACATACTGTGCAGCATAGGCATAATTATTATATTGATTGTGAAAATTTCGCAATTATAAATATTAAAAACGTGTCTTTGAAGCCTTATATTGCCCCAGGAATTTGTTGGAAATGACGTTAACGTAAAGTATAATAGTCTCCGCTTCCAGTTGCTTGCATTATGCCACAGTCTGTGATTATATATGCTAAAGTGTGCAAGCTTGTTTACAAAACTTAGGGCTCCAAGACCATTTTGCTGGTGACTTGTCACCATTTTCATCTGGAGATTATACTAACTTTTCGACTTACTTCTCAATTAAATGTAAGCCCCATCAGCTTAATCAGTCCGTAATACAATGGAGATTTACACCAACAGAGAAAATGCTCTATTTTTACACTAAAAATATTTTGAACCACAAAAGGCACAAAAACTGGCCAGTAAAAAGTAAAATAAAACACTTATTTTAATTTATACTTCCTACATTTCACACCAGCTGAAACTGCTAACAGCGCCAACATTTTTCTCCTCCCCTTTATTCCCCTTCTTCCCCTCCTTAAACCGTCATCGTAAGGATGGCAACGCTGTATTCTGTATTTTGTCAATTTCAGCGCCTGCGTCGATAGATTCTTGCCTTGCACTAAGCGATTTGGTGGGATATCCAGGCACTACGGTCTCCAGTAGATGGCGCTCGTTATCAAAATTTAGTTTTCCGCGATATTGTTAGATGGCGCAAGCATCCACTTTTAAGCGTTTTTGGGTGAAGTTGAGAAATTTGAGTGGTTTTTTCAAAATTTTAACCGACAACGGGGAAATCGTGGACATGGACGAAATCAAGGTATGCATATATAATTATATAATAATATATGCTTAATTACAAGTTTGTTGTGATGTTTTGGTGTTTTTAGAACGAAAGAATGTACTGAATAGTATTTTTATATCTGATGGTTGTATATAAAGTTAAGTTAGGTAGTGAAATATGTTGTTAAATGACTGATGCAGTGTTCGATTCAACATGCAGCTAGTGCATACAGGATTATGAGATTATATTCAAACCGGCCCAGACTTTCCTTCTCAAAATATTTTTTGCTGCAAGCTTTTATTTTCATTCTAATTTGTATTGTCAGAATTGTCTCCTAATTGTACATTTCCAGTAAGCATACTGCATAGCTGTCTTTAATTGTAACTGTATGAATATAAATATATATTATACAAATTAACTGTCATTTTATTGCATGCATATTCAATTCAATTGAGCAATAATTACTTTAGTATGGTAAACCTAGACCCTATCTTGATACTCTTACAGAAGTGAAATGCATCCGAAACTGATGTATGTTCTTAATTGGCCAGGTTTACAATGAAGATCCTTCAGATGCCATATGGTTCCGTCGATCCACAAGCCAGCCCAGACCCTCCGCCCCTATGACGGTCATATATGCTCATTGCGCTCGTAGAGGCCAACGAGATAGTAGAGAAGCTGCTGGACACCCCCAAGTGCTATGTAAGCATAGCATACTATATAAGGAACGGAAAGTTTGAGGCATCCACCGTATGGACCATTATGTCCTCTTCAAGCTGGCCAAGTAAGTCTCAGTGAGCAAACATATATAATATATATCACAAAGTATATAATATATGGATTATCAATATATTATACTGTATGGATAATTTTATTTATAATCAAATTAATTTGATACGTATTCCTTCCGGAAGTAGCCTGAAGTGTTAAGATTGTAGCTGGAATCATCTGTTTGTAATTCAGTTTTGAGAATTAATTAACATATGAAAATATTAATCACATCAATAAACAAGGCCTCATAATTACATCACCCATCTGGTCTTCAACGATTCCTTATTAAACACCGCCAGGAGAACGTAGTGTACGTACACTTGCTTACTGACTCTTGGTGTTTGCAGGCTGATGAAGCAAAGTCACGCTGCAGGCTTGTACTCGGAGTACATGTCTGAGAGCCATCGTCTCACGTACAGGACTCGTCCGACTTGACTCATCCAGAGGTGTAACGAGCATGGTCGGAAGAGGATGCTTAGCCAAGCCCTACCGCTACCTGGTACCTGGCTAGCCACGATCTCGACCAGAACGGCCTCCATCAGGCTTGTCGCTACTGCAACGAGTTCGAGGAGGTAAGTTTTTTTTAACAATCAACCTTAAGCAAGCATTTTGCACAATTTATTTATTAATGTTTATTTCATTAATTTATTATGTAATTATTTTTTGCTCCGCTCATTGCCATACTCATTGGGAGATCATTGCAAATTCCTTTTCGTTCTCTTACTCTTACTGTGGTATCAAACTTCATGCCCAGTACATGTTTTTAAAAAATTAATTGCATATACAGTTGTCGCCTCAGAAAATTTCCCTTTAATGCGGCCTTGCTAATCAGAAAATTTCACACTTGCAGCCTTGACAATCATCATGCCCTGTGTTATTCTTATGGGATTGTCAAGGCTATTAGTGTGAAATTTTTCAAGACAATGAATGTTAAAATAGTATTCTTTCCATTGCAAAAAAAAAAAAAAAAAAAAAAAAAAGTTGAAAAAATTTACAGAAATCCCACTTTTCCAGTTGGTTGACAAGCGTCTTGTTGTTTCAGACAGACACCAGCATGTTTGTTCAGGGAGCCGCTGGACAAGCTGAGCTCGAGGGTGAAAGCGTACGTGGTGCCAAGAAATTGGCAGCAGCGCTACCACAGTCAGCGAGATTATCAACTGACCTGACGAGGTGTGTATTTTGTTAGAGAAGTCATAATGACTATTGAATTATGTAAAACAAGACAAGATAGGCCAATAAAAGAAGAATCAATGTTTATACTGGTTAAAATGACGTCAGATCAATAAGGAAATGGACGAGGTCAATAGATTTTGATGAATTTCACATATGTTACACATCTGACCTAGGGTGATGAGGTTTGGATGTAATTTTTTCAAATTTCAAAAAAAAAAACAATTTTCAGAATTTTTCAAAAAATTTAAAAACAAGGGCAATCTCGAGAGATAAAAAAATTGTATCTCAAATTTTGCTCAACATAGAATTACAATTTAAATTTCTATAAGTTTGTAGTAGAATTGTTAAACTTTTTTGCATTGACAATTTTGACCTTGAAATTTTATTTAGGTCAAAGGTCAGAGGTCAAACTGCAAAAAGCGTATTTATTCACACAAGATATCTAGCTAAAAAATTTTGAGATATAGGTTTTGAAAAGGGTCTATCCTTCTATAACATACCGTTTTCAAATGTTTGGGATAGTTCAAAATTTTGAAGTTACGATTTTTTTTATTAATTTTTCCGAGGTTTTTTGAAAATCTCGAATTTTGAATTTTTTAGAAATTTGAAAAAATGATGCCCAAACCTCATTGACCTTGGTCAGATTGTTAACACATGTGACATTTTTGGAAAAACTATTACAGTCAACCGGGGTAACTTTGAAGGGTTTTTACTACCTTTCTGATCATAACTTTTTTAAAAAAAATATGTGGCAAGCAAAAAAATTACCAGTTGTGTAACTTAGCTAGAGGTGTCTAAAAGTGTTTGCAAAAATTTTTTGCCCCAATTATTAACTTTAGAAAAAAATTAAAACAAGCCCTTTAAAGTTACCCCGGCAATGGGGTAACATTGAAGGGCCTTGCGGACACTTATATTCAAGCAACTTAAAAGTGTAATTTTTTTATTAATGTGTCCTACCATTTTACTGTTCTGGACATATTTTTCAGTAACTTAGTAGCATATTAAACCATTATTTGCAGTTAATTAAAGGTTTATTAGATAATTAATTACAGTAATTAATTAAAATCCTCCAAATATTTTAAACATTCATTTTATTATATTTTTTTCTCTCTGTGAACATATTGTGTCATATATATGTTTACAAACATTAATAATTTTATAAGAATGCAGTAGAATTTAAAAAGTTAAGTTGAAACTTTTAAGAAATTTCTTCTCTTCATGTTCAGGCTTGAACTGGCATCATTTCCGGAATAGTATTTGGATGGTTAACAGAGAACTTGAAGTCCTTGGTCAGTTGGCTGTGCAATAATGAACATATAGTTGAACCATTTTGAATATTACAATGCATCTTCTTTAACTTGACAAGCAGATAAGTTCCAGAGGTGAAGCCTCAGTTCCGTCGCTAAGTCGCTAATCCCAGTGATCGAGCTCAGTTGTAGACAGGGTCATGTTTTTTTTTTTTTTTTTTTTTCACTATCTGCGTTATTAATCCCATTGGTAATTTTTTGTCATCATTGTTTGAGCTCTTTTTGTCATTCACACTCTGATCACTTACTCTTGACTTTACAACAGACGAGGAATGTCGGCACTCTTCACTCTTACCTAGTGCCATCTTTAGGCAAGGGAGGGGAGGGGTCATGCATGGTTGGGGTCATTCATGCTAACTAAATATTCCACCCATTGCCCCTCCATCTTCCATAACCCCACCCTGCAGACTCAGCTGACTCACTCTGACTTCAGACCTGGAGAAATGAGCTGGAGACACTTTTACCTGATGCCACCTGTAGACAGGGGGGAAGGGGAGGGAGGGGGAGTCCATAGTTTAGGTCACCTCTAGAATAGTTCTTAAGTTAAAAAAAATCCCACCCACTGCTCCTTCTAGTCCCTGTACCCCTCCATCCCAAGACTTAGCGGACTCACTCTGACTTCAAGGACTATATACGAGAGGACGGCCTAACTTTTTTGCCGCCAACGCGCTGCCATTTCCTCAACCCAGTGACGTCACGAGCTTGATTTTTCTAGCGCATTTGATTGGCCTAGAGTCGGCTACAAAGATACCGCGGCCAAAGATGCCGCTTTATTAGCTATCTGTCAAATCTGTCAAGCTGTCAAATCTTTGACGTCCTCAAAAAAACCGCCCGAGCACGTGGCTCATTTAGCGGACTTCCCCGAAGGTTGGCGAGAATTGTTGAATATCGAGGTTCTTCAATAAGTTGTCCTAGGCCGTCCTCCAGTATATAGTCCTTGCTCTGACTTTCATACTCCGACGAGGAGCAATATAACTTAAGGCAGTGGCTTGGTTGCCTGGTTCTACTTGAAGGCAAAAGGGGTTCCATGGGGGGTGGAAGGAGGGGGGGGGGGGGTGACGGCTAGGTGACCTACTGGTAGATCTAAATTTTCATCAGTGCAGTCTTGATTGTATACACTCTTTGCATTTGTTGACCTCTTCTGTACTCGAATCAGGCCTACCGGTAGTCTGTAAGAGATTTCTTAATGAATCTGAAATTAAAATTTAATTAGTACAGTATGATTGTAGTTCTGTTCTAACCTTTATCATAAAATTAATAAATTAATTTAACAGTAACTGAGTCTTAAAAATGTTCAGGCATGAAATGAGACAAATATAGTTCTAATGGCAAACAATAGTACAGTACCGTTAATTACAGGTAATGGCATGGACAATCCCCCCCCCCCCCCCTCCCCCCCAATTGATGTTGTGGTACAAAGAGAAATACATGGGCAATGGGTGGGTTCACTTTCCCCTACTCACTTCTCATGGGAGAAACATTCTGAAAGATGGAAGACTTTTTTTGGAACTTTTTTCTGGCTCCGCCACGGAGTACCGGACCAGAATAAAGTGCTAAAAATCATTGCGGTGGACTTAAAAGAGAAAAAAGTAGTTCAAAATTAATTGAAATGTATGATGCAATGATATATAGTATGATTCATGCACTATAAATTTTATATCAGATTCTTTTTAAAGCTTCATTCAAGTAAATAGTGATGTTCTCTAAAGCCCTTCAAAGTTACCCCGCCGAGCCCTTCAATGTTACCCCATTGAAAGTAAAAATTCATAAAAAAAAAAGTTAGAGGAAAAATTTCAAATCCTTTGGTACATGTGTTAAGAAGGGTTGAAATATAACACTGAATAGCATTACAAGTTCCAACTTGTATTTGCTTACCTTGTGGATGGCTTATTTCCAGACTTCTTATTTTGGTCACTTTTTTCATTCTTCACTAAAAAAAATTATTATCTCCAATTTATCAGCTGCAACCCTTAAATCTATTTTTCTCTATTAGCTAATAACATGTTCCTACCATATAGTGAGAAAAAACTTCAGTGTACACATTAGATTGGTCTATAAAAAATTACAAATCTTTATTTTCCTCATTTTCAAAGTTACCCCGGGCTTTCAAAGTTACCCCGGTTGACTGTACAAAATTTTTCAAAAATTCTCGGAAAAATTAATTAAAAAAAATCGCAACTTCAAAATTTTGAACTATATCAAACATTTGAAAACGGTATGTTATAGAAAGATAGACCCTTTTCAAAACCTATATCTCAAAATTTTTTAGCTAGATATCTTGTGTGAATAAATACGCTTTTTGTAGTTTGACCTCTGACCTTTGACCTAAATAAAATTTCAAGGTCAAAATTGTCAATGCAAAAAAAGTTTAACAATTCTACTACAAACTTATAGAAATTTAAATTGTAATTCTATGTTGAGCAGAATTTGAGATACAATTTTTTTATCTCTCGAGATTGCCCTTGTTTTTAATTTTTTTGAAAAATTCTGAAAATTGGGATTTTTGAAATTTGAAAAAATAACATCCAAACCTCATCACCCTAGGTCAGATGTGTAACATATGTGAAGTTCATCAAAATCTATTGACCTCGTCCATTTCCTTATTGATCTGACGTGATTGTAACCTACTGTATTAATTATCTTTCATAATTTAAAAATTGAATTATTTTTTTCTTAAGTACTTACTGTTTTTTTTTTTTTTTTTTTTTTTTTTTTATCCAACGCTGGACTGATTGTGGATATTTAAAAAAAAAAAATATCAATGTTTAAGAATGGACAACATATATGAAAAAAATTTAATTGCAGAAATGAATAGAGGGTACCAAATTATGCTACTCTGAATTTTTTCAGATTTTTTTGAGGCCCAGAACTATTTTTAAATAATTATTGAAAGTCCTGTGATTTCAGTTGGCACCCCTGAATCCTTAAAGGATTAGTAAGCCCGGCCTTGTCTTTGAAATATATCATGTATCATAGATAGTTAAAAATGGTTCCCGGACAACTCGGAGCGTGGTCAACTGGGAGCCGGACAGCTCGGAGCCAAACGTGTTTCTAGGACAACTCGGAGCACGGACAGCTCGGAGCGCGAACATCCTGGAGCCAAGGCAGGACAGCTCGGAGCGCGTTCATCCTGGAGCCAAGGCAGGACAACTCGGAGCACGGACAGCTCGGAGCGCGGACATCCTGGAGCCTAGCTAGGACAACTCGGAGCACGGACAGCTCGGAGCGCGGACATCCTGGAGCCAAGGCAGGACAACTTGGAGCACGGACAGCTCGGAGCGCGGACATCCTGGAGCCTAGCTAGGACAACTCGGGGCACCGTTTTATTTAAATTACGATTAATGAATTTTTATTTCAAAATAAAAATTGATGTATGCCGAGAATGTATCGTTAATCGTAACATTTTTTGTTATATTACTTATATTTATTACGTATGTACAAAAAAATTATCAAGTTTTCTGATCTGATGTATCTGATAAGAGATAATCCAAAAATTATATCATGAATTTCCCATGATGATCATTGTTAATTGAACTTTGTGAATACTTTTGTTTATAGTAAATGATATTACATAAGTTAGGAATCATTTTAATAATCTAATATAATATTATGTGAAATAATAAAGTACACAGTTTTGATAAAATCTTTGTGCTGTATTATTTAATTACTAAATTTAGATATACAAGAAACTTAAAAATGAATTTAAGTTGGTAAACTTTGAGAAAGGAGACTAAAAAGTAGATAGATAATTTCTGTAAATATTTTAGATAAGTCAATATGATCAATTCATTATTTTTCTTTTTTTATAAAATCAATATTGCATAATATATTTAAAAGTTAAAAGTTTAAAAGCATGCAAATATAACAAAATGAAATCTTTTTGGCAGAAAAAAAAAGTTATATAATATTAATTTGCAGAAATTTAATCATATAATAATAATTCATGATATAATTTTTGGATTATCTCTTATCAGATACATCAGATCAGCGGGGATATCTTGCAGCGTAGTTCTAATTATTGACGCAAATGCTCTCAGAGCGCCACCGTACTAACAGTTGCGATCGTCTTTTTACAATTTTGCGCGGCGAATTTTGAAATTAACGTTGGTGCCAACATAAAATTGAGAACTAAAATGTTTTTTGATTTTATTTAAATTGTATTTTAATTTTTTTAATAAAACTGCAAATAATATTTAATTTTTACACATAATATACTTGTGCAAATAATTATTATTATGGCCTTAAAATGTGAGTTCACAGATTTAGAAATATTTTATGTTGTTGGTACATCTACTTTTTTGATTAGTACTGCAGCGCTCTCCGTTGAAGTGTACATATTTTGAACTATTTTGACTGTCCATGAATTAACACAGGCCCTATCCGGGACTACTCAGAGATAATACAGAGATAGAACTCTCCCATGTTAACGACTTGTGACGAAAACGCTAACGCCATCTCTTAGTGCGTTGGGAAGACGTCAAGACGAGCAGGTCAGAACAGAAGACGTATTCCACCGCAGCCATGCGCAATTCGATTCTTTTCGTAACACCAGCCACCCGCGTGAAATTCAAACATTTTTTGGGTAACTCGCGTTACTTCCAACGTTAATTAATTCCTTTACTTTTTTTGCGTATCTTCCAGAGATAGCAGATCGAGTGCATGCATTTTTGATGTACGATAATGATAAAAAGGATGCCATTAATAAAAAAAATAATAATAAGATGATAATTAAATACATGAATACTCAAAATTAATTAAGTCGATAAGTTATTTCATATATATAACAAAATTAAGACTCGGCTACTTAGAGACCTCCATGTCTTATGGCTAGAAATTTTGATGGCCTGAGCGTGGGCCCGTGGTCTAAGTGTGGCGGCGCTGCTGTATCGCCCATGCGATACACGGTTAGGTCACGTACGGCCTGGCTTTCAGCTGCACGCGCAGCTGGTATAGCCATATATGCAGCGAGAGCCGGGCCATGCCGAACCGCGCCCATGCAATGCAGCAGCGCCGCCACACTTGGACCACGTTCAGGCCATCAAAATTTCTAGCCATAAGACACGAAGGGCTCTAAGGTTCTCTAATATAATAATTATTATACAAATACTTTAAATTTATACTCGCTCTGCATGATATATAATTGACCGAGTAAAATTTATATTGTACAAATAAATGTTGATTTTGAACTTATTAAATTATAGAGACAGGACTGACATCACTGACAGGAGTTTTTTTCAATGAAATTAAAAAAAGTACCATAAATATCGCTTAATTACTATTTATATATAAAATATAATTTCATAGAGTTAATTCGCTTTAATTTTTATTGATGTTCATTAATTACACGAATACTAATCATGCGTTTCGAAATACGAGTATTTTATTATATATTAGAAATCAAGTATAATAGCAAATCAGCCCGACCGTCGAGAAATTAATTATAAGGGATAAAATGCAGAATTAAAGGAGCAGGTATAAACATCGTAATATATATATATATATATATATATATATATATATATATATATATATATATATATATATATATATATATATATATATAAGCTATAGTTTTAACAGGACCTCGATCTATATATAATTCATCTAAATATAGTAGGACAGGAAAAATTATGGATTGAGCACATGTGATGTGACACACAGAACGTAATTTATAAAATTTTCCTTTCGTTTACATGGCACCAATTGTTTTCACTGAACCAATTTCATCATGCATGCATGCACTTAATTAATTGTAAAATTATAATATTGCAAGTTTTTAATGAGGTCCGCATTACCGCATTAACTTACATTGCATGCATTTATTAAAAATAAATTTTACTAATTTTTGTCATAAAATTCAATAATTTTTAAGTACACAAAAATTTATTATGATCTGTAAGAATTACTAAATTAAAATTGGCTCATGCACATTAAAAGAAAATTCTCAGTGATCAATATGTGATCACTGAACATCATATATATAATCTTAAAACAATAGATAACGTTCTAAAACCTAATCCCTTATGGTTTGAACAAATTCAGTCTTGCAGTTTTCTTACAAGAGCTCCAAAGACTTAAACAGCTCCATTTTCGGTTTGCGTCCATAAGGCCAATGTTAAACTTCTACCTCAGTTTTCACAAAACTGATAAGACAGATTCGCTTCAAAATTTGTATGCCACCTATTGATGGTGAGTTCTAAGTCCCCTGCAAGTCTTGTTGCATTCAGGCGGTACGATTACGAGATATCAATATATTGAGATTCATCCTTAATTGCCTTTCTTTTTCTTTTCATTTCCGTTTCTAAAACTTGAATAAATGATCAATTTGTTAGAACAACTTAATTATCAAACAATTAAATTATAAAAATAAAAATGCATTAATATTTTTAGCTATAATATAATCAAAGAGATTACATTGTTAAGAGATCGAACGCCCATGTTAAATATTTTTCCTATGATTTAACGTATAAACCAAAGAAAAAGTCTAGATGAAGTGAAAATGAGAACTTATTATTTGTGCGTCCAGATGGCGACCGGCACACCCCCAAATGCTTCTAACTTCAGAATTTTGGCCATAAGCGTTCTATATCTATACACTATAAAATCCCTGCTATAATATATTGCAAAAAAAAAAAAAAAAAGAATTAAAAAAAATCGATCATAATATAGAATACGCGATCTCTCGTAAATCACGATCTTTTTACAGCACGCCTTAATTAATTGTACACATTTTTTCCATTTTCATCTCCAACACTTCAATAAATTGTTTAATTTATTTCTTAATTAGAATATAGCTTTTTTTTTAACATATATATTGACAGGCGCGAATCCAGAAAAAAATTTCGGAGGGGGCTGCCTCCATAAGGCCAAAGTTAAAAAAAAATTAGAGTGGGGGAAATGCCTTTATTGTCCATGTTAAATCCAAAATATCGGGGAGGGGAGGGGGGCTGCAGCCCTCCCAGCTACCCCCCTGGATCCGCGCCTGAACATTAAAACCCCGTAAGAAAAATTAAGCCTTCACTTTGCACACCCTTTAAGGGTTGAAAAAATTATTGGTTCGAAATTTAACCGACCCTATTTCCATTTAATTCCTTTTTTGTTTTTAGTCAGAATCCAAAATTTCTAGTTTCTACAAGGAATTTTATTTTTTTTATTAAAAATAAAAATGACACCGTATTATACATCTTTATTAGGCCCCTCTTTATACATATATATAAGTTCGACTAAATTCTGTACAGTTTCCATATGCCCATTTACTGGACCAATTTTTTTAACCCTCTGTTAGGGTATATACTTGATGTATATATATATATATATATATATATATATATATATATATATATATATATATATATATATATATATATATATATATATATATATATATATATATATATATATATATATAGTAAGTGGAGGTTGAATCGGTTAAACTACATGCTGCATGCATGGCCAATCAGAGCACGATACATGTATATTATAATTACTGCGCCTGGGCCTAGCTGAGTCGAAACAATAATATTTGAATATATTTAATTTGTCTGTTCATTCCCTGATTCAGGGTTGATTTCAGGCTGATCTGGAATCAGCCTGATGCTTTTTTATCGTAGGGTGAGCTCAAACTTCATATTTCGTCTCTTGGGACCGGCCACTCACTTATACATATTTTGTATAATAGAATTCGTGCATTAAATTTTATACTCGGTCGATCAGTTAATTATGTAATATATATGTAATGTATTGCTTATATGTAATGTAATGCTTATCTAATATATTATATCCTTAATATTATTATTTTTTATTGCATAATTCCATAATTGCATATAATATAAATATATCTATTTTATTGTTTCCTGTATTTCCGCCATCATTCTTTTTTTTCCCTCTGCTCGAGCCATTGAGCTCTATACAAGGCTAGAGGGATAATGCCCCACACTTCTCAATGTTAAACTGTGCGCACGGTCCGGCGGGAGGAAGTGGGTGGGAGATTGCGCTTTCGTCACACATTCCAACGTATTCTCCTCAGAATTGCCAACTGCAGTGTAACTTTTAATACTTATTTTATAAGGAAACTTTCTTAGGTTGGTCAACCAGGCATTCGATAGCACCGACCACCACCCACTTTCCTCCCAGACGCCGTGCGCGCCTAAAACAGCTGATTAGCCCTCTAGCCTTGTATAGAGCTCAATGGCTCGAGCCTAAAGCTCATAGAGGACAAAACGACAACAATTGTAACTATCTAAAATTTTATTATAGTATTATGATGAATTATATATATATATATTTATTTATTTCAACTAAAATAAATATTTTCGGAAAAAAACGGCTTCATAAAAAAAAACAATTCATATTATATGAAAATCTATAGTAAGAAAGAAAAAAAGTAAAAAAGGGGGCGTGACACCCAAAAAAATCGCACCTCCGGCGGGGGTTTTGGCCCTTCAGGCCTCTATTTTGGGGGCATGTACCGTTTTGGACATCGAGATATCTGGTGGTCACCCTCGATCTATATATACCTCAGTGTCACCTCAGCGAATGCTAGCTGCATGGGACGCGGAACAGGCCGTGGCCATGGCACCATCCGTTCCCTACCCATTACCCCGCCGCGAGCTATAAGCTTTTAAGGGTGTATCCTTTTGTAAAAAAAAAAAGGATTACGTACTTCATTATATATTATTATATCGACTTTGTTTTGATTGTTATATAATCAATTTCAGACATTTTTTCATCACCTTAGTTCTTATTATTTTTGTTAATGATGGCATACTTTTAATCATTATCGTAAGTTTTGTATTATTAATTAACTTTCAAAAATTAATTCTCTACAGTCTAGACATTGCATGATTGCATATACACTCGCTGCTGTCTCTGGAAGAAACGAAGAAACGCGATTTATCAAAAATATGTTTAAAACTCACGCGCGGTTCACGTGGGAAAGAAAATCGCGCATGCGCAGAAGCTTCTGTCGCGGTGGAGCGGTGGTTTGGCTATTGTTCTGTCCTGACTCTAACTACCAAGTAAAGTGAATCGCGTGGGAACCAATAGGAACTTCGGAAGGGTAAGAACGACTCCTCCCTATCCACTGCTACGTGCCTGGGACTACTAGGCAAGAATCTATCGACGCAGGCGCTGGTCAATTTTGTGACGTCAAACGTCAAAATGATTTTCACGATATTTTTCTTGATTTATTTTATTTTTCAAAGGTAAGGTTTCGTATAATTTAAAACGCAAAAGTATTAAAAAAAGTGAATTTTTCTAATTTATTTTAAATTCTTGTTTTAAAACAGAGTAGCAAAAACAAGATTTGAACTGCGGCTCACAGGCCGAAAGTTTGGTCTTTCAACTTTTTTAATCACTAATCAGCTGACAAGCTGACTTCGACTTCATCGACTCAAGTTGCGAGGATTTGTTGGCGTTATACGTTTATTATTATATTAGAATACACGTCCTGCTGCCTTTTCCCTTTGATGAGTGACATTCCGTCAGATGCACCAGAACGTAAGCTTATATTGCCATTTCATTAGTGCATCAGCTTTGTATTCATATTTCGTCCCGACAAGTCGTCGCATGGCAGTCTCATGGCATATTAGAGTTATTAGACCCAGACGTATTTGAGAGTTTTGGGACAAGGTTATCTATAGTTTGGGATTTTGCAGATTCGGATGTTGGATGTTGCCGATGTCCGATGTTTGTATTAGTTGCCCCATCCCCATCCAATCGCCCCCATCCTCTTTCCTCTTTTGTCTTTTGCCTCTTTGTCATTTGTCCTCTGTCGTTGGTCGTTGGCAGTGGTTGGTAGTTGGTAGCCCTGACCCCTGATTCACCTGATTGGAAGGGAAGGATTATTCGATTGGAAGCTGCTGGTCTGTCATGGATGCCGGTGTTATCGTCTTGTCGGTGCAAGAGGTGCAACGTAAATTGATAAATTAAAGGTAGAATCAAGCGTTGTTGGAAACAGTATTTTTAGGTCCAGTAAAACTTGAAAATACTTTAAAGAAGACCATATTATAATTGGTGGCCGTTGAACTAAAGTTCGATCAAAATATACGTAGTGTAACTTTGTGTAAGATACCGCGTGTTTTGTGCGAGGTAAGCGTTGTGTTTCTACCAACTTAACAGTGTTCCACCAGACAATTTCTGGTTAATTCATCTCAAAACTTTAGATACATTTCATGTTTATTAAAATCGAAAACATGGAATTTATAAGTGGCAATAAGTGCCGAGTTTGCTTAAGAGAAGTACTGGAAGTACAAAAAGGGTTGTTCTGCAAACAATTGGGAGGGTGCCGGGGCTGGTTCCATGCCAGCTGTGTTCACATAGATGCCAAAAAATATGAACTGCTTGAAAATGATGGGCTGGATGCCATTTGGATGTGCAAGAATTGTAAAACAAAGCAGAGCAAATCAAGTCCTAATCAGGAAGTAGTGGAGTTGTTATCGGACGGCGAAATTAAGCAAGTTCCCAAGATGAGTTATAAGCTGATGCGGATCCAAGAGGAGGACGATCGTCCACCCCAAAAGGTCCCAAAATATGTTGAAGGTGTTACCACCGCCCCAAGGGCACGGCCTGCCACAGAGTTGCGAGCTGGATCCGCCTCTGGTGATAACAGGAAACGGAAAACTAGTCCAGAGGTCCCATCAACAAGTGGAAGTCAGTCAAGGACACAGCAGGATGAAGCTTGGCTGGTCAGATTCATGGCAGCAGCTATAGAAGAGCGTGTATCTGCAGAGATAGAGAAGAAAATGCAAGAAGTAAGGAGGTCCAACAGACAAGAGCTAGATAAAAGAGTCAGCGAAATAAGAGCAGCAAGTAGAGAGGAGAGGAATTCTTTCAAACGAAAGTTGGACAACCTTGAGCAAGAGTTAGAAAAACTGAAGAGTTACAAAAAGCCGAGAGTGGAAGATGGAAGCTGCTTCTCTGGTCATGAATCATACACAGAATATGTAGATAATGAACCTGTGGTAGAATATATTCATTTAGAGTACCTTCAGGAAAAAAGACAAGACATATTCAAGTTGGGCAACGAATGGGCCCTTGCTCACAGCGTGGGTCAAGACATGTATCTTACTACAGGCATCGCAGCTTTATTCACGGAAAACTTTGGTGGAGCAAGAGAAGTGAAAAGCCAGGGTAAAAAAGTAGGAGATGTGGCAGTCCTTTATAGAGAAAAGCCACTGTACTACCTTGTTACAAAAGATAAATCCTCGGGCAATTCATTCATACAAGATGTATCAAAATGCCTGGAGGTGCTGAAACTGAAGTGCATTGAAGATCGTGTTACGAAACTTGCCATGCCCAAGATCAGAGTAGGAGCTGACTGGTTTATCGTCAAAGATGAAATCAACAGGATCTTTATTGACTCTGGAATAGAGGTGATGGTGTGCTTACGTCCCCCACAAGAATGGACTCTGATTGTTGCCGACGAGAGCATCAAGGTGGCCCTGAGTGAGATCAAAGGAGCTATCGTGTGTGTTGACGCAGGCGAGGGTAGTACTCTGGAGAGTCTGGAGAAGCTGCTACTGAACGCTCGCGTGACTGAAGAGACTCGCGAGATCCTGCTTTACCTGGGAGTGTGTGTCACCAAGGAGGCTCGTAGCAGGTTCCAAGGAGAAGTCAGGGGGTGCCTCAGAAGACTGCTACGTGCTGCTAAAACAAAGCTGCCAAAAATCCAAGTGGTGGGAGCTGTGCCAGACTGGGACGAGAGCTCAGACATGCTGTTCAATGTCAACAGAGTCTTGATGGAGGTGTGCAACGAGATGGGAGCCAAGTTCATTAACCCCATGGATGCTCTCTGGGGAAAAGCAGAGAGGCTCAATGGGGAGTGGGTACAAGAGACTGAGAAACAAGTGGGCAAGCAGCTTGGCTGCTTCCTCAACAGTCTGTTAGATTGTTGAGGTGTTGGGGGGGGGGGGGAGGGAGGGAGGGAGGATGCTGTGTGTGAGTGTATGAGTGAGTGAGCAAGAGTATGTGTGCAATCAGACAATAATTGCAAGAAAGAATGCAAGATTTTGTGCTTGGACTCGTTCAGAGAAAACGGGACGAAGAAGAAAAAAAAAAAAAAAAAAAAAAAAAGAAGAAAGAAGAAGAAAAATTGCAAAGATGAACTACAAAACAGGTAACGAAAGAATGGAGATGTATTTATTGCAAACAAACACACACTATTATACTCTAGCTGTACCGGTATATACATTTGTCGCCTTGGAAAATTTTCCACTTGCAGCCTTGTTAATCACCATGCCCTACAGTACATTATTCTTACGGGGCATAGTGTTAAGTGAGAATGAGAAGCTTCAACACTGACGACACAATTCTCTCAGCCAATGAAAATCCAGCGTGCGAACTGCGCGCGACGACATGTTCTATCAAGCTTCCTATCCTTTAACCCAGCGGTACCGGGTTTTTAATTTTTTCCAACGGTTCTTATGAAGGGCAAGATTAATAATTCATATGAGCCACAGGAAAGATCACTTTACACGACATAAAAAATATTCGAGATTTTGTGCAGCATAGAATTTGAATGAAAAAATAAAAAAAGATTTTTCTCCTAACAAACCTTACGGAGCGATGTCAGAATGCGGCGCTGCGGCATTTTTAAGTTGAAGCTTGTCATTAACAAGGTCTTAAAAGGAAATTTTCCGAGGCGACAACTGTACATTAAGTGGGAGGTTAAGAGGAATACAAGGATTGGGAACCTGTAGAAAATTGAAGTATTCTAGTTTATAAGGAACCACAAGGGGTTGATAAACTGCAATATGTGGGAGAGAAAGGTCTGGGATTGGAAGGTACAATAGACGTTGTGCCAAGTTTTAACTGTAGATGAGAAAGGTGCCGTGTTGAGCTGGTGAAGGAGGTGAATAAGTTGTTACTTTGAGTAACCTCTGGATGCAAAGAACAGCTACAAAACAGGTACTGTAATAAATGAACGGAGATGTGATGCTCAGACAAACGCATGGTACGGTATGTATTTAAATGGGGGAGCGATACAAGGATGAAACGATGAAAACTGTTGAAAAATTGAATGCTCTAAAATAGATAACAAGGATATAAAAGAAAACAAAAGGGGGTTGCAAAAACTCGACAAAATTCAGTGGAAAGAAGGTTTAGAATTGGCAGGTATACCAAATTTTACGTCTCTCTACCTTGTTAGAGTTGTATTGTCTAAATCTTGCACAAATCTTATTTTGTGTTCAAGAACTCAAATCTACCAATAGATTGACACTGTCTAATTATGGTTGGAATTATCACAGAGCTGACTCAATCAATGATCCAAATGATCAATCCAACTTCAAGCAAGAACGGAATACCTCTTATTAGTTGATTACTGTAATTCCCATTCTTAGCTGTATTATTATGTATTGGTGATTATAAGCATGGGAATACAAAAGGATTTCACTAAACTCTTTTTCTTTGTGTCTGAAATTGGTGAAGATTTTCTATGGTCCTATTAGTCTCCCAAATGTTGTAAATTGAGGAAATTGCAAGGTTACACACTAAGTTACACACTACAGTGTTTAAGCATTAAAACAAGTACAGTAACAGATGTGACAGTTGCTGTGTTTGTGTGGGCAATCTGTTGGATTTACTTTCACCTTACTACTACTTTACTTTACTTTTTTTGGGAGGTTTTACATTGAAGTGAAGAAATTTAAAGACCATCTTGAATGTGTCTGTTTGATGCAGATTGCCCCGGCACTGAGAGTGAGACTGCGGGCAAGGTTTCTGCGTGCCAAGGATGCCCCAACCAGAATGTGTGTGCGTCTGGAGTCACCAAAGGTCCAGACCCTGGGGTGGAGTTGGTGCGGTCGAGGCTTGCGGAGGTGAAGCACACCGTGCTGGTGCTGTCTGGCAAGGGAGGAGTCGGCAAGAGCACCGTCACCTCCCTCCTGGCAAGGGGATTGGCCAGCGACCCTGACAAAAATGTAAGTTAATTATTGTGATAGTACTACAGTTGTCTGTGGAATGAAATTTGAAAGTAATTTATTATTTTATTTATTTATTTCACAACAGTACATAAATAAATAAAATAATAAAATTATTTGACTTGCATTTATTTGCTTTAGTATTAGCAGTAAGGGGGTATGCACTGTTTAAAGCTAAAAATTGTTAGAGATTTATTTATTTTATTATTACTATTTATTGGCAGTCACCCCTCACAAGCAGCCAATGACTTCAATTAACAATAAACGTTTAGTGTCATTGAAAGAAACAGCTACAGTAGTGTGAAAACATTTTTAGTATAATCTGCTCAATATATTGATAATTTATATGTTCTACTGTATTACAGTATTATTCTATAATGTGTATTTCTAATATTATTTTATATGTACACTTTTTGTGTTTAATAAAAGACTTATATAATATATATATATATATATATATATATATATATATATATATATATATATACACATATATTGATAAAGTTAACAGATTGTGAAGTTTCTAATTGGTGTCCTTTGTGTCACAGATTGGTGTTGTTGATATTGACATCTGCGGACCCTCCATACCTCGCATCATGGGCGTGCTCAATGAACAGGCAAGTTAGTCAGCAAAATGTCTGGCCATGGTTAAATTAAATAAAAAATTTGAGAATATTCTAGTATAATGAAATGGTACTTCTTGGAATCTCACAGGACCAATAGTACTGTTTGAATTATACATTTAACATTGCAATATACACTATTGTTCAGAAAAATTTTTCAAATCAAATACGGTACCAGTCCAGTGAGAAAAATCATTGAAAGTAAATTCAATAATTTGAAATATATATTTCTTGCTACTACAGCATTAAACTGTTTTTTGCTTTGTTTACTAACCTTGAATTTGCTGCACAGGTCCACCAAAGTGGCTCAGGATGGTCCCCAGTGGTGAGTGGTTTTGAATTTTAGAATAAGATAATAACATGTATTTGCTCTTCAATGCAGTGCTTCCTTTAAGACATTTGTTGCTACTTAAAAAGAGTTCTATTTCTTAGTAAATAATTTCAATAAATACAATCACATGGATTTGGAAGTAAAGCAATCAGTTTCAAATTGGTTGGTCCCTATTTATATTGTCCGACCAGGTATTTGACAGGTGTTCTCGTTACAGTATGTGGACGACAATTTGAGCGTCATGTCTGTGGGCTTCCTGCTTGGCAGTGCAGACGACGCTGTCATTTGGCGAGGACCCAAGAAAAATGGTGAGTGGAGGAGCCTGGGTTTATGTTGGGTGTTTGGTTGATAATGTCAATTATTAGCAACCCTGATTGATGGGGTTACATTGCTAAAATGAATTATTTAACATATGTAAAAAAAAAAATTAAAAACAAGAGAAAAATTCTAGTACAGTCTGCTGTTCCCATTTAAATAATAAATAATGTTAACTCCAGAGCTAATATCCTTAAATCTGTTCCTTCTACTTTCAAGTTGTAACCTAGCGTGTCCTTTTTTTGTGCCTCAGGTCTGATCCGTCAGTTCCTCAGCGAAGTGGACTGGGGTCGGCTAGAGGTGCTGCTGGTAGACACTCCCCCGGGTACCTCCGACGAGCACCTCTCAGCGGTGCAGTTTCTGAAAGGCTCCGGTCATCTGCGGGGTGCGGTGGTGGTCACGGGACCTCAGGAGGTATCCCTGCTTGACGTGAGGAAGGAAATCGACTTCTGTCGTAAGACGGGCGTGCCGGTGCTGGGCCTCATAGAAAACATGGCCGCCTTCGTGTGCCCTAAATGCAGAGTGAGTCGCTCAGTATGTTGACTCTTACAGCTGTAGGCCAGAAATTACTACCAGTCTTATAACTGATAGGTTGTCACATTGTGTTACTAATCTGAAGATAGATAAACTTTAAAATCTATGTTTGTGCTTTATTGTATTAAGAAGCATTCTATTTCTTTATTGTTTCATAAAAATTAATTAAATTTATTTGCAAAAGGTTATTGTTTCTCAGTTTTTGTGACCCAATGTCAATGACTAATGATTTTTGTTCCCCAGGTTCCCACGGAACTCTTCCCTGCCTCGTCTGGGGGTGGTCGCTCGCTGGCTACAGAGCTCAACGTCACTTTCCTTGGCTCTCTACCTCTCGACCCCAGGCTGGGCAAGAGCTGCGACGACGGCACACACTTCCTCGCAGAGTTTGCAGACTCTCCGGCAGCCAAGTCACTGACGACCATCGTCGAAGGTAAGTCCCTCAACCTTTGTCTTTGTGTGTACCAAGTTCACCTAGCAAACATCTACTTTGATGTCATCAACTATTGCTGACATCAACACTGTACAAGGTCAATCATAAATCTCCCACTGTCATTCAATATTTTATTTTGTTCTGTTTTAAACCTTTTTAAAATTCAGACCCAAATGCCCCTATTACTTATTGATCCAAGCTCAGGCTGCTTGAAGTCCCTCTTAACTGTGCCATTGGTTACAGGTCTTTTGGCAGCCTGCGAGGATCAGCTGAAGAAGGGGGCCTCTCCAAATTAAGACTGCAGCCACAGAAATTTATGCCACTTTTATTGTTAATAAGATTAGCTTCTGTATGTATCAACAGACATTTACATTCACATCCTTTGTGAAGTTGAGGGCTTGAAGTATAAGTCATCATGTATCTTTTATAGAAAAGAATTTTCTAATAAATATAAGGAAGTTATATGAATATCATATTCTTTTTATTTATTAAAATATACTGTACGTAGTATCAAACAATTTTATTGTACTAATTTTTAGGTGTATTTAAGAGGCTTCTAAATTGCACACCTATAAAATAGCTTACTCAAAGCTAAGAAAGATTATTGTGATTTTAAAAACAGCACCTTTTGTATTGACAAAAGTTTCTTATGCTGTCTTTCCACATATAATATTTGATTTATAGAACTTTGAGCAAAGGAAATACCATGAGGGTTTACAAGGCATTTCAATCAATATGAATAAATCAGTTTCTTTTAAGTGTGTAAAAGTCCTGTGATCACCTACTTTTAGATAAGTTTGAAGTTATGAACATAAATATAATGAATGTTCAAAGAAATGTTGCTAAGGTTGTAGTTGCAGTTGACAATGCCTCACATAATTTCCAGCCAAAACATACCATATTTTAAAATGCTAAAATTCAAAATGTGCTCAAACTAGAAATAATGAAAATTTCAATAAAAATAAAGAAACAAAGTACTCTGTACCTGTTTTTGTTTTAATGATCCTTAAGGGTAAGGTAACGCCACCAATGTTAAAAAAAATCCCTCTCACAAAAATTCTGAAAAAAATTTAAAATGTTCTCCTCTATACCCCCTATCAGTACCTAAAATATCAGGTATACAAATACGATCTAGTTTTTGAGTTATGAATTTTTAAAGTTGACCAATTTAACATGGGAGTTACATTTCTCCATGTTAAAGTAGTCAACTTTAAAAATTTATAACTCAAAAACTAGATCGTATTTTTATACCTGATATTTTAGGTACTGATAGGGGGTATAGAGGAGAACATTTTAAATTTTTTTCAGAATTTTTGTGAGAGGGATTTTTTTTAACATTGGTGGCGTTACCTTACCCTTAAAATACATCAGATTCAGCATAAATATATATATATATGCATGTAAATTTAAAAATTATGGAAATACCTGCACACCATAAGCAATCAAGATAACATTTGATAACTATTAATTAAATTTGAAAAATTTGGGTAAAAAAGCAATAATTTAGAATTTTAGAGTGAAAAAAACTTTTGCCAATTTATATAACTTAACTAATTGTAAGATTATCAAAGAAAAACATGGTTATTTCTTATGTATGTTATTATTATTTTTTTTAACAATGTACTTTAAAAAAAAAAAAAAATACACAGTAAAATTTCATGAATTTTCCATAGAGATTTTTCATGATAATTCTAGTTATACATATTATGCCATTAAACCTATAGTATGGAGGTATACATTCACTATAATACATAATATATGAACAGAAAGTTCAGTGTACACTACAGGTATCTCTAACAAGGAAAATAAAACACTGCAGGTACATAAAGATAAGATTTATTGTTACAATCACACGCTGATGGTCTTAAAAACGTTAAACCCGTCTGCGGCAGTGCTGAGAATGAGGCCGGGGATTTGGGCGTGCCAGTGCAGCTCCTTGATGTCCTTCTGTCCTTGGTGGATGAACAGCAGCTGGGGTGGCAAGTGCTGCAAAGACATTACGAGACTTACAGTTAGACATAACAAAAAACACAACCATTTGATACATTGTGTCTATACATAAACTTACGATTTTATGAAGTCTCAAGGGACCCAAAAAAACATGACTTCACAAAATGAAAATTCACAAAATAGAAAGTATTAACATTGAACGGCCTATCTATATAGTTGGCTGGGACCGACATTTCACTTCACAAAATTGAAGAATTTATAAAATCGAACTTCACGAAATCGAAAGTTTACTGTAATATAATTATTTTGCCAGCCTACTCTTACCAATATAGACTTTTTTCTCTGAGCTGTGATTGGTGAACGACTGAAGTACTCTTATTTAAGCCAGTATTACAAGCTACAATTTTTTTAACTATTGGATACAATTTTTTCTTACAAGAAAACGTTAACTCCATTTGTTCGTATGGAGATGAAATTTTCTTGTAAGGAAAAATTGTATGCAACTTTGTATAGTGTAATACAGACTTTACACACTGACTACTTACCACGAGCTCCTGTTCTGTCTCGGGTGCGTCTCTCTCGACTGCAAGGTCCCAGATGGCAATCTGGTCATCAGCGCCTCCCGAGGCAAATACAGAGCCCTCGCTGGGGTGCCATTCTACCGTGGTGATGGGCGCTCCGTGGTGCTTGAACGTTGCCACTGCAGTCTGCAAACAACATGGAAAGGTCATGGCTTGCCAGTTTGGAGGGAGTTTAAAAATATTGACGTAATCTTGAAACATCTTAAACCCAGTAACTCGAGATTTTCAAGAATCTCAAGATTTGACTTGAACTCAGTGTGACAATTTTGTGGCATTCATAAAGATCCCCAATCTGTTTAAAAATACTAACAAAATCTTTAAAGAAACTCAAGAATTTACACAAGTCTGTAAGATTTTAGAAAAGGGAACATGAAATTATCTTACGCCCCACAGACGGTAATCACCTTGAACTGCCGCAGGTCCCACACATTGAGCTTGCCATCGTCTCCCCCGGACACAATCATCGGCTCGTTTCGGTTCCAGCTGATGACGTTGACGTCCCCCTCGTGAGCCTGCACTGTCAGCTTGCAGGCCTTGGCGGGAGAGGCTCGCGTGTCCCAGATACGAATGCTGGTGACACGTGTGAGATTCATAAATACAGATACTGGTAGAGAGAGTAAGTCATGTTTTCTAGGTTTCCTTAATACATATATTGAAACCTTCACAGCTCTAAGTTTTAACTTTTATCAGAAGGAAGATAGAAAGATAGTCAATTTGCACCTACTAGTTTCAAATGTACTTTCTCAATCTCCGATAAGGATTTTTTTTAATGATAAGACAGCCAACAATGTACCTTATTTCCAATGCCAAAGAATTTGAACTGTATCCCAAGTATACTGTACATAAACTACTGTGTGACAACACCTTCAAACAGAGCCGGGCATGAATTCCATACATCCTTTTGTTTTATCTAGAAAGCACATCACTGTTCAAAGTTCTGGGAATAATTTTAGAATTATGTACATATTAGTTGTATTTTTTGCTTGTTTGAAACAAGTAGATTTGCCCACCTGCAGTCGACTGATGCCGAGGCGAGTACGTGTTTCTCTGTGGGGGACCACTGCAGGTCCTCGACCGAGGCCGTGTGACCTTTCAGAGGTACCTGGTCCACCACCCAGCCATTGCCTCCCTGCTTGGGGGTCCAAATGTGGATGTTGCGAGCACAATCTCCTGTGGCCAGCATGCCTGCCAACATGATACTTGATGGTTACTACTTACTTACACACTACCCATTTTGGAAGAATTTCTGCCACAGCATAACAGATTTTTGTAAATTGCGGTGGGCAAGAAAAACTGAGAACTTGAAATTTCAATGTATGGCAAACAAGAAAAAAATATTATAATTTTTTAATAATAGTACGTTAACATTCAATCAAATTTCCTTTGCCTAATTATTGCTTATAATCTAATGTGGGTACTAAAGTCAATAATATTTTTCAGTCAGTTAAATTTGCAAGTTAAAATATGACTTCTAGCGTCAATGCTTAGCAACTTTATTTTTACAATTTTTTACTAACTTCTTTTAATAGTAGAATAATATAGGATTATTTGTTTTGTAAATTTTATCAGCAGTTATATGCAAAAGGTACTGTCATTTAAGTGATAAGTTTTCACAGGTAGCTTTGAATACATCAGTCATGTCAATTTAATTAAGCACCTTTTGTAAAAGGACCAATTTTTTCTCTACCTTAATAATGATCGCCAAAAGATTTGTCTCTTTGTTGTAATCTGTGGTGAAAGTTAAAAAAAAAATAAAATGTTACTTGATATGCACATGAAGTAATAATCAAAATAACAGTAAGAGTGAAAAATCTTTGAAAAGTTAAATTAACTTATTCTTTCTTAACAGCTCTAGAATAAATTCATATTTACCTGGCATGGTAGGACACCAGTCCATGGCAAATCCCTCTCCTTGATGTCCGGTGAAGCTGTGCAGTGGCTTGGGCTGATCCCTCAGCCCAACCCTCTCCATCTGGACGGGGTCTGTGGCTCGTAGACTCTCCAGCTTGCGTAGGGCAGGGGTAGCATCCCAAACGTGTACGGCACCCAACTCAGACCACGAGGCAACGAGAACCTTGCCCCCCACTACAGTTGTCTGGAGAACCGATCACAAAATCAGAATTTCTTCTCATAGTACTGAACAAGAGTGGAAGATATTTTGTTATTTCAGTTCCGTTAAATTGATGCTGAATTGATGAGTGTAAATTTTAATTTTTTTTTTTTTTTTTTTTTACCTAGAAATGTTTCATTAAAAGAAGCTACCTCTAGTAACAGAGTTTTTGAGTAAGTTTTTGAGTACAAACAAAACACATATACTGTATATAGTAATACAAGCATTGCTGGCAGTTGACAAAAAAAAGTGTAAATAATAAATAATAATACCAGTTTACATTGGAATTTTATAACATCCATCTTAATTTTGGCATTTCACATTTTTGGTCAAGACATCAAGGGAGGTTGGACTCACCCTGATTCTGTTGACGCAGCCCTTATGGGGCAGCATGGTGCAGTCCAGCCTTGGCTTGGCCCCAGCGTCATCCTCCTCATCACTTGACTCTTCGTCGCTCTCTTCTTTGTCGTCTTTGTCTTCACGCAGCGTCTTCTTCATATTGGACATCTGCAAGGAACCACCAGATTTTCACATTGTCCTGTAAATAATTATAGCAGTATAATGTCTCACCTTGAGTACGATGATGTGGTTTGCATTCTTCCTCTCCCCCTGAGTCCCGGCCACAACAAAACATGTCTGTGGGAAGTTGGTCCGACCAGCACCAAGGGCATCTGGGATTATGTCAAAGCTAAGACACGGAGATCCTAAAACAAACAGTAGTCTGGTGATTACTGTATAATTATTATGGAGATCTGGACAGAATGAAGACCTTTCTTACAGAATGTTGGATTCATTTTTTTTTATACTCAAATATATGACTGGTGGTAATAGCTAATTATTGTAATTTTACTCATAATTACCAGTTTGTGCCTGATGTAACATCACGTAAGCAGACTCATCACACTCAAGTTGCTCGTCGGACTGAAGCGGTTGGCCCGGCAGGTAGACTTTCCGCTGCACCTTAGCGGCTGCTGCCGTGGAACTCTCACCTTCCTCGCACTCCATCTCTGCGTCTTCTTCGTCTTCTATCACGTTCTCTAAGTCCTCTTCCTGCATTTCTGAATTAATTTTACCTCAATTACAGACAAACGTCTCGCACCCTCACACGTGCGTGCCACCGTCAACAAAAACAGCTGATAACGGCACACGGCACGCCCTCCCCGCCCCCTTGTTTTTGTTCTGGACTGTGCTGCCAGCTCACGAACTGTGGTCAGTGGTGAAACTATTATTTTTTTAATAATTTTTCGCGCGAAACGACATTGAAAGTGTCGTAGATCAATTTTATGTGAGAAATATGTTAATTTTACACCAAGAACCAAGATTATTATATATGAGCGGTTATGATATAATACAACATTATTAGAAAGCGCGCAATGACGTAGGTCTGTTTTGTTACGACATCGCACGTTGACCCGGCCCTGACTGCGCCGCGATCATTATTGTTGCGGACGGAGATATATGCGAAGTAAATTTTAAGGTCGCGACCGCCACGATTATTGTTTTCTGTCTGCTCATTTATATAGATTTGCTGTTACATCGATCGTTACATCGAAAAAATTTCAAAAATTAATAACAGTGTTAAACATGCAGGAATATATGATACTATATATTATAATGTATATATAACCTTATTTTTTAATATTACAAAATTATTTTTATATAATTATTATTGTAATATATAGCATGATTTTATTATGTTATTATATTTTTAACAACGTTTTTTTTATATATATATATATAATATAAATATACTATTAAATGGTCATGTAGTAATTTATTTTCTATTACAATAAATTACGACTCTTTTAATTAATTAAAACAGCTAGAGCTGCTAGAGTGTTTTATATAACGTATAATCCCAGTAAACACAACTCTGTCAGTCCAGTGCCGGACCCGTACTGTGCCAACACTCGAAAGCACGTACCTGGTCCAACACATTTTTGACACCCTGTGTTTACTGGGATGTATAATTAATCATATTATTATGTTATAATATTTACATATAAAATATTATTATGATACATTTAATATACAATATTATTATTATTATTATTATAATATAGTAATTCTTTATTGGGTTAATTAAATAACAATGCAGTATTACATACATTAAATAAATTTATTGTTGTTACGTAACAATTGAATTATTTTCATGTCGACTTGGATAATAATTAACAACATCTGTGTACAAACAATTTCCCACGCCTCTTCGCTAGCGAAAGTAGGGTCAGGGGTCTAAACGATGTCCATAAGGTTCACTTTGTTGTACTTTAACATGGATGAATGAGCTTTCGTGCTGCATACATCGCGTGATAGGACTAGAAGTAGAAGGCTACGTAAAGTTAAATGAACGATCTCGGTACAACAATGTCTATAAATAAATTATAGCTGGGTCATGCAATCGTACTCGAAGGTGCAAAATTCCCTCGTGCCTTTGAAATTGTATTAAGGAGTGACCCGCAGTCTCACCTGCCAGGATTTAAGGACATATTTACACTTTACATGAATTTTAATAAATTTAACAAAAAGTTGCAAACATTTTATATCTCATACTGTATAACATTTTGCGTAATAATGGGAAATATATAATATTGCTAAATTATTGCTGTAACTATTCTTTGAAAACGACGCACGATGCATATATGCCTTACATTTAATTAATTTAAAAGTGCTTTTTGATCGTTTAGATCTTCATAGCAGTATTGAGTACGAAATCAAGTCACGAACTAGAACTACCAACATAGTTTGTTACAAAATAATAATAATTATGTTACGGGGGCATTCACAAGAGATTGAGAAAATAATATTATAAAATTATGTGTCAACAATTTTTAAGTTTTGAATTAATTTAGGTTTGGCTGAATTTTAGGGTTGATTCTTATTTTTTTACCACCATTTTCTAACCTTATTTTTCACATTCTAATTAATCTATTTAAGAATGCTCCTAAAGTTAGATTATATTTTATTATTTTAATATAATAAACAGGAGCTAAATTAAAAACTACCACAGAAATATTTGTGCATGGTCTTACTTTTGCAACTGCAACCAACACCCAAATTTTAAAAAGAGAATATTATTGTATATTATGATATTAAAGTATGCGGTCTTGGAAGAAGCAAAAAAAAAAAAAAAATAAATAAATAAATAAAAAAATAAATAAAAAAATGAAAAATTATTTGGTTAAATTCTGTACTATTTCAGTTCATTTCATTCATAATTAAATATAATTCGTCAAAACGGAATTCAATAACCATAAAAAGCTATAGCTGTATAATATATCATTGCAGGGATCACGTCAGTTAGTGACAAAATAAAAAAATTAAAGTTAAAAATTATACAAGATATAATTATTAAAAATTTGAATTTATAAAATTAATTGTTTCAACAGAGAAATTAAAATAGTGTAATTAAGTTTAATCATCACTCGGTCGCTGACATAATATATAATGGATTTAAACACGAATTGCAGTATTTAAAAGTCGATGAGTGCTGAAGGGTCTGTGTGTAAGCCTGATCGAAGCCGCAGTCAGGGCACATCTTGTTCCATGTAGAAAATTATACTTGTACTTGTCTCGCGAATTAGTTTTTGCTCCACCCACTGGATATGATGAATGATATCAGGTGATACCTTCAGTGAATAAAGTGAGTCACGCTGGTTAGCCAAGGTCGCGCCGCGGGCACTTGATAAAAGTAACATTCAAGTACGTGGGTTTATAATCGAGATAAAATAATTTGTAGGACAAATTCATTTTTTTTTTTCTATCATGCAATATCCATTAATTTTTTAAACAAACACTGCCCACGGCGACTTGTAGGATTAAGGATCTTTAATCCTCGTCTGTTTATTGACACTCAAGTTTACGATGTTGGCCAACTTTTGACGCTTGGTCGCACTTCCCCGTGGAGGGCCTTGGAACTGAGCCTTGTGGTATCTCTTTCAGTACATAGATCGAGTGTCCAGCCAGACAATGGGCGAGACTGCAGGACACTATAATTATATATAGTAATGATGGAGAAGGCAGTGTCACAAGCTTTATTTCTCAATAAAACAATACACGTAAGATTGTAAATCACGATTAAATATAAAGGTTTCATTGGACTCGATTCACGGAGGAGTTATTTAAAATGTTATCCAGCTTTTTAATAACCGCGGATAGTGTCATTGATTTCAAATTAAACTAAACATGGTTATAAAGTAAGGAACCTGGATATTTTTCTTCGTGAATCGTGCCCATTATAATATAATTATATAATATTCTAAAATGCAAATTTACATAAAAACGTAGATTGCAATGCATAAAGGTTAATATTAATTTATGTTATATTAATTAATATTTACAATAAGTACAATAACGAAAAGTATTTGATGCAGATCAATTTAAAGTTTGATCTTCAAAATATGCATCATCTATTTTTAAAAACAACTACACATAATTTAATTTTTTTTTTATACAAATAACAATGTTTTTTTTTAATAAAATTTAAGTAAACTTTCCATAGCAAGTGAATATAATCAATATATCTCTATAATAGACCTTAAATCGTAAGTTTATAACCTTTTATACGGCAATAAACCATTCAGCAGCAGCAGCGCATCTCGTTTCTGAATTACGATCGGGAGTCATTCTGCAGTCAGACAATGAAGGAGATTGATTGCATGATGTCAGAGGTAGACAGCCGATGGTGTGATATAAGCCAGGTGTGCCATAAACACTTCAACACCAAGCAAAATAAAAGTAAAAACTCATTTAAACTATAATTTGAATGTGAAGGATAATAAAAATAAAATTTAATCATACTCGTTATTTTTATTTGTAATATACTGAATTTATGTAATGAGAATTATATGTTACTTAATTATATAAAACATTATACTGGATCTTTTATCTGACACATATTTGCATATTAAATATACATACATAAATATAATTATATATAAAATATACAATTTTCACCTAACATATTTACTTTATTATTTTATCCTCATGCCCTCTTTATACCATGCAATAATGGACCTTGTATCTCCTGTTCATAACGCTCATATTCTCGTTTCTAGTCTGTGCTTACGTGCAGCACCGTGCCGCCCAAGTTAATCTTTGTATGGTCCACGGCCGCTCTATCTACAATGTATAATTGTATCGAATACCAATTCCGGCACGTGTGTAAAACGACAATGTCATGCAGCCAATGCCAATGACTCTTTGAAGGTAAATGCAAGGTAAAATCTCGAAAAAAAAAAAATAGTACATATTTAAACAGAAAATGTGCATTTTCATTTGACTCGAGATTAAAAATTCTTAAATCCTTGTTTTTTATAAGAGATTAGATCTTAAAATGTATAAACGCTATTTTAAAATTTATTGTTTTTACGTGAGCGTGAGAATGACACAGTTTCATATTATGATATTATATGGGAATAAATCTGCTAATAGACAAAAGTATAAAAAAAAAAAGATTGTCTAATATTTTATATAATATGAGAGATTACATTGTCTTACGACCCTGACATTTAATAGAAACCCTCCTCCTCCTCTCTTCCTTCGATCTTCGGAGATTTGATTATAAATAATTTCTAATAATAATAACAACATTATAACAACAATTTGAATGTAATATCTTGCCTCGAGGGTCGCTTGTTGTTTCTCGTTAAAAAGCGAAGGTGATACGGTCCATTGTAGAGTCAGTACGTCCAAGTTAAACCACAAGGTCTCCTATAGCTCTTTTCAGATGTGGAGCGCTCAGATGTTTTATCTATCACAACTGATGAACGACATAATATATAAATAGGTTAAATATTCAGCAAGTAATCGATACCTTTAAACAATTAAATTGATAATATAGATGTTAATAATAAAATATAATTCAAGTTTTTTTACATTTTGTTTTTATAAAATTGAAATTTTCAATGCAAATTTATTCAGTGTAAACTAGATATTAAAATATTATAATCTTTCAAACGAGTTTTCAGTTAAAATATTATAGCTGAACCACTATTTTTATTTATTTACTTTATCGTAATAAATTCATAGAAGAACACCATGCATGAAATATATAGCTCAACCTATATTGATTTTGGCATTATGGTCAATGACAATAAATTCAATGTTAAATTTTGAAATAAGATAAAAAAGAAAATTTATGGCATAACTTGTGTGTTAAGATTTAATGTGCAACTTAATCCATATATATTTAAATTTATTTTCATTCATTCTAAGAACCTGTTTTTTTTTCTTAAACATATTCATGAGCTAATCTTGCTATAAATCTAAATATGATTGCTATATGAACCAATGTAAAAAATCAATCATCATAATTGGTAACTGCAAAAAGCTAGTACACCGATACAATCTTGATATTACTGCATATATATAATATAAATACACCTCGGTACAGCCCAAATGTTATCCACGCTCTCTTTATGAGCTTATCATGCTGTCTATATTAAAGTGTTAACCTCGAAATCTCTGAAGTTTTTACCCTTCTTATCTTTCCAAAATTACATTACAATTACGTAATATTTTGCTATAGAATGTCATTTAAATCTGACAAAGAAAACATTCAGGATGATTCGGTGTGTAACTTTAAAGTGCAAGTAACGCAGGTAATATCGGTGCTCACTCGTGGAGAACAAACATTTCATTAACGAACAGAATTCTAATGTAATATCTGTAATAAACTTTTATTTTTTTGTTATACAATAGAAATAAGCAGGTGCAACCAGTTGTCCTTAGACTTTACTTAACCTGATTTCAATACATATAACTGCTGCTGCTGCATTGACGCCCGTTTCGTTGTTTCAATATACTTCAACTTACAGACCTCTGACTGTGGAGTGTACATGACAGTACATTATATACACGGACAAAAATATCGATTGCTTTTGATGACATTGTGCATTAGTTAGTATAAATTTTAATGTCTCCAAACTGAGTTTTTTGACACGATGAAACTATAAAATATAGATTCCCGCCCTCCTCCATCCATCTGATATTAATTAAACTATCTGCTACTTTATTATTTAAAGAGCATACAAAGCGCTGGTAATGATTTTAAAACTAAATTTTGCTAGAAACTTTAATCTGCATGATACCCTCTATACTTTTTTTTTTTTGCCAACCATGCAGCTGTTATATATAATAAAATTATATCTTTATGCTAAATTAAGAACCGTCTGCTGCTATATCTTATACAAGCATATATGTATATTTTACTTTTTAAATTTAGTACTTTTAATTAGCAGTAATAATATTTTTTACAGCCCAACAAATTATAAATATGGAGGTTCTAATGCGACCATTAAAAGCAAACAATTATCTTCTTATTTTATATATAATTAATGACCCTCTGGCTGTTATGCAAATGCCTCTGGCTTGCATATATGATATTAGCTATAAAAACAGTTTCACTGTTACAAAATTAAATGTAGCAAATTAATGCATATAGGAAAGTTTATATGTATATGATTACTTTTGTCATTTCGTCACTTAATTTTTACTTTCATGCAGCTTTGGTCATATTCATTACAAATATATAAGAAGCAATATAACATATGCCTCTTCTTATCTGCTCTCGTGTTGACGGTATGCAGACTATGTGCTGTGACGTTTATAACAGATAGCTCAGATAGCTGCATGTCTCTATCACCCGGAGACTTAAACGCCCGCAAAGTAGAATGACATTATTAAAGAAATTGTCGCCTCTCTCTCTCTCTCTCTCTCTCTCTCTCTCTCTCTCTCTCTCTCTCTCTCTCTCTCTCTCTCTCTCTCTCTCTTACTTAGAACTAAAACGTCCCATTCATACCAATACAAAAATTAAAAGTATGCTTTTATCTGTTGGTTTGATTTAGTTATTGGACAGATAATTCCGTTCTTTGGTGAACTTGAACTTTTTGGGAGAACATATGGCTATATTATAGCTAGGTATTCGTCTCACCTCCCCAAAATTAAAAATTTTATTCTTTTTGTATACTGTAGCGCCAGCATATCTTATGAAGAAATAGGGCCGGATTTTTAACACATTTAAATTGTGTTTATAGGAATACTGTTTCCATATAATATATTAATATCATGCTGCTCTTAAATTTTACAAACATTATATAATACTTTCATTATATCATTTTGCTTGCTTGCACACTGTAGGTACATTACTCATACTCTTATTATATACAATAAGCTGCTTAATAATTCACACACTACTTGTTATAATTGTAAGTATACGTGCTCAATATGTAATACACCACACATGCAAGTATAGCCTTCATATATGTCGTACGTAATGCTGGAATGTTTTATAGCTGGGCGCGTCACAGTCATTGCAATAACAATTTCATTCACCCACGAAAAACCATGAATTGTCGTCATGTGGCTATGCTGCTTTTCTAATTCGAATGCTGGCAAGCTATTTTTGCGTCACACTTGATAATACGTATACGTGACAGTTTACACTCACCCAATTAACTGTTATAATATTCTAATACATTTCCAACTCATATCGCAACACACTTAAATATTATGCTGGTTTTGACCAGTACAAAATTAATTTCCCCTTACTGCATGTAAGTATACTCTGTACTCACAATCAGTACATTAATTATATTTATTGAACCTTAGGGGGACATTATACATGACTAAAATATGTCAATTGCTCCAAAATACAAACTAATCAATGAATCGAATTAACCTTATTTCTAGTATATTTCGCACATCTATGGTAATTCATCTCAGTACAAAAATTCTATACTGAAAAAATTCATAAAAGCACAATTTTTTCCTTAGTATGTCTAAAATTTTAGTGTGAAATTACTACATTATTTGATTCACAACAATGAAGTACTATACATTTGAATAAATATATTCGACAATTTAACGTGGTCGAATCGGGCATTTTTACTTGAACCTTATGTACATGGCACATAAGATTCATCAATAAAAATCGATTCTTTCTGTTCTTTTTATCGAAGGCTGAAATTGAACCAACCAACCAATCTAATATTTTTCAGATCGAGCGCGTGAACTTTTTAACTGTGCTTATTATTTTGGACGTGTGAGTGACCAGCTTGCTCTATGACGCGCGTGGCCAATTATTATATCAGCTGTTGTTAGTGACCATGACTCAGCAACGTATAATTATCTAACCAAAACATAAGTCAAACACATTTGAAAACACAAACTAATTAAAAGAAAATCAAGTGTCTGAGAGTTTCAAGGGTTACAAAATAGAATTAATTTCAACATGATAATAAAATTAAGGAAATTCACAATTAAATATTATACCAGATATAATGTCGAACGGACGGGATACTTTCACTTCATATTCAAGGAGCAACTTTTTCGTGCGAAAAATTTTATTGTAAATGTAATAATCTCTTCTTGTTACTTTATATGAATTAACAGTCTAATTAAAATTTATTAGTGATACTTAATTATTGTTGTCTAAAATGCGGCCTCGAGTATTCCTGCCATGCCTGAGGCTGCCTTTTCAGATAAACATCCTAAGCTCATTATAACAACTATAAGTTCTATTGAAAGTTGAAAGTAGTTCTCACAGATTTGACCAACATTTAAACACAAATTAATTAATACGCAAATTTAGTTGACTTTATAATTTGCATTTTTTTTTCTACAACAAGATTTTTGGTGAGCTACCAACTTTGGAGTTGAAAAAATATTAAAACAATAATAAACTTTCATGAGCTCTGTTCGTAAATACACAATCAGAAAGAATATATTTTTTTATTGGTTAACCTTATTTATGTTCCATGTACATAAGGTTCATCAATAAAAATCGATTCTTTCTGATTGTGTATTTACGAACAGATCCGAGCTATTATTTAAAATTTTTTTTATCACCTAGGTATTATACATTTTCTTTTTTAAATGCAATTAGTTATACATATATTGTCTATATGTTATGTTGCTGTTCATTCAGACTAGCATGTAAAATAAAATTCATTTTAAATATTGACATGTTAAAGAAATGTGTCACTTGTAGAGCAATTGTTTTTGCTTTGAATTGGGGGCAAGTAATATCTACTTATAAGATGGCGGGGGCGGGGCTGGAAGCCTTGGCCGTTCACGGGGATTTTCCACTATAACCGTCCAGCAGCACGATAAATTCAATGTAACCTAATTACCAATTCATAATATAATTTCATTTGTGACATAACAATATAGACTAAGGAAATGTAATGAGAATCACAGGACGTTTCTCTTGAGTATATTTGTTGCCAATGATTTGGTAATTTCCGTGTTTCTGATGTTCCTTCAATGACCATGCAGTAAAGAATCCTCACGTGTCTTGCATGTTAATAACTTAAATAGTGCGAGCGACTTACGTGAGCCAATGAAAGTATTTTGCCTTGCTTCACCGAGCACGTCCATGTACAGTACTATCCAGATAAGTATAAATTTATATAACTACGTTATACTGCGTGGATTAAAATTGTGATTTATGAGAAACTGACGTAAAACTAGAACACATGACTGCTGATGGAGATCTAACAGCCTCGCCCGCTACGGCTGTTTGGAGTTACGTAACGTCCTACACAAAATTTGCACCATAGAGACATGGCCTCACACAACATTATTATTATATAACAGAGAAGATGGCACATAATAGAGGCTAATAATAGTGTTCTTCGCTGGGAAAATTTTCTCCATAAGCCACTATGTTATAAAATTGGATTTTTTTCAATATAGCTATTATATATATATAGTTAGTATATACTTGGTCTATTAAAGTTATTAATTTAAAAATATCTCGTAACTCTCCCTCTATTTAGGGGTCTTCTGATTTTTTATTTAAGTTCTTCTACAATTAAAATTTGCTTTAATGCCAAAAAACAGCAATTTCATTTTTTTTTTTACATAATTAGTAGTGTTGCAAACTTCATAAGGTTTTATTTTTAATATAAATTGATCCTCTTATGCAAGATTGATTACAAAATAATCTTTAATCAAATCTTAAAAACAAAACAATAAATCCATACAGTAGTTTACATCCGAGAGTTTACATGGTAATAATTATTGTATTGACTAACATGCAGTCTGCTGTACAATTAAAAATGTTAACAAATGTAACTGCTTTCCCTGCGTATGTTACCGGCAGTATACACTGCTCTATTTAAAGTTACATTGCAATTCCTGCATGTACTGCATGAGGGCCAAGCTCATTGTTGAGAAACGCAATTTCTTGTTACTTATTCAAGGTGCTGAAGAAATATTCACAAGAAAAACAAATGGTCATCAGACAACTATGCAGCTTGAAATTTTTGCCAATGTTTGATTTATTTTCATGTTGACTGACGGTTAATAGTTAAGGCTTGAAGAAATTGAGATTTTGGATCCATGTAAATTAACTGCAATTAATATATATTTTTTTAGGTATACAGATAACACAATGCACAGAGACATGAAAAAAATTAATAAAAGCTCACTTATACTTTGGAAGCATAAAGAAATGGAGATTTAATGATTATAATAAAATATAATAAATATTTATTGAGAAAAATCACAAATTACAAAAAAAATAACAAAAACTCTGCTCAATTGATGATCATAATGTATTTGTATAGCCTCATATATCAAAGATTATTCACAAGGCCACATTTAGTTCTTGAAAATTTTAAGGCTTGATTTTAAAATTTATTTAGTATTAAAATTTAAATCCCTAATAAATGTGGATTTATTTATAAATACCTCGAATCAGGTTTTATAATTGAGATATTTGCAGTATAACAAACTATAATAACAAGATTACTTTCTGTGTATTATTATGACACGTCATAATAGCAGTTATGTAAGTGCTTGCATTCTCCGCTGCGATTGTTTACCGTCGTCTTCACTCTCCGCTGCAGACCGGCCGGCGTGCAGTGTGGGCGGCTGCACGAAGTTGCATTTACAAATAAATCAAACGCCCAGCTGATTTATTTTTATCCTTGCCGGGGCTCCAGTACGTGCACTAGTTTTACCGTTAATTATAACGATCGTTGCTTGGAAATAGTCGCTGTTACGAATATTAACAATTAGCATCATAGAAGACGGTTTTATAATGAAGTACGTATGCAAATATATTATAAATATGTAAACAAAAGTTACTGTAATAAAACATTAATCTAAAAATTTAAACTCCCCCACTCTCTCTCTCTAAGTTTAAAAGTTTATACGCATGACTATACATTTATTCAGAAAATTATAGAAGTCGTGCATTATTTAAAAAAAAAAAAAAAAATAATAAAAATAAATAAAGGTTATTGAAAGCACACAATAAAAAGTCAACGTTAATGTTGGGCACTTAAAAAGTTAAAACAGTATACACGTTTTACTTTTCCTTTCCATGCTAATATAGAGCACTTAACATATATAATATAGAGATCTGCGACACTTATATTACATATATAAGATAACAGATGGATCATTGCTTGTATTTTTTTTTCTTGTATTCACGACTAAATTTGTATCACAACTTGTAATTAATGTGTGGTGACTAATTTTTCCATGACATAAAGAAGAAATATAAACTGTTTTGTGGCGTGAGTTCTTGCAGCATTGGAGAAGAGTGTTTGACCTTACGTCGAGTAAGATTAACAACCATTTGCCACAGGACATTGAGTCCAGTCTGAAGATATTTAGAAAATAAGTGGAGATAACTCAACAGAAAAGGCAAGTTTAGTTTCACATTCAAAAGAGCTAACTTGATTTTCTACCTGAAGGACCACATGAAAGTGTCTTCCATGAACTTCCTTTAAGTTTATGGTGTTTTTAATCTTGAAAGAATCTCTACTTGAGATGCTATTGTAATATAATTACGTATGTGCAAGCATTAATTGAAGAAGTCAAATTTGCACAAATAATTGTCATTTCTGATAAGAATGATTTCTAATAACTAAACGTCGAACATAATATATTCTTTAAAATTGTATATACTTTAATATGGTTGCATCAGAATGAGTTTCGTCTTTTCAGGTTACTGCCCTTATAGCTGCTCTCGAGTAGCAGGATTGTCATATGGCAGTTAAGGCACGTTCGTGGAGCGATGTAAATAAAAGACAACCAATTGAATATACATAAATCAATGTACTCGAGTCTGGAGTGTAAATAAAATTCAAATTTGCAATTTTTTCAATGATCTTCTTATGGACAGAGTTGACTCTGTAATAGTGAGTCCTGAAATATTGCACTTACATAAATAATTTCATATTGCCGTTCTTATTATTGCTCTCATTTTTATAATGTCTACTAATTATAAGTATAATACGTACATGCTGTGTAATTATGAAACAATTTAAATTATTGTTGCCAATGATCGAAATAAAATTTTAATTTACATCTTGCACTCTCAGGCTGTACTAGCAAACACGTGCGGAAGGGAGGAATTTCATGCTAAAAATATAGATTTTTGAAAAAACTTACATCACGCTATTTTAAGTAAAAAAAAAAAAATAAGTATCCCATGGGCAATATAGGCATTTTCCCCACTCTCAATTTTTTTTTAGCATTGGCCTTATGGAAGCAGCCTTCCCCCCCAACCCCGAATTTTTTTTCTATAGATCCGCGCCTGATCCTCAAGAAATTTAATTTGAAAAAAAGGAAACGTTAGGTGATAAAAATTTCAATTCATGCTTCTTTTGTTTTTTGTAAACAAAGAGAGTAAATTACATTGAAGACTAACTGTCCAAGCTGTAGAACAACAATATTACTATTATGAATAATGTATGTTGTGACTTTTATTTAAAAAAAATATTCGAAAATACAAAACCACTCATGCACATCAGGCTGATTCGTCATTGTCCTGTAACAAGATTATACGACAATTTCCTGGTATGTATATATATATAATTTCAATGACTTCAGGAACATTGAAAATTAATATTCTAAGTGGCAGCGAAGAAGTAATCAAATATGAAGTGTGTGTGTGGGTGCTCGCATAACACCCGGCGGTGAAAGTGAAACTGTATCACTGGGCGGCGGATGGACGTGCAATTGCGGAGTGGCGTAACCTCACGTAACCGATCTACTTTTTTTTTATCTCCGAGATATTCAAGGCCTGGGGATCAGCCGTCCAACTCCCTCCTTCAAGAGTATATAAGCGGAGACTCGTGACACCACAGTATTCTATCTGCAGCAGCCGTAGAAATCTCTCAACATGTTCAAGCTGGTGAGTAAACATTTGTTATAATTTCATTCCTGTAATTAAAAATTTTCACAACACCTAGATTTTTAAATTAATTTTTGTTCTAATTTCTAAAATTATAGAACATTGAATTGAAATGGGTTAAAATATTGTACTTTGATTGACTATATTAGTTTAAATATACAGATTGTTAACAATCATGAATATTTTTTAGCTTTATATATATTTTCCTTTTTAATTTTATTTTCCTCTCTTAATTTGTTGCTGTTGAATTTATATTTGACGTAATTGATGTCTTGTACAACCAGTTATTTGAAAATAAGTATAATTTTAGTATAAATATAGTTAATGTTAGCATTTTCTTTCCTGAAACTCACTCTAATTTTCAGATCGCATTCACCACCCTCCTGGCCGTTGCTGCCGCCAACCCCGGCTACCTGGGAGGAGCTCCTCTCGCCTATGCCGCCCCCGCATACGCCAGCTATGCTGCCCCCGCTGTGGCCTATGCCGCTCCCGCAGTGGTGAAGACCGCCGTGCCCGTCGCCACTTCTTACGCTAACACCTACAAGGTGGCCGTCAAGGCTCCCGTCGCCTACGCTGCTGCCCCCGTCGCCTACGCCGCTCCCGTGGCCACCTATGCTGCCCCCGCTGTCTACAAGGCACCCGTCGCCGCATACGCCGCCCCCGTCGCTTATGGCGCTTATGCCGCCCCCGCTGTCGTCAAGTCTCCCCTCGCCTACGGCGCGTACGCCAGCCCCTACGGTTACGCCGGCTACGGTGCTGCCCTCGTGCACTAAGAAGTGTCTCCACCCTCCCCTCAGTCGATCATCAGAACGCTAATTATTTATTGTGCACTCCATCAACAATAAACCTCCTTCCACAAAACTATGGCTATTCTTTACCTCACACCTATACAACTATTGACAGGTAGCAATTTAGAATTAAAACTGTTAGACAGTATGTTGTCATATACAAATGTGGATTTGTATGCAAATAAGAAATTTAGTCCTTAAAATTATAAATGTGGGCTGGGATTTCAGGCTTGGCAGGATAGATTGATTGGCTCCGCAGTTAAAACAGATTGCAATGCATGTTGCCAAATTTGGATAACTTAATTTGCATAATTTTATTCAAGTACCTGCGCAAGCAGCAAGAATTTAGCTTCATTAGCAAACATTACTTCTTTCAAGATCAGGTCGTTTTTTGCCCATGAAGCACAGAAATTTGACTGTATACTGTGCACATGTAATATTCGCTTTCTTGATATGATAATTGAGAAAGAAAATATAAAAATTATTAAAAATAATTACGATTATTTTTTCCTGCCTTTCTAACATTTCTATGGTTAATACATATTTTATCTAATAATATTTTATAGTGTTAAGTGCATGTTCAATTTAAAATATTAATATGAATTAAATGATGAAAAACTTATAGGCTTAAAATTTAATTTTCAATTTATATGTTTCATTGAACGATCCAAATTTTCTGCAACAACATTTAAACTGCTGATTTATAAATAATTATACTGTCGATGATTCATCTTTTAATGACAAAATATATATCATTTTTTTTTTTTTTTGCCATATTTGGAATATGAAAACATTTGAAAACTTAATCAACAACCCAGAAACAGCGCCTCAATGCAATCATATTGCAACTTGTTATTCACAAAGTACCTGTACTATAATTCAGGTGCTCTAGTTATACATGCACATGCAGTTTCTTGTAAGAAATAGAATTTCAAGTAAAAAATTGATATGTTGCAAAGTTTAATTATAAAACATGCAAAAGAACATGCATGCTGTAATACCAAAAAAGTAGGAATGTTTTTTATTTCCTTTCCATAAAATAAATTTTTGTTCTAAAAATGGAGAAATTGATTGCTGAAAAAAATCCTAATGAATAATATGCCACGATGTATGAGTTCCTTAATTCTATATACTGCATGTATGCATGTAAAGCTAGTTTCCTGTCAATTTTTCTGTCTATTGCAAACAATTTTTTTCTGAAAAGAAAATTTCTTTCCACAGAAACAAGCATGAAGTTTAACTTTTCCTGTATGCATATTTGTTTTGTTTTAAAACAACCTTTTCAAAATTTATCCTTTATTGGTGTCAGTTGATTTGTTTCTTCTTATTCAATATTTTAATTTATAGGTTTTATTACTTTTATTATACTTTAGTTATAGGATGCTTAATGTGTTGACGTGATATCTGTTGTTTTTCATAAACAAATATTTTTCGAAATAAAATTACTCATTTGAAATTTTGTTGCATAAAATGAATAAAGAGCATACAAAGTTGTGTTATTAATATATCTTTTTTTTCTGAGCCTTTTTTTTTTTTCTTCTTGAGGGGATATATGTTCTAGCCCCCTATGACAACCTCTAAACTTACGTTCATGAGCATTCTTCGTCCTAGTGTTCACTCTTAATTTAATATTAGATACTTAATGGGTTTTCAATATTTTATTTTCATATTTCTTTCAGTATAAGGACGATTCAGGATTCAGTAGTTTAAATGTGCTTTATTTAAAACCTTTTTTTGATTACTTTTGTACTTGGCAATACAATTTCTATAGTGATTAAAGAGAGTCGATATAAAATATAAAAAATTTCCTTAGAATGTTAATTATTATTTATTTACATCGCTCGCTGGGAGCACCTCCATCAAGATTCACTAATTTAGTGCAGTATGACGCCCGTGTCCAATACGTTAAATCATGTTGCAATTCAAAGTGTGAGAAAATTCACGTAAACCGGCATAATACTTAATATTAAATTCGATAACATCCATTGCATTGTTTGATATATGATTATTATTTACTATTACCATTAAAAATGCAATAAAAAGAATAAAGATATATGATTGATGATGGAGAAAGTATTTTAATAAAATACTATTAACTTTATGTAGCATTACCAGGGAGTGGGTGGGAAAAAGGCGAAAGAAACGACCCAGAAAATTTTAAAATGAGAAATAAGGGTAAGAGAATAACTGCTAAATAAGGGAAGGGTAGTAATTGCTAAGAAAAATCTGAAAAATAAAATCCTTTATTTACTTTATTTACAATACATTTCGTTATAATATTTATATTATGTATGTTTATATACATAAACAAGAAGTAGAAGGAAAAGTGGAAATTTACATTTCAAAAACTTCAACAATTAATTTTACCTTTGGGCCACCCCTTCCTTTTTAGTATTTTCAGGACAAAACACATGCGTATACATAATTTTATATCGCCTTCAATACTACAGTAAACTAGGCTTATTCGTACCATGGACATCCCATAGTAGCTACGTCCTTCTGCATCTCGTGATGCTCGCAGGGCGGTGGTTCTCACAATAAGGTAACTCCAAGGTTGCGCTCCTGCAGGAGCTCTCTCTCTCTCTCTCTCTCTCTCTTTCTCTCTCTCTCTCTCTCTCTCTCTCTCTCTCTCTCTCTCTCTCTCTCTCTCTCTCTCTCTCTCTCTCTCTCTCTCTCTCTCTCTCTCTCTCTCTCTCTCTCTCTCTCTCTCTCTCTCTCTCTCTCTCTCTCTCTCTCTCTCTCTCTCTCTCTCAACGGTGCACTGCTGTACCCCCACGCCCTCCCGGCCCCTTCCCCCGCCATGTATCCAAGTATATAAGCCTGGTCTCGCGACACCACAGTATTCTATCTGCAACAGCCGTAGAAATCTCTCAACATGTTCAAGCTGGTGAGTGCTTTAAGGACTATGTGGTGTGGTTTGTCAGTACAGTGATAAGAAGTTACGAGTTTGTTGATAAATTGGACTTCGAATAAAATCTGCAGTAAAAATTAAATATTATAAAATAAAATACATTTCTGTGAAAACAGATTGAATTGAATCTTAATTTCATAATAAAATTAAGAAATTTTGTAAAAAATCTTCATGTACTGTATATGGAAGTTTTCTGTTCCATCTAACATTTCACACTTGACATTGTAACTAAAATTTGCTCTCGTTTTCAGATCGCATTCACTACCCTGCTGGCCGTTGCTGCCGCCAACCCCGGCTACCTGGGAGGAGCTCCCCTCGCTTATGCTGCCCCCGCATACGCCGCCCCCGCATACGCTAGCTATGCTGCCCCCGCTGTGGCCTACGCTGCCCCCGCAGTGGTGAAGACCGCCGTGCCCGTCGCCACCTCTTACGCTAACACCTACAAGGTGGCCGTCAAGGCACCCGTCGCCTACGCTGCTGCCCCCGTCGCTTATGGCGCTTATGCTGCCCCCGCTGTCTACAAGGCGCCCGTCGCCGCATACGCTGCCCCCGTCGCTTATGGCGCTTATGCCGCCCCCGCTGTCGTCAAGTCTCCCCTTGCTTACGGCGCATACGCCAGCCCCTACGGTTACGCCGGCTACGGTGCTGCCCTCGTGCACTAAGAAGTGTCTCCCCCCTCCCCTCAGTCGATCATCAGAACGCTAATTATTTATTGTGCACTCCATCAACAATAAACCTCCTTCCACAAAACTATGGCTATTTTTTACCTCATACCTCTATTATAATATGTGATATTATTAAATATAAACTATAATTTTATAAGATCAGACGAAGGTAAATGAACTGCATGAAACAGAATATTTAGTTCATATTTTGGATTTTTAAACTTTTTAAAATTATTATCCAGTATTTTATTATTAGAATATATTTTATTATTTTAGTCTACCACAAATCTCATGGCATTGCTGACTCGCTCTCTATGAATTCTAATTTGTTTGGGCCAAAAATTATTCCTTGCATATTAATTATATAAAAAAGTACTTTCAACGTTGTAAGATGCACAATCACTAATTCACTAACACTAATAGTTTAAATTTGTATACAACGCAAGTCACAATGTGGTGCCCGATTGATGTTAAAGACATACTGTTGGTATTTTCACCCCTATGTGTCTGGGGGATATCACAATCAGATTGTAGAACTAACTGTGATAGAAAAAATGTCACCTGCATGGTCTGCGTGCATGCAGACAACGCTCATAAACATACAAGTAGGGTAACATTTGTTCTGCCCCGAGGTGCATATAATATACAAGTGTAAGTAATAATAATAATTTATTTCGAACAAATTTGGTTGTACAGGACAACATATATCACGTCAAATAAAATAATATACCTACACTAAAACATGATGCAACCACAAAATAACAAAATGAGATCAATAAAAAAATATATCATCATACATTCATTTTACATAATTAAGTGATTATAAATCTGTGTATTTACAATATTATATGGTATTTCTGATGTTATAACTAATGTTTCCATGGTTTCCTCAGTCACAACTAGGAAAATGCTGGAATAGATTGCTATAACTGCTATAAGTAGTCATGGCCGCCGGTTTTGGTATATTAAGGATCCACAAAATACTCAGCAACACTAACATAAGTTCGGTTCCTTGAAGAACCGGCAAGTTGATGACACGTAATTAAATCAAAGAAATAAGATTTCCTATAATATATTATATTCTCTGATTAAATTATCGAAATGTGAATTTTTGATTTCCCCTCTGCTTAATTGAGCTTGAAGGTCATGGAGGTATAAATGAAATTTTGTTTGTAAAACAAATCTGTAATATGTACTACAAATATAATGAATAAAAAAAATGTGAACATTCAGTAGCCTAGTATTATTTTTCACACAAAACAAAGCTGAAAACATTATTTTTATAATGTTCATATTTACAGAGGAATTATCGCATATCCAAAATTATTGCAAAGTTTGTAATTTGCGATATCTCTGTTTATTTTTAACTACCACAATTGGTCCAGCCAGAAACCTTGGCTATTATATAAAGACCTCGAACTTCATTGAGACATCTTCATCCTCGCGAGCCAGGCTATATAGTGCAAACAAGCAGAGACTACTTTGAAAAATTTATGTCTTTATGTATAAAAAGGTATTATATACTGTGTAAGGGCGTTGGAAAAAAATAATATTCTCTGGCAAGGCCTTTAATGTAAAATTCAATGAATTGCACACATTTGTACAAACTAAATTGCTGGGACTTATTTGATCAAATACATGTTTAGATTGGTCGAAACAATAAATTTTATTAATGCCGGAATATATTGTAGCTCAAAACAAAATCTGCTGTATCTTAAAAGTTTTTTCACCAGAAGTACTCAAAGTTATATTTTTCTAATTTACACTAGCTCACACGAGCACTTAACAGTCAAAACTGTTATATGATTTATTTTACGAATTTGATTATTAATAAGACGTTTGCTTGTTTTTAGGTATATAAATCGAAATACGGTCAAAAACACTCAATTAAAAAAAAAAAAAAAAATGCTCACAAATATGATATGAAGGTTAGCAAATTCATCAAGACTGTAGTAATTTATCTCTTGCGAAATTAGACAATAATATAAATTGAACTCTAAAGAAAGATTCTCTAATTTTGGCTTTCTTGATGATGTCATCAAATGTCGAATTAATTTTTAGACTCCACAAAATGAATATTATTGCAACTTTAACTTTTAGTTCATAAATTTGTGTACCAGTACATTTAAACCTGTCAATTTATTTTTGAAAGTGTCCGTTTTGTTAAGTAATATATGTCTGAATATTTTGTTCAATGCTAAGAGTTCCATTATATACAAGAAATAAGGACACAATAATTACACCCGCGCAGTGTAGATTGCAAATTTATAATAAGGGACCTTATTCCATGTCAATTAGATTATAATAAATTTCCACTGTATATAATACTTATTCCACAGTACGTTCATTTAAAAAAACAAACATAAAAGTACCAGGTTGTTAATTTACAATGTATTTAACTAAGATGCTACATATAAATTTTAAACGTGTATTTTAGACGTGTCTTACTATTTCATGCAGAGTGCTTTCATTATGATTGTGTCTGTAAGTCTGTATGTTTTGGAAATGACTTATAAAGAATTGAATTATAAAAATTTACGATAACATTATAATTAGTTCAGGTTAATAATTTATAAAATGAAAATACGTCATGATATATGAAATAATCCCGAAGATCACGGGGCGGTTCTCTCCAAGGCTGGAGCTCTCTCTCTCTCGCTCTCGGTGTACCCCCCACGCCCGCCCAGTCATACGGACCTCCCCCCACTAGCAGACCAAGTATATAAGCCTGGGCCAGCGACACTACAGTATTCTATCTGCAACAGCCGTAGAAATCTCTCAACATGTTCAAGCTGGTGAGTGCTACGTCCATTCAAGTTAATTAAATATTCAAATAATGTAATCAATATGGGGGTAGTAAAACAACAAGTTTGTTATAATCAGAGTGCAATATTTTTTAAATATTTTCTACGTGTATATAAAATAAAACTAATTTTATAAAAAAATCAATTGAAAAAATTTAATTTCATGTACACGCTACAAGTTAGTGTAAATTATACTATTTTACCTTACATTACTCTAAGACTGTTTTCTGTATTACATTAAAAGTTCTCCTACATAAACTAATGTTTAGTCTGTATAGTACTCATTATCAAGCTGTGTTTCCACATAATTTGAACTCTAATATTGAACTTGTTTGAGAAGACTCATTATTTCCCACTTGACGTCATTTGATAACGCACTTGATATTTCACACTTGATACTCTGGCTAACTCACTCTCGTTTTCAGATCGCATTCACCACCCTCCTGGCTGTTGCTGCCGCCAACCCCGGCTACCTGGGAGGAGCTCCCCTCGCCTATTCCGCCCCCGCATACGCTAGCTATGCTGCCCCCGCTGTGGCCTATGCCGCCCCCGCAGTGGTGAAGACCGCCGTGCCCGTCGCCACCTCTTACGCTAACACCTACAAGGTGGCCGTCAAGGCTCCCGTCGCCTACGCTGCTGCCCCCGTCGCCTACGCCGCTCCCGTGGCCACCTATGCTGCCCCCGCTGTCTACAAGGCGCCCGTCGCCGCATACGCTGCCCCCGTCGCTTATGGCGCTTATGCCGCCCCCGCTGTCGTCAAGTCTCCCCTTGCCTACGGCGCGTACGCCAGCCCCTACGGTTACGCCGGCTACGGTGCTGCCCTCGTGCACTAAGAAGTGTCTCCTCCCTCCCCTCAGTCGATCATCAGAACGCTAATTATTTATTGTGCACTCCATCAACAATAAACCTCCTTCCACAAAACTATGGCTATTTTTTACGTACCTCACACCTACATCTATTGACAGGCAGCAATTTAGATTTTCACGTTCTTGTTTTGTCACAAGTCAACATGTGACATAGTACATGACTCTTTCTGATTAGTTTTCGTCTATCCTGATTTAAAATTTTTGGACCATAAAAAATATTAACGATTAATATTTAATACGTACGACAATATACAATATATATGCATGTAAGAGACTGATATATTTAATATAAGGATGCATCCGGTCTTAAATGCAATAATTCACAATGAATAATATAGTTGCTCAGTAATTATTGTCTATAATTTGGTTTGTGTGATATTATATAGCTTAAATATAATTGTTTTAAATATATCCTGTATCCTAAAATGGTGAGAAAGTTTTGGAATAAGAAATATTTTTCTCTTTTCATGAATTAAAGAATGAAATGCAGAAAGTTCAATGTCAACGATTATTTGCACTACCGCATTCTATATTAATCAACAATTATTTTTGGTCCTGTATTTATATGCATGAGATGTAATTCTAATCTTGTAATTATGAAACTGATTGTGAGTGCTATTTTCTCAAATATTACGTGAATCGTGCCGAGGTAGATTTTGTGTAATATGTATATATTATATATTAAATTATAATTTGATCTGCCAATTAAATCTACTAATTAATCATTGCACTTAAAAAATAGAGTACATTAATTTATATTTAATCTAATAATATAGATGCTAATATTTATTAATTATTAATAATTATTATTTTATTAATATTTATTAATTCTATAGGCTACAACACAAAGCTATACCAGTATAACCTGCAGTGGCACGTAAAAAATAAAAAAAATATTTGTTTCTTATATTATGTAATATGTAGGCTATAGGCTGTAGGCATTAAACCAAACTTTATCTTTAAATTAAAAAAAAAATATTTATTTTTTTACATTGGTTGACATTTGACTCCGATTCAAACTCGATTCGATCCTGAAACTCTAACAGCATGAAGTGGAGTCTTCATTGTTGCGCTAATATATAAGACAGTTTTAGGACAACTTTAGGTTTAATGGTGTGATTCGAAAATATTAGTTTTCAAATTAAAACAAGATTGGAAAATAATTTCTCCCCTTATTTTAAAAATAATAATTTGAAACAATTAAAATAAAATTGTAGTGGTTAAAACCTGATTGAAGGGGAACGTCAGAAAGGAGACGAGGATTTGATTATTGTAAATGTTCGAGTCTAATTTTTACTAGAAGTTATTTTTAAAATTAAAATGGTACGAGTTCTAAATTTTCCAAAATCAAAATTCGGTTATGTACATAAAAAAACAACTTATTTTTCACATGGCGTTTTTCTTTTAATAATGTATTAAAATCACATTCATGATGATAATTGAATAGAAATTATTCTTTGATGTTAATATCCGACAAATATAATATAGATGTCAGAAAATTTATCACAACTTATAAGTCACCAGATTCTGAAGGTCTATTGGGCTATATGAAATCTCAAATTTCCACAATTAATATATATAATATAATAAGTGATGCATATATCGCGTATTTTTTGGCAAGGATTTCAAAAAGAGATTTAATCAAGAAAGCACCAAGAACCATCCTCAAATCTTAACGTCATCTCTTCCATTTGACGACAAATTCAGAAAAATATGGAAGCTAGTGGAATATGTTTATAAATATATATTTTATATGAAAAAACATTAAATATGATTGAAACCAATTAAAAATTTAGGTGTGACAATTTTTTATTTCTTTCATCTCAATTTTTTAATATTAAATGCCTACTAATTCTGCTAACATTTTGGAGCGGGCGTGTCCATGATCAGGACAGACTGGTTACTTATACAAAGTAGGTTGAGTGCGTTAATGTGAGTGTCGTGTAAAAAATCTTGGTTATCCTTTGTCCCATGTCTTCATGACAACCTGAACACACTTCTGTTATTAATGCATATTTAATATGATTATATAGTTTAATAAATGAAAGATAATCACTGGAAGTAGCCGGAAGTGCGGTGTTTCTGAGCTTACTAGTTGAGCTTTGAAGTTGAAACTTTACAGAGATATTTGGGTTGTAACTTATCTGCAAAGACTTATAACTTTCAAGTCCGTAGTTTAGCTAAAATCCTCCCACTTGCGCTAGTAATCTTTCATTTGTTTGAACTGTAATTTGGTTTTAATTTGCATAGTCAAGAACTTCACAAAAAACTGATTTACTAGAAGCTCCCCGAGCCAATTAAGCAATATTTTCACCATTATTACTATTAGGAATAAAATAATGTATTTTAATTTTAATGTTCATGTAAATTATACAGTATGTGTACCTGTGTACCAAAGAAAAATGCAAAAATATCAGCAAGTAGTCTCCAGCACGCCCGGCTAGACGTGACAGAAGGCCCGGGGTTCAGTAACCAGCACTAAGGTCCATCACAAACCTGGGTTCAGTAACCAGCACCAGGCGCGGATCCAGAAAAAAATTCGGGGGGGGGGGGGCTGCCTCCATAAGGCCAATGTAAAAAAAAAATGGAGTGGGGGAAATACTGCCCATGTTAAATTCATTCAAAATTTCGGGGGGGGGTGCAGCCCCCTTGTCCCCCCCCCTCTCCCTGGATTCGCGACTGACCAACACTAGGGTCCATCACCAACCTGGGTTCAGTAACCAGCTTTAAGGTCCATCACTATTATTATAACCGACTTCGCCGCCGTGTGCAGCAGTTAGTGCAGTCTTCCACGTGTTCATCACGCACCCTTTTAAAATTTCAAAATTAGTAGCCTCACAAAATTCTAATAATTTTCTCCCTTCACCGTTTATAATTTTATCATTACTGAATCTCCTTAAGCCAGACGTGCTTGTATTACACGCATCTCCTATTTCACCATCCAATACATTTTCTTCCCCAATTCTAGCATTAAAGTCTCCACCAACAATAATACCAACATCTCCATCGATAGCGAGGAGATCTATGACAAAATCAAAAAGTTCAGACAAAATATTTTTATTTTCAAAAGGGGAGTTTGGTGGGTGTTTGTAAATTGTAATTATATAAACTTTAACCCTCGCAAATTTAATTTCAAAACAAGTGACACCATTTATATTAATTTTAATTTCTTTAGTAAGTTTTGAATACAAATCTCTAATTAAATTAAATACTCCACCCGGATATCTACCAGCTTTCTTATTTTTTATCTGATTTTTTTTATAACTAAAATAGTTTTGTATCATAATTTTATCATTCTCATTTAACCATGACTCCATTAAATTAATATTTTGAAATTTATTTATATAACCAATAAAATCAGATTGGCAAAGTTTAGATTTTAACCCTTCTATATTCCAGAAAGCTAGTTTCCATCCATCCCCAGAGCTCTATTGCGTTTTTATGACTTTTTGAGGTATAGTATACTCTGATGTCGCTCTACGGAAGTTATTTTTTAATTGCTGTTTTAGAGGGTTGACATTTTTTACATTTTTTTGCGGGGAAGTTACCGACGATATTTGCAGATTTTTACCGTTTCTTTGAGGTCTGCCGCCTGCTTGTGAGCTCGTAGTATCAGTTTCCATTGCATCAGTTTCCGCAGACACCTCCTCACGTGGCGGTGGTGATACTCGCTGCTGCGGCGGTGCCCGGGGTGATGACGTCACTCCTTGCGGAGCCGGTGGGGCAGGCGCTGCAGGCAGCTGTTGCTGCTTGTTAGCAGGGGGGCCATAACCACGTGATGGTGAGGGGCGTGGAACACCCGAAGTAGCTGGCCGGCTCGGTGACTGAGATGCTTGTGCGGGAGGGCGGGGAGGGAGCGCCCGAGATGTGGACGCTGCAGCAGCATAGGACAAGGGGGATTTAGACGTCTGTATTATGTCATTTTGCACCTCTCGCTCGGGGTGAGCAGAGGTAGTCTTTGCCGTAACTTTGTCTTTCACTGTAGGGAGCTGAGTGCCTGGACCACCATGATGCGACTGGTCCCCATCTTTCGATGTTGTTGCTGCGTTGCCACATTTTTCACTTTCCAGCTCATCTATCGTCCATGCATGCCCATCTACAATTAGCTTGAGTCCTTTGATTACTGCGTGATGACCCATACTTCTAGCTCTAGTCTCATGTGGTTTAAGAAGTTTGCGTGCCTCGCGTTCTTCCTTAGTGAGATCATTCACCATTGTAACGTGTCCATGCTCCCTGTTTAATGCTATCAACTCTTTCTTTTTCTCAAATGTCGTCATCTTGCAAAGTATTGCTCTTTTCCCTTTGTTACGACCCAATCTAAAGGCCTCAGAAATACCATCTGGACTGAGATACATATCAAAGGACGTGCATAGATCGCGAATAATTTGCTCACAAGTCTTATTATTATTGTTATCTTCATCGATACCAAAAATGACAATGTTGTTTTTACGGTGAAGTGCATCTTGGGCATGCAACTTGTCTTTTAGGAATTTGTTTTCCTCAGATAGTAACTCAATTTTTTTATTGACCTCCGTGAATTGCACTCTGTTTTGTGTCTCATAGCCAGTGAGAACTTGCCTGAATGTTGACAATTCCTCTTTGATGTCCTCTTTAAGCACTGAAATGCTCTCGATGATACGTTGAGTGTCTTCCGTGGGGCCGGGGTTGCTTTCGACTCCCGCCGAGAGCAATAGAATGTAGATGACCACTCCAAAAAATACCACGCACTTGCTACACTTGTCACTCTTGCCATGGTCACCAACCACACTCTTCAAGATTACTGCCCGACCACCAAAGGAGCCAATACGTGCTCTCCACTGACTTATATCTACCCCCATTGCAGAGCTTTTTTTCTTGCGACTGTCTCTCAGCGCAGCCCGCCGAGAATCCCCTTACGAGTGAGCCGACCAATCAGAACTGTCGTGAGCCACAACCCACCACACATCAACAGCAAGGAACAATAGAAGACAATTGATATTTATATATTAAATTATATATGTATATATTATAAGAACTATAAGATAGGTAAATTAAATAGATAATTCGAGAAATCGAATTAGAAAATTGATAACGTTATAAAAAGCACTCACCATATCTAGTCCTACAGATGATGAATGATTATAATTATATTTTAAAATATTTTATAATATTGAAAGTCACCAATGATAAAAGTGTGTGATAAAATAACGAGAAAAGGACTTTTACAAACAGAATTTAGCGTGTATTTTTTGCATAGAAATTATTACTTATTGTAATTTATATGATTCGGTATCAAATTTATATATTATAGGCAATAAATCAATTTATATACATCAGAAATACTACATCTGATACTAATTTTTTTTTAAGTTTAACAAAAAATGCTGTTGGTAAATATACTTTGAATTGAGTTTTCGTTCTCTTATTTTTAGTCATATTTTTGGCAATATTCAATAAAAAAATAAATATAATTTTCATCCATACAACGAGATTTTGAAATCTTTAATCAAAATTAACAAACTGCTCACAAGGCTTTCCTCGTTCCTATACGAAACCTTCGTTATCTCTAACCGGACCCTCCAATTCAACCACACTCCCGAAGATCACAGGGCGGTTCTCTCCAAGGCTGGAGCTCTCTCTCACTCCCGGTGTGCCCCCCACGCCCGCCCAGTCATACGGACCTCCCTCCACTATAGCAGACCAAGTATATAAGCCTGGGCCAGCGACACTACAGTATTCTATCTGCAACAGCCGTAGAAATCTCTCAACATGTTCAAGCTGGTGAGTGCGCCATGTCAATTAAGTATTACTGCAGTAGTGAGTAACTATTATGGTATAGTGTACCTGTTAATATCAACCAATACTACTCTGATTGAATAATTAAAAATATTAGAAACTCTAATCTAAAGTAATAATAATATCACTTGAGGTTGCCAAGCAGGAAATATTAATATTGCAAAAGACACCGTTCTCGTGGCTATTGTACTACGTAACTACATAATAGTATACTTTAATTTCCAAGTGTTGTTTTGCAGCCTTGGCAATCTCCACGCCACGTGTGTGGTTATGCAACCAGTTTGACATCCTCAAACTCGACGAAACATATTATATTAAACACGCTTGTACAACCATGCATGCATATATGAGGCTTGGAGATTATAATATTGCATTGATAATAATGTCAAAAAATAAATACAATGCATTCAATAAAAATTCATTTTTCTCATTTTTCCCCATGCACATTTGACAACGCTCTTGACATTGTGGCTAACTCACCCTCGTTTTCAGATCGCATTCACTACCCTGCTGGCCGTTGCTGCCGCCAACCCCGGCTACCTGGGAGGAGCTCCCCTTGCCTATGCTGCTCCCGCATACGCTAGCTATGCTGCCCCCGCTGTGGCATACGCTGCCCCCGCAGTGGTGAAGACCGCCGTGCCCGTCGCCACCTCTTACGCTAACACCTACAAGGTGGCCGTCAAGGCCCCCGTTGTGGCTGCTGCCCCCGTCGCCTATGCTGCTGCCCCCGTCGCTTATGGCGCTTATGCTGCCCCCGCCGTCTACAAGGCACCCGTCGCCGCATACGCTGCCCCCGTCGCTTATGGCGCTTATGCCGCCCCCGCTGTTGTCAAGTCTCCCCTCGCCTACGGCGCGTACGCCAGCCCCTACGGATACGCCGGCTACGGTGCTGCCCTCGTGCACTAAGAAGTGTCTCCACCCTCCCCTCAGTCGATCATCAGAACGCTAATTATTTATTGTGCACTCCATCAACAATAAACCTCCTTCCACAAAACTATGGCTATTCTTTACCTCACACCTATTGACTATTGACAGGTTCATCTTCGTTTTTGTTTATGGTTTAATAATGAATTGGACAGAATGTTCCTTCATTAAACACTTCTTAATATCTCAATTATGTCTCCATTAAAATGAATGATATAATTGGTGCATATATTAAATTTATTATAATATATTATGTATTTTCAACTGGAAAATAACCTTTATTTTCCAATACTTAGTTTGAACTGTAGCTGCAGTCAAAGACTTTTTACTGTCCAGTATTCAGTCGTTGAGCTGCAGTGCATTATGGTGAATATATAGACTCTATTATTAGACTCTTTAGAGATAAGTTTTTTTGCATTTAAATCAGCATAGCATTATATAATAAATTTTTCTCAATATCTACATTTAGAAATAAAAAAAAAAAAAAAAATAGGGCACTTAAAACAATAAATTATAAATATCAGTGCATTTGGAGCAGGAAACTCTATGAAATGTTATCAACAATATATACGTAGCAATAATATAGAGATATCATAACCTTCGTTAACTGAGAACATAATTATATAACATCATAATTAATAGATTTTTTGTAGTCGTGATCGAGTTCAAAGATTTCTTCCTTTATTTTTTTCTCCATTTTCAGTGCATGCATTGATAATTTCCTCGTGTTACGATACATATTATATCCTTCCTCTTAATGATCAAATGCAGAATATGCTATGCTTTTTTTTTCTTTAGATAGGAGTTTACAAAAACTGTTCCAGCTTTTGATATAACCATATATGACGTGTTTAGTTTGCCAAAAATATTCAATTTTTTTTTTATTGCAAGTATAAGTCAATTATAGAATGTACATTAAAAAAAAAAAAAAAAACACGATCATATATTATATGATCGGTAAGAAATGAAAAATAATAACTGCATGTGAATTAACCCATGTCAGTCAATAAATATGTTCAACTTTTGAAATAACTGGGAATGTGTGAATAATCTGAGACAAAGCTGCAGTTTGCTTCAAACATTCTCAACAATTTGAATATTACTTTGTTTAAAAAAAAATGATAACTAACTTTATAAACTTGTCACAGAAATTTTGTATCAAACTTTTATTTTACAGCACTTAAGTTTTATCTCCAATTAAGTCAAAATTCAAAATTTCGAATAAATTAATTAATATTTTTATTTATACTGTCTGCCTTTAATTTGTGCTATTTTGGTGTACGTACAGTCAATAGCAGGTAAAATGAACCAACAATGGTCCTTTGTTGTCAAGGTACAAAGTCCTTCTAGCTTATCACAGATCTCTAAGAATATTCGCACTCTCATCGATGTCAGTCCACTCATCAATCAAACGGCATCGTTGATGGAGTGAAAAGGCATAGAGAGCTGTGATAAGCTAGAAGGAAGGAATTTAAACTATATACCTTGATAACAAAGGACCATTGTTGGTTCTGCATTTGATCTGCTATTGACTGTACAGTACATTTTATATTCTTATTTTAATATAGTTACAAATTACCTCTCCTTATATTGGTTCCTTCCTCAGTGTTTATAATTTTCAATTTACGAGCAGCCTAGCCTATCCTGATTTTTTCTGAGTCCCAGTCTAATATAATAATAATTAAATAATAAAATTAAAAAAAAAAAAAGGCTACCCATGGTTTTAACTTTTGTCATATGGGCACGTTTTAAAGCTTTGTTTCACTGCATAAGATTGGTACCATGTATACTTAATTCATGTAAATAATCGCCTGTTGGTCAATTGAGCATATGGGAGGCGCTTGGTTGACAATTAATACAATAATCAATATGTAATGCTAATCAATTTATTGACAATGGATCGAAAAAATGCGTCTAAAAATTAGCTTTTCAGTTGATGTTAGGCGGGGGCAGATGCTAGTAGGCGAGAGGAGACTTGACGACAGCGGGGGCGGCATATGCGGAGACGGGGGGGGGGGGGGGGGGCAGCAACGATGAGGGCTTTGACTGCCACCTTGCAGAAGGAGCTAATATAGGGAGGTAATTTGTAATTATATTAAAAAAATAATATAACGTGTACTATACGTACACTTAATTAGCACAAATTAAAGGCATACAGTAAAAAAATATTAATTTATTTATTCGAAAATTTGAATTTTGTCTGAAATGGAGTAAAAAACTCATGGCAATTAAGTGCCATAAAATGAAAATATGATAAAATACCAAATTTCTGCAGTAATTTTGTAAAATTATTTAAAAAATAAATAAATAAAAAATAATAAAAAAAATCAAGTAATATTCAAATTGAGAGAATTTTTGATTAAGCTAAGAGCAGCTTTGTCTCAAATTATTTACACGTTGAGTTATTTCAACAGTTGAACATATTATAGGTCTGTTCGTAAACCCTGCTCGGTGAACACTGTCTACACTCGATCGACCTTATGTTCAGGTGCATAAGGTCGATTAGGTGCAGAAAGTGTACACCGAACAGGGTTTATGAACAGGCCTTTATAATATGTGTATGACTGACTTGAGGTTTACAGACCTGTATTTTTCATTTCTTATTGATCATATATGATCGTGTTTTTTTGTTGTTTTTTTAAGTAGATTCTATAATTAACTTATACTTAAAATAAAAAATATTAAATATATGCTTGGCAAACTAGACACCCTTGGTTATATCAAAAGCTGGAATTAGGCATCGGGGATGGCATAGGCAGGCAAGGGGGGCTCCTCTTAGGGAGCCGGAGTTGGCGAGAGTGGTGAATGCGATCTCTAAATGAGAGCACGTGTCAAGTGTGAAATGTCAAGTGCGGTATACATAAAAAAAATAATGCAGGAGGGTAAAGTTTTTATTACATTTTAATGTTGGAGGAACTCCAGGAGGAAGGTGAAGATTGTGAAGAACCTCCACAGCTCCTTCTAATGTTTATAAGAACACCCAATATAGCAGCCCAGCCTTTCTAATTTTTCCTGAGTCCACAAACTTAAAATATTAATATATGAAATGATTGCCCATAGATTAACTCATGATATTGGCATATTTTGGAGATGTTAGTTGCGTGTTTCCTAGCCTTGGTTCACTATATCAAGTACTTTAAATGTGCATATTATCACTTGGGTTATTGAGCATGGGAGACGCATGGATGTAATCATGTATAATCAATAATCATTTTGTATTTTTAATCAATTTATTGCCAATGGATCAAAAAATAAATACGGTTTCTGTACAAAGGTTGGTTTTTAGTGGACGTAGGTGGCCACAGCGGGGGCAGCGTATGCTCCGTAGGCAACGGGGGCCTTGACGACAGCGGGAGCAGCATAAGCGCCATAAGCGACGGGGGCAGCAGCGTAAGCAACGGGGGCGGCAGCCACGACGGGGGCCTTGACGGCCACCTTGTAGGTGTTAGCGTAAGAGGTGGCGACGGGCACGGCGGTCTTCACCACGGCCGGGGCAGCGTAGGCAACGGGGGCGGCATAAGCCACGGGGTGAGCAACTGCGGGGGCAGCATAGGCAAGGGGAGCTCCTCCCAGGTAGCCGGGGTTGGCGGTGGCAACAGCCAGGAGGGTGGTGAATGCGATCTGAAAACGAGAGCAATGATTAGTTTTGTCTTGACGATGATGGAGGCATCCCTCGTTTGGAGGGGGGCGTGGCGATAACATTCACACAATGTTAATTAATCAGTGAGGACACATGCACAAAGTGACAGTATATATCACTTACGATTACTTTCGAAACTTCCATTATCTAAGTATTGTGTGTAGATCACCCCCATTGTCCCCCACCCTCACCAATGCATGTAAACATTATTTCTTTGTTCTAAAGTCTCTTTTAGTTACAAAATAAATAAAGCCCCATCGAGGCGTTGGTTAATAACTAACAACTTGTGAGTTAAACTCATACTTCTAACGTTTAAATAATATTGCATGAGTAAAAACAGTCCTTAGAAAGCAAAAGTGTTAGTTATATTGGACTTATTGCTGTCATAATTCATGCTATAATATAAGATTGCAGTGTCTTACCAGCTTGAACATGATGGTTGTGTTTCGTTCGGTTGTGGCGGACGGAATGATGTGGCCTGAATGACCCGCTCTTTTATAGCGCGCTCCCTTAGCGAGAGTGAAGGGAGGAGGGCGTCATTGCCACGCTGGGGGGAGGAGGGGGGAGGGAGGTTAGGTGGCACCAACCTGCGAATAATCACCTGCATGTAGCAACTAGCACGATTAAATATTATAACAATCATCTCCTCTCTCTCTCTTAAAAGTCAGCATTGAAGCAATGTTTTTTCGAAGTGTGATGATGATATATACTATCTTATTTTTCATTCACCTATAATTGGAATTTTCAAAGGAAAATAAAAAGAAATTCACTCCAGAAATTTGATGGATTTTCATTGAAGTATCACGGTTGGGGTGGAGCATCCTGAGGTACGTCAAAGAGCTTAAAATATAAAATGAGATTTTAATAAAATGTGTCGTTACGCTGCCCCCTGACCGTGACAGAGTATATTTGACATAGAACTTCAATTTGTTCTAAAATTATTAATTATTAAATTAAGAATGAAGACCTAAGGCATTGAACAGTGCATGATTTTCAATAAATATTTTGTATTTTGGATATAGCTCTGTTCTTAAATACACAATCAGAAAGAATAGATTATTATTGATGAACCTTAGGTACTGTACATATATAGAACGTAAGGTTCATCAATAAAAATCGATTCTTTCTTATTGTGTATTTTCGAACAAAGCTTTTGTAAATATTCAATTCACAATATCATTATTTCCAGCATGCAATATATTATAATAGTATTATTTTCTTGTTAAGATAAGTTTACTGAAAAATTAACTCCATTCATTTATTTAATTTTTTTTTGTTACAATGTCACGTGAGAAATTAATTAATTAGAAATATATATTACTGTTGAATAAAATATTTTAAATTTCTATGTATTTATTATAAATTTCTTGTTGTGTTTTTGTAGAAAGTATAAATAAGAATAATAATTGTTTCCATTGAATGTGGATGGATATGAGTCACCTGCCAGCCACCACAATATGTGTCGCATTATAATTATATAAGAAAATTGATCCACGTGATTAAATAGGACACAAGTGTTCTTGACTCGATATAAAACTGGTTTAACTTTGATTGTGTGACTATTGAGTGCTGATAATCATACAGGAGCCGAGCAAAGCAATTATTTATCGTATGCAAGGTCTCTGCAGAACCTAAATAATAATAATAAAAAAAGTTTAGTAGCTTTAAGTTAGTGAATTAGTTCATGAATTATATATAAGTAGAAGTTATAAATTAAATTGAGTTTATAATTGTAAAACAAAATTATACAATACTAAATTATATGTACGTTCATACTAATATATTGTAAATAATAATTAATATAATTATTATATACATGAATTGCCTAATAATTATTATATATTTAAAGCAAAATATATTAATATTTTGCATAATATCATATTACCTATTATTATATAATAATATATATGTGATAAAATGAATCTATATAATTATAATCATTGCAACAACTGAAATAAAAGGTCATAATTCATAATAAAATAAACATACATCCATTTCATAATTAAAATTACTTGTTCTAAAATAAATTGAACTAACTTAAAATATTTAAATTAACTAAAAAAGACATTCTTTAGTAAATTTTTATTTATATTTTATTAAATTATCAATTTTAATTATATTTCCTAATTTATTTATATTGTTATTTAAAAAAAATCTAAAAAGAAAACATTTTAAACACAAAAATATAAGCCCGGATCAAAAGTTAATCCGCCGACATCGGTGGTTTAAGTTTAACCCCAAAATCAACAACTTTGAACCTGGTTCAGCAAATTTTTGCGGTGGAGCTTACGGAAAACTGTGCTGAACCGAGTTTGAACCAGGTTCAAACCAACAATGCGTTGAACCTGGTTTAACTTCGGTGGAGCTTACGAAAATTTTATTTGATCTCGGTTCAACTTTGAACCTGGTTCAAGTAACTTTAAACCAGGTTCAAGTAGGGTGGAGCTTACGGCCCTTAGTTTTAACTGAGGAAACCACGTGGAAACGTTATGAACTTAAGCTTTTGTGCATGAGAAATTTGTTTTCTCGGACATTCAGTACAGAGTTAATCATAAAGAGTGAGTCAGAACGACTTGTGAAACTCTTACAAGACCCCACTAAATTTGCCTGTGACTGTACATTCAACAATATATTATATAACTGTGTAGAACAATAGCGAGGAGCAACTGTCATTTGCACTAAAAATGCAATTTCTTGCATACTATTTTCCCCTTCACTCTGTATAATAAGACACGCCCATATCGTTGTCAGCCACATAATATAATAATATATATTTGCACTGCGGATTGCGGAGGGGCGCACCTTGTATAACAATAATTCATTTATGCAATTTAACGTTCATTAGCTGCAATTAGATGTTCGGCATGTGACACAGCTAATTGCAGCTACACATTATCTGTAGAAGGTGTTTATAATATTAATGAACAACCTTTATGATTTTCTTTATTGCTTATTTGGATAGAGGATCTTGAGCTATGCATTGTCATTTTTTTTTTCAGATTTTTTTTAACACTATATCATTCTCAAAATTGAGGGTAAGACTTTCCCTATGCTTGTGGATTAAATATTTGCATGATCATGACGTCACGGCGTGTTTTCTTCGATTTCGAGGATGACAGATTGTTCAAAAAAAGTATGAAAAAAATATTGACAGTACACAACTTGACGTCCTCAAATGTGCATGTAATTAAGAAGAAATCAAGATGATTGTCCTGATTTGGCAGTCTAATTAAAGCATGACTCGATGGGGAAATATACTTTTAAAATATCAAATTGAAGCTTCAATATGTACATTTTCAAAAATGTAGACTAAAATGTTGCGTAGGATATTTCTTTTGAGAGAGGAGAAAAAAAGGAACAGAAATGTCAAGAATTCACAGAATCACTAGTTGTCTTGGCGAAATAATTTACCTCAAAGCTTCTCCATGACATGATTTTGTGTAAATATTTCTGAATGTGTATCGTTTTCGGTTTATTTTGAAAACTCCAAATGTTTAAAATCAGAATATTAAAATACGTAATTTAAAGCCATAAAACAAAATAATAACTAAATCACAGATTTGATAAAATTTATTTAATTTAATCACTCTTCCTCATTCAAAACATGGAATTAATAAAACGAAATATAAGCTTTTCCCTATATATATAATATATATATATATATATATATATATATATATATATTCATACGATATTATAGCTACAAACATGTTTTCAAAATAATAATATATTATATATATATAATAATTTATTCGCAATAAATATATACAGTATATATACGTGTATATATATAGAACAAACAAAGTTAATCTCAATATCCGGGAAATATTTCTAAAAATGTATTGGAAATCCTTTCCGGCTTCCCACATTTTTCTTTGTGTTAACTTCAGACGGTTACATATGACGTCATATGACGTCACGTGAATAATAATAATAAAGTTCTTAGTTAGAGGTATATAATTTTTGTATAGTAATGAACGATAGTTTAATTTATACAATTATTAACAGAATTGATTTCATTTGATTGACATCTCGGAATAAGTACCTTATTGGTTTTAATGAAACTTACAAGGGACTGGCAGACAAGCATTTTGAAGTGGATCTGTCTTACCAGTTTTGTGAAAAGTTATTTAGAAAAATTTAACATGGAGCCTTATAAAAGGAACACCAGAAATGGAACTATTATGAGAACTGCCTCCCGCCTTGAATTAATTCAAACCATAAACAATTAATTTTTTTTCTTCTATTTATAGCAGACACAGGCCGCAAGGTCCTGATGTTCTTCTGCACAGCCTCTTCCTCTAGCTCCCTCTTGACTCATTCTCAAATTTCGAAAAGTTATTTCATTCCATTCCTTTTTCAGAAATAATATTCTACGACTCAGAAGAAGTAATAGATTAAATAAAAAAAAAAAAAAAATTCACTGTTCTCACCCTTGTGTATGATAAGCTCAATAAAACTGAGACATTTTGCTTGCTGGAGTGTTGAAGTGAGCACCATCAGTTCACTCGCCTGTCTTATGTGACAACACCGTCGGAGCTCAGGTAAGGTGACTCAAAGTCACTTTGAATCACATGCGCACCAAGTGTCCAAGTCTTATTGTACAGTCGTCACCTCGGAAAATTTCCCTTTGCGGCCTTGTTAGTCTCCATGCCAAGTAAGAATAACCAAGGCCGGAAATTTTCCGAGGCAATGAGTGTACATGAGTGTACATACTATACATTCATTGTTGTTTAACCAAATTTCAGTTTTCAAAGTTTGTTTGAAGAGGAGAGTTGAATGCATTCTATCTGCCATTTAGACACTCATTACCCATGCAATGAAAATTAAATCAGGGTCCAAGGAAGAATCACCCTTGCAAGAAAAAAAAGCCAGTTTTTAGCATTTCGAAAATATGAAATGTTGCAATTGAGAAAAAATGAATATACTGTGGCCTGCAGACTAAGACTTATCCTCGGTGTTATGTATTTTGTTGTACTGAGTCTATGCATAACATTGTAGCTTAATTGCATTGCAAGTGAGGGTTTCTAATAAAGCAAAGACATATAGGTAAGATGTTATTATTTTATTGCGATGGACTTGCAAAATAAATAGATGTTCTGTACAGGTTGAAAGTCTTAGTGGATGTAGCTGGCCACGGCGGGGGCAGCGTATGCTCCGTAGGCAACGGGGGCGTGCAGAGCAGGGGCGGCGTATGCAACGGGGGCAGCAGCGTAGGCGACGGGGGCAGCAGCAATGACTGGAGCGGCCTTGACGGAGACCTTGTAGGTGTTAGCGTAAGAGGTGGCGACGGGCACGGCGGTCTTCACCACTGCGGGGGCAGCGTAGGCAACGGGGGCGGCATAAGCCACAGGGTGAGCCACTGCGGGGGCAGCATAGGCAAGGGGGGCTCCTCCCAGGTAGCCGGGGTTGGCGGCAGCAACGGCCAGCAGGGTAGTGAATGCGATCTGAAAACGAGAGTGAGTTAGTTTTATCGTGCTATATAGTTTAGTTTATATACTAATTATGAGCACACATTAACATAAATATGTAAATATGAAGGTGTTGCATGTTATCCAGTGATATTTATTGTTACTCTTACTGCATGAGCATATATAACACTTTTCTTCTTTGATAGTAATAAGCAACTGCAAATTTATTGCTGAACTTAATTATTAATTACACAGCTTTTAATATGTAAAATCTTACCAGCTTGAACATGATTGTGAGTGTTTCGTTCGGTTGTGGCGGACGGAATGATTTGGCCCGAGTGGCCTCCTCTTTTATATCTCCCTTAGCGAGGTGAAGGGAGGAGCCACGTGATGGTTGCGACACCGCGGAGGCCGGCGCCGCCTCAGCTGTGCGATCGACCGTGTCCTCAAATATCAACCGAAACCATATAACTCCAATGTCTTAGAAATTTGAAGAGGACATTTGGCATTCAAACTAACAATAAAAGACAATGAGACAAAATTTTCGTATTTTTTATATTGTTTTTTTTTTTTTTGCATTTTTATATTATTAAGATACTAAATACCTCCTATACAAAAAATAATGTCCTTTTTGCTCAATTTGAATGAAATTAATGTTTGAAGCAATATATATTATTAAATTTAAATTTTTGAATTAGACAGAATCAATTTATAGTAAAGTTACAAAATGTTGTTTATTAATGAATTTTGCAGCAAACCTCGGACCATTTTAAAACTGTTTTAATTTTGTAAGATTTGGTGGCAAAATTTGAAGTCACATTTGCATTTTATGATGCATGTTTTACGTTTGGAATTTGCTTCGGGTTGCAACCAGGCTTTAATAACGAAGAGAAATAATTATATTTTTTAATTTATTTTTTTATTTTGAACTTTTGTTGGTTGCATGCATGCATTTTGTTCACGTCAAAGTTAGCAAGTTAGCTATTCAGTATATAATACATTTAATAGTTTAGCATATTTTCTTTTTACATACACTGAGGAAAAAAATAAAGCTTCAAATTACTTTGGTATATAATCAAAGCAATTATTTTTAAAATGCAACCGTCTTCTACATAAAATTTTAAAGTTTTGCTGCTTTTTCGCTGCTTAGGTCGGTGAAAGGTTAAACTTATAAAGTTTTAAAACATTAAAGAAATTTTAATGCAACAAGTACATAATGCTTTAAGACTGAACTCTGTTATTAGTTAGTTATAAAATACATAATCTGGAGACTTAAGTTAAATAATTTAAATTCAATAAATGTAAGTATATAATAAAGTATCGACCTAAATGATACTACAATATCTAATAATTTTGTATTTAACATTATATGTGTTGCTCTTGTTTGTTTTTTAACTTACAGCGCTCGATGTATAGCATTTTACAGTTTGAACTTTTAAACAGTTTCTTACTCTCTTTGCTTCATAGCCTTTAACATTAAAAAACATTAGAATCAAATAAGTAAAAGTTACTTCATAACGCCATAAAATATCAAGTCGTATAATGCTTAAAAAGTTAAAGAGTACAACATAATATTTAAAGTTACGGAATTCTTACTTACCAAGCGCATGCGCACCACATGCGCACAGCGATGACAGTTGGTCAGTCGTTCATCTATCTTTGCTTGCCGTGTTTGCGGCCATTTATATTCGACAAGTTATCTACAAACATCGAAGTCATCTTTAGTACTATCTTTTTGAACTAAAGATTTTTAGTTAAATCCATTAATTATTTATCTGTTGTGTCATAAAGTTTAGTGATTTATGTCATATTTTCATTAAAATAATGTGTTTGAAAGTTCAATTTTTTTTTTACCGAAGACAGCATGGCATCCAACTCCCGGAGGGGATCATCTGATGATAAAACTGTAAGTATGCTAACATCGGAATCAAACCCTTTTTAAAAGTTTTGTTTTATAGTTGTTAAGTATTATTTTTGTTTTAATTTCCACGTTATTACAGTTGCCACTACATACTACATATGTGGGCAAACCCAACTTCGGCCCTATGGGCAACTTTGCAAATCTGATCGGTGATTCGGTTCGCATGGGCAAAATAAAATCCGGGAGGTGTGACCCCCCCCCCCAATTTCCCCAACCCCCCAAAAAAATATTTTTTTTTCACTATCTTGATTGTGGACGACGAAGGGACGGTGAAGTGAAAAAAAAAATACCCCCCTCCCCTCCCGGGTCATGGGCAAAGTCAACTTCGGTCCTATGGGCATATCTGCAAATCTGATTAGAGATTATTGTTCCGTGGGCAAAAAAAAAAAAAAAAAAAATTGGGGTGGGGGGAAATTTTTCCCACCCCTCCTCAAATTTTTTTTTTTTACTATCTCGATTCAGGACGACAAACTTTTGGTAAAGTGAAAAAAAAAAATACCCTCCCCCCTCCCTGGTCATGGGCAAAGTCAACTTGGGTCCTATGGACAAATCTGCAAATCTGATTAGTGATTAATGTTACATGGGCAAAAAAAAAAAAAAAAAGTTTGGGGCGTGGGGAAATTTCCATGAAAATATTATGTGAACTATATTGAATATTATTTAAAATTTTCAAATAATTTTATTCACTGAAAATTAAAATGTGCCTTTTTTTTTATTCGTCATAACAAAAGTTTTATATACAGGAAAACTTTTAAACAACGGCATTAAAAAAAATATTTGTGAAGCAGCAACGTATGTCCATAATTTTTCACGCCCTATATTTTTAATAGGAATGAAATTGCTATGACAATGTTTTAAAGCATGATTTTAATGTTACTTTCAGGTTCCAGGAAACCTGTGCACTGAGCTGCAGCGTCTGCAGAATAGAAGTTCCGTGTAGATAATGTTTTCATAGTTATTAAATTGTAATTTCAACACATCATGCAACATCATATAATACGCTGCTCTGATGTTATGTTAAATAAGCAAGGTTTATTATGTATGCTATTTCTATATGTCCATTTATTTCAATAAATTGTATATTGTAATCATATTCATTTTTTTCATTGATTAAGTTATGATGTAGTATGTAGTTATTATTTTTATGTCTTTATTTATATTTACTATTTTTAAAATAACGATTCCAAATCTGTTGTAACTGTGACTTTTTTTGTAGCAATGTGGAGTTGGATCAATTTATGTACTGACACAAAGCAAAAGCATTGAAGTTTACTTGAAACAGTACTTTAATGCTTTTACTTCATGTTAGTCGATGAATGAATCCAACTGAACAATATATTCATTTATGATTTAAGTTGCTACACATTTGCCATGAAAATAGTAAATATTTAACATGTTAAGTTATTGCATGCATTTGAAAGCAAAAAGATTAACAGGTAGCTTTCTATTGCTTAAGTAGATAAAATAATATAGTTTACTCTATAATAAGTAATGTAGATATTTCTTGAAAAATAATGGTTTGATACATTGAATCTTACCCATTATGTACTTAAAAATAAAAAGTACATTCAATAAAAAGTAAAGTAGTATTCTACTTATAAAGTAATGTTACTACGCTTAAAAACCTAAAGAGTTTACAGCTTAACAAAGTAGCACTTGTGACATAAAGCCATAGAGAGCCCGCTGCTTACAATTTTAAGGAGTTACTACTTAGAATTTTATATTTAAAACAGTGACATTCTAGGCATTGCAGCTCATACAATACTACACCGCAGTCGCTAGCATTTTATCTTCTGACTCTTTACTTTCTGATATATTATACAAAGTACATTTCAATGTACTCGAGTACTTAACTTTTAAAAGAATTTGGGGCTGGCATAGATCCACCAGTGTTAAACTTTTGATTTCAAAAGTTACTCTTTAACTATTTTTCTCAGTGTATTGCACAAAATATATAGATAAAAATTAATTAATATCAGAATTGACAATATTAGAATTTAGACGTTTAAATAACAATTGTAACACACATATACTTAATCAGAAAGTACTTTTTCAGACATTTTATTATTTTCAAATTCTTTGAGTGAATAATTAAAGCTCCTTGGCGATTAATACATTTTTAATTTAGATCTGATATTTTATTTTTTTATTTTCTATCTCTTTAACCTGGCAGCAAATAATAAATTTTAGCGATCTGGTGGTACATAGCAGAGTTTAAAAGTACTGTCAATACCAACACACGACAACTCTGGCATCAAAATGGTTGTTTTATTTAATGAGGAACTCCAAAATTCTGAGTGGCATTTTGAATTTAAAAAAGTCATATATAGTTTTATATAATTTTTGCAGGAATATAAATAACGTTTACAGGTTTTCCAGTCCATTTACTTAAATTAATTAATTCACTAAAAAATGCCCGAAAATATTAAATGGATGAACCTTTCTTTGTCAGTAAACATGCTTACATCGTATAAGCATTGAGCAAAATTATTGTAAATAATAATAGATTTACTTATTAAGTTTATTTTTCTGCGTACTTGTATCCATAAACATTCAATTGATACTTATATAGTATAATTTTGATACTGCCACTATAAAATTGGGTCAACTATGGAAATCTGTCAGATTTGAACACCCCCTGGTGACGGCCCAGTTCTTGAATGAGGGGGGGGTAGGGGGAGGGCAGAAGATAAAATAAGCATTGTGTGAGCATCTTCATATTATATTATATGATTAGATTTTCAACTTTAAGCATGGATTAAGTGAACAAACCCTAATAATTTACCCTTCATGGTTTTCATTTCCTTGTATAAGTAATATCATCACGATTAACCCCGAGAGTTCAATTTACAATTATTTGCATTAGAAAATGCACGTGAGTTCTGTTAATGCTCAGTAAAAATTAAAACCAAGATTTGATTGACGCGGTAAAACGATAAAATTTATTTTTAGTTGACCTTGAGCGTGTAACGAAGTAAAAAAAAAAAGTGAAACAGGAGCTTAATTAATTAATTATTCATGCATGATTGAAAAGTATAAGAGTAATTGTATAAGTGATAATGTTGGGCTGATCGAGTACTTCGACTCTCAATGCCATACATTTATACGATACTGACCTTCATAAATTAGAGGAAATAAATCTACATGACAGAATAGATATTCAATATTGACAAACGTAAGTTGATCAATGCATTCAATCAGAATTCTCTCACTCTCACTTCCTCATTTAAAAACGCCAACAGCGTCATTGAGATTGGTGCCTGACGTGCGAACTAGGTCAACAACACACGACCTTGAGGTGTGACCTACGACCTGAGAAGATTACAGGGAAAAACAAAAAACATATCGTTGAGTCCCGCTGTCATATTTTGCAACACTTGAGTTATGATACTATTGACCATCACCACAGCTTCTGTTGTAACTAATAAGTTTTAGAAGAAAAAAAAAAAAAAAGAGCTTGATGGATACGCTGCTAATTCAGCGGAGATATATTTTAACCATGCCTCGAGGTGTAGATTAAAAAAATGTTAAGAAATCTGACCCAACAATATTTTAATATTTAAAACGATTAGTCAAACTGACCCATTATTAAGTTAAACAAATGTGTAGGTTAAAGCTTAGAGCTCGCAACAGCTGGTCAATTGAATTGTATTGGCCATGCCCTAGAATAATTATATATTTCATTATTATGGTCAAAGCTCTCGCCCAGTACAAGCATATAATAAGTAATGCATGCTATATATATATACAAGTCTTTAATAGACGCGGCAAATCAAACAATGAAATATTAGACTACTATTTTTTTTTTGTGTGTGCATAAATATTTTACAAGTGTTTTTTTTTCTTCGTTTGGGAATAAATTACAAAAATAATTGCAGTTCTATGAACTTTTTGTTTGATGATATTATAACATTGATTTCAATAGGTGAGTTCGTTAATTGTTATTAAACATGAAGAAGTAGCTGTATGAAAATATTTCTTTCCTGAATTTAGAAAAACTAATAAATGTAGAAAATTAAATGTGAAAAATTTACCTCTGCAGTGGTTTCATGTTATTTATCATTATCAGAACTGGTGGAGATAAAAAAAATTAAGGCAACCATCGATCATGTTATCTTTGGATACTGGTAAGTCTCTGGAAGAGATGAAAAACTTCTCCAATACATTATATTGAACCATTGTGTAAGTATATTGAACCATTGTGTAAGTATAAATAGAAAAACTTGATAAAAGACTGTCGGCCCACCTGATGTGACGTCACGCGGTAAGATGCAGGCAAGGCCAAGGTCGCAGCATCCGTGGCTGGAGCAGACGAAAGTCGTGACGCAACGTCTGCCGGCAGCACGTGTCAATGAAGTACCGTGTGGAGCGGTACCAAGAAGTACCAAGGGAACAATTGTTATTATTACAAGATCATAATATAAAGATAAATCAGAGGTCAATCATATAAAATTTGATAAAAAAATAATTTTAAAATTTAAGAATGCTCCAAACATAAATAACTTAAAATAGTTTCAATAACTCAAGGAAGGAGAGAGGTTTCCCCAAAAATCTCGCGTTTCTGATTTTTTTTCTATAGAGAAGATTATTATAGTTATAATAGACTATAGCCGGTATTACACCATACAATTTTTCCTTACAAAAAAAACTTGAACTCCATTTGTTTGTATGGAGACGAAATTTTCTTGCAAGGAAAAATTGTATGCAAAATTGTATGGTGTAATACCGGCTTATCATAACTTTTCTCTCGTTTTCTTAAAAAAAAAAAAAAAAAAAAAAAAGTGCTTACCAGATCAACTTTCAAATTTGCAAGTTCATTACTTCAGTGCAACATATTTCAAAATGTAAAGTGTAAAATTTGCTAACAGCTAGTAAAGGGTAGCAAGCATTCATCACTACTGCTCAGAGCTGCCAATATACTGTTACTGTAATTCATATTTAATTAAACAAAAAAAATATTATGCTACTTAAGTTTTATATATCCTTGCACTAACGTGTGACTTTTTTTGTTTCATTTTGTGATTTTGGAGAAATTATCTTTGAGTGGTGACCAATATCATCTCTTTATTATACTATTCGATTCAAAAAGGTAATCCCTCTATTGGTATACATTATATAATTGCTATATAGGGTCCTACCTTTTTGATACCGACAGTGTTCTTGTACGTGATTGGTACATAAAAGTCTAAGCAAATTAAGAAAAATACAATTACGATAAAAATTGTTTATTACTTTGGCACCATTAGTAAATAAATAGCTATTTATTATATAATAAGTTTTGCGGTATAAAAAATTGAGGACACCATGACGACGTAACACACACGTATATATATATACCGCCACGATGTAAATGAAATATCGTCGCTATAATGTTTCTAATTAACTGACCTAGATCGCTTTGGGCGTCGATCAAGTATCCGCCGAGAATCGATTAGCGGGGACAAGAAATTTTGGCTATAATTTAGTTCAATATTACTTACAATATTATTTGATAATACTATCACCATGCAGATAGTTTGTAAATGAGTAGCTTAAACTTTACCCCTGACCTTTTACGATTCAAGAAGTTCATGTAATGAAGAATTGTAATGTTAATTCTTCTGATAATATTTGGATCTTCTTTTGGAACTAAAGTGTCAAGAAATCGGACAGGGTCCCAAATAGTACTTTGATTTCACTTTAATTCGTGTTGAGTCTTTGTAGTAGACAGCACTAAGGATGGATACACCTTGACAGACAGCTGAAACTTTTTTTAACTTCATTTTATTTTATTGTTTATTTCATTGACATGAAACATACTGCGTACATCCATAGCTTTTATAATTTACCTTTTTGTTAAGAAAATTTTACATAATAAATAACAATATACAAGCAAAAAGTTTTTTTTTTATTTTTTTTTATTCAATCATTTTGGTTGTACAATGACAAAGTTGTCATGACGTCAAGATAAAAAAATAAAAAAAAAAAGCCCATGAGGTAAATGACAAAAATATGTACGGTACGTGCATCGTTTTTTAATAATTTAAAATGTACCTCTAGTTTTTAAGTTTTTTAATCTGCAGAACCGGCGTTTGGCTTCCCTATTTTTTTAAAACTGTACCAATAAGATAAAGATTTCTTTAAAAATTATCTTAATATTTTCAGCTGAAAGTTTCCATGCAATTGGCAAAGGTAGCAGTTAATGTATATCATACACAATGTAGCATTAAAAATTATTACCTTTCAAGTATTTTTAAACAGAGCTCTATTATTAAAGAAAGGTCTTTAAACATAATTATATGCAAAGTAATTTTAAAACATTTTATATCATCGTAGTTTTAAATATTTGTTTTAATATTTTTTTATGTTCTTGTATAATATGTTGCTTAAATTATACATAACCCTAACTAGTATAACCGCCCAGTTAAGTAGTGATTTTTTGTGTTATCATTCGGTGCTGCTAAATAATCAAACAGGTTTTCACAGCAAATTAATTAGTCATAAAAAGCAAGAAACCTCAATAAAAAACACGATAATTGCTGGTACTCTATACTAAATCATTACTAGATATTTTGTAACTGTTAACAATGAAACACAAGCACAAAACGGTGACTGATACGGAGCATTTCGTGATCGATACTGAAGTCTATATTAAGATTATTAAGACATGTTATGACGTGTCGATACCATGCAGACGCTCTTATGAATACTAATATTATATTACATAAAATATTAATATAATATGAGTGCGGTATAAATTATAATTTTTAATATGGTTGTACTGAATCACTTGTAAGTACTGACAGTGTTTATGAACTTACATATTCAAATAAATTAATATTATCAATGAATTTTTACTCCCCTGGAGATCAACTGTTCTGCAATGTTACAGTGATTAAAATGCAAAAAAATATAAAAAATATGCTGATGTTATTGAATGTAAGCTAGGAAAGTTTGGTCAGTGAATATTTATTGTTTCTTTCCTATTGTCGAATCTATAATTATAAGTTTCTATACTTTGCCATGTTAATCAAACCCGAGAACCTATTATCTACTTTCATATATACTGTATGTATAAATGTCTTGAGTATAGAAGATATTAAATTTGTTTTATAATTATATATTTTTTGTATAAGCAATATGCTCAGGTTGTTAATATTAATAGACCATTTTTTTGTTCTTTCTGATTTGTAATATTCTAAATCACTCATAGACCTTATATTAAACTTGAAGTTCACAAACTTTAATTGTCTAGAATTCGAGGTAAATTTGGTGAAAGGGTTAAGAAAGACACAAATATTTGGAATGAAAATACTAATTTATTGAACAAAAGGGGGGCTGATAGACATTATGGATTTATTTACAGGACGGTGTAGGCAGCAGCAGCAGGGTGGTATGCGCTGTAAGGGTAGGCGCTGTAGGCAAGGGGGTGAGCGGCGGGCAGGGCGCTGTAGGCCAGGGGTGCGGTGTAGGCTGCGGCGACTGGGGCGGCCACGGAGTGGGTCACAGCGTGTGCGTTGTAACTGGTAGCGTAGGGCGCGCTGTAGGCGGCGGCGTAGGGCACTACAGGTGCCACACCACCGTGAACGGCGGCCACCATAGCGACGACGGCGAGAATCTGCAAACAGGGACATAAGAGTCAATTTCGTATACCACTGGATAAACACTGCAACCTTAATCTCAAAAAGTGTTTTTGCTATGTAAGCTGAATGACCAAATAGTGATAAAATGTCACATATACTATCATTGCTAGCCAACGTTGTATGGGATGAGCTCATTTTGTATATAATATAATGTACATGGTTTCAAAATTGTCAAAAGCATCTGCCATTAATAATAATAATTGTTTATTGGGTTAAAAAAAATTATATACATATTTTGGAGGGAACAAAATAACCCAATTGGTGGCTGAAAAAGACAAATGCCCATACACAAAGTGAACAACCACCATTATTTTTCTTACATATTGCATGCCTATGATATCATTATCTGATATTTCATGTTGTTCAAGTATTAAAATATATAAAAAAGCTCATGTTGGCACAATTTTCAGCACTATTATTATGAAGGCTTGCGTGGAGGCTGCAGCACGAACAAAGAGATTGTGCAACAAGTGGCGGACACTTGAGCTGCAGTCGCTGCACTTTCTCCATGCAGTGATACATTGGTCATTGCAACTGATGGGGATTTAAGTGTCTTGTCCACAAGTAATGGCTATGTTGGTATGCAGGACGTAAAAACTCTCAAGTAAATCACTGGTAAATTTCTAAGTACACAGTTGCATGCATTGGTAGTGAAGACATATGTAAATCTGAAGTGAAATCTCATTAATATAATGAAATTGAATTTAGTTTTTTAAAGTGACGTAAAATGTAAATATTAAGTAGCCAGTATTTTATAAACTGTCAAGTAGAAAACACTTCGCTTTATGATGATGTACTTGGTTTAATAAGTTGTATAAATCAAAATATTTTTATATATGAATAATCTGACAAACTAATGGCACTTCGTGATAATTGAAGTTGAATAAGAAATGAGAGAGATTAAATTGCAATGAAAATATTTCAAAGTAACAACTATATAAAAGTATCCTGAAATGTTATTATAATGCCGTTAATTAATTATGTTTAGCATATTTAATAATTTTATTTATATTTTTTAATGCATTAAGACAAAATTAATAGCAGTTTAAATTGCAGTTATTTTGAACGTTTTGAAAACATGTTTTTTTTTAATGCATTAGAGCTGAATTCATATATTGATTACTGCATTGAAAATATGACGAAAATATGATTTTTTTTTCCGAATATTTCTCGCTGTCTACTCACGGTCTTGAACATGTTGGAGGATTGGATGGTCTACTGAAGTGGACTGATGCTTTGTTGTCGTCGCCCCCGGCTTATATAGTGGCCCGTGGGGTGGTCGCTAGCCAAAGTGCGAGACGAGCATGGACTTACAAGCAGGGGAAAGCGAGCGCCCCGCCCGCCAAGGCTGCTTGCTTGCGTGTCCGTCTCTTCCGGGCCGCAATCGCAAGTGCAATGTTACTCACATTGTGTGGCTGAATCGAGAGTGCTCTACTGGTTTTGTCTACGTAACTTCTCTTTTGATTATCTCTAAAATTTACTACCTCTATCGAGTTATTTCATATTTTAACGTCTCTTTTCATATTTTTTCCTCCTATTTTATACCATTTCCGAGGAAAAGAGAGAAATAAAGGCGAGATTACTTTTCCTTTTCTCTCATTTAGCATAAAATGTTAGAAATATTAATTATCTCCATTTCATCCTCAATTTGTGAGAGAAAGAAATAAGATGTGTCTTTTAGGTAAAAAGACGTAATAAGATTAGGTTCAGACGTGTAAAAGATTATTTGAAGGTGTAATTTTTCAACTAGGGCTGTCTATTGATATGATGAAGATTCCAAAAGACAAAGAAATGAGAATTTGTTATTTCTGGAAGACAGAGCAGTGACAGCATTGGGATGTTCCGGTGTATAAATTGTATAAAATATAAGCATTTTTTACGTAAGGATATAACCTGATATTAATCAGTTTTTATTTAGTTCTATAATTCCTTCGAACACATTTACAATGATTTGTTTTTTGTTATTTATATTATATTTGACATTTCAAAATGCCGTAGTGAAATAATTAATAAATTACAATATTTTTATATAATCTAATTGTATAGATTATTATTTTTCGTATATTGATTGCTTTTAGAACACATTTTTTTTTACAAGGATACGCCCCTTGTATGAATTATGACACGAGAGTGACATTAACCTTATACGTATGTAGATATAATAATATATAACAATTATTACAAAGCATCATACAATAAAATCACAAAGAGCGTTCTTGCATGGCTTCTGAGAAACGTGTATTAATTATGATCGAAGTGAAATTATTGCAAATCTGTATATAGGTAACTTGACATTTGTGACATGTCACAAATTTACGTTCAATAGATTCTGCTGCATGACGTACTACAATAGATGTATGGAATTTTTGTTAAGTACAATAGTGTAATTGTTGTACAATACATACAACAGACCTTCTCGTATTAATCAAAACTATGCTTCATTCGTTGCATATCAATGAAGGTTGATTGAAATGTAAATTTATTAGTAAAGTATCAAAGGTATATATATGCATATTTATTTATTTGTTTCACCCTTGTCAATACAGTACGCCTCATGTGTTTTCATAAGAATGTGAATCTTAAATGTTAGGGTCATAATGGTATGTGTACTCTATTTATGAATAACGAAAAGTCACAAATTTTTATTTATTCCGAAGAAAATAATTAATATGAATTATTTATATTTTTTATTTTTAATTTTATATACTTTAATTGAACATGTACTGTACCATTGTTTGGCATCTAGCAATTAACCAATCACACAATATTATTATTAAAATTATAAAATTAATAAGTAGTTAACTACATTATTTTGTCGTTTATCATATATATAATATGTTTATGAGCATTTTTATACTTTTATAATATTTTATTATTGCCTATTATATCTCAAAGAACAGTAACCAGTCTGAAAATTCAGTTGCGAACATCTTGCATGAGTACAAATATCAATTTTGTATTTTAATGCAGTACAATTAATGTAAATTATTTTAGAATAAGATTGCGCGGTGAGAACCCCTGAAGCGGTGAGGTATGCAACCATGCCGACCGCACAGTAGCAAGGGAGGCCTACCTGCCCGGCGCTGACAGTAAAAGAAGTCGCAGTTCTCTCGAAATGCGTCAGAGGGCCGACACCGATTAGACAAGGCCAATGTATTAAATTAGCATTGGCTTTTCGAATTTATGTTTTACGTGTTTAGACATCGGAAGGGGTATGCATAAAGGACTTATAAAGCATAGATACAGCCAAATTAATTTAAAATTCCCGCTGGAATTAACCGGAAGTGAGAGGTTTCTGGTCTTCCGAATTGTATTTAAAATTTGAAAATTTGATGACAGGTTTGTAAGAAGAGTACTAACATGTTTTTGAATTTTGAAGACTGAGACATGAACAAGACGACCAGAAACCTCTCACTTCCGGTAGGAATATTACATAAATTTGACTGTATTATGTTCAGAACTACATTTAGTACTCGATTTGACCCTTTTTGGTACTAAAAATTTCTGTGATAAAAACTATGTTAAGTCTCTTGTGAATACCCCATCGGGAATCTAGTAAATAAATTGGCATTTGCTTTTCAAATTTATTTTTGTGAACGCTTTGGACATTTCGTTTTTTTTCCTCCGTTTATCTAGCCTGTCTACTCAGGCCTCCATTTTCTCACTCGCTACTGGCTGTTATTTGCTAAAATAGTAACAAAAACTTCAGAATAATATCCACTTGGTTTTAATATGAAGGCTGCTTAATTAGTTCGACCGTCAATGTATGTACTTGAAGCTTGCTTGGTGGGGATAAATTATATGCCATGTTAATTAGTGATTGTAAATTATTAATTATTCTGTTCAGTGAGCAAAGTTATACGCGTCTATCGGCTGTGAGCACGTTAGTTTTTTTTAAATGTTACATTCTAAATTTTAAGGCCATATTATAGTGATGTGATTTTTTATAACGAATGTTAATATGAACAGTGCATCTTGATGTTAAGTGATGTGATGAAGAAATTAAAAAGAAAAATTGATTATACCAAGTTCACATTTGCAATCTAACAACTGTTAGAACTCTTATTGTTAGTCCATGATTTGATTGTATTGAAGCTATAAATAATAGTCAATTTAATAAAGGATTTATATATAGCTGTAAATAATAATTGTTGGTTAAAAATATTTAGCACCAAAACTTGATGCAATTGAGGACTAAAGTCAATCCATGAATGATTAAATCTTTTGTGAATACTATAAAAGTTCATTTGCTCACTCGGCTACCATTTATAGGTTTCATGAAATTTCAAAGTAATAAGTGTAATATTGCTTTTATGTTCCTTTCAAAATAAAATAAAAATATATAATTAGACATTTGTTATTATACTTATTATCAATATAATATTCTGCTGAGAGGGTGAAAGGCAGAACCCTACATGAAGTGGACCTTCACATAAAAATCTTCAACAATTAGGAAAAAAAAATTGCGAAGAAAAGAAAAAGAGAGTACAATTTAGAGAAATTTCAATATTTGAAATATGGGTGTATTATATTCTGTTGTAAAACATTTCAGATAACTTAAACCAAAGTCTTCTATTCGCAGTGGTTGTAAGAAACCATTATTAAATTTATAATGTAAATGTTTAATGTTTATAATTTCAGTGTTTCAGTTACTCTTCATGTATTGCGTAAATATTTTTAGAAACCTTGCATTTTCTTCGCCTTTTCTGTATGCATGTACAATCTGTGTATGCAAGGTACTTCAGTATTTTGTTTGCTCAGGCAGAGCTGCTTGCATAGTCACAAGGAGTGGTTATGTTACGTGCTTTTCATATTGACTGGAAACTGGAATGAACAGACAATCAATATGTTCTACAAAATAATCAAAGTCATGTATTTCAGTTAGAAAATATTTTTATTATGCAAAATATACAATTAATACTGGTCTTCGGTCTTCTTACTTGAGAAGGGCGGGGGCGGTGTAGGCGAGGGGTGCAGCTGGGTGAGCAGCGTAGGCCAGAGGTGCGTTGTAGGCAAGAGGTGTGCTGTAGGCAGCCAGGGGTGCGCTGTAAGCCAGAGGAGCAGCGTATCCGTAGGCATTACGGGTCACCAGGTTAGCGGTGGCAGCGTATGGGGCAATAGCCTGGGGAACGGCGCGAGCATAACCGAGGGCGGGAGCAGTGTAGGCGACGGGGGCAGCCAGGGGTGCAGAGTAGGCCACGGGGGCGTATCCAGCCTGAGCGAGGGCCACGGCCACGGAGAGAACGACGAACTGAAAACACACACATGAATTAAAACACTGGAAAGTAGGGGCGTACCAGATATTTTCGATTTTTTACCATAAGTCAGTGACCCACCCTCTTACAAGTAAGTATTTTGTTAAAGATTTTGTTTTTAACATTGATGCTATCAAATTCAATTATACAAATTAATTAACCTGTTAAAAAATGTGAATGAAAATTGACATGTCCCTTTGTTGCTTGCTGTATTTGTTGTATGGTTATTATCAGTGGACTCACCAGCTTGGCGAACATGGTGCGATAGTCGAGCTTGAGAGCAGGAGTGATTATCTGTCAGCACGGACGGGCTTTATACCGACCTGAACGGGCGAAAGTTCGGACGTGCTGGGAGTGCGTGCCAACAGCCCCATGGTCGCTACACTCTCACTTGAAACTGCTGATATGAACCTTATTGTCAAAGGTGTGGTCGGAGAAAACTGAGGACGAGTGCCAAGCTGGCACCTCCTTGTTCCCTTGGCGGGGGGTGTTAAGTCACCTGTTAATTACAGCAGATGTATACCTGGGAATTGTTGAACAGAAGATATGATTCATTATCGAATATTCATTAAGTCTTTTTGCATTATGTCATGGCTTTGGGTAATATTTGTGTTTTCAGTCTCTGAAATTTCTGTGAAAATATTAAATTTTGGACTTAAAATTTTATTGTCATTGTGAATTTATGAACCAAAAACTGAAGTACCTTGCATACACAGATTGTAATTATGCATACAGAAAAGGTGAAGAAAATGCAAGGTTTCTAAAAATATTTACGCAATACATCATTTGTTCCTCAAATTAAAGCTGTGATCAAACTATTACAGTTTTCGTTAAAAAAAATCTCGAGAAACAGCTTATTATAAAAACATAATTTCTTTCCTTCACTAACTTTTGATTGTTACCCTGCATGACAATGATAATAAAACAAATAATTTTATCCATTAAATTTGCTGTGTTAGTTTTTGGAAATTTCTACTCTTCGAAATGTAATTTTATATTATATATTTAAAAATATAAAATGGACAACATAAATGAAAAAAATTTATTGCAGAAATGAATAGATGGTACCAAATTATGGTACTCTGAATTTTTTTCAGACTTTTTTGAAACCCGGAACTATTTTTAAATAATTATTGAAAGTCCTGTGATTTCAGTCGGCACCCCTGCAGCCTTAATAAAAAGGATAGAGACTGGACGCCTATTGACGCCTCCAGGGGGCGTGGCCGCACTATCAATAATTATTTAAAAATAGTTCTGGGTTTCAAAAAAATCTAAAAGAATTCAGAGTAGCATAATTTGGTACCCTCTATTCATTTCTGCAATAAAAAAAATTTCATGTATGTTGTCCATTAATAGAAATAGAACTTTTCCGTTTTTCCCTCTCATCGTTTTATTATGACACCAAGTACAGTAATATGTTCTGCAAACTTGGTCTGTAAATTGAGTTGCCTAGAATTATAAAACAGTGAACACAGCTGATTTTCATTTACATCACTTGCCAATTTTGAAGCCAGGATGCAAATTTGAACACCGCGTCTTTACTAAAATTGTCTTATATACCTATGTAGTTTGAGAATTTAGCTTATGAGCGCATTTTATTAAAAAGTGCGTAAGCGCTAAATTATTCATGCCCATGCACAATTATAATAACTGCATGGTCTATTCAAAATTTTTTTGGGGGAGGGGAGAATTCTCGGGAGTACGTACATAATTCGGCTCGTGCTCAGCCTTTGAGGTTCTTCGTGCTAAAACTGTCAAGTCGGTCAACCAATAACTGACCGAGGACATTACAAGCATGACGAAAACCAAATCAAACGTGACGCCCAGGGAACTCAGTAATGCAACGTGCGTGAGTACACTGTCCGTCACATTCATTTAGGTTATGGTCGGAGACGTTCGGAAGTATTCGGCTCGTGATAGACCAGTCAGATCCTTCGTTACAAACGCTCAACCAATGACCGAGGGCATTACAAACACGACGAAAACCTAATTAAATATGTGTAGTACTTAACAGTTTTTTTATGTAAGTAAATTAAGAGCTGCAGCTGACAGTAGAATTAATTATATTATGATAATTATTTTGACAAATTTGAAAATAGAGTATTGTCCACAATTTTTTTTATTGCAGAAATGGATAGAGGGTGCAAAGTTATGCTACCCTGATTTTTTTCAGATTTTTTAGAGCCTGGGAACTATTTTTAAAAAATTATTGAAAGTCCTTTTCGTGACATCACGAGACGCCGCTCCTTAAGAAAAAGATAGGACTTGCCGCCGCGTGACGTCACAAAAAGGACTTTCAATAATTTTTTAAAAATACTTCCAGGTCTCAAAAAAATCTGAAAAAAATCAGGGTAGCATAACTTTGCACGCTCTATCCATTTCTGCAATAAAAAAAAATTGAGGACAATACTCCATTTGTTGAAAATTTGACAACTATCAATTACATTTTAATTTTCGTTTTTATGTGTGAGTTCGCATTTTTCTTATTTCAATTAACATGTTAGAATATATATAGAGACGAAACTCGTACACGTGTTAATAATATAAATGTTGTAAGAGTAATTTGGCTGTTAATAAATTTTATGTTCTTGCGTTTGCTTGTAATTTTGCAATTATCTTGTTACAAAGCGAGGTAAATTTTATGATGTTATAATATATTATACTGTTACTTAAATACTGTGGCTACACGCAGCCTTGCTTAGTCTAATACAACTTATATATAATATAAAAGCTAGCGTTGATATCAATTTAAAGAACCTCGAAGATAGCCAACTATCGTAATCGTAGTCCATGACGATAATTTCTCACACCCGAAAGCTCTTGAAGTCATCTCATTGACATGCAATAATGCTAATAAACATTTAGCTTATGAAACATAAAGGTGCTTTTCCATGGGACGATGTCGAGTGGTGCTTGGAGGGGTGAGAAAGGCGCACTTGCTTTAATATCATATGGCGGCCATGTTGTCTGGAAAAATCGCTTTCCCACAGCAATTATAAATTCAGATCTATAAATATTGTGTTTGTTTTTATGTTTATTTTTTAGTATTTATACCTAAATTGACAAGACTTATGCTGTATTGTAACAATGTTTGTTACTGTATTGTACCGCCAGTGGTCAAATTAAAAAAAAAAAAAAAAATTAAATCCCACTGCAAAATTATCACGCCAACATGACCGCCATATTATAATATTGAAGCAAGTGCGTTCTTCTCGCCCTGCCAAGCCCCACTCGACATCACTCCATGGAAATCCACCTTATAGCACACCAGTGAAAAAAATCAAAGGAACAACTGTTAATATTATGTAGCATGAAAACTTTATGAAAACTTTTGTGAATCGTAAACTTAACTTACTGGTTAGTGGTATATGCGCATCCGATTCATAAACATAAACGATTCATAGTCATGAGTTTGATCCTATACCACTACATTTTTCCACATTGCGCCATGGTTGCTAAAAAACACTCACTTGTGCATTCGGGAGGTAGTTGATGGCTTTCTCCATAAAACTATCGACCATCCTGACTGAGGTTTTCATGGTTCCCTCAGTCATAATTAAGCGAATGCTGGGATGAACTACCAGCTCATGGTCACCCTGGTTTATTAGGATGGATCTCATAAAATTCTAAGCAGAGGGTCCACTAAAAGCTGGACATTTTTAAAGAATTAAGGTACTTGTGACTATATATTATGGTAAACAGACCCAAAACAGAAATTAAAATAGGAATTAATCTAAAAGGGTTGAGTTAGGAGAAAATTAGTGACACCATTGAAAATATATTATTGTTGTCTATTCATACATATCATAAAACTGTTAATGACGGAAGAAAAGATAACATCGCACAATTTTTTTTTTCTCTTTTCAATCGTGTCTCATCTATTATCCGTAGTTTGTTCGTAGAAAAATAATGTTTTAGAGAAGTTTGTATTTCATACAACTTTATAGTGAGGTATAAGGTCAATTGTCTGAAAATTCGTGTATCAATTTCATCTCCTCATACTTCAAATTACTACCACCAAAATATTTAGAAAAATATAATTACAGTTTTATATTGTTGAGTTTTTATTGCTTGTATAATAAAATTAATAAAACCTGACTGTATTATACTTTACATGCTCTGTACTAATATATAGGCTTATTTTGTAACTCTTTATCAATAATTTTTCAAACATTACTTCCTTGTTACTGAATGCCGAGCCATATAACACCAATAACATAACGGCTGCAGCATTACCACACATGCCTCCCAATTTGGCTGCTGCTTATGACTCCCAATCACGTACCGACACTAACTGTCAAGAGTGATGTACAAGGTGTGCCGTGACATAAGAAAAGTCAGAAATATAGTTCAGTGTTTATTTATTACGATAAAGGGTTGGGACTACATACATCAAATTTTTACAATCCTGAGGTTTTCATAATTTTGAATGCAATTTGTTGGATAATTTTGAATTACATGATTGTTGATTTACAAGAGCAGGGGGCTGGAGTAGGCAAGGGGGGCTGCGTGGTAAGCGAGAGGTGCGGCGTGGTAGGCAAGGGGTGCGGCGGCAACGATGGCTCCGGAGCGGGCAACATGGTGCACTGCCTGGTGGCTGTAGCCGGTCACGAATGGTGATCCGGGAACCACGTGTGCGCTGGCGGCAGGGACGGTGTAGGCGGCGAGCACTCCGGGAGCGGGGGCAGCCAGGGAGCAGGCGACGGCGGCAAGCACCACGACAACGATGAGGCACTGAAACATCACAGGTAGGTCAGACTAGGGCTGCTTGAAAGATGTAATTTTGATCAGGTATTATGCTAGGTGTGGACCATGGTTAGATTGAGACCAATTTAATAAAATAATGGAATCTTGCTGAGGTATTTAAAGTTAATTCTGAACCGTTTTGGTCTAGAATTGAGACCATGGATCGGTTACTGGTAACTCTTTATCAAGAGCTGGTATAATATTTTCCTTCGAAATACCTGAAATTTACATTTGTGTAAAAATATTGTTTATAAAATTGATGTTCTAAATTAAAAAATTACAAGAAGTTAAGTCTATTGTTAAGCAAGCACTTACCGATTTGACCATTTTGCTGAGAGGAGGTTGTTGATGCTACTGGACAGTTGCAAGTGGCTTTGTCCTCAGCTGGCCGACTATTTATACCCTGCCCCTCCCCCAGCGAGGGTGGCCCACCGTGATAGTGAGCGTGAGTGCGGCCAGGGACGCGGCCAGCTTTCTCACTACGTCACAGATGGGCACAGGCCAGCCGTGCCGCGCAGATTACATATTGTAGTATGGGAATGTATTGTAACCCGTCCTTATACAGCAAAATAATTAGAATTATGTCTAAAATTAAATTATAATAATGACTGCAACTGATGTATAGTTACTACATGTATGTTTAAAATTAATTTATAAAATATATATTTTTTAAATTGAACTTATATTTTTAAAATTAAAAATGTACAACATATTTATAAGAACTATATAATAATAATTGTGTAGTACGTAATATTAGTAACTGCAGTTGTATATTATGGTAATTGAAAAAAATACACACAAAAAGTCAAATAAAGTTGTTCATATAATACAGATAACCATGCATGTATAGAGGTTTCATATTTTTATGGTAAATAATATGTATATAATATTGATATATTAAAAATATTTTTTATTGCATATTATAATAAATAATTCTTTTTATTGCTCGACAAAATAATATCGTAAGCTGGTACAAACATAGTCCCCCTATTGTATTCCCAATGAACTTAATTGTTCAAGGCGCACGATAATCTCATTAAATTTGCTCTATTATATTCAAAGAGACAAAATTACACACTTCGAGAAAGTCAAAATTTAACCTGCCCTGCTAGTGAGTGTTTTCATGCAGTCCATGTAAAAAAAAAAAAAAAATACTAAACTAGGCCTCACATACCTCCCCAAAAATTACAATTTGTACCTCTTTGAGCTGCCAGCTTTTGCAATTTAGAACTGTGTCGCTTTTGTACTATCCTGAGGTGTAGAACTGTTATTGACAAATTAAAGTTAGCATATATGTATCTAAATATATATAGGTAGTACACTTCATTAAAATAGAAATGCCCATCTGGTTGTTAAAGTATTGCCGGACCGGACATTTTTATTACGATGTAGTGTACATGGTTTCCATCACTGTATGAAAAAAAAAAGAAGAAAAAAAAAACTGTCAATTATCATAAAGCTGATTTATTGTTGTATGCAAATTATGTTTGTTATTAACAAATCGTATGTATCATTCAATTGTTTGAACACGTAGAGTAAGATCATTAAGATACTATGCTATTCAAGACAAGACAATAATTAACGTTATCATATTATATTGTTTACTATAATAATCATATCTATAATTAATTCGATGGTATCTATAATTTATACCTGTTATGTTAATTATATTCATTGTGATGATGACATGTCTTTTTATAATTTTTTTATACTTTTATGTTTTCATTGCTTTCAGTCAAAACTGTGGTGTTCTATATAAATTTACACATTATTTAATAAAATATTTAAAAAATATACAGGTGGTAATGGTTAGTTTCCTCTATGCGATGCCATGCAGCACCAGCGGTGATGTAAACCTCAACTAATCTTCTTGGCAAGTTAAACATCTCTGATCTTCTTTGGGTGGAGTGTTGACATAACCTCTCATTACGATGCACTGACCGTCCCAATGTTGACATGTTATATCATTGAGCTTTCTCTTACATCACAGCTCGGCGGGGTGCCGCAAGGTATATAAGTCGAGCCGCGGGAGAACAAGGCATACTTTAATGACAATCATCATGTTCAAGCTGGTAAGCCACACAAAATTACTTCTTTTTTATATTTCATATTTCTGTTCACAAAGCTTTATTATAAAGCTTCATTTTGAGGTCGAAAATTTAATGCTTGATTTTTGCACGTATCGACCTCAAAATTTTGTATTACAAAAATGGATAGAGGGTGAAAAAAAAGTTTTACAAAGGTTGAGATTTTACCCACGCCCCTTAGGTCCTATCCGCAGGTATCAAGAGGCACCACTCTCTTTGTATTTTTAATATATTTTTTTAAAAATAGTTCCCGGACTCTAAGTAAAAAACCTGAGAAAAAAATCTGAGTTACTTAGAGAGAGAGAGAGAGAGAGAGAGAGAGAGAGAGAGAGAGAGAGAGAGAGAGAGAGAGAGAGAGAGAGAGAGAGAGAGAGAGAGAGAGAGAGAGAGAGAGAGAAAGAGAGAGAGAGAGAGAGAGAGAGAGTTATTACTTTACTTTGCACCCTCTATCAATTTCTGCAATAACAAATTAAGGTCGATACTCAATTTTCGGAGCCTTATCACGAACCCTAAATAAAATATGGTTTTACGGTATTGTGAATGCTTAACGTTTATAAAACCGTTTTTGAACCAATATTAAGTGTAAATCTGTTGTTTCTATCATGTCTTTTGAAGATGAATAAATTGTTGAATTTTGATTTTAAACTCTAAAATTGTCCTCAGCTTCTCGTTGTCTCCTGCGTTCTGGCGGCCTCCCTCGCCGCCCCCGCCCCCGGAGTGGTGGCCTACTCCGCCCCTCTGGTCGCCGCCCCCCTGGCTGCAGCCCCCCTGGCCACCAGTCACCAGGTCGTAGCCCGCAACTACAACGCCGTGCACTACGCCGCGCCCGCAGCAGCCTACGTCGCAGCCCCCGCTCTTGCCGCTCGCGTCGTCAGCCCCTACGCCGCGTACAACCCCTACGTCGCAGCCCCCGCCCTGTACCTGTAAATTTCTTGATGCAACAATAAACCTTACCTCTCAACTTTAAACAATGTGTTTTATATAACCTGTCTTTTAATATGATCTAGATGCATACTTGCAACACCATAAAAGAGTGTGATATTATAAATTATTATAAAAATATATGGCTCGCGCAACTTACACGCACAAAAAACAATGTATCATTTGATGGATGAAGGCTTAATTTATATTTTTTTTTAATCGAAAGAATGTCAAAAATCTGTACACCTCGAGACATCACAATCGTTACCTTCGCTCTCTTGGAATATTATCTCTCAGTCTATAGTAGTGTGGTGAAACATGTATACGAGTATTTAAAAGGGCTCAAGACTCCGTAGTCTTTTCCTAAATATCCCAAAATTACAAATCTGCTTTTTTTTCTCTGTTAGAAAACGTTTTATGAGTCCAATTTATGGATTTCTGAGATTGAAAGTATTAGATGTCACATGCAGTTAGTACTTGCGGACATTCATCAATCAGTTGTCACCACTTACACGGCATGTTACAAGTTTACGTGAGAAAATCCTGGTAGTATAAACATTCATAAAAAGAAGATGTAAGCTGGAATAAGAATTTTAATCACTTCATCAAGTAGTTCGACGTAATCTCCACTGAAGTATATTAATTATTTATATCAAATATGCAAATTAGGCAACAGTATAAATTTAATCTTATGAGTATATATTATACTTACTTTTAAAATATATGCATGATCCTGTATATAAATTAAATAGGAAAAAAAAGAGAAAAAAATATAGTTTAAATTTTACACGGTACAAAAAATAATATCCCTTTAAATAATTTTTTAAACTCATGTCTATACACGATATTTGCTTGTAGATTGAGCATGTTTTCTATAGAATTTCAAGCAAACATCTCATGCGCATTAGAGAAGAAAAAAATTTACTGTACAAAGAAATGTTGTATCGAACGTGTATAAAGCCGGCAGATTCTTCTTGTATAATTAATTAATAGAATACAAGGAATTTATATTACTTGCGAAGTTATTAATTATGTTTTATGCACAGTTTATGCAATTATAGCTATTTCCATTACTTACTTTATATTTTCTCAAATATTAATATTTAAAAAAAAAAAAAAAAAGTTCTGTGAAGTAAATTCAAACATATTATTATATCCATGACACTATCCATCTAGATATTTTATTTATTGCGTACTTGCTCAAAATGGAACAACAGCATATCAAGATGGACTCATTATGTATTGCCCTTAAAAATGTTCAACATCCTCCCGTTAATATAAACAGTGAAATATGTTTTTTTTTTAGACGGAATTGGAAATTAAATTAATTTGTTCTAAAAATATATAATTATTATATAAAATTGTTGACTTTTGTAACAAAAACTGGATTCAAATCACTGATGCATTTATTATTTTTACTTGCAAATAATAAAGAATTAAATTATTTATTATTGTCAGACAGTAAAAAAAAAATGTATCGTGTAATACAGGTTTTGCGCAAGAGGTTTTATGGGGAATTAATTTGATTCAAACTTTGTGTTTACATAATTATTAGAAAAAAAAAGTGTCACGTTGCCATTTTATTTACTGTATACAAAACACTTTTTCGTGAAAAACAATTTAAATAAATTGAAATGAAATAAATGTCAAATAATAATTGAGGTTTTTAAATTTAAGTCTTGCAAATTTGAGCCATTATAAGAATTTAAATTTTTTTTTTGTAAATATTCAACCTTCAAAAATGTAAATTATGTACAATTTAATTAATTTTACACCTCTATTATAGCTGTATTATTACTTGCTATAGAGTTATAATTATTAAAACATTATACTTGCTGGCTACTTCCTTAACAAAAAATTACATATTTACTCCCCTTACATTCAAATATTTAAATCAGGCGATAAGCCATCAAGTTAGTATATTCTTGTCACACTGGCAAGTGCATTACATCAGGTTATGTCAGCCCGGAGTGCTGGCCGGCATGCGTGATTCGAGCGCTTTCTCTCATTGTTTATATCCCGCATCAAGCAAGGCCAGCAAAATCGCAAGTGAATCGCGCCACTGGCCATACGTGTTGTAAATACCAGACTACTTTTAATTGTTCTTTGTACCTTCGCCACTGCCAACATTTATTACTATATCAGTAATAAAGCAGACCGTATCCTTTTAGCACCTGTGTGAATTACCCTAATACGAGCAATCAATTGTTGCAAATTTAACGCTGCTGCTATATTAATTAGTTATATATATATAATTGTATTTATTTATTTATTTATTTATTTATTTATTTATTTATTTATTTATTTATTTATTTATTTATTTATTTATTTATTTATTTATTTATTTATTTATTTATTTATTTATTTATTTATTTATTTATTTATTTATTTATTTATTTATTTATTTATTTATTTTCCTTAAAAGTCTTGACTTATATTGATTTTATACAAATAATCTAAAAATAATTTCGAGATATTTTATTGTTGTAAACTTCTTATTATTCATTATCTAGCTTGACATTAATATATTAATGAGCAAAAACACAACAATATAGCTTTGAGAACATGAGAACCAATTAATACAGCCCTTGCTACTTTGTAGTAAAATGAATACTTGTCAAATAAACACAAAAGAAGATGAATTCTATTTATATAACTAAAAATCCTTAGAAATCTAATTATACATTGTCATTAATGTTATTGACTTGAAATCACGTGTAAATATTCCTATAATGAGGCTTTCTAGTAATGAATAAGATATTGAATTTAATTATAATAATAATTAATATAATAAATAATATAATATATGATATATTACATAATATATATATATATATATAATTATATATATGATACTAAATATATAATTAAAACAATATATTTTATTTTTTTTTCTATACTGTATAATATGCTTTTAAATATCTACAAAATATCGGCACAAAATTATATTATATGTTTTATTTAAATTAAAGACAGTTAATTTTTATGCAAAATATATATATATATATATATATATATGAATATTATGTGATTACATAATAAAAACGAGTCTTAAAAATTTTGTATTAGAATTCTGTATAATTTCAAATCTGTATTTGACAACTCATAAAGTTCACAAATTTAACAATAGATGAAATTAAATATGCATGAAATTACTCATCTGGCTTGATTTAGGTGAATAAATAATGCTATTAAATTTTGTCACATTTTTACTATAGAAAATAGCTTAATTTTCTTCTAAATAAATTTATACCGCGGACAATTAATTTAACATTTGGAAAAAATGTAAGAAAATCCGTATACAATAAATAACATAATTGAATCATGCGGTAATACCATCTTTTTTAGAAAAACTACAACAAAATCTCATTTTTATAAAAATATGCTTATGTTGTTTATAAAGAGACATTTGAAAGTGAAATAAAATTATTCAATTATTAAAAAAAAAATTACTTTTTTTTTTAAAATATATTTTTAAATATAATATTAAGAACTTAATATTCTGCTCTCTAAATGCGAAGTTAAGATTAAAATGTAATGTAATATAAATGTAACTTAATGTAATAAACGTATATACATATACCAAAGTTGTCAGTTTATTTCATGTAATTATAATAATTTATTGCCATGTTATATTGCAGGTCTTCAGAGATTACGTTTCCATGCATTTATATGCGAGGCCTCTGGCTCACAAAAAGTTTATTGCAACCTGCAACGGATATAAATTTAAAATGCTGCTTTATTATAATTATTCCTTCAGTGAAATAGGAAACCCATTATTTATTACTTTGAATCATATATTGTAAAAATAAGTTCAAATTAATAATAATTAGGAACATTTATCTTATAACTAATAAGTATTTAACGTCCTATTAATTATAACATGTATTTTATAATACAAGAGTTCTGCTAAATTTTAAATGACAATAAAGACACATTGTTTAAAGTTGAGAGGTAAGGTTTATTGTTGAATGAAGAAATTTACAGGTACAGGGCGGGGGCTGCGACGTAGGGGTTGTACGCGGCGTAGGGGCTGACGACGCGAGCGGCAAGAGCGGGGGCTGCGACGTAGGCTGCTGCGGGCGCGGCGTAGTGCACGGCGTTGTAGTTGCGAGCTATGACCTGGTGGCTGGTGGCCAGGGGGGCAGCCAGGGGGGCGGCGACCAGTGGGGCGGAGTAGGCCAGCACTCCGGGGGCGGGGGCGGCGAGGGAGGCCGCCAGAACGCAGGAGACAACGAGAAGCTGAGGATAATTTTAGAGTTAATTAATATTATGCATTGCTTTTATAATATATTATGTATATTATAGATTATGGTATCGAAATAAGTAAAATTAAGTCTAAGATGGAGATAATTGTACATCATCATTATGAAAAATAAACTGTTTGGAGAGAATGGTGCAACAAGGTTGAAGAGAGAGGATCAATGCATTTTCTTTTTATAATATTTAGATAAAATTAAAGCATGTTGTTTTAAGTATGAGCTCACCAGTTTGAACATGATTGTAGATGTCAGGTAAGACTGTACTATCCTCTCTCTCGTCTTTGCTTATATACCCCTATGGTCCCCACCCTCCACCCTTTGTCCAGGCTAATTTGTGAGGGCCAGTACTAAACATTACATCAGCGAGTTATGTCAGGGGAACGCGTGGCTGGCATGCGTTATGGTGTGGTTGCTTTCTCCAGCAATGCTCAACAAGGAACCAAGGCCGGAGAATTGGCGTGAATCACATAAGATTAGTTAATATTCATTGCCAGCTATACGCTCTGTGCCCATCACAAATATAAAGCTACTTGATTTAGCGAGCGTTTAATGGGCAATATTTTGCATGGCTTTATATTGAATACAAAATCCTTCACCCATCAAAAGATCTGATAGTTATAACGAACAAATATCAATCTTAAGAAATAAAGTCCTGTCTGGTAGTATATACTATATAGAAATCATATTCTACACAACGTAATTAATTCAATTTTCTGTAATTAATGAATGATTGAATTCACAGTGAGCAAGTGCGTGCTACCAAATTAGTTTTGCAATTAGTAGAGGAGTGATACAAGAGTCATCCGGTGTCAATGTCCAATGTTTTTTCATGATGTCACTTCCTCATTATTCCTTATGAATGAAATTTAATTTTAATGATGTTGATCAAAATACATTTCTCGTCTCTCTCATCTCATGTCTCTCTCTTTCTCTTATCATGCTCTGCCTAACATTTTTATCAATCTTAATTCCTAGTTCTGATATAACTTTTTTCAAGTTTTTTTTTTTTTTAAACTCCATTGAGGTGAAAGATGAATTTCAATTGAAGAAAATAAATTTGAATTATAGTGAAGTCATCAAATATATATTTAAAATATTTTCACATTCTTTACTTATTATGCAGTCAAACCGTCACTTAAAATTTAATAAGAGTAAAATAAGTTGGATATTTTTTGAAAGAATATTTTTTATGTTAGCTATTTTTGCTAATAAATTTTGTTAAATTACGGGAAAGCTAGTACCACTTATGTGATTGTTGCTTTTACACTATATTTACAGTATATTCATGTCATCTTCGCCCAGTATGCCATTATGCTATGTTTTGTTGTGTTCTAGCTGTTTGAGTGAAATAAATAAAACAAATGATAAAAAAGTAAAATATGCATTGCAGGACAGAAATAATGAACTTATAATGCTTTCTTTCGCCCATCGGCGGGCGGAGGGAGATGTGAACTGTAGTATGTATGAAGGCCCATGCTGGCATGGCCCGCTGCCATGCAATGTTACCACATGCAGTTATTGTTTTTACTTCCCGCTAGGTCACGTGACCACAAGCAAGGTAGTGTGCAGTGGTGTCATGTGGGGGTATATAAGCTGAGAGGAGCGTGAGAAAGGCACAGTCTTCCCTGACAGTAATCATCAACATGTTCAAGCTTGTGAGTGCCCAAGTGTATCATTTTGTGATGAATTAATTGTGCTGACGTTTTATTTCCTTTTGATATTGATAATAAACTTCATTTTTTGTGCTATCGGTTAAGATTTTGAAAGCTTCATGATTTGTTAGCGTGTGATGTGGGGATTTAGCATATATTTTTTTTACTCTAGTAAAATTATTTTAATTTAGCATTGTTTTTATTTTTAATCACGAGTGCTTTATAATATACTTAACTCAACTGCTTCAATTATCATCAAAACCGACATCAACTAACGCTGTGTTCGCATCTTCTTCCAGCTTCTCGTTGTCTCCTGCGTTCTGGCGGCCTCCCTCGCCGCCCCCGCCCCCGGGGTGGTGGCCTACTCCGCCCCACTGGTCGCCGCCCCCCTGGCTGCCCCCCTGGCCACCAGCCACCAGTACGTAGCCCGCAACTACAACGCCGTGCACTACGCCGCGCCCGCAGCAGCCTACGTCGCAGCCCCCGCTCTTGCCGCTCGCGTCGTCAGCCCCTACGCCGCGTACAACCCCTACGTCGCAGCTCCCGCCCTGTACCTGTAAATTTCTTGATGCAACAATAAACCTTACCTCTCAACTTTAAACTGTCGTTTCTCTAGGTTAATTTCAATTAGTCCTCGAGCGTGGATGTTATCCTCCCCAGGACGAAGGTCTCAAGGGATGGAGATTCAAGGGAAGGGGGGGGGGGAATTGAATTCATCAATTATTCACAAAAAAAAACTTACTTCTAATATAAATGAAAATTTAATATGTAAACGTGTTAATATGTATTTAATATAAGTAGCAACAGTAATCTGATATTATTGTTACGAGACAATATTTGCTCGAAATATGCGAATATTTTTTAACAATCATTATTAATAATAAAAATGAATCAAAATGCTTTTAAGACGAACAATAAACAATCTATTTAAACTGGTATTTGTGAGAAAAAAAAATCAATAATTATAATCATATTTAATAATTTTCTTTAATTAGGGGATGAGACGGTAAAACGGAATGATTATAAGTAATTTTCCTTCGAAAACATTGCATATATTTTATGTTGATATATCTTCATTAATATTATTAATTGTTTAGGAAATTGCTAAATTGTAACTTTTATTATCAAATCCAAATTACATTATATCACTACTTACGTTATTTGCAACTACTTACTGAAAATATTCTTGTAAATTTGCAGCCTATATATAAATTTTTAGTAGACAACACAAATTTTTTTTATTTTGAATTTGGATTTGATAGACCTCCAGTTATACATAGACAGAGATTTTTTTGAACCTTCTAACACCATCTAACTCGTACTGAAAAAGGCTGTGACATCATAGTTATGTAAAACCTTTCCTTGTGTGTTAAGGTAGAGATAATGTCGGTCAGCTGTTTTTTTTAGCTCCATTTGATTAACATGTAAACCTTAGCAAATTCACAACAATTCTGAATTTTTTTTAGAGGCAGATATTAGTGCCCAAAATCCATAGAAAAATTTTCAAAACAATTTAACGAGCCGATTTTTTTTAATTAATTTTTTTTTTGTCTCTCCATGGGAAAGCCCTATGCTGAAAATTAAATGAATTATTTAAAAAAATCGGCTCGTTAAATTGTTTTGAAATTTTTTCTATGGCTTTTAGGCACTAATATCTGCCTCTCAAATAAATTTCAGAATTTGCTAAGGTTTACATTTTAATCAAATGGAGCTAAAAAAAACAGCTGACCGACATTATCTATATACCTTAAATATTTGTATGAATTTGACGTCACAGCATTCTGCAGCATGTTTTCTAAGGGTGTTGAATGGTTAAATTTTGAAAGTAAAATGACATCAATACATAACTCGGGCTCGAGGTTCCTCTATATCCAAATATACAACACAAGACTTTATGAAGGTTGTCCATTGTAAACACGAAATTTAATGAAAATACTGCAGCTCAGTCTGTGTATAGCATTGCAGTGACACGCAGAAAAAATACTGCATGTCAAAGTAATACATTAATATAAAAATTGTTTGTAAAATTGAAAATTAATACAGACAATACAATTAATAAACTAGATAAATATCAGGAAATGAAAGATACAATTTTGTTCAAAGAGGGACTATGTATATATAAGAACTGTACAGCAGAAATGATTAGCGTGTAATAACAGTTGTTGTACACTTTTTTTTTTTTTTTTTAATACATCATGTCTAATCAACATTATTTTTAAGTATGAACACAGAAATTAGTGACATAATAAATAAAAAAAATACTAATCACTAATAAAAATATAAGATGTTTGTTAAATACGGAGTGATGCCGTTATGTTGATTGATTGATTAATTGGTTGGTATTTTGGGGCAATTGACACATTTTGGTCATGTATGCCCTCGATGCCGTTATGTAATATAAGGTTTTCAATCTAGTTTTATGTATTATTGTCTAAGAATAACAACAATTTGGAAAAAAAACAAACAATAAAAAAATTACATTCACTTCATTTTTTTTTTTTCTGTCGTTGAATTTTTAAATATAAAAATTTGATTGATTTTCGTCAGAAAAATCAGTTTACAAACATAAAAGATATATGGAAAAAAAATTAAATTTTAGAGATCGACATGCAAGCGGTTCTTCATTATACTTTTGCTATTTTTATTGCCATGCACTATTTTAGAGTCTAGATGGTTAGAGGGTTAATCCGCTAAAATAATTAGGTTTTTCTCGAAAAGCCATTATCGTATCTCAATTCAACTTCCAAACTTGCTAATAAGTGGTTCTAATCCTTGTAATAAAAGACTTCAAGTAATTTACAAATTCAACAGTTTATTGTTTGCAGTAATTTGGAGGGTTACGCCGAGACATGAGCTGTGTTTGAAAAGTAAAATACTCGGCCCAGACTCGCACGATTCTTCTTCTTGTGAAGAACAATAGAGTTAGTACGAGTCTGGTCCGAGTATTTTACTTTTCAAACAGCTATGATGGTTGGTCGAATGATGCCAGGGTCAGGTGGAAATCAGCTGACGACCTATCCCAGGTAGGCAGCCTTCACGACGGGGGCTCCGGCGTAGGCGAGGGGTGCAGAGTAGCCGAGAGGAGCGGAGTAGGCCAGGGGGGCGGAGTAGGCAAGAGGTGCAGCGCGGACGACGGCGGGAGAGGCGTAGGCACTATAGGCAACGGGGGCGACAGCGGGGTAGGCACTATAAGCCACGGGAGCGGCGACCAAACCGGGCTTGGGGGAGGCCAGAGCCACGGCGACCAGGGCGAAGAAAGCGACCTGGAAGAACAAACACGTAAATCAATTATGGCTGGATCGTCCATTTGACTTTCCATACAAAATCAGAGACACGCCAGTCGTGTAAAACAATTGCAGATCTTTGCTGCTACCGTCCTTAGAAAATGGTCAAAATAAAAACAATAAAAAATTAACCTTATTAGTTTTAGTAGGCAAATGAGACTAGCAAAATAAAAATCATGTGATATTCACAAAGCATTTGGGCCCCATTTTTTCTTGTGTTTTTTTTATGTTACACATTGCTATTTTGATCACCGGTAAAATCATTAAATGGTATTTAACCATGTGCCTAACAAGTTATTAAAAATGGGGGCTAAATCGCAGTGTTTCACATTCCTTAGTACCGATTTAGACCACGTTTTTTAGTACCGTGTTTAGCCCAAATTTTTTAATACCATTTTCAGCCTCGTTTTAACCAGGAATAAAAATCTAACAGAAAAGGAGCTATATTGCTTTGTGAATGCCCCCCTTTAAGTCTCGTATTTGCAAACGTTAGTAACAATTTCCATCTCTAAGTGCTGGACACTGATGTCACAACTTACCAGCTTGAACATGTTGAGGATTGCTTGGCTTGTACGGCTAGCAGTGTCTACCTCAGCCTGTCCGCAGCTTATATAGTCGCACTCCTTTCTCTGCCGGCCTTGCTGCATGTCATCTTCCCGGGCGAGCCTTGCATGGTCCCCACCCAACACAGCAGGGGTGGTGCCGCTCCACCAGCCAGTAGGGTGGGGTGCACACCAGCCGGACAACAATGAGCGTAGTGGTCCTTTTGTGTGCTCCTGTCTTATCAATTATCATTAATAATAATTATTTTTAATTGATAATTAACTGATGTCTTCAAAAATCTCAGTTAGCAGTCATGCTCATACATAGAGGACTTACGTGCCATGTATTTTGCAAATTTATTTTCTTTTATGTAAAAGTACGAAAAACTGCTAGGTAAATTAATGTGTTCATTTTGCTGTTATATTTCGGCAGCTGGCTAGATTTCAAATAAAGCTCCACACTCAATTTTAACGTATCTCACATATGTAGTATTTGATCATTTAAATCACAGTGAAGATTGGTAGGATTAAGTGCCAGATTTATTTTAATATATAATATGTCAAATAATCATATATACAATTTGCACTTGCAATATACGAGCTCCTTATGAATAAGCAACCCCTCCTACACCAATTAGCATGAATTTACACCCTTAGTATGGTAAAAATTTATATTTTAGCAAATAAATATAACCTGTGAGGAACAAGTTTAATGGTATTTTACTTAATTCTTTCGAAAATTTAACCTGAGTCTCTTCTTTGTTTATTACAGTGATGCAAATAAAACGGGACAACGTTTTTTGCAAATGAAATGTTTCTAACAATTGACAAGACACATCTCGTGTTGATCTCATTGTAAAATAAATTAAAAAAATAATTGTTTTAGGGTTTTCTTTATTGAGTCGACCGCACCTTATTTAATAAAAATAATTTTACATTAATTTATTTTAGAATAACTTATTCTTAAATACTTACCCAAATTCAAATTCAAATTGTTATTTTTTTAGAAACAGTTACAGAACCAAGGCACTATATACAATAAAATAATGTAATGTAAATCAAATTATTAGTATCAAATTTCGTATAAGATTGAATTTAATTTGACAGCAATGGGTTGAAATTTTCATCTATACCATGCATACACAGTTCCAAGTACTTATATTATGCACTTCTTTGTCCTATATAGAGCTAGGAGAGTTGGCATACTTTGTTATCATTAGAGCTGTGAGTTATTGCATGAGTCTGATATACAGTATATACGAGTAGTTATATGTAGACAATAAATTCAGGCTGGCATATAATTATGCAATGCACTCGCTCGCACTACTTGGCAGAATGTCCACCCAGTCTGTATAGATTTCAGATAAACTGAAAAAAAAAAAAAGTTGCTACTTCTTCGGAATAACATAGTTTTAAACTTGCACCCGTGGTCAAAATATTTTTCATTTTTTTTTTTTTTTTTTCTTAAAATGTCATATTATACGTTTTCAAAAGCCACCAAATTTTACCAAACAGACGACATTTCACATTAAAACAGGTTCAGGAACTGATTGAATACTTAAAATTGCTATAATATACAAAATATAATTAATATCGAAATAGGCAAATTTAATTAGTATTTAAAAAAATACAATAAGATAATTGATTATAGAGTGTGCAGTGTTTGAACTGCATGGCATGATAAAGCATGCAAATGCAAATCCCGACTTTAATAAAATCGACACATTTTTCATTTTAATCAACTGGAATTTTTTATACATATATATTATTATGTATATATATATTATAATTTATGAAACAGTTACGATAATTAAGTAATTTAATTCCAATACATGTAACGATATTGTCTGATAAATTTGCCCTAACTTTTGTCATTTGATATTTTTGGAGACATCAATTAACCATTGTTAATGATAAGACCGGAGACCACGAAAGGACCACCACGCTCATTGTTGTCCGGCTGTTGAGCACCCCACCCTACTGGCTGGTGGAGCGGCACCACCCCTGCTGTGGTGGGTGGGGACCAAGGCTCGCCCGGGAAGATGACATGCAGCAAGGCCGGCAGAGAAAGGAGTGCGACTATATAAGCTGCGGACAGGCTGAGGTAGGCACTGCTAGCCGTACAAGCCAAGCAATCCTCAACATGTTCAAGCTGGTGAGTTGTGACATCAGCTTTTGACTATTATAGAATATAATTATAAAAATGAAAATTATAGTTGCTATAAAGTTTATGAATTCAAGACTCTTCACGTCTCATTTGGGTACATAAAAAGAGGGGTTTCAAAAATTTAGTTTAAAAAAAAAGTTAGCAAGAAAGGGGACTTTAAATTTTCAATTTTGATTTTTCTAAAGCAAAGCAGCAAAGATTTATTGTTGCGGTGGTGTGTCTCTGATTTTTTATGGAAAGTCAAATTGACGATCAAATCATTGATTCGCGTGTTTGTTCTTCCAGGTCGCTTTCTTCGCCCTGGTCGCCGTGGCTCTGGCCTCCCCCAAGCCCGGTTTGGTCGCTGCCCCCGTGGCTTATAGTGCCTACCCCGCTGTCGCCCCCGTTGCCTACAGTGCCTACGCCTCTCCCGCCGTCGTCCGTGCTGCACCTCTTGCCTACTCCGCCCCCCTGGCCTACTCCGCTCCTCTCGGCTACTCTGCACCCCTCGCCTACGCCGGAGCCCCCGTCGTGAAGGCCGCTTACCTGGGATAGGTCATCAGCTGATCACCGTCAGACCCTTGACGTCATTCGACCAACCATCATGTCTCGGCAAACCCCTCCAAATTACTGCAAACAATAAACTGTTGAATTTGTAAATTACTTGAAGTCGTTTAATATATAAGTATATATTAGAACCACCACCCTGATAGACTTGAACGTGTACAAAATAGCATTGATTATTCAGCCATCTACATGCAACAAACTTTTGAAAGGAATATAGTAGGATTACACTATGGCTTTTTATGTAGATTGGATACTAAAAATACATATAATATTCACACAAAAAATCATGTATCACTTGCTGAAACTCCCTATTACATTGATTATATTATAATATATAGCATTACATTTATAATATAAATAATGATCACATATTTCAAGAATTCAAGACATGTTTCTTTCATAACATAAGACGTGCCACCGTCGCTGATATACTTGACTTCTCCTTCACAAAAGAAGGCACCTTTCAAGTACGCAACCCCTTTTACAGCAATCGGCTCGAATTTACGCTCTTGCTGTATTAAAGATTGATATGTCAGTGGTCTTAGTAGATGGTGAATTTCTCTGAAAATTTCAGCAAACCTTTCTGATACCATGAACAAACAAAAATAGACCAAATTCGGTGACATTTTTGAGATATTCAGCATTGGAATTAGCATTGCTTCAAATGCGGACTCCTGCTGTGACTTTTAATCAAATCAGTATCTTTTCACCCGAAGAAAATAATTACTCAAAATCTACACCGATTTTTTTTTTTTTTTTTTTTTTTTAGTTTTTATACATCAGCAAAACAACAGTTATTTTTTCCTTCATTTTATGAACTTTTTTTTTTTTTTTTTTTTTTTAATTGATCTTCTGAAAACTTTGAGCAATGGCCGCCGGTGACATTAATCCTTAATTAGCATGGATAAGTTTGGATAAACTATGAAGAAAAATGATCATGAATTCTCTTCTCAATTCTCTTAATTCTGCACCTACTTGTTATAACTATCAGCGTCTGCAAATCAGGTATAATATAATAATAAATATAATATTATAAACGGCATGTTAACAACAAAACATATCGTTGTTGATTAATAGTTAAATCTCCAAGTAAAATTTTAAATTTATCAGTCTCCAGCGAATAAAATATTTTCATGTATACTTTATTGATTGAAATGCAGCTTAATTTATTAATAAACGTGCATGATCATAATTTTTAATGATGTTGTCAACTAGCTTACTGCTTACTCAAGCAAAAATGTTCTGAAATGTTAAGGCATTGATAATTTACTTTGTAATATTTCTATAATACAAAATATTGTTATTGTATATTGTATGAGTATATTGTCTGGCACCAAAGCTGAACTGAATCAAAAACTCAATCTCAATGATGACGTGCAAGAATCAATGAGAGAATTATAGGAGCATTAATTCATTCATTCATCGTAAATTAATGACTGATTGAACAAATGAAGTCAATGTTGACTGTGGTATAAGTTTGAGTTTTTAATTTTCATAAAATACGTAACATGTCACCATACGGAGTAAGCCAGCAGCATTATTAAATCAGCAGTTTTATAAAATGTTTTTCGTATATAATGAATAAAATTCAATTAAAAAACAAAATATAGTGACTTTTTTATAATTATTATGAATTTAATTTAAAGTTAAAATAAGCAACTTAATCGGGTTGGATGGAAGAGTGGGCCTAATGGCCTAAATCCCGCCCTCAATAAAGATGATTTTATTTATTTATTTATTTATTTATTTATTTATTTATTTATTTGTTTATTTATTTATTTATTTATTTATTTATTTATTTATTTATTTATTTATTTATTTATTTATTTATTTATTTATTTATTTATTTATTTATTTATTTATTTATTTATTTATTTATTTATTTATTTATTTATTTATTTATTTATTTATTTATTTATTTATTTATTTATTTATTTATTTATTTATTTATCCATATATTTTGTGTGTTAATTGCAGTAAATAAATTTAAATACAATTTTGAAAATTTCATAATGAAGGTGTTACTGCAATATTTCTATTTTGATCGAACTTATTAATTAAGGGTGTTTTTTCTAATCCTTCTAATAAAAGACTTCAAGTAATTTACAAATTCAACAGTTTATTGTTTGCAGTAATTTGGAGGGATTTGCCGAGACATGGTGGTTGGTCGAATGACGTCAGGGTCAGGTGGTGATCAGCTGATGACCTATCCCAGGTAGGCAGCCTTCACGACGGGGGCTCCGGCGTAGGCGAGGGGTGCAGAGTAGCCGAGAGGAGCGGAGTAGGCCAGGGGGGCGGAGTAGGCAAGAGGTGCAGCACGGACGACGCCAGCGGGGGCGGCGTAGGCACTATAGGCAACGGGGGCGACGCCAGGATAGGCACTATAAGCCACGGGGGCGGCGACCAAACCGGGCTGGGGGGAGGCCAGAGCCACGGCGACCAGGGCGAAGAAAGCGACCTGGAAGAACAGTCATATATGCCATGAGTCGCTGATATGGCTTAAACGTAATACTTGGCTGCCAATACAAACTCATAGACAACCCTATCACACAAAGCAATAGCAAAACTTTAATGCCAACATCTCTTACTTAGAAAAAAATAAAATGAAATTTTGAACTCATTTAGTCTCCAAATGAGACCAGCAAAATGTAAATTTTGAGTTTCGATTTTTTGAAAAAAACAATAATCCATGATGCTGATGTAACGACTTACCAGCTTGAACATGTTGAGGATTGCTTGGCTTGTACGGCTAGCAGTGCCTACCTCAGCCTGTCCGCAGCTTATATAGTCGCACTCCTTTCTCTGCCGGCCTTGCTGCATGTCATCTTCCCGGGCGAGCCTTGGTCCCCACCCACCACAGCAGGGGTGGTGCCGCTCCACCAGCCAGTAGGGTGGGGTGCACACCAGCTGGACAGCAATGAGCGTAAGGTTCCTCACATGTAAAAAGAGAAGAAAAAAAAATCATCATTTTATTAATCTTTACAGACACCTGTGTCCCATAATTACTAATAGTTCATCGAGTCAATATAAACTGTTGTTAATTAAATATTGTCAGATGGAAATTATTCTTATAGTTTTAAGTTGTTCATAAATATCGTGACAAGAAGGAATTTATTTACTAATAGGATTTACATATAATATATAGCAATATTGTAATCACTATGTACCTCACGGTTCTTAAATGTGTAATAAATATAAAATATTATACGATTTTATGTAAAAGTACCAAAAAGCGACAGGTTATAAATAGACTCAGGTGTTAATTCTGCTATAGTATTTTGGGCCAAAATTTTTGGCAGTCAGATAAATCTGTCTTGCTAAAAAAAGTTCAGTATTTTGTCATGTTCACACAATAAATTGATAAAGTAAGAAAAGGTAAAATTTTACGTCATATGTGGGGGCGATAAAATACCATATTTATTTTTTTTCTAAATACAATCGCGTGCTGACCCTATATTAACCAACACAGGTTAAGTTTCCACGCGCCTTCGGTGTATGCAACCCCTTCTACGACAAAAACACGATCTTTCATCCTGGGAGTTGTATGAAATTAGCAAATATAATCTATGAAATTAAATTTGAATGTGTTTTTCTTAACTTTTCCAAAAATTTAAAGCAGAGCATATATTTGTTATACATATCAACAGATCCACAACGTACAACGTTAAATATAAATAAATACATTAAAAGATGTATATGTTATACAACACCAACAAAAAGATACATATTGTGGTATTTGTTGATTAATAATTAAATCTCACGACAAAACCAGAGTTTACATTCTTTGGTAAAATGTTATATACCTCCAATCAGCTACAATGTTTAAGTATATATTCTCAGTAACTCTCAGACTATCATCATAACTCATATATAATCCATCAGGTTGAAGTGAATTCAATTAACTGTGACAGTAGTAAACAGTAAGAAAAGAACTTTACTGATCTCTTAATAATAAATATAATAATTATTAATGTAAAGCCGGTATGACACGATGTCGTTTTTACTTTTATTGCATACATGTTCCTGTAGAAGAAATGTATGCAAGAAATAGAAAAATTGCAACCATCGTGTAATACTAGGTTTAGAAATATTTATAGGGCATAAAACTTGTTGGTGGAGTTTTTGATGAACAACAATTGAAGCTATAATATACTATGTGATTTTGAAGTATTATTGTAATTATTTCAATCTATCATAACTATTGCTGATGGTCAAGATTCTCACCATTTTTTATTCTTGCTATTATAAAGTATATAAACAATCAATACACGTGACCAAGGATTCAGTAAGAATATGTAAGACACGTTAAAAATTTATTAGACAAAATTTCAATATCAGTAAAACGAAGATGCTAAATGAAAAAAAAACAAAACAATAACATACATTTATGCAATTTATTTTTATTTAATTTCCACTTACTTTCTAATTTCTTTCTTTTGTGTTTCAACGTGATTTATTGTTAAGTTTATTTACCTCCTACACATAGGGTTGAAAAATCACGTGCTGGCTAAGAAACACGTATGGTGCTCAGCCACGCGTGGCGCTAGCGAGGGCCAAGATGCACTCGGAGCCAATGGCTTGGTAAGACGGGCTCACTGGGCTGTAGTGGTCGCCCCTGGTCCACTTGCAGTGCAAGTACCTCGTCACGCCCTCGCATCGGCTTCATGTCTTTATCAAGATTATCTGCATTCTTTATTATCGGATTATTTAAGGAATGAAAACTAGCCATTTATTGTTACTTAATAATGGCTTATTGGTTTATTGTTTAACAAAGCCTATTGGCTATTTAATATTGTAACTTCATTGATCAATACCACAATTTTGCTCCAATGTAGTGCCACTTTGGTGCTACCTGTATAGGTCCTCACAAAATTATTATATTTGATTTATGTGTCAATTTCATCGTTCATTTTTTTTGTTTATTTTTATTGCATTGTATGTATAACTCAAGGATTTTGTATGTACATACATGATCCTTGGTATAACTGTATTAACTGTCATGGATAAAATGAAATCAATAAGCAAATAAAAAAAAATCACAATTAAGTTATTCTTATTTTTTTTAAATTATTAAATACCATTAATATTACATATTAGTGTGTGGTAAAAATTCCCATATCCTGCAAGCATTACATTAATCATATAACTTTGCCCAGTCAAACATTTTCTACGTCAGTAAAATTGCCAAATACATGCAGCGACAGGATCCTGAAAGATTTGACTACGTCATTTCAAGGCTAATGCGTAGATTTTAATTGTACCGAGAGCAGGAAGAGAAGTTTGTTTTCCAATTGTTTATAACTTGATTGATTTGAGATCTCTTCCTGACAACTGGCCTTGGTCGCAATGACCGCGCAGATCAAACTCGCGGTCCTCCGTGAACCTTGTGACGTCATACGTGGTACTTGATGATGGTGCCCTCTAAACCTACAGCACGTGTTATTGTTATAACAGGCACCAATATATTACATCTCACTATAATAACATATCATTTGTGGCAGTAATAGAAAAGTTCAAAATCATGTTAAAATATTTGGATAAATTTGTTGAAAAATTATAGTGGGAAATTATTGCATTTTGAAGTGCATAGTAAAAAATTTTACACATAATTTTTTTATTCATGTATAGAAAATGAAGACAGTTAAGAAAGAAATTAAAAAAAAAAAAAACTTAAATGTTTTCCTATGGAGATAGATTTATTCTTTTTACAGTCTTTTATCGGCAAATTACATTTTAATATTATGATCATTATTTTTTTTAGATTGGATAAATATTCTGTAAACATTATTTATTTCTTTTTTGTGATAATAGATTATAGTTGTGGTGTAATAAATTATTTTAAAAAAATACATAAAATTATTATATATAATAATTTTTTCAGATTTTATGGAGTGCATGAACTAATTTTTAAAGAAATTGAATTGTTTTAATTAAACAACAGTAATTTTTTTAGCAAAAAAATGACACCATCATTGTCCATGCAGGTGGAATTTGTGGAAGGATGGAGTATCGACCTCAAAATTTTTTATAACAGAAATGGATAGACGATGCAAAGTTATGTTATTCTGATTTTTTTCAGATTTTTTAGGGACCGGGAAGTATTGCTAAAAAGTTTTGGCGAGGTCGGGTTCGAATCCACGTCCCTTTTGGGTCCTATCTTTTATTAAGAGAGGCGGCAAGAGGCGGCACTTTTTCTGCACTTTCAATAATTTTTAAAAAATAGTTGCCGGGCTCTAAAAAATCTGAAAAAAAATCAGAGTAGCATAACTTTGCACCCTCTATCCATTTCTGCAATGAAAAAAAATTGAGGTCGGTACTCCATTTATAATTTATATTTAAAATATAATTATACTACAATAAATTGAAATGAGTTTTGAATTATTGAGAAAAAAATTATACTATTATTTCACAAAGGGTCGTTATCAGGGAAACGAAATAAGAAACTAGCCATTATGTGCAATATTTTTATGCCCGTTTGATTGACGGGATATAGTAACAACTATTTATAACTACTTCATGAGTCATATTATGCAGCATATTATAGTAAATTGAATTCAGGTTGACCGTGTGATATAAATCAACAATGAAACAAAGTGATCTGGATATTGCTGCGCACTAGTTCAATGCTGGAGTCTAATATATGACTCATTGTTGTCGAGGCTTTACGAACACTAAAAGAAATAATCACAAACAACTTGACAGACTTAACCTAGAACTTTATAGTGATCGATTTAATATTGGAATTTTGATATCAAATTTAGTATTCAAATTTTATTTGCGAAGATATATAATTATATATGTCATGTTTTTTAATTAGAATATTAAATGTATTTATGGGACATCATGTAAAAACTTTGATGATAAATATATATTTAAATAAAAATAATATATATATTTTTATTGATTCCATTAATTTACAGATCCTGCATGTAAAGATTAAATTAATCTTACAATGCTGGTGCAAAATATGTTCAAAATTATTTTATTTCAAGAATTAACATTAAAAGTTATAAGTATTGTTATAATATATTAATAAAATATTCTAAGCTCTCATAGCATTTATGGTGATATGGCGATAACGAGCGTATGCACTCATACGTCGAAAGGTGATTTTTTTATATTAAAGGATTAGTGTTTTGCCAAGTACCTTTCAATTCCTTTCTGCCAAGCATAGTTTTGAGTGACATGAATTACACCCACCATTATTTGATCACGAGTCGAATTTTTGATGACAACTGTCAACCATACTAGATTACTCAGAATCAACGTTAAAGTATAGGAAAATGATCCTTAAGGTGTCACGACTGGTGCTCAATGTAGCATGACTCGCTCAACCCTGGCAGCGCCCAGTCACGAGGGCTCTCAAGGAGGACTGGCCACACCCCTGAGGTCACTATATAAACCTGGGAGGCAGCAGGGGAAGCATCAGACATCTCTCTGTCCTTACAACAATCATCATGTTCAAGCTGGTGAGTGGAGAACAATTTCAAATTTTATATGTTAAAGGGGATTGGTATAGCAGTATAGTGATAACTGATAACACTGGCATTTTTTTTTTTTTAATTTTTAAACTTAGAGCTTTGTCGATTGCATGAATATCGTAATAAATAGTTAGTCTAGGGCACAAAATGGTGTAATAAGCCCTGATATAAAAAAAGTACTTTTTTAACTGACATAAAAACAAAGCCTACATACTAGTACACTAGTAAAAAAAGGATGTGCAAAAAACTTGAAAACTGTCGAAAAAGGCTTTTTTAAAGCACGGTTTATTACTTATTACACCATTTCACGTCCTGAAGTAGCAAACTTGCTCTTTTTTTATTTAAATATTTAACATTGTAAAGAACGTCAGTAATGCCACTAACTGATGCTAATGTGCAAAAATGGTTTAGATTTTAAAATCATTAGTTTGTTTTAATTAATTCACATGTATAAAATTTATAGACTGAATGAAGTTTCTAAATTTTGAACCCGTTGTTCTTCCAGGTCGCTTTCTTCGCCCTGGTCGCCGTGGCTCTGGCCTCCCCCCAGCCCGGTTTGGTCGCCGCCCCCGTGGCTTATAGTGCCTATCCTGGCGTCGCCCCCGTTGCCTATAGTGCCTACGCCGCCCCCGCTGGCGTCGTCCGTGCTGCACCTCTTGCCTACTCCGCCCCCCTGGCCTACTCCGCTCCTCTCGGCTACTCTGCACCCCTCGCCTACGCCGGAGCCCCCGTCGTGAAGGCCGCCTACCTGGGATAGGTCATCAGCTGATCACCACGTGACACCAACATCGTCCCTTTCGTCAATAAAAATCACTAACCTGCAATCATTGTAGTGTTCATTTTATATTCACCCTCAAAGAGTACATTATGTTTTATTAACTTGAAAGTAAATAGGCATCACTAAAACTAAAACCTAAAACACTGTTATACCGCAGATATACGAATTTATATATTAAATACAATACATTAATGTAAACTATCTGTAGGCACCTGAGATAAAAATATGGGCTCGATTCAAGAAAAACTTTTCTCATTGCTTCTCAACTTACAACTGTTGTCGTCAGCTTGACTCAATGACACTAAATAAAACGCGGATGGTGAGAAAGCTGGTTATCTTTCTGAATAATTGCTTCGTAAATCGCGCTCACTAACACATGAAGGATTTATATATGATAATATACAAGATTTGCAATAAGAATTTACATTTATCTTTCAGGTTCCAATTATAAATTATCATTATGTTATTAATCCACTCAGATTAACAAACACAAATCAAAATCTAATTATGATACACTCCAACATAAGGCGATAAATATGCAAAATTATTAAGGACTATTAATTACTAAAAATGTCCATTGTCTGAAAAAAATTAACATTAAAAAGTATTAACAATTCGCATGCATCTTTGAATTTCATTATTGTTGTTACAGTATTATAGTTATAGTTAATAATGGTATTTAGCATTTCTTAATTATACGAATTTTTCCAAAAATTTGGCAAATTACTTTGATACATTATACAATTTAAAAAAAAAAAATAGTTTAGTGATTGAGATCTTTAGATCCTATAATTCCTTTTTAGTCAGATTATTGTTTTTGCAGAAAGTAATTAATATATAAAATGAAATAAACTGAACAACTTTATTTCAATACAGATAAAATATCTTACAAATAGTAGTCTTTCTCGGACATTTTGGGATAGCTCGAATGCAATCCCTACCTGATATGATGCAAAGTGACGAAGAGATGCAGATTCGCATTTTGGGAATAAGATGAATTCTAAAATAGTATAACATATTATTATGGTTCATGCTGTTACCAGGGAACACCATAGATAATCTGTTCCCTGCTGTTACGAAGTGTATCCTCGGTTACGGGTAGGCTCGTGTGCTTTAGAAAGGCCTGTGAGTCGGATATTATTTACAATTTTTGGACTTTAATATAAAAACTGCTACTAATAGTTCATTTTTTGTCATACTATAATGTTGTTAATACTCTAGCGTAATTGTTACCTCATAACAATTACAACTTGACCTGTCCTAAAAACGTAAACATATATGTCATGAAATTGATTTTATAGTTGAAGGATGAATAGAATTTTGAATTTTGCAACAACTTTCTGCAATGCGATTTTTGTTATCATCGTGATGGACACTGACATACAGTGTTGCCAATATCAATGACATCTACGTTATGTAAGCTCTGGGCATTCCTAGAGCACCCGAAGGTATAATACGTCAGAGTTTGCAACATTGTTCTGTCTATAGTTTGCCAGGTTAGCAGCTGTATATATTGTGTCATTGTTGTGTCACCACTTTACATTTCTGGCAACCACACGAGCCAGCGACATCAGACGATCGCAATGACTTTAATAAATATTACACCGACTGTTTTTTTGTATAAAACATGCAATGTCCTAATTAGAATAATTTGCATGCGCTAAAATCAGTGAATTTTGGTTTAGTTTTCATTGTTTTGGCAATTTGCAAGGAAATTAAAGAAATCGACTTACTTATAACATTCTCGTTTAATTAATTTAAATTTAATAATTAATTAATTCTACGTTTTTCTTTCAATGTTTTTTATTACTAAATTAAATGTTTATAACATTATTATAGCCTTATTCATGCTGCAGTTCTGCGTCAGTGCATCGATTCATTAATATTTATTGAGAGATTATACTTTAAACACACATACTCATATTGTATTTAAGTAGTGGGTTTTATCTTACATAATTAATTCAAATAAATTTTCAACATTTTTTCATTTTACAAACGGTGTACTAATTTCTAAGAAACTGATAAGTAACATACATGGTACAGTACAGTAATACTAATGTAAGTTCAGCGTCAGGGGGGCGGGGCTGTAGGTGAATTCAGGGCCGCCTCTCTCAGGACACGTTGCTGGTGCCCCAGTGAAATATTATCGTTATGAAGGATCGGAATTACATTGGACCAAGGCTGTGATGTACGGTGCTGCCAATTCAAATAAATATTTATTTAGCAATAGTAAGAGACATAGGTACTCTCTAATAAATTCATACTTTCAATTATAGAAAATATTAGTCGTCCCGAGCTAGCATTGATTTGACGCCATGAACCTTTTTCTTTGTCCTCTTTACTAATATTGAAAGGTTCACATGGGGTCAAAAAGGACCTTCTTTGGGACATAAAAAAGGTCTTGGGTTAAATTAATGCTAGCACGGGATGACTATATAGTATCCAATACATAAGCAGAGTAATAAAGAATTCAATTAAAACGATGCTCGAGTTGACAAAATTTCATCTTTTAACGTATTTCCAACTTTATTATATGGTATTTCTTTGTCTATTCGTAGAAGAAATTCATCTTCTCACAAATTTAAGATGAAAAAAAAAAACAAGAATAGGTCTTAAATTAGGATGAAAGAGTAGAAATTACGTCTCCATTACATTCTCGTTTGTAGCGACGACAAAATCATATGTGTTTTTTAGGTGGAAAAACGTTAAAAGATTAGTTTGGACGAGAATGAATTGAGGAGGAAAATTTTTAACTGGAGTGCTCATCAGCCTGATACAGTGAGAAGACGATGTCATAGTCTGGGGCAACCCCCTGGAGCTCCAGCTGATTGTGGGGGTCCCCATTTGATAGTCCGCGAGTGCAGCGTGCTGTCGATCGTGACTGGAGAACCATTTCAAGCTACAAGGATACCAAGTCACCGACCATACCGATGTGTACTGTTTTTTATTTATGTCTTCTCGTTTTGTAATAAACGATGCCAACGCTTCGTCTTGGTGCAATTTTAATAAAATCTAAAGTAGCATTTGAAAGTTATAATTTAATGTATTAATTTATTATACAGTACTGCCTTCGTTAAATGTTACAATGGGCTAAAATTAAGCAAACAAAATAATTAATACGAAGTAAAATTATAGTCTGTAGTCTGTGTCTTCTGCTCGTTATTAGTAAACAAAGTATTGTTGTGTATAAACAATAGTTGATTAAAACAATTGCGAGTAGAAGACTGATAAAATATCACAAAAATGCTGTGCAATAAAACAAACAATGTATGTTTCTTTTTATTGCATGAAAGAGAATCTTGAGATATGTTTTAATTTTTAATTTTTCAGATATTTTTTAACTTTTTAACAACCTAAAAATTATGCTGCCAAACTTTGTGACGTTATAATACTTGAAACATATTTTCCTATGCTTGGGTGTGGATTAAAATGTTCACATGACTAGGACGCCACAGCTTTTACGATTTAGGATTTAAAGATTTTTTTTTTAAAAAAGGAAAACATTATTTTATCGAAATATGCATTCAAAATACACGAAGGTTGTGCATTAAACGTGTTCTGTCATTATATGAAATGTTTGCTGTATTTACACAGCAAAAATTTTAAGATGGCAAAAACTTAATTTTATAAGACTTGCACATACATTAAGAAAAGTATCCGATTAGTTTTATAACGACAACATAATAATTATGAGATGAAACAAGAGAATTGATTCATTATTTTATAAACATCAAATCAGCTATTCTCATTCTTGTTTATTGTCTATAATATTCTGTTTTGATATAATTCACTAATGAGATCAGAGTGACAAAATCTACACGTAGCATCGATTATAATACAATAATGAGAACCCACTCTATAATAATCAGAGCATTGTTATCATGACATAATAATATACGTCATGGCATAGCCAACTCAAAGGTTTTGTAAGTTGAGCTTAGAGCGACTTTGAGCTGACGTCACAGACAATAACATAACGATGGAATTAGATTGCACGTTGCAAACGTTATCGATATAGAACAATGTCAGTAAAAATAAATTTTAATATTTATTACATGATCACGTTGTTATTATTTCATATAATATTTGTTATATATAACTATTATTTATACAATGCTATAATATATATATTATGTATAATATTGTATATAATGAGTTTCTACAGTATAACTCACTTGTATGAATTGAATTTGTTACCATATGTACTTACATATTGAATTGGGTAGCAAGTGCTGAAATTTTAACACAGTAATTTTATTCAAGTTTATGTTTTAGTTTTTAACATCTTTTAAAATAAAAATTCATTCCTAAAAAAAGATTCAGTCTTTTTTTATATATATAAAAAAAATGAAATACATTTTTTTTTCTTTCATTTTTAATGTCAGTATAACGAATTGCAATAGTGACGACAATGCATTTAAAATAATATAAAATCCACTTCAAAATAAAAATTTAATATTTAAAACGCAAACGGTTTTATTTCGAAAGTAAAATAATTAGTTATGGAAATGTTGCAAACTGGAACGTCGCTCTTACATCTTATCCTAAAATGAAAACATTAAAAATATTATCATTAAAAATGTAACTTTCACGAATTACTATGTTGACCCCTGCAGTGTAATATGAAATCATGTGATCATGTCTGTTTATATACGAGTGTATATACTATATAATAATAAACTATACTGATAACATAAAGTGAACACACTTTTTAAATTTGGCAATGTCTTTGCAAACAGAGGTTATAGTGTTATATTTTCCACTTACGAAAAATAATAAAATAATAATAATAAAATGCGTGCGTAAAATTACAGCATGTCAGCTCTTCGTGAGCTCGCCGCATCATTTAACGTATAAAGGCTGCTTGGAACAATTTCATCCGAAAGCCGTTCAAATTTATGAATAAATCAGAATCAAACCGCGCTCGTAGGTTTTCCTCTTGGCAGGCCCATGTATAAAACAGATAGTCATTTCCACAGCAGGATCAGGCATAATTGAGTGGGTGGAGTACAGAGAGTCAGGTGGGTGTACGCGGAGTGAATGATAAGGTAAGCTGCACTTTCCACAGGAGACAGCTTGTTGACGCCCATAATAAGATATAACTACATGGAAACTTGTAATTGATTTTTTATTTAATTTTAAATGTATCAACTTGTTTTAAAATAGTTCACATGTGTAGATAATATATTATATACTACTTGTTAAATAATTATATTTACCTTAGAAACTGTTACAGTCTTACTTATGGTGGGGAAAAAAATGTTACAATTTGTATTGAATACGCTGTACACCCACGGAAATCCATGATATATTTTTTTTCTTCCTTTTCAGAATTGCATTAAAAGCAAATTAATTTTAGTGGATATATAGTTTCAATGAGTGTAAACAAATATTTTAATAATTTATTTTCATTTTTCATTTCAAGTTGCATGGGTGAGCAACAGACCTGTGCAGAAAATGTGTCGTTTCGTAGTACGAAAGATTTGTTCAGGAAAGATTTGACATATTCACTTTTTTCCTGAAATTGCATTTTCTATCACGGAAGTGAAAAAAACAACAAGTGGTGAGATTAAATATGACGTCACAGTCACCACGGGACTGGTGGTGTAATTGACAATGCATTGTTTTGCGCGTCACTTGTTTGTTTCCGAACATCTGATCACATATAATTCTGAGAATTTCACTCCATTAGCTTTGAGTTATTTAATATCAGGATGTATACAATAATTCCATTTTGTATTGTAATTTGTATTTTAACGTACACAGTGATTCCATTTTACATTGTCATTGTAATTTGTGTTTTAATATTGAAATTGTGAGATGAAAAGGTACAAATAAACAAAGTAATTACTTGATTTTAAATGTTTGAATAGGAAATTACGCAAACGTATACAGTAGTAGTTAATTATTTTCTTGATTCTTATACTATACTATACTATACTATACGATATAATGAAAATTAATTCCAATAATGTTAAACGTGACTATATAGTTTTTGCGTAGTAATAGTAACTGCTGCTTTATATTCAAGCTCTGGGGAAAATACTGCGCGTAAAATAATATTTTAATATAGTTCTAATTAACTCACTTGCAATTACAATATGCATGTAGTTTGTATTATACTGCAGTGTACATTATACCATAGTAGAAAAAGGCTAACAAAAACTGCATGGTTGAGGATAACATACAAAGCGTAACCGTATAGTTATTCCACGAAAGTAACTAGGAATCATATATATATGTTACTACATTATTATTTATTTTATTATAATACATTATTTCACATGATATTTTTATTCTGATGGGGTTAAATTCAAATTAATTACATAATAATATTACAATTATACTAAAGAGATAATTATATAACACACTTTAACAGCATGAGCTAACTCTTAACATTTAAGGGAGGGATTTTTCTCTTTGTGTTTTCGACGCTTAATTTCCTCGTTAACTTATTTTCATCGTCTGTAGATCAAAGTCTTCTGCTCATTGTTAGTAAACAAAATATTGTTGTGTAATGTCTGTCGCGTGAAAGGAAAAACATGGGACGGTTGTTGATTTATATGTTAACTTTTGGAAAATGACCGTTAATTATGAAGTTGACACCGTTGCCTAGCGCCAACAATGCCATTACGTTCTCTGCTCTGGTGGCAAAATTAGGCATTACGTCGTCCCATGTTTAACAATGAAAAAGGCTTTATGCGACAGACATTACAAACAATGGTTTGTTACAACCATTGCGAGTAGAAGACTTTGCTGTAGATGTACAAACACGGGATGTTTTAGATAATAAATATTTTAAAATCATAAGGTGCTTATCCAAAAATCACAAGCTGGCCAACTTTCTCACAATATATACATAACATATTACACAACATCACAACAATGCAATATTAAATTTAAGAGCAATTTTTGTACTAATTTAAAAAAAAAATGTATTGCTTTTTTTTTTAAAAAAAAACTTACAGTATACTGTAATTAATGTATTAAATTGTACATGAATGAATTTTATATTTAAATACTGTCTTAGAAGGTATAAAATTGATTAAGTCTAGATACAGGAGCTAGGTAAGTAAAAAAATTAAAAGACATGATAAAATGTGGAACGAAAGAGCAGAGACTTTATTTGCAAGGAAGACCTGAGTTAGGTAACTTGCATCAACAATTGTACAGGGTATAAATTTTGATTTGAAAAACGTGAATTTAAAACATCTTCATCTGAATCTAGAAGTAACGGACGACTGGTGCCGCATGAGCGTAGCCGTGCACGAGAGATGCGTGGTGCACAAGAGGTGCGTGATGCAGAGGTGCATGGTAGGCGATGGGTGCCGCGTGCACGAGAGGTGCATGGTGAACCACGGAGCGCACCAGCGTTGGGTGCACGCTCAGGACGGCCGGTGAGTGGTAGGCCAAGGGCACGGCAAGGTGACCTGCGGCTGCGACTGCCACGAGGGCTGCGAAGATAACCTGCAACAAGGTCAAAGGTTGATAATCCATAATCGATGATTAATAATCGATTATTATTAATCACAATCACATTCATAATATATTATGAAAAATATTTGATCTTATATTCTTGATAATGACAAAGAGGGTTTTAACGTTCGGACTGTCCCGATGAATAAGGTAATCCGAGGTGTTTTAGAGAGTTGGTGCATGGACTATATCTTTAAAATTTTACTTTATCTTTTTGCAAATTAAATCTAAACTTTTTTGCATCTCATTAACGGTAAACATATATATTTTTTAAAAATCACATGGGAACACAGTTAATGCCAGTGGACCATGCATAATAGAATTTTTGTGATGTTGACCATTGGCCAACATTATACGCTCGTGGGTGTCTAGCATAAAAAATTCATTCATTAGCTCATTTTATGAATGAAAATGTACCTTTTGATATTTTCTAAAATGTCAAAGTAAGCCTACATTACGTATATAAAGACAAAGTAAATACAAATACATAAATAATTAAAAAATATCCTTGCTTGAACGACACCTCCACAGGTTTTATTATCAAGTTTAGTTCCTAGGATGACCGCGTGGCGCCGCTAGCTGCCAGCTGACCACCTCGCTTGTCCATCGGGTTGCGTAACTCCCGGCGTAACAAATCTGTATTTCTGTCCGACTGTCAAACACACTCACTCGCTCCACGTAACTCGTCAAACCGAGACGACCAATCAATATCATGTAATTACTTAATTATGCAAATAGAAAAAGTGAAATGTATTTCGATAAATTGCAGACATTGAACATTGTATTATAATGAAATCCAATATTATATGATGTTGCATATATACTCTCGGGTGATTATTTGGGGGTTGCACCGAATCGAGTTACTAGAAATGTTGGCTTAAGTCTAGCTTATAATGTTAACAAACAGTAATGCATGGTATATAATTTAACAAGATTTTTGCTTTTTAGAGGTAACTTCTTACCCACCAATTTTTATATGTCAAGAAACTTTCTGAAATTTATACCTCCAAAGAACACCACTGAATTCTTTAATAGTCGAATCTGGATTAATTTTGATGCTGCAATTAACGCTCAATAAATTTTGGAACCAATAATATATAATATAAAGATGTCAGAAAGTTTATGAAAATATTAATATATTTTAGTACTGATTGTTTAATAGTTGTAGGACTGACTCACCAGTTTGTACATGTTGATAGTCTGCTGCGAATACTCTGTTGCAGAATGCTCTTCGTCGCAGCCTCTTATAGTCCAGAAGCTTTCCGAGGTCCTTGGGTCAAGACCTTGCCCTTCCTCACAGGTACGTCTTCACATGATAAGGCTCATTTTTAGGCCTTGCAGCGAGGACAAGACGACCATGTGATCCACGACCTCGGATACCAGGAAATGCAGATGAATTTTGTTAGGAACAATCCATTTCTATTGCAAAACCTTGATTTTGATACTAATCAAAACGTCATATAGGTTGGAATTAACATAATACCTGTTTATAACTAATAAGGTAAATGATTTGAAGGTCATTTCAATTATTAGTTAATCAATCTATCATTTATGAAATACGTCACAAAATATACCATATAATCAAAAACGTAATACATTACGTATTTTGTATTAAAAATAACATATATTATATGTTATTAATCCTAGGTCAACTTTCTTTTTATCAAGCTCGAGTGTGAATGCAATTTATTATATTCTTTTTTAATAAATTAAAACTGGAATTAATTTTATTACGCTTATAATTATAATCAATAAAAATTCAGAATAGAAATTTAATATAGATCACAGTATAATTATCATTGAATTAAATTACTTTGTTATTTTTTTATTTAAATGGAAATATAGGCTGCATAATACCATACGCAACTTTATTCAGTGAATTGTTGCGTATATAGTATTATGTCACTGATATTATGTATATAGTAAAAAAAAAAAAATAAATAATCTATAATCTATAAAATTTGCTATAATTAAACGATAAAAAAATAATGAATTCATAAAGAAAATACATAAAACATTAAAAATATTGAACACGGCGTTGCAAAATTTTATTTGATATTTGCAGAAATTCATTCAAGTTAATTATTTTTTAAAGATTTTAAACGTTCGTTTTTATATAATGTTATATTTGATGCAATAAATCCTTGAACATCAAATTAATAGTTTACCAGTTTTATCTATATATATAATTAAATGAACCTATCAGATAATATTAAATGGTATAGAAAAAAATTACACTAAATATAACTGCAACATATTACATATCAGCATATTATATATACTGTATATATAAAATGCATAATTGAAGATCCGGAGTGCAAATGGATTTAAAAGTGTATATATATATGGTTATATATACACTACAGTTCATTAAGTGAGACGATATAAAAACTAATCTCCACTTGCAAAAATTCAAAATTCAAAATTCAAAATTTCTTTATTAAATCCATTTCTCCTACAATCAAAACATCACAATATAGATATTTGTTGAGGTTAATAGGACACGTCAAATTGTGGCAATATATTGATAGTCGACGGGTTATATAAATAAAGGTTTATAAATCTGTTCACACGCTGACGTTCGTATATTATAATAATAATCATGAATACAGTACTGCAGTCTGTTCCAATATTCGAGTTTCATTTTCAATTTTCGATTAAAAATTGAAATCTTAATATTAAAAACTTGAAAAATTGTATTCCTACTGAAATGATAACACATATTTTTGGTGATACCTTTGAAATTTTGATCCAATAATTTTTCCATCGTTTATTAAAGGGTGTACAAAGTGGAAAATGAAATTTTCCTTATAAGAGGTCTATATTAAATATCAATATATTTTAAATAATTGACAAACAAACAGTCAACAGTATTATAGATCTTACGTAGTTTACGTGTGGATTTGACTGCGCGCGGCGCATTGGTTCTTTTTGTCGCCATTTATGAAAGAAAATTGTAAGAAAAATGATGCGAATATAGCCATTAGAAATTGATTTTGAGACCAACTTTAGCATGTATCTGGTATGCTGCTGACAATGTTTTGCCTACAAAATCGTGACGTCATGTGACGTTTGGTGAAAAATCCTTATAGTGGTCGTTCTTATCTAATTTGTTTACGGTCCATTTGAAAATTTTAAAATTTATTTTTAATTTACTTATAAAATTTCTTTCTTGTCTCCCTACATTATAAAACTATCTTGCAGTCATTAAAGAAACAAAAACTGCATTTAATTGCACGTAGTATAGAAGAAACTTCTCAATATTTGGATCGAAAGCTGGAACTGCGAGCTGATAGAATCAATCAGGTTGGTTACGCAACAGTTGGGCAAGGACCGGTCTGCGAGGTCCATTGCGACATCTCACACGTGGCTCCTTATAAAAATATTGTTGATCGAACAAACATCAAGTTTCGTGGAAATTCTTTTTAGACTTAGGAGAAAAAAAAATTAAAACGTAGTTTGCATGCATAGAATTTGAACTTTGCCTTTGGTATATAAACTGTATTTTATTTATAAAAAGTCGAATTAAACAATATACCTGTTCGTAAATACAGTCACAGAATAATAATGAATTATAATTTTTTATATTAATTGTATAAAAGGTTAGAATTACTGTTCTTGATTTAGGAATGAATTTACGAACAAACTTATAATAATGATAATGTATTAAAAATTGGTATCGTTGCGTCAGATCTTTAAAAAAAATGACGAGCAAGTAATATATATAAACAATAAAAGTGACATAATATAATATAAAATCTATAAACTATTAATTGTTGCACAGTACTATAAAGATTTTTTTTTTTTTTGTGTAATAAACTAAAATATTGTAAAATCATGAGCAACGTACTAATTTGGTGGTATAATTTTACTTTGAATTGTTTTAATTGTTTCAAAGTTGTATGAGCAAACCCACAGGGCCCACAGCAGATATTATATATTAAAAAAAGGACCATGATATATACATGTACATTTTGTAACTGCACTTAATTTACAATGCAATATTTAGGTAATTAATTTTCAAAAGTATTTATTACAAGGTAGTATATTTTTATAGTAAGTAAAAGTCACATTTTTATAATTTAAATTACAATAATTTATTGTGAGTCATTATATATAAATGTAATTGTTTACATTTTTTATGAACAACGTTGAGTACATCCTTGTGACGTCAGTCTTGATTGTAAAAATTTATCTTCATTCCTCCTCAGATCAGGTAGGCGGTTCTGCTGTGAACCACGGGAACGTGCTGAACCACATGCACCACTGGAGCATGTTGAACTACGGGTACGGCGTGGTACTGGTGGTGAACTACGTTGACGCCAGGGGTCCAGTGGTGAACCTTGGGTTGCTTGACGTGGATCACGATACCGGTGCCCACCAGGGATGGTGGTGAGTGGTAGATCTTGTGGTGATGTCCCGGCATAGCCAGCGCAGAGGCAATCACGCAACACACCAACAGCTGTAATTAACACACGTCAAGTCAGCTGTCCGTATGAATGTTTTTAAAGAATAATGACGGGATTTAATTAAATGAACTTATTGTTAGAACGAAGTGGCTTAAACATTAAGTGCCAATAGAAATAATAACATTAGGTAAACTGAATTAAAATGCTCGCAGAAGGGAGCTACTTTCAACATAAATTATCTCTGTGATTATACTGTTGTAAAATTGAAAAACAATAAAATTATTATGATTATAAATTATACAACAAAATTATAAAAAAAGTACCATTAAAGAGAAGAATTTTTAAGTGAACAATTAAGTTAATATTAAAATGACAAAGGTTAAATGGTGGTATATGCGTATTTTTTTAAATTTACTTCTGTCCTCTTACTGAAGTCAAAGTTAATCTAAAAATTGATAAAATTTTTGTTTTCACTTCCTTTGGTATAAATAAGCTGATTGACAATAAATACTAACGATGAATGAAATATCAACAAATAATTTTCATTCATTAGATAAAAATTAGTTATAAAATTTTATGTCTTTAATGAATGATTATTTAATCTAATATTCCCATGTCTATAATATTATCAATATATAAAATTTCATTATTAATACACAATGGCGTCCTATTATCTTACTGTTTGTGACGTCACATTGTTTTGATTGACAGCATGCAAGTGACAGCATCATATTCTTTTGTCCTAACAATTATGTCATCCCCAAACAAAAAACACGCGCTGCTGATGCAAACTCCTATACCGATCTTACCAGCTTGAACATGTTGAGTTTGCACTCAGACGGGAGTGTCTGCTCTTATATCCTCTCGGCCCAAGGTGCCTAACCTGACTTGACACCTTGACGGAGTGACCTTCAGAGGGGAGGAGCGAGGTCACAGGTCGACGGAAAGTAGATCGCCCGCAAGGAAGTAATATAATTTACCTAGAGGAAGTTATTAAAATTTGATTGAAAATTAAAACCTATTAGCATTATAATAACGCTAAGACGTCACTACATTCAATTTATATTCAATGCTCTAAGTAATACAACTTTCACCATCTTGAATGTCACCATTACATTTTTTTTTTTTTTTTTTTTTTACAGAGGTGGCTTCTGGTATAAATGTTTATGTAAAATAGTGTTTACTTAATTTATTTATTTGATATTATAACGGTTTGAACATCGTTAGATAACATAACATTAAATGATTATGTTGCTTGGTGACACCTTTATATTTCACACCAGGAGCACGTATGCCATGATATTGCCGGCCGCGACGTGGTCCATCAGAGCAAGGTCGTAGCCCAGTCAGGGTCGACGAGATGTCGGCGCTCCTTTGTTCTCATTGTCTTATTAGAGCTTCTAACGAGCTATAATGCAGATACTTAGATGGTTTTTAGTGCACCCTTAATGGTTAGTCTAACACATTAAAGAATTTATACTAATTTTGGAAAATTTGAGTTACTGCATAATAAAAAAACTTTCATGATTTTTTTATTGCATATTTAGATAGAGGACATCAAGTTACGTATTGTAAATGTTATCTGATTTTTTTTTAACCCTTAAAATCGTACTGCAAATTGCTGTGACGTCATTTTCATGCAAATATATAACACGCAATTATAGGGAAAGACTATGACATAATAGAGTCTTTCCCATCAATTTTAAAAGTGTTTTTAAGAAGGTTCAAAAAATCTTAAAAAAATGGCAATACATAACTCGAGATCTTCTATATCCAAATATGTAAAAAAATTGTCATTCATGAAGGTTGTCCGTTATGCGAGATGTCAATATCTTGGTAATACCTTTAATAAAAATTTAGTTCTTCCCTTGCATTTACAGTTGTATAAAAACTGACTTTACTTACATTAACAATTACTTTAGTTACATCAATAATAATTGTACGTTACTTTTTACGTGGGAGGTTATGTACCTTCACTTGTGTCGTTGGCTTTTATTTACAATTTGATGATGTACTGTATCCGTTAAGTAGCAATATCTCTCTGTTATATAACCATTGATTATTTAAAAAAAAAATATGTGGATAATTTTATAATTTATATATAATAATATTAATGTTTATTTATCAAAAATATAATTATTTATATATGTGATATAGAACTCATTTTCATTTTTATTTTTAAAAGGCTCTATTAATTATTTTAAAAATATTCTAACTACAAAAAACTGAAAATCGCCAATAGAGTAAATAAATTATTATTCTTGCTAAAATTGTGAAAAAATTATGAATAATTATTCTTCGTCTTGTTTTAGTATAATTAATTGTTTTTAATCACATTGAGAAAACGCATAATAATATTACGCCAGTAACACAAAAAATTGGCAAAGAAGTTTCAATAGTTTACACAGATACCCTATAATTTAATATCTACAAACAAAAATTAATTTAATCTCCGCCAATTTTTTTGTGAGATCGTTCGGCGGCCAGGGCTACATTTCAATGAACTCGGCAGGAGTGATGCAACAACGGTGGCCTTGACTCCGCGAGAACCGGTTTGACGCGATCAGCTGTACTATTACTTTCGTTATACAACAATACTTAACAATTACTGCATGCATGTACACCAGTCATTGCTGGAGTACATTTAGACATGCATAGACCTGATTCCATGAAATTAGCCCGATTTTTAAGAGGGAAAAAATGGGTTAAAAAAATATTAAACTTTAGTGAGAATGAAATTGAAATAAAATTTATTTTAACAAAAATTCATTTAATTATGTTTAGAATGAAAAAGTCTTATTTTTAAAATTAATAATTTTATTGATCTTTCGATCACCACACGTACACTACTCAGTATCAAACTAGTATAAAAATCAGTCAGAGGTAGAAGGTTGTTATTTATATGAAAACAATATATGAAACCGACCTTAACTAAAAAGTAGCTAGTTTGATCCTGACTCTTACTAATATTGTTATGTTGTGGCGACTCTAACATTGAAACTCTGACGGTTGGGTGCGCTGAAATATTTTAATCTGCAGCCTCCTCCCACTGTATCACGGGCGGGGGGGCCGCCGATCTCGATGTGTGTCACCTCGCGGGCTGCTTCTCAAGGGCCTCTACCTTGAAGAAGTTTTAGTATAAGTAGCCGCGTCTAGCTTCACAATTCATTCCACTACCAAGCAACCAACTACCACATCATGTTCAAGCTGGTAAGAGCTCCTCAAATGATATTATCTTCAATCAATATTCAATCAATAATCAATACTGATAAATAGTCTTTATTATACTTGAATTTTTAAGTATTTTATTGCATATAATAAATTTTTATTGAACACTAAAATAAATTGTATTCAGGAATTTCAAAGTTCTATTTTCAATCTGAACATTTTAATTAACTGTAAAATTTAATTAGAAAAGAAAAAATTATTTAAATATTTTGAAATTTTGCTTAAATTAAACAAATTAATTTTTAAACTTAATTTTTTTGTAATGCCTTTTTGAAGCCGATCTTATACGATACAAATGTTTAACGATTGTATACAATTTTCACTTACAAGAAAACTTGAAGTATGGAGATAAAATTTTCTTGTAAGCAAAAATTCTATAAAAAATTGTAGTGCATTAATAAAGGCCATAAGCTAGAATTCTGTGGAATTTCATTCACAATGTCACTTAAATGCATTGCATTATTATTATTTTGCTTGCGATTTCATTTAAAATTTTAATTTGCTCTTACGAGATAAATTTGTGATTAAAATAATTTGTCGTACTAACAGCTATTCTTGTTCCACAGATCGTTCTGTCTTGCCTTCTGGCCGCCGCAGTCGCCGCTCCCGGCGTGCTCACCCCCGTGCACACAGTTAGCCTGGTGCCATCTGCAGTTAGCCACCAGTCCATCGTGCAGACACACAACCCTACCGTGGTTGTGAAGCACCATGTATCCCCCGTCCTGGTGAACCATGCTCCCATCGTCCACTCCGTGCCTGTTGTCCAACACGCCGTGCCCGTGCACCATGTTGTTCCATCTGCAGTGAGCCACCAGTCCATCGTGCAGACCCACAAGAGCGGCGTCCTGATCCGTAGCCACGAGCCTTACGTGCGTCTTCACCACACTCCCATCGTCCGCGTGCACCACGCACCTGCCCTGAACGTCGTGCGTCACGCACCCGTCTACCAGAGCGCACCCCTTGTCCACACCGGACTTACCTATGCTGCCCACGCACCCGTCGTCCGCGTCCTGTAAGAATTGTCGTACTCTTATAATTTTACCTCTACCTCTACTTATTTGTCATCATGTATATATATTATATAGCACCACATCAAGCCAAATAAAATAAATTATGATGATCTTAATTACAACTTGTTATTATTGATTATTTAGAAACTATATAAATATATTTGATTATAATTATATATGAGCAAAAAATAATATTTTGTTAATACATTATTTATAAAGCATATTATAGAGAGAAACTCTTAAAAGTCTGAGTGAAAAAATTAAATATAAAATTAAAATTATCACTACAAAATATTCTCTTGCAGTATAAGGATTATTTCTCCACTCGTCGAGAAATCAGTGTAACCAATCACTAGTCTTTTAAATTAATAGGGGCTAATCACATCCCTCTTATCAAAATGACTCGTTGAAGAGTCAGGCTTTTATGTCCAAAGATGCCATCACAATAACCTCTGAAATAACTTCAAATATATATCTATATAATATATAAAATGTCATTAAAAGTTAATAAGCGGGTTTGATACGTTTATTGTCCTTCATTTCAAACACGCTGAGATTGCAAAAGATTTTTTTTTTTTTTTTCAAGAGAAACATCTTAAAATTTCAGGCAAGCGTTTCAGAGAAAAGGGCAGATTTTTTTTTTTAATATATTATATTTTTTTTTCCTACAAAAAAATTAAGTTAAATATTAATATTAAAAGTTAATTAACCATTTAATTTTAATATGACTAATGTGCTTTTTCCGTTATTGTTGCGTATCGGTCCACTTTTTTTCATTGGAACGCTTACACTTGGAATAATTAATAAGCAGCAATGACGAAAAAAGCACACTGGAATTAATTAATCATAACATCATCTTAAATGGAGTATTATAAATATTGTCTGTGGACTAAAAAAAGTAATTAAAATGACATGTATTAATTATATTTCTTAATCGCAATTTGATTCTTATTATCTTACTTTAAATTATTGTTAGATTCAACATAATTCATCATAGCTTGTGGACTTCAGCCACAAGTAAAATCTAGGAGGGGTGATTGGCAAGATCCCGGAGACTCTTAATTCTCTCCCTGCCTACCACCCTACAAACCTTGAAAGAACGTCTGCACACAATGCTTGATGGGAAATTTACAATGGAAAAAAAATTGCTGTTAAATGTTTTAGGTAGAAAAATAACAGCAATTTTTTTCCATGATAAATTTCATATGAAGTATGAACAATCAAACAGTGTAAAAAGTTAGCAGAGCGTGGTTTCGATCCACGGACCTCTGGGTTATGGGCCCAGCACGCTTCCACTGCGCCACTCTGCTCGATATTTGCTGGAGAACTCTAGCTGGTAATTATGTAACAAGTGAGAGAAAGTGATACGAAACTGCTAGTAGCACTTGGTTTTTAACTTGGTTATGCGTGTCATGTCAGAAAGTAGCTTGGGAGCTGAAGTCGCCATGCAGGTGCACATGAAAATAAATTGTCTCACTTTCTTGGAAATGCAACATTCCCTGGATCAAATCTTCATTCGACAATTGTATACGAGTGGGAAAAGTACTGGGAGCTCGCTATAATTTCAACCAGTTCCTTATTGTTTTATTGTATTATTTTTGTTACATATATAATTTAGCAATTTAATTATTGAACCTTGAGAAAATTTCTAGTAAAAAAAAAAAGTAAAATCTTCTCCGCGTTAAATTTTATTGCTTTTATTTGATACTGGATGGAAAAAATCATCACATCATTATTATATTAACAGTAACATTATTTCCAAGGAAATTCAATTGTAAACTTTCGATTATATAAAAATTACCTCTCGATGACAAGCACGAGGCAAATAAAATAAACCTTTCGACTTTTCCGCGAACCTTAAACAATTAAGGATGACTCAAAAATGGGAAATGTTTCTGAAAATCCATTAACGAATATGTTTTTTCAATCTTTTGAAATCTCTTTTCAATTTATTTTTTTATGTCACAGTTATCGATTCATTCTATTATAGCACTAATATAGATTGTAATGTAATAATATATTATTATGTAATATATTACATACGCAAACACTTACAAGAAATAAAACAATTTTTGTATCAAATCAACATAATGAACAATCTGCATGCATGACATTTTTTTATTGCAGGAATTAATAGAATTAATAATAATAATTAATGCAGGAATTAATATAGAGGGTGCCAAATTATGATATTCACATTTTTGTCATTTTTTTTTTTTTTTACTCCAGGATCTATTTTTAAAAAAATGATTGAAACTTCAATCACGCCCCCTATAGAGGCGTCAAAAGGTGTTATGGCCCTATCTTTTATTAATGACCCAGTGGGGGCCAACAGAACTTGCAAAACCCTTCAATTTTTTAAAAATAGTTTTGTGACTTAAAAAAATCATTACAGTGACATAATTTGGCACCCTTTATTAATTTTTGCAACAAAAAATTGTTATTCAGGTTGTTTATTGCAAAGAAATCGATATGGCAAAACAAATTTAGTAAAATGCAAAGAGATTAATTAATACGTTACAATAATATCAAAAATCGTGTCAAAAATAATTTTTATTTCAAACTGCACATCTTGTGTTTACATTTTAATCAATGGACCAAGCTCTTTATAAAATACTGTTCTCTGTATATTAATTGTAGCTCCACAGGTAACTTTAGACCAACATCTCATACAAAGTGTGGTCTTTTCTGACTGTCATTAGGTCATTACTTTAATGAGTGGGAGGGCATACACAGAAGTGAAATTAACAAAATGCAAGCAAATTGTCGACGGCAACTCGCGGCGAGAAGTCGTGGTTATTTACGGACCGACGTAACTCGTATCTGGAGGCAGCGGGGCGCAATCCCCCGCTAATAGTAGAGGACAAAGGACCGCCCGCGCGCCTCGATGCAACGTAACATTCGTAATAGCGTATTATTAGATTTTTTAGAACATCTGGGTGTTATGTGTGCAGTATGCTTATAATAGAATATTTCATAATGTATTAATAACGTAACTGCTGTTACTGCAGAGATGGGGGTACAAATTGTTGCGATTTCCAGCAAGTGCGTAATATGTTGTTATTATTATTTTAAAGTTATTATATATTGTTATTAAAATTAATTATACAAAAATATGGGTAAAAAAATCTATGAAATAATATAATAAAATGTTTTAATATATATATATTTTTTTTTGCTCTTTTAATATTATATAGATTTCTTAGCTATTAAGAGGAGACTTTTAAAATAACTTAAATAATCTGGCAAAACGAAACAAAGTAATAATTATTATAAAATGAAATCTATCGAGGGAATTCTTTGGAATGTCATATTATAGGTTGCAAAAAAAAAAAAAAAAAAAAAAAAAAAAAAAAAAAAGTTTTACGTGTAGTGTGAAGAAGTCCGTTCGCTTCGAATGTTTTATTTTTGCCTATCTATAAAAAAGTTTTTTATCATCAATTAATTTTTAGTTAAAAGAATAATATATAGAGAATAATATTAAAAGGAAATTAAAAAAGTATTTTGAAATTTTTAAACCCCAATTTCGTGCAGAATATAAATTCAAGAAATTGTATAAAAATCCCCCTAGGAATCATTCTTTCGTGAGTAAAGTTATTTACGACTTTTATATAATAATATAAGCTCTCAAGTAACATAATGTGCATTGAAATTCAAGCGTAAATTTATATATTCCATACAATCGAATGTTATAAAAATGTTATTTTAAAAATTTTCACGATCGATCGAGCTACATATTAAATATTATGTGCTACCGTAATGAGTCTTAACGACCTGTCTTATGAACCTGAAAATATATTTTGACTGTAGGAAACGAATGAATGCAGAATTTTGAATTTCAAGAAATATTAATACTACATCGTCTATATCTTAATTATTACAATTATTATAAAAAACAATCTCATTCAATGAGTCATTTCCTTGCCTCATCTCTATAATGATTGCTTCAGTCACTTCCCCTTTGTGTGGTGTGTGTGGTGTGAACTAACGTATGATAATATGCAGTAATATATCAACGTGCTGATTTTAACAAATTTTCGGCGATCAGATTGTCAAAATAATAAAAAAATTAATGAGAAATACGTAAACTTGTTTCACGTGATATAAATCAATTTTGATTGGTATAGAAATTGACAATGGCAATTTTATACCATGGGCAAACTTCCTCTACAGGCTAATTGTCTCTCTCTCTCTCTCTCTCTCTCTCTCTCTCTCTCTCTCTCTCTCTCTCTCTCTCTCTCTCTCTCTCTCTCTCTCTCTCTCTCTCTCTCTCTCTCTCTCTCTCTCTCTCTCTCTCTCTCTCTCTCTCTCTCTCTCTCTCTCTCTCTCTCTCTCTCTCTCTCTCTCTCTCTCTCTCTCTCTCTCTCTCTCTCTCTGTCCCAGTAAGCTTTGCTAAAGATGAGTTGAATAAACTTTTACTTTTGAATTATATATACTGGCAAAACAAAGTATATAAGTATTGCCACTAAATAAGAATGCCATGGACGTATATACTGTATATACACCTTGGGACAGCAGGAACTTTACCTCTGCCTCATTTGGGGGCACTGCAACTCCAAGAGACAAAGATATACAGATTTACAATGGAGTATCGACCTCATTTTTTTTATTGCAGAAATGGATAGAGGGTGCAAAGTTATGCTAACCTGATTTTTTTAAGATTTTTTAGAGCCCGGGAAGTATTTTTAAAAAATTATTGAAAGTCCTTTTTGTGACGTCACGCGGCGGCAAGTCCTATCTTTTTCTTAAGGAGCGGCGTCTCGTGACGTCACGAAAAGCACTTTCAATAATTTTTTAAAAATAGTTTGCGGGATCTAAAAAATCTAAAAAAAAAAAAAATCAGGGTAGCATAACTTTGCACCCTCTATCCATTTCTGCAATAAAAAAAATTGAGGTCGATACTCTATTTTGGGGGACGTAAGATGTTTACCCAGTTTAAATTCCAAAACATTCAAGTTCACCAGCCACTATAATAGTCTGACTGTGAGTTGCAAAACCTACAAACATAAGGGTAAAGTTCATGTTGTATCAAGCCGTATATATGTATAATACGTTACATGTTGATTCTATTTATATTTGTATATATGTGCACTGTTAAACTTATTATACATACTGGTTTGACTGTTACTTCAATTGTCCAACTCTTGCAAAGTTTTATTGTTCACCTAAGCTAGGTATTGTTGATATAGTAGAATGGTTGAAAATTAAATTTTTTTTAAGTTAGTTGTGGTAGTACAATCAACACTTATATAATTTAAAATTAAATTATACTACGTACATACAAAGATCGTAAAGCTAGTACACGGAGCCAATTCTAAAGAATGCATAAAAATATAGCAAGCTTTATTATTATTAAGCTCCATCTGTAATCAAACGTTCCAAAGTTGACATGGCAGCCCGAGGTCTTTCCTGACCGCTTCTGTCGATGGTCATTACTGTAGTGAGTGGGAGGGCATACACAGAAGTGAAATTTACAAAATGCAAGCAAATTGTCGACTATGACTCGCGGCGAGAAGTCGTGGTTATTTACGGACCGACGTAACTCGTATCTGGAGGCACTGGGGCGCAATCCCCCGCTAATAGTAGAGGACAAAGGACCGCCCGCGCGCCTCGATGCAACGTAACATTCGTTATGTGCAGCGTATTATTAGACCAGGTAGTTATAGAATATTTGATATTGTATAAATAAATAAAGTGTAACACAAGGCTTGTTCGATCATCACTTGTTTAGGTTTTTACCACGTACCAGTCCATACACAGACGACCACAGTAAATCATCAATTTAAATAATCCGTATTTTAATTAACTGACGATATATTATAGTTTTTATTTTTCGATGGTACGCATAATAAGGTAGCAAATTTCAATTCAATAAAAATCTCTATTCAGACAATTAACTAAATTTTATTTCACAAATATACAAAATATTTAAGATGTGTGAGTACTGAGTTTTAGATTTTTTTTTTATAATAATAATATACAGGAGGGTGTCCCAAAGATCTTTAGATTTTTCAAACCCTAATAGCAACCGTTTGGTATTTTTTAATGTTCACTTTATATACATCAAATTAAAGCTCTGAATTTAACATTTTCAAAAATTTGAACAGAAAAAAAATCTGAAAGGTGATGTTTCTTTTTACCCGTTAGAAGGCAAAATGGGAGCTTTTTTCACTTTTTCGTGCATCGTTTTTTGGACGAGGTGTTCCTAGGCATATGGATCGACCTGGGGTCCCACAACATGGGTCCCCAGGTTTGCCAGGTTCCCTGACTTCACTCCCTCAGAATTTTTCCTACGGGGGTATGTGGAGGACAACGTATTCAAAATTCCAGTGTGAGACTCGTTGGAGCTAAAGCAAGGCATCACCACCACGATCCAGTCCACCATGCCTGCCATGCTGCGCAATATGTGGCGTGAGTCCGAGGAGGGACTGAGATGAATGTTTGCTGAGCCACGAACGGAGCCCATTTAGAGAGGCCTTGTTGCAATTGCATTGAAAAAAAATCAACAAGCATAAGAATTGACGCAATCAATTTTTAGGTGCAGGAGCAGTCGTGATTCCAAAAAAAGTGACCATTTTGCTTTCTAACAGTTAAAAAAGAAAAATCACATTTAAAACAAAAAAATCTGTTCACATTTTTGAAAATGTTAAATTCAGAGCTTTAATTTGATGTATATAAAGTGAACATTAAAAAATACTAAACGGTTGCTATTTGGGTTTGAAAAATCTAAAGATTTACACCCTGTATATTGATCATACACTAACGGTGTACATAGTGCATTCGCACTTGATAAACATTTGTTGCATACAAACTACAGTACATATTTTATATAAGTAAAAGTAAATAAATACATATTAAAAATATAATTAAGTACACAATGAAGCTTATTCTTCCGTATTTTCCGCATAGATTTTGTTCTGGCTTGAAAGTTGATAACATGGAAGATAGGACGAGATTTTTTTATGGAATGAAGTAAGAATCACAATATGAGCACATAATATATTCATATTTAAAGGTAAACGCAAAAATATAAAATATGAAAATATGATATATACTCGTATAATATATGGGTCTTTATCTAATATAATTATATATAACATTTTAAGCTTATTCACACTGAAATTGCTTTGCATAAAAATCATAAAATTTATATACTTATTAAATTTCAATTTTTAATAATCATATTAACTGTGTATAATATAAAATTGATTAGAAATTTCTGAACACAGAAAAAAGAAGTGAATTATATAAAACAAGAAATTTAATTACAACTTTGCAAATAACTTTAACTTATTCAAAGATCTTTAACAAACTAGATGCTTGTGTCTTAGAATAAAAAAACATGTGTGAATTATGCATTTTCAATTAAATAAGTAGATGGTTACTCATTTTTATAACATTTACAATATATTTTAATTATTTTATCTATTAAAATTCGATAAATCTATATAATATTTTAATATATAATAATTCATAGAATTAAAACAATTAGAATAAATCATTTGAATAGATAGGCATGCTTTTTTATCCCAAAAAAAGACGTAAGCCATATTACAGGATAATTGTATAATTATAAACCTCAAAAGAGTTTGGAAAGCTTGTGATCTGTGAAATCCATATAATTAAAATAATGAAAAGATGGCTAATCGTAATTTAAAATATTTTAATAAGAAAAATAAAGACCCATGACCGGTTATATTAAGTATAATTAGAACAAGTAAAATAGATTGACTCCTGAACTTCAGATTGTGTATTTAATTCTCACTCTCTTCTAAATTTAGATTGAAACTTTTTCCTCTCTTGTTTCATTGTTACGTACAACAAACTAATTATAAAATAAGAACTCTTAGAGAAGAAAACTAGAGGTAACTTATTGTATGTTTGTTGTTGTCGCTATTTTTGTCCTGTTAACCAACTCTGCGTGGGCAGCACTAAAATTGTGTCCAGTCAGGGGTGACGTGTCCAGACTTGCACCAGCCTGCTGTGAATAAAAGTTACGTCGAGTGACATGACAGGTGGTCTTATTTTAGAATGAATATAATCTGCATGATTTTTATTTTATTGCATCTATTTCAATACAGAACCTCGAGTTTTATAACAATAAAAAAAATTCCATGCAGGGTTTCCATTGGTGATTTTGTACCATTAAATATTATATAAATACCGTGGATCTATATATAGCAGCATAATAATATTACATATTATATTTAATAAACTTGTGTTTTCTTCCATGGAAACTTCTTTAAAATAGAATCCAATAAAAGAACTTGCTTGAAATGATCAAAACAAAAAGGTCCACTTTCTATTTAAGATAAGTTTTTTTATCTTCAAAGCGACCTTATCTATGTAAATTGTAAATGACAATAGAGGCTTCAAGTCAGCTGATTTTTCAGTGTTCCCACCGCCCTATTTAAACTCTAAACCTATATATGTAAAAAAAAAAAGAAAGTGAATTTGTTTTTTTCGCTATAATGGATATGAATCTTAGGGAAAAAAATCCTTTACGGAACGTCGATCCAAACCAAAAGATACAGTGGATAATGCAATATTTATATTTTTTACGTCATGTATAACCGAAAAAAGTTAAAAAAAAACTTTGCTTCATTTTCAAAGTGTAAGATATAATTATACGTATCATAGTGACACAAATGAGCATTGAAAGGCGCACTGACTTGAAGACTCTATATTATTGTTTTTTCCCCATTTAAGATGGATTTTGTTAACGTATTTTACTTCATTAATTGTAGACATTGGTACGTGTCAGATCGTACAGTGTCCAAGTGTACTCCTTCTGACGTCATCAAGATGTGAAGATGTCTACCGCTGCTCTACGCGGTATTCAAATAAGTCAAAACTCCCAGATTCATGCTTGGAGGACATTGTCCAAGGTTCACCACAGTACAATCAAGATACTTCACCCCACGAACAGACATAAATAACCTAGGCTGTAAGACAAGGTTATGACTTATGTCTGAAACATCAGCTGGGTCTTCTGTATAATTTATTAAGTTTAAGAAAACAACGAGATTACGTTTCTGAGAAGTTAGATTTTGTTTACGGCTAATTCGCAAATTTTCATTGAGCTCACGACCTTGATGTTTGCATTCAATGGACGATCACTGCGAAATGGTAAATAACGTAATTTGTATCTATTCAAAACCTTGTCTTCTATACGAAGATGAAATGTCAAGGGCCGGGTCGTTGTGACGTAGTCCCTCCCTGTCAAATAGGCAGCCCATCGAGCAACTGTGTGTGAATTTTTGCATAATGCGCAGGGGCAAGCGAGTTCGTCCAACTTGCCATTCACGTAGCGTTTTCTTTCAAAATAGAATAAGAAGAATTCTCATTATCTAACTAATCAGGCGAGTGTTTTTTCTTCTTTAATTATACAATTAGTTAACTGACAAAACGTACAAAAGTCTTTGAACTGAGAGTGAGTTTTCAGTAATGTTATAAAAACATTTCCTACCTTTTTACAAACTCGTGAATAATATCCGTATTTTTTTTAATGTCTTGTATAAATTTTTATGAAATTCGAGGTAAAAAATGTAACCAAATCAATGACGTATAATTTGAACAATTGTTTTCCTCTTAATCAAATATAAGGAAATCAAGATTCAAATTTGTTTTATTCTTATAATTTGTATAATAATTTCATTTCCCTCAAATGGGTAAATTAATATTAATTGCTTCACTTGCCGAATCCAATAGCACTAATCTTGTAACGTCAAGTCTGGCTGATGCCATGATATTACACAGTAAGTTTGCTTGTCTGCGCCAAATTAGATGAATTATACGTGCAAATTTCAGCATGTGGCGCGTGAATACTACACACTTACAATAATAACTTCCACTTAATGTCATGGTAATTAAAAAGAGCACTGAAATTCAATGTGTGATATTTCTTAGCGATATCGCTGTCGCAACTCTACTCAGCGAATTCGCTTGAAGCATACACATGTATTTATATGGAATAGGTTTTATAGGTTTTGTTGCAACAAATGCTTTAAAATCGTGCCACATCGCCATTCGCCTATATGTATACATACATGTATATTAAGGGTAAACAGGGTGCTAAAATATATATATACACCCTTAAGAGCTTACAGCTCGCGGCGGGGTAATGGTATAAGGTATAGGGAAAAGATGGTGGCCACAGCACACTAAATTTTTAGATGCTGAATTGGTTTCAGTACTTTATGTCAGTACAAAATTGCTCCAGTCAGTACAAAATTTCTCCAGTTTCGTCTTACATTCAGCACTTTTAACCTATAAAACACTTATTCCAAGTACAAATTTGGTACTGAAAAAAGAGAGTCAAAAAAAGTACAAAAAATTGACTCTCTTTTTTCAGTACCAAATTTGTACTTGGATTAAGTGTTTTATAGGTCAAAAGTGCTGGATGTAAGACGAAACTGGAGCAATTTTGTACTGACATAATGTACTGAAAACAATTCAGCATCTAAAAATTTAGTGTGAGTCTGTTACACGTCCCAGCATTTGCTGAGGTGAGACTAAGGGAACCGTGGAAAACTTAAGGCAGGACGGACACCTCTACTTTTTATCAATCGACCAAAGCGATGTTCAAAGCCTATATAGCTGGGAAACCACACACAAGTGCATCACTGCAATGGGTGAAAAGCGAGATGAATTTATCCCATCATGATTTTTACTTGAAATGGTCACGCATCCAAGTACTAACCACTCTCGACGTTGCTTGACTTCGGTTATCTAACGAGAAAATGATAGTTGAAATTTACATATATTTATTGAAATGTACGTGCTACTGGAATTTGTAGATTTCAGTTGTTGTTATTTATTAATAAATGTTGTTATACTGCCTATCTTAAATGAAGTATTAATATCAAACAGAGATTTTTTTTACAAAGAAAACTACATTTAATAAATGTAACAAATGCGTGCATAAATTAAAGATATTTAGAATTCATTCTTACTAAAATAGTAATAATTATAATAATAATAATAAAAATAGAAAATCAGCTTGATATTTTCATTAATGCATGTGCAGAGAACTTCGAGTTACTATAAAATGTGTCATTATTTTTCTTCAGATTTTTTGAAATCTCTAACATCAGCTATAGAAAATACAATCATTTATATTCTCTGACCAAAAACTGATAAAATCAAATAAATTTTCTGATTTTCTGTCATAGGCTTACTACAGCATTTTCCCATTTTTACGTGCTAATTAAATCATACATTTTATTACTATGACATCACAGCATTTTGCACTGTGAACGTTTCAAAATGAGATCGAAAATTTAAGTAAATTGAGAACTGCGAACTTAGACGCCACCATGATGATTTTTTCAGCTTAATTAAATTCTTGCGAAGGGAATTATCAAATAAATTTAACTGCATTATTGCACTTACAGATTTATAAATAATATCAATCTATTTTGTTTTAAGGTTCCCAAAGATGATCGGCTTCCGGAGCCACAAGAGAAGATTATTTCACCCACAAGGTCACTCGGATATCCTTGGCTAAATGCAGGTTTCGACATGCATGATCTTTATTAGTGTAGCTGGTACCTGGAAGATAATTGGGATCATAAAAAGTGTACTAAAAATGCAATTACCAATATTCTTAGAAACAAAGTCTTGGTGAGCGCGTATAAAAAAATTTGAGAGTTTTTGTACAATAGTGCAGTTCTAATTTTTCTCCTATACATTTTTATTGGTATAATAAGGTCTACGAAGAGCCGGGAGGTTAAATTCAGTCACTCAATTGTGGCCAGTACCCTACAATAGGGTTCAGTTGAAGCAAAAATAAAAATAAATACCTTTTAAATACATTGCATCCGCGCGGTAAAAATAAAATTAGCATACATATAATGAATAAAATTTGAATGTGAAATCATATGCTATGACTTGATGATACTGATAATCCTATACTTATTTTTTATTAACATTTACAAAATGATAAATCAAAGCAACATTGATTTAGGTTTTATCAAGATTTTGTTGGCCATCTGATGCAATTCTGTTTACTAACTTTCACGAAAACCATTTTCAAAATTTCAAGGTCCTGCCATTTTGATATAAATTAGCTATAATCCCAAATCTAACGTTGCAGAAAAACTGAGCAGTCATCGTATTGTAAAATTAGAACAAAAAACCCATAAATATTATAGCAACTCTATAACTGTTTCAAAAAGCTAAGTTGTTAACCTTCCTTTTTATCATCTAAATATCTATACAAATTCTGTATAATAGGTAATAAAGGTTATACATATATAAAGACAAAATTGCTTTAAATCATTATGATTTATTGCATTGTATATATATTAATTTGGCAGTCAACGAGGTAGGGATATCAAAGTTTACAGAACGCGAACGACGGGAGCATGGTGGACGACGGGAGCGTGGTGAACAACGGGAGCGTGAACCACGGGGACGACAGTGCGGACCACAGGGGTGTGGTGCACCTTCACGACAGCGGGGGCGGCGTGACGGACTACCACGGGGGCGACCACCACTGGTGCGTGCTTCACAACCACGGCGGGGCTGTGGGTCTGCACGATGGACTGGTGGCTCACGGCATGTGCCACGGGGACGGAGTGCACCACAGGCACCACGGGGGCGACAAGGCCGGGGGCGGCAACAGCGACGGCCAGAAGGCAGGACAGAACGAACTGTGAATACGAACACAGGAGGGTTAGAAATTTTGGAGATCCCAAATAACGTGTTTAAATAAGTAAGTAAGTAAAGTATAAGTACCTTATATAATGTACATGGCATAGAAATTATGAACTCGTAAAATTGTTGATAATTTTTTAGAGTATACAAAAGAATGATGAACCGCTGTACACTCCATTCAAATAAAATTTTCCAATCCGTTCATATTAAAAAATATAGCAGGATCGGACATTTTCATTTAAATGTATTTATCTATTATATATTATTATAAAATAATACGCATAAAAAATAAATTTTAATCACTTTTAAAGATTTTATTGAATGAAATGTACTTCATAAGTTGCAAATAAGTGCGCAAGAAAAATTAATCTTAATTAATGTTACAATACCAGATATCCTGATTTAATTATACCCTATATGTAGTAAATTATTTAAACAATAATTAATAAGAACCTTGAAAACGCTAATTAAAATTGCATCATTTTTGTTATTACCGTTTGAAATTTTTATCAATGACAAGTGTAGGTGGTATTTATGTAACGAAAAATTCATTGATTGAACATCAAAAGAATCTGAAGTAGCCTGCCGTTGACAGCATAACAATGAGACTTTTTTCTCTAACAAACAACCAAGTTATATCAGCGAGGTAAACAAAAGAGTTACGTATCCATTATAAAAATTAATTGCATTTACAGAAAGAAAAGTGGAAGAAAGAAAATGTGTAATTACAATTTTAATTACCGTTAAAAAATAAATATTTTTCAATTTATTTTAATATTGTATTTTGAAATTATATAATGTATATAATATATATTATGCAGTTGAAAAGCAACTGGGAATTAAAACCTGGACCTAAAATTTTCAAGCAAAGTAATGTGTTTTAAATGTTTTAAAATTATATTATATTATCAAGTATTATCATTGATAATACTTGATTTATCATTGGCAAATAAAAAATCAACCCAGAACCTAAAATTTCCAAGTAATAATTCTAAAATAAGAAATTTTGCATCAGTCAAGTTCTTACCAGCTTGAACATGTTGAGATAGGAGTAGTTTCTTGCTCAGGGAGTAGAATGATTGTCGAGCTGATGGAGCTGCTATTTATATTGCTGGTCCAGCAGCGGCCGTGAGATCTGCGAACCGAGAAAGCAGGAGGGGGGATTGAGGCCGCTGTGGACACCTTGACCCATCAACAAGGTCGGAGGTCACCTAAGCGAAATGTACCTGTAGTAATTTACATCGAGTACTGCTTTGAAATGACATCAATTTGAATTGCATCATTGTTTTGTAACCATCCATTCAGACTGTTGTTTTTACATATAGTGTGTCCATTTATTAATAAAAGTGTATAGTAAATAAGTTTTTAAACATATTATACTTTTATATATTCGTATATAGTAAAGTAAAAAAGATACATGATGTTTAATGATAATTGGTTGCATATAATATACAGTATATTATATAGAGCGCATGCAGATATTTTTATCAGATTATAACAATAATGTGCAGAATAGAGCTGCTGATACGAGATCGATAAAGCTCTAAAAGCAATATTTATTAAGGAAACAATTTTGCAGCAGTTTTGAATTTCCCTTATTTATATAAAATGTACTGTATAACATTATATCTTTTAATAGTTTTAATGATACGGGAAACTTATTACTTTGTTATTGTTTGTTATAGTTTATATAATACAGTTTCTAGGTTAAATTGAGGCCTCTATGAGCTATAAGCTCGAGCAGAGGAGATATATTATATCACAGTAACATTAATAGCTATAAATAACAGAACGATTACACAATGGAGTATAATCGACCTCAAAAAATTTTAATGCAGAAATTGATATGCTACTCTGATTTTTTCAGATTTTTTAGAGTCCGGGAATTATTTTTAAAAAATTATTGAAAGTACAGAGAAAGTGACGCCTCGGGACGCCTCTCTTAATAAAAGGATAGGACCTATAACAAAAAGGGGCGTGAAGTTCAAGCCCGACCTTGGCAAAACTTTTTAGCAATATACTTCCCGGGCTCTTAAAAAAAAAAAAAAAAATAAAAAAAATAATACTTCATTGTTCATAAGTTTGAGTTAGTCTGCATCAGGAGAAAAAATTTATTTGTTTATATTTATTCGTGCACTTTACTTTATACAAAATGAATATAATCTGTCCAGCTTTGTACCACCATGTGTGAACATGGTCTATATTTCGCTATGTATACCGATGTGTTTATATTAAAGTTGTTCAATAATTTCTTCCTAATTTTAAGTCTTAAACGCTAACGACGTGTTACAGTAAGAACCCGTTTCCATTAATTGATAATCTGACAACCATTAATAAACCCTTTCATAAAAAAAAAAAAATAAATAATAAATAAAAAAAGTTTTAGTTAATGAATCTAACAACATGTTATTGTAAATATATTCACAAAATAGATGTTCATTAATAAACACAACTAGTTATTTTATTTTAAATAAATACACAATATAGAATTAATTATAATTTAAAATAATCTATTGAAAAATTATATATTAAAATTATTATGAACCAATCTTACAAAAAAAAATGCCTTTATTAACCTCTGTAAGCACTTCCGTCTTGATTAGAAATAACGAAATTATGAATTGAACTTGACCTATAGTGCGGAAAATAAAGACAAAATATCAGCATAATTGAGCGTTTTTTTTTTTTTTAATTAAATCGTTGCTTGAAGAAAGAAAACTGTCATGTTTTATTACAATATAATATAAGCTACTTTGCAAAAATGATTTTGTTGACTGGATAATTATATGCATAGATACAAATTGGCGGTCACAAATATGGCACATAGTACTTTTTTGACATGACAAAATTTTCTTAAATTACTCAAAAGATACATAATTATGAAATAAAATATCAATACAAAAATTCTTTAAAATGATTTTATCTAAAATAATGTAGTAATTTCATCTTCTTAACGACATTACTTCTAAAATAATGTAGTAATTTCATCTTCTTAACGACATTACTTCTCGAGATACACTTTCAAATATACCCACACAGGGCGCGGCGCGAATTAAAGGCTCTCGCGCTAATATATGCATGTTCACCTTGCAACCACAGTGAAGAAAGCTTCCTATTAAAAACTGCATAGTGAAATACAAGCAAGTCTTAAATTATAATTTTATATTATTTTATTGGTAATTGTTAAATATTAATTAATTATTCGAGTAATTAATATAATATCAGCTATTTGAAAGTATAGCTAGACCATGCAATTAGTATCCACGTGCATATATCACTAATCCATCCTGGCCGTGACAACATGTTATTGTATAAAAGCAATATCCAACAGCATCTGTTGCAGAATTTTTATTTCTATTTGCATACATTGGTGGTCATACGGCGCGCTTCATAAGAGCTGCGCGCGTGGTGCATAATTTGTCTCCCCCTTCTATATTGATATTAATAATAAAATCACTGTATATAACATTTACAAATAGATCGGTGAACAATCTAAAATTAGAGCCTGCTGAAATTTGTGATACCATTGTGTTATACTAATAAATTGCGATTATGAAGTTATTATGTACAACATAATTAGGTAATTATCTCGTAATTCTATTTGCGAGCGTCAACCGGTTTCTTGCGGACTGTATGGCTGATGCAAGCGAGCGTCACACGTGCAGGAAACCTTGATCAAATTGTGACATTCATTGCAAATAAATTAACATTTGATTTGCAAGATTGTAGGTGTTGAATGTATTTTCTAATAGTTAAGAAACAGATATAGACGCCCTATAGTATAGGAACTAATCCTACATGGTCGCGCGTAATCTTATTATTAGGTCTTGTTCGTAAACTCTACGTACCCGTGCGATGTAAACTTTATTCAAATGAAAATGTCCAATCCGGATATAATTTAACATGACTGGATCGAACAATTTCATTCGCAAGGAGGGTACTGTGAAGCAAATTTACGGAAAAAAAATGACCCTGCACTTCTTGCTCCACCCTCGGAGCTGGTGTAAGAAAGTGTACACCATGTTTATTCTGGGCAGGGTTTATGGAAACATCTGTTGGTCTTAATACGGATGGCAATGGAATTGTAGAAATTAAAAAAAGAAATTCTGGCTTCATCACTGTGATAATTAGTAAAATTCACAGGTTAATTTGTGAACTCTCAATTAATCAAAAAGTTTATTTTGCTTGCTGGCTTCATTATTGTTTGCTTATTGATTCAACTTCAGCCAATATTCACGTTTAATTTTACATTATGTGTGCAAAACTTAATTAATTTTATTATAAGTTTCATTTTATATTAAATTATTATACATCTCCCATTTAACCTCGATCCATTGAATCACCAAGATTTCAATTTAATTTGCAAAAATACCGTCAGAAATATAGTCACTCCATCATCTCACTTCCTGTTTTTGTAAGTGAAGATTTTTGCTTTTCTCCTATGTTATTACATACTAAGCATCACAGATATGACCCGCTAACTTTACAGATCATATCGACCGTCCGCTAACGATCTCTCGCGGGTGATAATGACGCCTCCCCCGAGACACTGCTGGCTTCTGAAGGAAGAATTAATCAGCTGGAAACCGGAGACCACGATCCAAGTTTAATGAACCATAATTACTTCTAAGAAAATCACTTACGCAGTTTGGGTGTTGCCAACGTGTTGTAATAATTTTGTAGTGATTTTAGTTTTGTTTCTAAATTAATAATTTATCACATGAATATATATTTTTTATTTATTTTTATTATATAGGTGTAAATTTGAAGCTTTTGTACGTAATAATTCAACTCTGAGACATTTTTCTTGCATGAAGGGGGATTATGTTTGATTATGTTGGATTATGACACGAAACCTCACTTAAAAATCAACTATCGCGATTTTGAAAACTCACCCGTTTGTTTTGTTCAATTTTTCATTCCGAGTAAAAGATATTTAACTTGGGCTATTTTCTTTTCATTACTTTGAAAAAAATAATCCATGCATCAAATTAAACACATTTTATATATATATATATATATATATATATATATTGTGAGGTAGGATGTACAAATCAGCGTTTCATGCCAGTTATATGCCTTGCATGTTATTATTTTGTTATTATTTTAAACAAAATTGGAGCATTTTTTTTTTAAAATCGATATGCGTGATTGTCTTGGAAGTAACAAAACAAACAACAACACTTCCGAGATCTCGATTGACCTTGTCGTCCAAATAATCCACCGCGCAGATCAACCTTGACGGCAAGCAGATTTTATGATACAAGTTTTCAACTAATACAGCAGTTCATTGCACGGCTGATTTGTTTTAAAAAAGCTATTATATTCTCCCTAATAATATGAATTATGCTATAAATAGTAAATACAGTTAAATGTATCTACACATAAAATGTATAAAGGTGTACAAATGTGTAATATAAACATAATATGTGCACAAATAAATATTAAAAATGTGTAAATGAACAATATTAAAATTATTGAAAATGCAGAAACTTGTGTATCCATATTTTAAAAATGCTTTACATTTCTTTATGTATCATTGCAGTGGAACATTGAAGGACAAAGGACAATATTGCTTAGTGAACTGCAGGGCGGAGATTTGCATGCCCGTCATTGCATGCCCGTCATTGCATGCATGGTGGTGACCGGGACCTCGAGGTAGCGACTGCACCGGTGGTGTCCTTTATATATACATTGCACTTGGGGAGGGATCATCGGATCCCGGAGGGCTGCGCTAGCTTCTAACATGAAAACTCTTATGAAAATATGATCTGCATTTTAAATAAGTTATTTAAGATTCAAAATTTTAATTTTTATAATTTATTATTATTTATGTATTAAATTTGATTATTTTTCATTCATGACCTACCTAAAGTTGTCACTGCAAAGTAGCTTGTAGAGGTTAGTGAGTCCACGAAAATGTTTATTTCTTGGAAATGGTTTGATTCTGTGAGCCCCTTTAAAGTTATTACGTTATAACACGTATTCTGTATTTCCTGTGTTAATTAATATTAATTAAGCTCCATTTACATAATTTGTGAGTAACTAGCGAATGAACGAAACTTATTATGTAAAATATGAAGCGTTAAACATTAACCAATACGAGAGAACTGGATCAATAATTTTTTATACATTTATTTCAAACTTCAATAAGGTTGTTACATTTCTTGAGGCGACATTTATAGTATACAGACGTTTATTAAATAAATCAACAGGTAGACTCAGAGGTGCGATGTAAATTTAGCACTGAAAATTATACCCACCAAACAAAGCTGGCAGCTGAGGTCAACCAGGTGACAAAAGTCGTTTTAATTTGCAATTGGGTCATCGTAGTGTTGGCCGTGACCAAACCAGCAATATCTGGTGTGTAGCAAAGTACATTCGCTTTCAATATACTCACGAGGGGTCTCTAGAGGCAAGGCTGATCGCTAATAATATTCCCTTTATAATCACTGTGCAGGTGTGCTCTTTAATTTCCCTAAATTTAAATTTCAGAATTCGAAAATTTATTCAATTAAAGAAGCTTTTCAGTATAGATCACTTAAATAATTCAATAATAAATACACTTTTAATTAAATAATATTAAATTCAAACATTTAAAATACAAGCATTGAATAAAATTAAATTACACTAAATAATTGTATGACATGACTATATATGTGTAATAATAAATGCATATTATTATACACTAAACTTACAACATTCAACTAAATAATTTAAAATTTCCAATAATTTACATGCACCTTCCTTAGAATTTTTTAATTTTATAATTTATAATAAATGCAATATAATATATAATGAGGGTATCCACATATATAGAGACTATACATGTTATAGTCTCAAGTACAACTGTGAAATATCTTTGGTGAGTTTGGTGCTTTGCTGATATCTGCACATCCTTTCCACTGCATATACATCTATAACTATATATTTATTTATTTATTTTTAAACCTGTTAAGTGAGAGTTCACATTTGGCCGTGCGGAGTAATTCGCTGGTGATTTATATCGTCATTTTGTTTCTAAACCGAAGCTCAACCGGAAACTTAATTATGTAATCTCCCGCAGATAATATCCGCGTATGCTGCCATACAGTGATGTTCTAGTAAAAGCAAAATAGCATTGTAATAGACGGTTCCTTCCGTCTTATCACAGCGCTCGGCTGCTCCCTTGTTTATAAAAAAAATGCACGTCCTCCAATGCCTTATTGCTCGGCCTATTTATTTTCTTTTCAGAATGTTAGATTTTCTATGGACACAGAGGGAGAAGGAGATAGACCAAGCCAGGCGTAGACAGGCATGCATATGTGATAATAAATGTAAAACTGTGGCTGAGCTCTGTGATAAGACGGAAGAATGAGTCGAACTTTGTACCGTCATGCTCTTTGTTGCCTGCTTTTTCAAGAACATCTCTGACGTCACTTCCTTTTTAGAAACGAACTATTTCCAGACCTAGCCGTTGTCATTATGTCAACGTAACCTCTCGCTTCAAAGACTGTTTGTAATTTTGTATAAAGAAGATTTTATTAACTTTAAATTACAAAGTTCCTTTTTTATTATATTAAATATATCCTCATCACTTTTATGTTTTATGTGGTAGTAATATTAGTAATGCATTTTATGAGTCTGAGATTTTTTTTTTTTTTACCCATAAACTGAATTATATATTTTTTTAAATTCTTTAATCAATCGTGTTGTTCACAGATGAATTTCATGTCAAAAATTATCCTATAATTAAAAAAAATACCACAATTTGATTATTGAACCATGACAATAGATTATTGAACCATCTATCTTCTGAACCATATATCTTCTGGTATTAAATAAATATTTCATCTTAATTAAAACTTCCCTCACAATTTGTGTTCACTCAAGCTAGCGGTGATATCTCCACCTACTTTCTTTGATTAACTTTTTCTTCGCACAAATTCCCCCCGCTGCCATGACAACACCATTGTATGGATGCCCACACTGTTTAATTTGTTATCTGTTGAATTGTGTTCTTTATTGGATAAATGACAAACAATTAGACAAGTTACTAATTGATTTCAGATGTTATATAAACAAAACAATTGAACATGCGGGGTTTTTTATCGTACGCTTAGACGCTTAGAAGAACTATGAGATGTTTATTTTACGTCAAAAGTTGACTGATTGGTCATAACAGTTGACAATATACAAGGAAATCATAATACCGTAAAAATATTCTGTGAAAATAAGCCCTGTTGCAGCTAAATAAAACAAACGAGCATCGAATTTGTGCAATAACCCGGCTGTGTACATTATGTATAATTTGGGTGTTCTTTCACATATTATATTATACTCATTGCAGGCGATACGTTCCGTGTCCATGCAGCACTGTACATGAAATAAAAATAGTGTAGATAAAAGCGAATTGTTTGTTTAATTCTTGCTAAATTTTCATCAGTAAACCTTGTTTATATTCCTAAGGTAAAATTTAATGATGACAAATCTTCGCGGGCTGCCTCTTCCCAGCGAGGTCATCAAAGGTCAAGTCAAGGTCAATGAGCACCGCGTGTCGTAACTCGCAAATTTAATGCGAATCAAGTTTTTTATCATTAAGTTTTTTTTTTTCAAATAGATACCTGTGAATTTGGAGGGCATGCCATGAATAACAAAGAAAATGTGAATTATAAATATATCAATTTAAGTACTATAACAATAGACAATAATGGTTGCATTTTTTATTTCATAATTAGAAAATATACATTAAATTGAGCTTTTCTGAATTTTTTCAGATTTTTTGGAGTGCGGGAACTAATTTTAAAAAAATACTTAAAACGTCTGAATTTGGGTGGTACACCTGATGGGACAACCGTGACGTCATCGACAGCCAATCACAGCAGCCGTGACATCATCAACAGCCAATCACAGCACGACAAATGACGTCACGGTTGTCCCATCAGGTGTACCACCCAAATTCAGACATTTTAAATATTTTTTTTAAAATTAGTTCCCGCACTCCAAAAAATCTGAAAATATTCAGAAAAGCTCAATTTAATGTATATTTTCTAATTATGAAATAAAAAAATGCAACCATTATTGTCTATTATATTTAAATAATTATTTATAAAATGTTTTATTTTGACAGATATTATCTAATTTGTTAAAAACTTTGAACTGGCCATGTTATAGAGCAGTGGGTCAAATATTATCATAATTGTAAAAAAGTTACATAAAATTGCTTGCAAGGTGTTCATAAAGAATGCAGTTTTATAAAACATTAACCCACTATAAACATTTTAAATTTACTAGTTTTAAACTATAATATAGTTTCTAGTAAATTCTTAACAAATGGAATATAAATTAAATAATAGTGACATATTCAATGTATCTGATTTAATATAACTGCCATGATAAAAAATATAAAACAATTATGTAATGTTAATTATCATTGTTCTATATATTCTTTGTTGATGGTATCATGGTCAAGTATTGTTAATTTCATTCAGGTTTTTAAATGTTTGTTTTTCCTCGCGATCCTGGGCAAAATAATGCATTCATGATCTACATTGAAGTGCATTGTGTAACAAGGCCACTTATTTTATGGTTAATGGAATCAATTGATGTAATGTTCTTGTGTACTTGCATGCATGTGAAAGTTAGTACGATGCAAGGTTAAACAGACCATAAGATCTATATTCCTATATCCCAACAAGGAAATATAGTTCTTCGATGACTTCAACGTCACTTCCCCTCCCTGTCGACTAAAATCTGATGAAAACATTGAAAACAATTTCTTCTTCCTGACTATACTACAGGCAGATACATCACGGAATGTTATATAATATTTATTTTGTTAGCGAGTTAGATTGTTTGTTTCTTTTGTCGTTACATATGATATTTTATCAATCATATTATATTTATAATGTTTCCGTGCGGAAAAAAAAAAATGTATATTATATAATCTGATATTCTTCGTGGAATTGATTAAACTAAAAAGCTTTTGTTCAAAACATTCAAAAGAATCCAAGACGTTTGATTTTACTTGTTTCCGTAAAACGCGCCTCCACTATTTTATAAAATTTACGTCAAAGCATTTCGAATTTCGAAGCAGGAAGGAAAAAATTCAATTTATTTCTGGAGTTGTTCAGAAATTGACAACGTAGTTTGGAGCATAAATAATGTAAGGGAATTTCATAACATATTTAGTATTTTAAATTGTACACTCCAGTAATTAATAAATGTCCACCGTGGGGTAAGGCAACTTATTGAACGCCAACGTGAAGCGAGGTACACTCCTCGTCTCTGAAAATTTCCCTTCTGCAACCTTGTTAATCACCATGCCCCGTAAAAATAACACAGGACACTGTGATTAACCAAGCTGCAGAAGGGAACTTTTCAGATGCGAAGAGTGTACATAACTCCAGGGTCAAGATAACTTTAGTAGTAAACAAGTCACCTATCACGTCATAGTGGTCATCATGAATGTTAATTCAGTTTCATGTTTAGTAATCAGTGAGGCCCGTCGTTAAAAAACTTTTACCAATAACTGAGGACATTATAAACACGATAAAAAGACTTAATTATTAAATGTGACTGACTTTAAGCGTACATATATAGTATAATAAAAATAAAAAAATATGGAAAATATAAGCATCGTGCGATTAAAGCCTCATCGATCATTCTATATCATAGCTTCGAACCATAAAGCATTTTGCTGTATTGGGCAAGTTAATTTTAATACACTAAGTAAAAAAAAAAAAAGTTAATAAAGAAAAAAACATAAAAAAATATTTGTTACTCAAAATTACTTCATTTTCGTGTGAAATATATTAATATACTTTTAGTAAGAACCAAAACTGACAGGCACACAGATGCAAAAAAAAACGTGAAAAAAAGGGGGCAATCTCTATGAACATTTTGATTCAGGCTGATGATCTACATCTAAAAAACGTGAACTGCAGTACTCAGACATTATATACATGACGAACAATGACTTGGTGATGCAAGCACATTGCTGGAGCAGACACAGGGTTTCATGTGTGTTGGGCAAGGGTCACCTGCCCCTCTGGAGTGTGACGTCACAGTTTCACCATGTGTTGTTGACTCCGTGTGATGTCCAACCAAATGTAGGCCAGTCGTATCTTCACCTTCATAATATCTCCATTGTCTTCTCACTTGTAATCGTCAATTTCATTCAATCACAAAGCGCGCCTTGACAATGACAGGAGTAAAATCTTCAATGGTAAATTGCTTCGGGCAGATAATGAAGAACTTTGGTAGAAGGATATCATAAGTTTTTTTACTCGTGTTTAAGGATGTCTATAATTAATACAACAAAAATTAAAGTTTTACGGTAACCTTTGAATTTTAAAAAAAAATAAAATAAAAATAAATACTGTAATTTTAGTTCACCTTATAACAAAAAAAGTAATTAAAAGTACTCAATTTTGTAGTTTGATAAAAAAAAAACTACATGCATACAAGGTCTATCAAAATTCATTGTACAGTACATTTCTATTTTCTAGGTATCATGGACAAATTTATCCCAATATCTCATGTTCTATTTTTTTAAGAATTAATTGGTTATATTTATCTATATTCAAGTAAATTTAAAAAATAACTGAAAACGTGTGCATATAATACAAAGCCAAGACATATACTTTGTCTCATTTCCTTTACAACACCATTGTTCCTTCTCCCCACAAAAGATACTCGAATCTCCCAACAACACACGGTCTATATTGCCAAAGATCACACGTGACAATATAATTAATCAAAAGACTAAAGAACATATTTTTACTACGCTGCTGATGCAACACACCTTACACACGCCGTGAATTTCGCACGCGCCGCTCGCACCATTGTGCGCGGTAACCGGACCCTCTCGGCTCGGATGTCGTGCGCGCGTGGGGCCGCTTGGGTCGCCGACCGCCCGCGACGTAGTGATAAGACGTGGAGACGATATTCTGATTGTAACTACTGGTTATCTGGTGTCATCGTTAACCGGTCACTGATCTGCGTAAATTACCCACAGGAAGATGTGGTGCAGGCAAAAAAAGTATCAAGCTCTTTTAATTGACCTTCTAAGGGATTAATTATGAAATTATTGATTGATGGTGTTGTAAATTTTGAAATTTTAGCAGCAAATTCTCAGTTGTTCCCCTGCATTTTTATTGAAAGAAAAGAAATTTGACAAATGCTGATTTGTTCGTAAATACACAAATAATAATCAAGAACCAGGTTTTCCTTGTGTCTTTTACAGAACGTTCATCTGATTAAGAATCATGATTCGACTATACATTTACGAACAGACTGATTGTGCTGTATCTTTTTCCATGTGAAGTTTTAATGTTCTTGCTAATATGTTATATGACTATTTTATGATTTTTAAAAATCAGCAGTTCATACAAAAAATAGTTCCAAATTATTAAATCGCATTAAGAACTACTATTAATACCAAGCATAAAAAAATAAGCAATATTTAGATGTCATAATTATGTAAAAAGGAAATTCCTAAATTTGAATACTACGCGTAAAAATTTGTATGTAGTGTGTAAATAGAATTACGCCGTCCTTTAATTGCCATGGTGCTACATTGCATAAAGAGTATAAAAATTCATTTTATATTATACATGCACTTACAGCTCATGGTTTGCTATTGTTGAAAACATAATATTGAATAACCTTTATCGAGTAAACGTGTCCCATGCTAATTAAAGTCAATAATTAGGTGAGTGTGACTCGGGCGCACGTGAACAGATCAGCGTTGTTTAATTGCTGATTGACACGTGCAAGGCAGCACGAGTCACGTGGAAAGAAGCCGCAGCAAACGTCGCTCCATCACGTTCCGCCTTTGTGCACTTAATTAACGGAGTAACTTGCTGGCTTGATCAACACGTGATATATAATATATCAAATCAGTCTTTTGGTATTCCAAACTATCCTAATAAATTTAAAGACTCCTATTTTCCAGAAAAATATTTTTTCGACTTTTTTTTTATGTAAAATATTATATCCTTATTTCGGAAATAAAAGAAAGGCAAGTGTAGAAAAACTGCTGTATTTACTTTCACCGTTCAGTTTTTATAAAATGTATTCTTCTTCTTTTTTTTTTTTTTTTTTTTTTTACTTTTTTATCTTTGTTTACGCAGATAAAGTGTGGTTTTTAGGCTTAGTTTTTGTACAATGTTATAAGCGATAATTTTTTGTATTTAAAGTTTAAATAGCGTTATTAATTGAGTTCATTTGAAAACTGAGTGAAGATAGATATGATAATTTCATAATTTCACTTTTTAAACTGAAAATATCAAATTTTTTAAACATTTGTGAATTTTCGTCAAAACTGGCTATGGTACTGAAAAGCACGAAGAATCAGAAGAAAAATATAAACAAATATCATGTTTTTAAAAAATGCAATCTTGTGTTTCTATTTGTACGGATAAAAATAAATTTTATCCAAGAGTTTTGTAGATTTCATATTATAATTATTTTTTTAATATATTATGCATGGATTTGCATGGTGTTATATTTTGAGGGAACTCGATTGACGAGTATTATAAGATTTATTATATAATATATTATAGTGCAGGAAGAAGTTTTCAATGTTTCTGGCCGGATAAGCTATGTCAAACATACATTAAAAACAGTTTCATGCATGAATATTATTGTGAGAGTTTTGTAATAAAATTAGGAAATATTTCATGCACTCAATAAAATACATACATATTATACAATATCAAAAATGTAAATAAAATAAATATAACCACTCCCTGCTAAAAATAAAATTAATTTTGAAAAGACAACATAATTATGATTGTCTCATACGAATTTATAACGGTGCCTTTATAACCAATATCTATTGTAAGGGTCGTAAGCTCTACGCTACTTGAACTTGGTTTAAATATTGATGGAGCTTACGGCCTTAAGTATAATGTAAATAAAAATGCGGGATTTAAGAGAGTATAATATAATAATTGTAATATAAATAGTGAGTTTAAACCTTTCTTTTTTATTCTGTCAAAGCTGCTTTAAAAAAAATATGCACATAGCCTTTTGACGTGTATACGTCTTGACTATGCATAATTACTTTATACCTGTTATTGAAAATAAATATATAAATGCATTTGGAATTGGTCAAATATAATAATTTAATTTACTGACATTTGAAGGCAGTTTTGGGAGCACTAAGGCTATAAACGGTCATCAAAATGCAGCAATAAAATGGCTAAAAAATTGATGTATTTTTTAAAAATAACTTTTAAATGGTATATAAAACAGTATATCAACCCTCGTCCGGAATAATGAATAATCTGCCTGCTAAAATTAATATGCAATAATAATTAGCTATCTGCTACACCAGGTGAGTGTCATGGAATTAAAAGGTTTAAAGGTAAAGCAGATAGCTAATAATTGCACATGAATTTTGATAGGCAGATAGCTTATTATTCCGGACGATATTATACTATAGTATGCGAGTCAAACTACTTCATTAAACCATGCAACTGTATTTATATATAAGTTATAAATGTTAAACATTATATAAATATGCATATGGACGTCATGCGTGTGCGAATATATTACTATGAAGTGGGAAAATAATATTATATATATAAAGTAATATGACACTTCATAATCATTTTTGCAAAGTATTGAATAGGAATTTTCCACTAGCAAGTGTTGATGCAAATAATTTAGAACTCTCATCAGTTCTGTTGTATCACAAAATATTTCCATTCAAATTCATATTTAGATTAAATAAGTCCTTTTTTTAAATTGACTGAAAAACAATTTATTCGTCATTGCAGATTCGCTTTTATGCATAGCTCTTTTATTATAAACAAACCAAAGACATAAGGTATAAAATATTATTTGCCTTTGCTCCTAAATGCATATTATATATAATTATTGGCAGATTTGGAATCATCAAGGCGCAACATTTGAAGATTAGAGTAATTCATAGTGAGTCCATGAAATTATAATTATATATTATTATAAAATTATAATGCAGTCACGTGCATTACAATAAAATGCATACAATGTGAACTATTTGTTTTATATATTTTACATACCTCTACACTAATTAACTGCAGAAGTAGCATTGTGAGTAGTTTTGTTATGACCGATAAAATATATGGAAGGTACCGCTGCCGCTGCGCGTTGCCAAGCAACCGCTCAACTACGCTCGTTGCAGGGCCACCACCCCTTCTCACTATATAAGGCTATGGAAGTGAGGGTTGTTCATCAGTTCTAACTAAACATGGAACAGCAACAAGTTATAGTAGTTGAGTTAAGGGGAGCAGCTCGCTTCCGTGCAGTTGTTCACCGCGTGATCCGCGCTCGAGCTTCACCTGCCAGCGATGACAGTGGTGATGAACCCGAGGAATCGGAGGAGGAAAGACCCCCTAGGAGGTCACATATTCGCCGACACCACCGCCGACACACCGAGGACGAGGTCTCTGAAGAAGAGAGACCAACCAGGCTGCACACCCGCCGCCCTGTACATCACCGAAGGAGACCCCGCTCGCACCACGATGTAAATTCCAGTGATGACTCATCCACAGTAAACTCTCCAATGCTAATGTGTCATAAAGTTCATGGCACCTCGTCAGGTGGATCCAGCAGCTCGTCAAGTGGGGCAAGTAACACGTCCAGTAGTACACCTCAAAGCCCATCTTCAGCACACATGGAGGATTCTCCACGTTCCTCGTCTCGGTGGTCACCCTCCGCCCTCAAGAAAGCTCTCCAATCGCTAAGTCTGAACGCACTGCTCCTGCCAGACAGTGGTAAGAGTGGTAAAAAGACAAAACGCATCCTTCGTTCTCCCGTGGCTTACACGTACGTCCGTGGATTGTCCGGCCTACCTACCCAGCGAGTACCGCTCAAACAGACCGCGGGACGTACATGGCCGCCGTGCTATCCACCCACAGCCGAATTGTGTTGTCTGCAAAGAGCGGCCGCGCTCCGAGCACTCTGCCTCGACCGTTGAGTGAAAAGACTTTGAGATATGGAGGAGTGCCTTGAGTGTTCGCCGTCACCTGAAACTGCTGGTATGAACTTATTTTTGTGACTGACAAAAAAAATATTGTACATAAATATGGTAGATGTTAGAACATCTGGAGGATTATATTTGCATTAAACGTAAGTTTAAAATTGGTAAAAGTCTGTATTTGTTATGTTAACATATTTTGACAGATTTGAACAATTTTAAAAATGTCCAAATGTTTATGGATCTTTCTTTGAATTAACAACTAGCACTATCTATGTCTACCACTGCAACATACCAAACGACCTTGTGATAATTGTCAATAAGTTAATTATTAAATGTGATAGTATAATAAAATGTTATTAAATTATATTTTGTGACTATTCTTCCTATGTTAGATGAAACCTTTGCACGTATTTTTAATATTATTATGATATATAAGGAAAAGATATTTTTTTTATGTATAAAAAAATAAATAGAATATATTAAATATTTTATTAATTTAAAATTACTGTTAGATTTTATATTATAGCAATAATTATCAAATATACTAAATTTGATCTATAATTTATATATTTTGGTAGTTTTATATAATATATATATAAAAAAATGTAAATTACAAGTTAAATATACATAAACAGAAAATACAACAGAAAAAATATGGAATTTATTAAAAGGCAATTTTAGTATTAATAATTAATAACTTAATATGCAACTTTGGAGTTATTAGTAATTCTGAATAATAAATATGTTATAGAAATTTATTGAGTTCAAAATATTTCATTCAAAAATAATAAAAATACAGGATTTTTAATTCAAGAGTAAACGTAGGACTCTCATAGGCAGCCATTATAACTTTAAAGAGGTAAACTGCAAGCTAATCAATAATAAATCAATTTAACAATCAATTTAATTTAATCAATTATGTAGCGTAACAAAATCACTGGATCAATTAATGAACGATGAAGCAATACAAGATGTATCATAACATGACGTCATATGCATGTGACACAAGCTATGTAATTATTTAATAAGATTTAATTTATAATAAATTTACTAGATACAATATAATTGAGTATTGAACTCAAAATTTTTTTTATTGCAAAAATAGATAGAGGGTGCAAAGTTATGCCACTCTGATTTTTTTCAGATTTTTTTGAGCCCAGGAAGTATACAGCCAATAAATTTTGCCGAAGTCGGGTTTGAACCGGCCCTCACCACTTTTAGGTCCTATCCTTTTATTAGAAGAGGCATCTAGAGGCGTCTCTTTCTCTGTAACTTCATGCAATATTTTTGAAAAAATAATTCCCGGACTCTAAAAAGTCTGAAAAAAAAATATCAATGCAGCATAACTTTGCACCCTCTATCCATTTCTGCAATAAAAAGAATTGAGGTTGATACTCTATTATGCATATTACTGAAAATAGCATTCTTTGCTGCAAATAATTATTATTCAAGAAGCATTGAATATTTTAATAGATCTCTTCGTAAATACACACACAATCAGAAAATAATCAATTATTAGATGATCCTTATGTTCCCTGTATAGAAGGTCCATCTGATTATATATGTTCATGAATTGATTATGCTTTTACGAACATATACCTATTGTAATGCTGTCGTCTTCTTTTGAACACTATAAAAAGTAATATTAATAATACACTATATTTGCCAAGAAAAAGCTTTTGCACTGAACACAAACAACTTTATCATAGACTTTCATCATCAATTAACTAAGTATATTATATACTACACCCACTTAAAATTAAAAAATATATTTTAAAAAATAACCATGACAGGATCGAGCTAATTAAAAGGAAGTTAGCATAAATTTTAACTTAAAAAGTTTAGTAAACTATATTCAGTATTAATTTATTAATATAATTTCACATCAAATTTTCAAAAAAAAAAATGAACAGTAGTGGTAATGTTATTATTTTATTTATCGCTAATGGACGTTATTATTAATTGCACTGACAGTTATAAATAAATAAATCAATTCAATAGTATTTTAAAGCTAAATTAAGATGAAAATTTATAATAATACTAGGGGTGGGGTGTAAACTCGCGCTTACGCTCGTTTGCTTTCAAGTCTTTTAAATAATTTTGTCAATCATACGTTGCCATCTATATAAGTATTCAGTACGTGATATCATAACGGTGTTTTAATGCAAAATGGATAACCTACATGAAAATTATTTATTGCAGAAATGAATTGAAGGCACCAAATTATGCTACCAAATTATGCTACCAAATTATGCTACTCTGATTTTCTCCAGGGTTTTTTTTTTTTTTTTTTTTGAAACCCACAACTATTTTTAAATAATTATTAAATGTGCTGCCACGCCCCCTGGAGGCGTCAACAGGCGTTTCTGTCCTATTCTTTTTAATAACGATTCAGGGGTGCCAACTTAAATTACAGAACATTCAATAAGTATTTAAAAATAGTTGCAGGATTCATAAGAATCTAAAAAAATTCAGAGTAGAGGTGGAGCGCCGCGTAGCGTTGTGCATTGACCGGTTCTCGTTAGATCACCGAAGTCAGGCTACGTCAAGCGTGGTTAATAATTGGATGAGTGACCATTTCAAGTATAAAAATACGCCGCTCCCTCCCTGGGATAAATTCGTGTTGACGCAGTTGTTAGGCCCCTACTATTTTATTATTATTAATATTTATTTTATTTCATTTAATAATTTTTTTAAGGAGTTTGGGCAGATTCGAGTTAATTATTTTCTTAGCGTCCGGTTGTGATCGAGCGAGCAAGGCAGTGGGCTTACTCCGGACACTGCCCATCTTCAACACAAAGAGGTGGCCAGTTGTGATTAAACCTCGTAATGCTATGATGAACCGAACGCGAAATGCTCCTGAAAGTAGGCCACCCCAACCTACATGCCCCTGAAAGTATGCAACCCGCATTAATTACACCTTAATTTGATAACCCCCCTAGACCTAATTGGGAGATGATGCGAGCATTATTTACGAAGATATTCGTTTTTATATAAAGTTATTATAAGTTACCCCTAAAGGTAGGCAACCTTCACTTACATGCCCCTGAAAGTATGCAACCTCAACCTACATGCCCCTGAAAGTATGCAACCCGCATTACTTTCACCTTAATTTTATAACCCCCCTAGACCTAATTGGGAGTAAATCCGAGCATTATTTACGAAAATAATCAATTTTATATAAAGTTATAATAATTAAGTCACACCTGAAAGTAGTTTGCTTGGAACGTGCTACCATGGCATCTCCATCTATGGGAAGAGTATCCAACTTCTGAATGTCTACAATATCTGTGATCACGTGATTCCATTTGCAAACGGCCACCATCTTGAAACTATGTTACGCACGTATGCGCGCACTTGCGCGGATATTCGCATGCGCATTTTCGCGGACCAATCTTCGCGCGATCGAATTTCGCATCACTGCACCGAGCAGTCAGTTCCCCTTTCGCAACGTTGCCTCTAAACAGAAGCAGCCAATGGGATGGCAGCGGTCACACAAAGAAAGTTAATGATTTCTGTGGTCACGTGATTCCATTTGCGGGCAGCCACCGTCCAAAACGTCTCGTAACTTTTTGCCTTGCATCTTAACGTATCCGAAAACCCAGATGAGAAGACGCGAAAACACGAACTCGGAGATTGATCAGCTTTCCCGCGGAGGCACACCACCCGGGGAAAATCCGCCCCCGTCCCCCGCCCCCAAACGCGGACCTTAGTGCACGTCACCCTCCCCCGACGGCCCCCACCGACGACCCCCCCAGAAGGTCTCGTCGAGTTCCGAAGGGGGGAAGGGGTCTGTCAAGCCGATCTGGCGTCCGCCATATGAAAAGCATTGGAAATTTGGGGTTTTCAAAGTGCTTCTTAATATATAAGACTATATATATAATAGCTATAAGAGACGGTAATTTCTGAATATATATATATATATATATATATATATATATATATATATATATATATATATTATATATATATATATTATATATAAAAAAATACATACCAAAAGAGCAATAAAAAAGGGGCTTAAGTTTTGTTGAAATATTTTATTTGATGATATACTGTATACTGTATATTTTAACAGCCTAATACTAGGGTATTAATTCATGTGTAGCTTGTTGCTACGATATATCAACATTTAGAGTAGACTATTAGCAAAAGTAGCACCCACGCAGACTCCATTGATGTAATTTCTTGTGGAAGGTCCGTGCCGCGTGCACATGGAGGGGGAGGGGGGACTGCTTAAACGAAATTCTCCCAAAGAAAATATAAATATCAGATATTATATTTTAAATCTGTTTTTAGTCATAGAAAGATGTTATATCCATCATATGAAGTTTTTATTAATTAATTCCAATGTGCTTTTTTCCGTCATCGGTACGTATCATAAAAATTCAATCATAAATGTTAGAAAGAAAAGAGCGACTTGACCAGGTTCACTCTTTTCTTTCAAACGTTTATACTTGGATTTGTATGATACGTACCGATGACGGAAAAAAGCACATTGAAATTAACAGTTAACATAATGCACCGTGTAAAATGTTATGGTTTAATCCGAGGCTAAAGCAACGAACATTTTTTAACTCTTGTAAAAGTTAGGAGGATTTAAATAATTAATTTAAAATATCCATTTCAAAACTTATAGTATGAAAAGAAAATCGTTAAATCCTAAAGGCTAATAAGTTGGTTATAAAATTTCAAATATATTTGAACAAGATATATTTACTATTACTTCATGAACTTTAAAAAGAACTTCATTATCTATAATACTCATTCGTCCAGCCAGCTGCAATAGACGATGTATAGATTTGCAGTTTCAGAAAATTGAGATTAGCACAAATTAGCATTCAGGCGTGTTAATTGCAATTACAAGTTCAAAAGCTTTACCATAAAAAGGATATGCACATCAGTTATTATATATCTATATTTTTTTTTTTTTTAGATTTTTGTAATACCTTTAAAATCGTACTAAAAAAAAGCTCTGATGTCACAGTCATGTAAATATTTAACACACAACTTAGGAAAAGATTTTACATTAATATTACAAAGCAGTTGTATATATGCCGTCAATTTTAAGGATACATGTTTTTAATTTAAAAAGTAAAAAACTAAAACAAAATTTGACGAAGCATAATAGCAAGAGGACTTCTATCCAAATATACAATAAAAAAAAAATCATGCAGGTTGTCCATTTTACTCGAATTGCTATTTTTGTTTAACAATAGTAAGTAATAATAATTGTTGCCATGTACATCATTACATCAACACATAGTGAAGGTACTTTTACATCAGTACGCGAATGAAACCTCTTAATAATGTTATTACGCAGGTACATTGGCCGGCATGGAGCATCATAATTCATAGCAACTCGGTGTTTAACGACAAAACATTGTTCTCCTGCTGTTATTGTTATTAAGTCTTTGCACTGGACGTAAATTTGTTACGGTGGCTGCTTTGATCCAATAACAATACATAATTATTTAAGCGCGTAGACAAAGCTTGCGCGGTTGATGCCCACGCCCCTCTGCATTTGACAGCTCAGTTGCTAGAAGGTTTACTTTTCTGTAAACTATATTAACAAATTGAACCTTCATGTTGGTACAATAAAAATGTTATTGAAATGTCAGCTGAAAAATATTTTAGTGAAATATTAATGATTTAATCTGACCCGTATAAGAAGTCTTCAAATTATTTTATCTTTTTACCCTAAAAAATTGTTTTTAATATTTATAACAATTTTTGTTATAAATAATGAATTCAATATTTAATATCAATAAATTTTGAGCAGTATATAGGATTCATCTCAATGAAACTTCTGAAGTTACTTTGAATTCTTTGGCTTTTCTTTTGAGAAGGTTTTGACGAACCGTCAATATATAATAATAAAATTGTAAATGTATTTATATTTAAACATTTTAAATTTAATTAAATATTATTTCAACTTCTCCATTTTCATTAACTCTATATTTTGTTCCATTTCTCGGTGAATATTTTAGTAGTATAAATTTTTAGTAAGACTTCCACAGATATTGGACACGATTCACCAAGAGTTATCCAGTTAACCACCAGCTTCTTTCACTGCCAAGTACAATACGATTGGCCCTGTTTTGTACTCTCTCATGTAATTTATTTATATTTGTAGCAGATAAGGATTAATCGATGTAAAATACAGTAACTTTCAAGAGCAACGTTACGAAAAATCATAATATAATATATGAAAAGATTTTGTACCAGGTTCCAGTAAGTCTTGTGGGGGCTCCCGAACCCCCCCCCCCTCCCTCTCTCCCACAGTTTGCTTAGAGATTCGACCACTGCATGTAGTGAAGGCGCTGAACAGTAGTAAGTATCAGAAATATAAAAAGGGGTTCTGAAACTCCCAAACTCGCACTGTATTGTAATTTCAAGTTGACATATTCCAAATATTCCAATTGCCCCAAAATACCAACCAACCAACCATCAAGTTGACATTTAAGTTGTAATTTGACGCTAAAAGTTAATATTTTTTTAGAATATATAAATATATATTAACAGGATAAACAATTAACAAGTGTATGTCTGTGTATCTGTGGCAATTAACAGTTTGTTCCATATTAACATTATTATTTCAAAGTGTTGGCTGCCACTCAGTGCCACCCACGTTCATCCTCTGGAAACGTGTGTTGATCATCACGCGACGCCACAATTAACCCACTGTTAATTGCCGTATATTAATTTATTTTTCTCGTACAACAATAGAAGCTACTGCTATAACGTGCGGTGCTCTCACGCGGCGTGGCGTTTCTTTTGAAGAGTGTTGTAGTGACGTCACAAATGTTATTAGTTCAAACTTTTGTTGATTTTTTAACCTTCTTATTTTGTCTCGTACGAAGTTTCAAAAATAGCATTGCGATATTTCCAAATTCAGGCCAAATACATAAACATAATTATATGATTCACGAAAGAGTTAACCAGAGAGTTACCCAGATTTCTCAATAATTAAGCCGTGGTTAGTGCCAGTCTAATTTAACAATATTAAAAGTAGTTAGTGAGAAGCCTGCATTTTAACTCCTTTCGTGAATCGCGTTCAATGGACAACATACATGAAAAAATTTTATTGCATAAATGAATAGAAGGTACCAAATTATGCTACTCTGAATCAGATTTTTTTTGAGACCCAGAACTATTTTTAAATAATTATTGAAAGTGCGGCCACGCCCCCTGGAGGCGTCAATAGGCGTCCAGTCTCCATCCTTTTTATTAAGGCTGCAGTGGTGCCAACTGAAATCACAGGAATTTCAATAATGGACAACATACATGAAAAAATTTTATTGCAGAAATGAATAGAGGGTACCAAATTATGCTACTCTGAAATTTTTCAGATTTTTTTGAGACCCAAGAACTATTTTTAAATAATTATTGCAAGTGCGGCCACGCCCCCTGGAGGCGTCAATAGGCGTCCAGTCTCCATCCTTTTTATTAAGAATTCAGGGGTGCCAACTGAAATCACTGGACTTTCAATAATTATTTAAAAATAGTTCCGGGACTCAAAAAAATCTGAAAAAATTCAGAGTAGCATAATTTGGTACCCCCTATTCATTTCTGCAATAATTTTTTTTCATGTATGTTGTCCATTATTTAAAAATAGTTCCTGGTTTCAAAAAAACCTGAAAAAATTCAGAGTAGCATAATTTGGTACCATCTATTCATATCTGCAGTAAATTTTTTTGATGTATGTTGTCCAATGGAATTTTCAAGTACATATTGGGTGATATGGATGGACCTCAGAACCCCCCGGAGAATGAACTCTTGTGATTTTCTCCCTTAGTCCGATTGTCAGTCCGTTGTTTACATCTTAAGGTATCTCGTGACCGTTGCTATGGTGACCTACCAAACGTACGTCTCACGTGCTCTCCGTGTGATGTCTGCCTGCTGTTCCGCATGGTGTTGAGTTAATGAAGCTACTATTTATCAATTCATCAACATGGATAAGTCATCATTGCTGCACGAAGACTATGAGAGTAAACAAGCTATTTTTCTTCTCAGCTGAACCCTAGCTGTCATGTGTACATATAATTATAATATAGTATACAGTATATTTATAAATCCATACCAGAATTCACCAGTTTGTGACTCAAAGAACTATGGAAACCTCAGTCAGGATGGTCGGTAACTGATGAAGGCTACCTTCAATCACTTCTACGATGCCCGAGTATGGGTCATGTTCTTTAACTATCGCCATGCATGTATAAAAATCCGGTGGGCTATAGGGATCGAACTCACGATTTTCCGATTAAGAATTAGATGCCATCGAATCAAGCGTCCGGATACGTTTCTGAGATGACCATGCGAAACACAGAAAATATCCACAATGTATTATTAGAGAAAAGTAATTGTAAATACTTATACTTCTGTTGTATTCTGAGACTTTGGCAGAGAAGATAAAACCTCTATTTTAAATCTCTTTGTATGATTCCAGCTTTGAAATGAGACTAAGGGCACGGCTTTCTCAACTCTACTATTGAGAAGGCCGTGCCTAGGGACGTTATTTTTTTCTGGAAGTAACTGTACATTATTTTTTATCAAACCCTAATTGGGTATTTTATTAACTAATTGTTATCTAACTCTAAAACCCCGAAATTTCCGAAACCCTAACTTGAGCATTTCACGGGCTCTTCCGGAACGGGGCTGGACACCGCCTATAGCAATCCATCCCGGCATTTGCGTGTGATTGAAGGAAACATGAAAGTTTCAGCCAGGATGGACGCTACAACTTTTGTCAATTAAACGGAAGTGCAATGATTGAAAGCCAGGGAACCACAAGGTGGAAAAGCGCAATGATTTACCGCTGTGGGTGGGAAACGTGATTTTTTTTAAATGGTCACCCATCTAACTGCTAATTACGATCAGCGTTGCTTGACTTCGGTGATCTGAAAAGACCCGGTGAAACGCAGTAAATAATGCACTGCGCCACACCTCCCACATTATACATTCAATCAATTTTTCTTTTTCTCTGAGCAGAAACTTCCTCTGTCATCTGCAGCCAGTGACACAAATCATTTGCAAGTTAATTGTTAATTAAACAAATTGGAGAACACTTTGATTATTATTATCATTGTTCATTACTAATGGTCTTTGATCAATCACCTGCAAAATTCAATCAACCCGACATGAGGTCACTGAACTTTCATTTCCGTTGCATATTTTTCCAGCACTTCATTTTCAATATAGACGATGTGATGGTAGTCGCCGCAGTACAGAGAGTAATGAGTTAATGCTTTTTATAAACAACGAAAGTGTTCGCTTGCTGTGTCGTGAAAGCACTCTGCATGTCACAATTTTTTTTACTACACCACCGCAAACTTCATCGAGTTAGACTTTTTGTATTGAAGCATTTCACAGGTGTTTAAAGTTAGGGATATTTTTTTATTTACTGCACGAATCGATAAAAAGCAATGTCATTTTATGAAAAATCATTCTGTCTAAATTGTAATTTCAAATGTACAGTACAACAAACTAATATTTAATTTATAATTTTTGCTGTGACGAATTTACTTCTTCGTCAAAATTTATTAAATTTAAAATTTGCTCATGAATTTCTTTGCAACAATAAATTCAAGCGTGCATTTCTTTGACGCAGAACTGTTTAAAAAAATATCGTTAATTTTTCATTTTTTGTTCAATTTCATATATAATATATATACACATATATATTATATAATAATAATTAATATACATATATTATATTATATAATTATTATACACATATCTTTTGAGTTGATTGCGATTAGAGTGTGTATAGTTTGGAATTTTGCCACCAGGTTGCGAGGTGAGTGACCTAAGCAAGTAATTAACGAAGACTTAATTAAATCAGCGCTGCTGGACGTAAGTGATAAAAACTCCCCTAGCTTTTTGTCAGGCTATGCATTAGTGAAATCCTATTAACATGCTGATGGGCTTTCAGCAGCTGAAATTCTCACAAGCTCAAACTCAATTTCATATCAATTATCAATTTATCAATAACATTTATAACATTTTCGGACTTAACGTAGAAACAAAAATATTTGTAACAAACAATGCTTTAATGAGCAAAGATAATCGTAAGTTATTGTTTTTTTCACTCATCCTAACTTAAAACAAGCTGCTACAGGTTGCAAAGGCTGGTACTCGATAAGAAGTGGAAAAAAAAAAAAAAAAAAAAAAAATTGTTTTAGTGAAACAATATATTATGATGTGATGTTGCAAACCGAATTTTTAGTTGTGTCAACTTCTCTTATCTAATAAATTTTGATAATGCTCTTTGCGTGATTTTTAAAAGTTATTTTAACGTTATGTCTACGTTACAACAGAGTATCTTAAAAAAATTAAGTGCTGTCTCCGTAAATCAAATCAATATTTTAATGTTATGTTATATGGTTTAGCAGCCCACGAAGATTGGAACGAATGAAGCCCCTGTAAGGTTTGCAACTCTTCGAGCACTTATGCTTTGCGGGTTGCGTCGTGAGTCCTCACAATTTAAAGCGGCGCCTACGGAAAATTAATTTATTAATCGGCAACCAAAAAAAGTATTATTTCTAAATGTGTAATGTGAAAGTGAAACACATTAACAATCCATGGAAAGATTTAAGGTACGTGCTGAGCGTATTAAACTACAAGCCCAGTTCAAGAATGAAGTATGCTATTGGCGGAAGGCGAACCATAAAATCCAGTGAGCATTGGATGCATATATAAAAACTCAATTAAAAAGTATAATTAAAAAGAACTGAAAAAAAATATATATCTTAATATTTGGTAATGATGAAATGGGAAACAAGAGTTATTTAAATAATAAATTAATTCGTCATTTGCATATAATTTAGTCTATTTAATGACGCATCAAGCATACAGGGAGTTTGGCAGACAGCTGCAGCGTTTGGTGACGTCATTGTGATGCAACAGCCGGACACGCATACGGTAGTGACGGCTCAGCAAGACGTCCTCAGCAGGAAATATCAGTGCTTTGATTTTTATATTTTGTACCTATGAAATCAAGACATATCATTGAAAAACTTTACCAACAAAACTATTATACTCTCTAGATGTTTTACTATTTGAAAATTATTTGTTTCATATAATTATTAATTATGAGTCATAGAAACTAAAACATCTAAATTTATATATTAAATTATAATGTCATTTGCTGATAAGAATAAGCCAATCATTAATCTTCATTTTTGTGTCCATGTCTGAAAATAAATAATCACCATAGCAACTTTCATTATTAACTAAGATATTTTAACAATTAAGGGGGTGCATTAAAAACAACAATCATATATAGATTTATTCCGGGTTAAATTGAACACTAAATATAGTACTATAGTTAGGGGTTAAATAATTATGATACTAAATAATCTAAATATATTGACTAAATCGGTGCTAATGTATCTTCTGTAATAATATCAATAACCAATTTAGTCTACATTTTGTATTACTGTACCAGTGCCCAGGTTTAGTGCCATGTTAAGTATTTTTTTTTATTTTTTTTTACAAGGATACCCCCCTTAGAGCTTACAGCTCGCGGTAGGGAACGGATGATGGCCCCGGCCTGTTACGCGTCCCAGCATTTGCTGAGGTGAGACTGAGGGAACCGTGGAAAACCTCAGTCAGGACGGACACCTCTACTTTCTATCAATGGCAATTGAAGAAAAATACAGGATTAATTGTCTTAATTCCTTTATGAATGCCACCCAAAATGTATAATAATCTTAATACATTCATTTCAGCATCTTTGATTGTTTTGGGTTCAAATTTATTTAAAGGGACATCGTGATTTGTACCAGAGATTTTATACATTCATATTAAATCTCTCTTTTTGTACCGTACTATATACCCATGCACATGCATGTTGTTTAATACTTGCAGTTAAAAACATAATGCAAGAAAAAATTATTTTAATATTAGAGTACTGTTATTTATTAGAACAAAAAATAAATCAAGAGTCAATAATGCGATGAAACTTTCATATGAACAGTTTACTTAATAATCAGAAATTTTTATATAAAGTTCTATTTTTTAGTTGAATAAGATTGTAGAAAATGATGTACTGTATACCTACTGCAAAACAACATACATATTTATATTAAAATTATGTACTGTAAAATTTCAACCTTGACATTAATAGTAAAGAAATGAAAATGATGGCGTCTTTTTTTTTTTTTTTTGTAAAGGTAACGTTATTATTAAAATCAAATTATCTTTGGAAAATATTTTACAAACCAGAAAGAACTAAATATAGTACATAATGTACTGTGTAGTCCTACAATCGCAATTTAATATCCACACAAAAGTTCGTACGAAAAAGACACACACAATAAAGTGTTTTTTCGCGAGGAGTTAAAAAAAAAATCAATTTTGTTGAACTCATTTTTAGTCGAGCAAGGAATAAGTCGGTCAAATCCATAAATATAAATACCGGCGTGTTCTTAAATGTATACAAACAATGCAGCTAAATAAAACTCAGGAACACGTAATGCAATTATCTGGTTTTAATTATTGAACGGTTCAATGCTTGATTCTGTAACAACTGAAAATACCAAAACATAATTATAAATAATACAATGTGCATCATTCAAAAGTAGCCCTAATTTAAAAAAAAAAAATACTATGATTTGCTTCAAAATATTTTACGTCGCATTGATAACTGGGCTGCATGGTGGAAACCTAATCGATGTGTGATGAGATGATGTTATTGATCACATCTTTGTGACAAGAGAAAACAATAATGCTATTATATAATAAAATAAAATTGAAAAATAATTTCTAAAATTTCATTTTTTGAACAACATATAAATTTTTTTCATTTATTTATAAAAACGAAACAAAATTACCTGATTTAAAAAAATGTTCCTAACAGTTTTAACTTCATGAGCTCTCGAAGATACCTTGAAGCTCTCAATCAATCAACTATGAATAATTATAAAATTTCAAGAAATATGTTAATTAAAGATTAAGGAGGACAGGAATGTGTATGTTGGGGAAGCTCCATTGTCTGAGACTATATAACAACCACGTATAATTGATTGATATTGAATTAGTTACAGGACCGATGTCTCTTAACACCAGTTTTAATAAACTAAATTTACCTGCCGAGATACCTTCTTGGGATGCATGTAAGGTGAATTAAAGTAGTGGTATTAAAAGAAGAAGTCTTCCTTACGGAAAGACGATTAGTAAAGATGACAAACGGCGGCTTTCGGCTTTCGATCTGTCACCAAGAGTGCGAGTAAAAAATTAGAGAATTATTGGATTGTATAGAGATTCTGTAGATAGAGTTTTTAGATAGAAAAGAAAAAGAAGGTATTAATTTGAAGAATATGTAAGCATTAAAGGAATACAGGATGAAAGATTTCAGGAGCGACATAGGATAACATCAACAACCACGTGTATAAGGAGCAACTCGATCAGCTGGCGGCTTCTTTGTGTGCACGCGCTGTCCCCCGTGACGTCATCTCAACAATGTCACACGTGCCTTGTCCGCCGCCAGCCACCCTTTGTCAAGACGTCGTCTGTCACCTAGACCGCTGCCCGCCACCTTGTTTGTCCGATTTACATGCACGTACTCTGTACTTGGTGCCAGCACTACGCACCAAATTTAGGGACCGGCTGCTTATCAAGGTCAATTATGATGTTACACCCAAAACAGTAATTATCATAAAATAAATTTAGATAGTTAATACTTCAAGTAAATTATCAGTTAATTATAATACGTTTTGACTTATCTATATCGATATTATATATCATGAAGAGTGCATGCAGTGTTAATTGACATAATGTGTTAATTTTGCAAACTTAACTTTAATCTCAAGTCAGAAACATCTTTATTTTTATACTTTTGTTAGAATATATGATTTTTTGCACTTTTTTTAATCTTTGTTCGTATACAATCACTAGATACATTCGTAATTAAATTTTAATTTTTAAAAACAATGTGAACCAACGATTTGCAAAAAAAAAAAAAAAAAACATCGTCGATTAAATGCTATAATTCATGTTTGTATAGAGAAGCAATTATTATTTTCTGATGCTGAAGGCACTTATTTGTTTTCTGTACTATTTATATCAATATGCTTTTAACTTAATTAGCAATGCAAATAGCACATTTTTAGAGTCAAATATTCAAAACTCGCATAATGAGGAATTTGTATGCGTGAATCTGATTGGCTTAATCGAAAGAGGGGGCTGAGAAATACATGTGTGAATTTTATGCGAATTTTTTGAGCACTGCAAGTATGCTCAAATGCATATTTAAAAGATGCACTTTACCTGGAGGCGATGGCGCATCGCCAGTGACGTCATCGCTATGTCAGGTTCGGTTCACTATAGATATGCATACCTGTACGCACCTGCATAACAGGTAGCCAATCAAAAACAATCTAGCCAAAATTCAAAATTTCAAATGCCTAGCTTATGAGTTTTAAAACTTAAAAAATGCACATTATTCCATATACGCGTACTGTAAAAACACACTGGGAGATAAGTAATATTACAAACGTACCTTTCATCATATTTAAATAACAGAAATTGTTTCGCAAATAGTTTCATTTAATTGAAGAGAAGATGCAATCGATGCAATATCAAGTCCTGCCACCAACTTTTCTGTTTAAATTATTGGCGCGTCATGCATCAATCAGCCAATAAAAATGTGTAAATTTATCATACTGGACTCCTTCCGTATCTGCTGATTATCTATTGAATTATTTTATTAAACCTAAAACTGAGCCTCTTTTCTTATCTACGAAGATAGTAGGATGCCGTAGGATTCAATATTTAACTTTATTAAGACCCTTGAATCATAATTTATCAATGTCTTTTCAACCCCCTGTTTGCTGCTGCTAAAACCATTAGTGGAATGATTGAAATATAAATACAGTTTTAATTTCGATTATCCTAGCATGGGCGTCTGTGGCCTAGTGGAAGTACACTTGTCATCCACGCAGAAGTTTTAGGTTCAAATCCCCTCTGGGTCATTTTATATTTTTAGTAGCACGAGGAAGTTTATTTCACATTTTTAATGCAGACGGGGTAAAATTGTTTTGTTTTTTATGATTTGTTATTAATTTTTCTATCATTGTATGACACGCTTTTTTTTTTTTTGCAAAGTTTTTGAAGTGCGTATTTATATGGAAAAGTGTGACTTATAATAATATAATATAATTATATTGTAAGAAATAATAATATTATTTTACCCCGTCTGCATTAAAAATGTGAAATAAACTTCCTCGTGCTACTAAAAATATAAAATGACCCAGAGGGGATTTGAACCTAAAACTTCTGCGTGGATGACAAGTGTACTGCCACTAGGCCACAGACGCCCATGCTAGAATAATCGAAATTAAAACTGTATTTATTTTTCAATCATTCCACTAATGGTTTTAGCAGCAGCAAATAGGGGGTTGAAAAGACATTTAAAAATTATGATTCAAGGGTCTTAATAAAGTTAAATATGAATCCTACGGCATCCTACTATCTTCGTAGATAAGAAAAGAGACTCAGTTTTAGGTTTAATATAATAATTCAATAGATATTCAGCAGATACGGAAGGAGTCCAGTATGATAAATTTACACATTTTCATTGGCTGATTGCTGCTAACGGCGCCAATCATCATTTAAAAAGAGAGTGTGGTGGAAGGACTTGATATTGCATCTTCTCTTCAATAAAATGAAACTATTTGAGAAACAATTTCTAATATTTAAATATGATGAAAGGTATGTTTGTAATATTACTTATCTCCCAGTGTGTTTTTACAGTACGCGTACATGGAATAATGTGCATTTTTTAAGTTTTAAAACTCATCCACTTCGATCAGGCTAGGCATTTGAAATTTTGAATTTTGGCTAGATTGTTTTTGATTGGCTACCTGTTATGCAGGTGAGTACAGGTATGCATATCTATAGTGAACCGAACCTGACATTTCGATGACATGGCGGTAGGCGATGGCTTCCAGGTGAAATGCATCTTTTAAAACTGCATTTATACAAAGTTACAGTGCTCAAAAAATTCGCATAAAATTCACACCTGCATTTCAGCACCTCCTCTTTCGTTTCCGCCACTTAAAATCGGCCGTGCAGCCAACCCATTATGTTGATTCATATTATTTTAAACTTCAAATATAATTATTATAATATACTTGCGGTTTTTTAATAGCAAAGTTTATAGTGTAAAGGCTCGACCGTAATCAAATTATCGAAATAAGTTTAATTTGCAAGTTTGTAGTTGAATTTAGGACTTAAAAATCTTAATAATTAACTAAAATAATACAATTATACACATAATTATGTCACATATACTTACAAAATATACATAATTATATGTATAGCACAGAAATAATGTATAATTAATTATAAATAATGTATAAATTAGTTCTGTATATCTAGAGCTATTTTTACCGTGAGTCGGATATTTGTGGACGCCTTTATTTAAATATAACTCGGCCCGTATTGACAAATAATACTTATTTATATAATTATTTTCTGTTGACCAGAATGAATTATTTAATTATTTTTATACATAAATACATTGCTGAAACAGGATTAGAATTGCTAAATACGATGTATGATGGATATTTTATATATTATATAATAATATATGTATATTAATAGACCACTTGCAAAAACCTATTTAGCAAAAAGTAAACAAACTCGTCTACCCAGCGCATTGTTGTTGTTGATTATGTGTGTCCATTTCGCTTCTACATTGGACCTTATGGTAATTTTACGATTTTCACATACAGATTTCAATATATGACAAATGTAGAATTGTAAAAATGAATATGTCACCAGAATCTGCAGTTTTTGGCCATTTATGCCCCTAAAATGTGCATCGGAAGAAGTTTTCTTTATTTCAATATTGGTAATTTTCATACGATACCAAATCAGCCAATTGCATGGGATAAGATACGTAACTAAGCAAGCTCCAGTTTTTTTTATTTTAACTGTTGCAATAATAAACAAACTAGCCATGTAACCCAGCTTGCTTGATGTGAGAGAAGTATCACATTAATATGTGGGGTTAGAACTGCCCCAAGCTGGACCACCCAACTCAGGACGCTCTACCCTACATGCGACAATAATATTTAAATTATTTATAGTATTTTTAATATGCAATGACATGCTTATTTATTAAAATTATATAACTTAATATATAGTACACTCAATATTTAAAGTGATATCAATTGAAAATAAGTATATATATTTATATGCGCAAATTGAAATCCAATGTTTTCTCAAAATATTAAAAATATTTTAAAATTAGAGAGCTGGAAAAAATAATGTTTTTCCTTTCAAAATTAAATAAATAATTTCACAGATCGGTTTACTCAAGCTTTTATTACTTGTTGTCTCCGTACAATGTACGTATATCTACTGTAGCTTTTAAAGGTTAATTTTGATACAGAGCCCAGCGTAAACGTTTAATAGATTATCGACCCCAAATTTTTTATTGAAAAAATGAATAGAGGGTGCAAAGCTATGCCACTCTGATTTTTTTTTTTCTGATCTTTAGAGGCCGTGAAGAATTGCTAAAAAGTTTTGGCGAGGTCGGGTTTGAACCCGCCGACCTCATTTTTTAAGTCGATATTCATTAAAAAATTAATAAGTATTGAGTGGGAAATTTTCGCTATTTTAATTTAATAAGTAATTATTATGTATCATTTTATAATTTATTATCAGCAGAAAGGTTATATAGGTGGTTAAAAAAATCTACAACTCCCATACAGGCTTAGTTGAATTAATTGAATTAGAAAATAAAAATTCTATCACTAATTAATTTTCCTAACATTCAAAATATTAAAATTTATTTTTATTACATAAAATCATAATTATGTAATATTATAGGACAGGTCATCATGGAATAGAATATATATATTTATTTGATCACTGGTGATACCATATAACAGTTTTATTTGTGGAAACTACTAAGAGGTATTAAAGATCACATAATATTATAAATTATCAATTTTTGTAATATATATGACATGTTTTTGTATATAGTAAGCAGATTTAATATTATATAGTCGTTCCATTTAGTTCAGATGCATGCTATTTATTTTGTAAAATACAACAAAAATCTCTGATAACATGGTATAAAAATTAGGAATCGATGAACTTTGTGTATCCATTTTCAATACACAATAAAAATTAATCTCGTTATAGCTATAGCTTCTACTATTATATAAAAGACTGAAATGGCAAAAAAAAAAAAAGAAAAAAAAGTTTCATTTCCTTATAAAAGATATTATTACATTAAATATCCTTCCAGACAGCTTATATCTTGAAGAAAATATATATATTTATAATATATTGTTCTGTTATTGTCAGATGAATTCAACAACCTTTGCCTCTCCATTTGCGTTGAAAGTGGGTAGCAGTTTCTTTGTTCGGTTTCAAGTCACGCGGCTCGACACGCGCCGCATCCTTAAAGACGCTCGCTGCCACGTGCCGCTTCTTCTGATGATAAAAGACACGTGTGTTTACAGAATTCTCATCTTCAGTAAATAGCCACAGATGCACTTTTTATATATTAATCCACCTATACATTAATAATTATTTATTATTACTATAATGACTCTAAGTAGTGTGGCGCAGGCACGTGAGGTTTTAAGAGTGCCCCTTTCACCCCCTACCCTTAATTTGTCACAATATGGGGTAAAATGTATTGAAAATTGTTTACCCCACCAAACCAAGATACTCAGTAGAGGGCATAATACATAGAACAAAATAGTGAACAAATAAAATATAATATATTTTGAAGTGCATGCATAATATAATGTGTGTGAACTCTTATCAATTTTCTGGTGCTCTAAACTGAACAATACATGTTGATGTTTAACTATAGTTTAAGTCAATATAATATAATTGTTAATCAATAAGAACTTGCATGTTAGTTTTAGTAGTTTTAGGGTAGTTTGTAGAGAAATGAATTTAATATTTAATACTAAATTGCATTATTCTGGTCAGGGGTAAGAAAATGCATTTTTGCCTTACCCTCGCCATATGTCTATTATAAAATTTAGTTCTATTATAGTAATGTGGACGTGTTTATTACATTTATTGTATCAATATCTGTATAATGGGTCCACCTAATCCGTGGTCTGCACTGGATAAAATAAATAAATAAAATATTATAATAGAGATCTTGCCCTGTATGTGCATTGTGTGTATACTCACATTAAATTTATTCAATGGGACTCATCCGTGCAGTAGCCAAGAATCGCAAGATTAATATTGCTGCGCGCGCATTATATAACTTTGCCATAACTCTTTCTGATGCTGTTAATTTCCTTACTTTCAAAAAATAACCTCGTACTAAAGGATCAAAATACATTTAACATATATATTCATTTAATAATATACCAGGAGTATATTGACAAAAAAGTGGTTATAGAGGTTATATAATTTCCATGAATTGTACAAAATAAATTTAATATAAGTGGGCGAGTTGAATCTTCAGGCAAACTCTGGAACCAAAATATGGTTAAAAAGTACTGATGATGTGGAACTAAAAATACAATTTTGCTGTTTATCTCATAGGACAGACCTCCATCTCAAGGTGACTCATTTTTGACCTCATTATTTGTTCTAAACAAAGACGCTTGTAGCAGCTAAACCATTATTCTGTTTTTAGTAACAAAAAACTTATGAGTAATTTTTCTTTGTGTAAAAAAGTACACATGAACATGGAGCAGCCTTTAAAGGGTTCATTACCGTCAAACATACCTGAAAAAAAAAATTACATGTTTTCTGGCCCACACACACATATGATCAATCTGCATTTATTTCAAAGACAAAATATAATACTTATTAAATTATTTTGATATTTATGAATAAAATTATACATTACAACAAGCGAAATATTTACAGAATTTTTCTTCTAAAAATTTCTAGTTGTTTTTCAATATATATTTATATAAATAGAAGAAATTTAAAATTTGAGCTTACACCATGAGTTATATATATGTATGTATCTTATAGCGGCTAGACGTTATAATATCGACCGACGACTAGATCACATACATCAGGATGTATCTATCTTATGGCAGTTTGCAAGTAATTTTTGCTGGAGCTTACACACCAGGAGTCATGTATCTTATGGCGGCTAGACGTTATAATATCGACCGACGTCTGGAGCACGTGGCCGCGCACAAGACGTGGGTCGGAGAACGCGTGACGACAACATTTTCCCGTTCTCCATAAACTTCTTAATTAAATCATCTCTTTTCTAGTTCTACATGCCGAAAAATGGACAAAACGTAAAAGGGGCAATCTTTTCACAATTGCATGCGAAGATAATATATTATTTACAATGTACACTCCTCGCCTCTAAAAAAAATCCCTTTTGCAGCCTAGTTAATCACCATGCCCCGTAAGAAAAACACAGGGCATGGTGATAAAGAAGGCTGCAGAAGGGAAATTTTCAAATGCAAGGAGTGTACATCCGTGTCCCCTAAAAATTTCCCTGGCATCGATGTAGTGTCTGACAAATGGATTGATGTTGCTGCCACCTGTTGGTCAAGGGCTGATGGCTGAACAAACGTGTGCTTGGTGACGATCTTCTAACTGTACATGAGGATTAACGATAGTGGTACGAAAAATAGGCTTAGAAAACGGTGAACCACTTTGAAAATTTCAACAAACTTTCCTGACACCATGAAATAATTTTCCATGCATGAAAAAAGTTAGATCAAATTCAGTGAATTTTTTTTAGCTATTTTCAGCATTTAAGATTAGCATTGCTTTGAATGAGGACTGCTGATGACTTTTAGTCAAATCAGTATCTTTTTCACACGAAAAAATTAATTACTCAAAATTTACACTGAATTTGTTATTTTTTTAATATATATATATAATTATATATATAATATATATATATATATATATATATATATATATATATATATATATATATCCAGGACAGACTATTGTTAAGATGATGTTATGATAGCCCGATTACGGAAGATACAAACTAACAGTATTATTTATTTATTTATTTATTTATTTATTTATTTATTTATTTATTTATTTATTTATTTATTTATTTATTTATTTATTTATTTATTTATTTATTTATTTTTTATTTTTTTATTTTTTTAAATAGACTAAAAATATTTTCAGCTTACCATCGGAAAATATTGAGCAAAGGATGCCTTGGTGACACTATATATAGTCCTTAAGATTCTGCAGAAGAACTATTTTCACATAGCAGCAGTTAATTTTAATTCATTCGGATTTTAAATATAAAGTGTGCTTTCAAAGCATGATTACTTTATTACGATTTTTAATATTTTGAGTATTTATTTTTCATTGATTTCAAATTAAGGTTTTACATACAACATGCACTAAATCTTACATTTTCTGGTTCAATCCAACTACAAATTAATAAATTATAGTTTTTAGTATATATAATATGTATTTATACAAAATTTGTTACGTATCTTCTTTTCATAATAAAGCGTGGCTGGCTTAATTAATTGTGTATAGGACTGTTATACGTTGAAAAGTTGTGGGTGTTTAGAAGTCAATTAAATTTTAGGTCTCACATTCATAAACTTTACGACTAATTATTAATTATCTCGTACTGAAAAAACGTAGTTACAAAATTTGAAAAAAAAAAAAAAAAAATGGCAAGTTTGGATGAAAAGAGAATTAAAAATCAAATCAACTCTATTATTATTATTATTACAACTAGATTTTTACGCATCAACTTTTCAGAATTAATTATCTTTATCACTTTATTACGCAGTAATTTATACTTTTATATGAATGAAGCAAACTTTTTACGTAGAAAAAATTACTCTTATTTCATAATGGGAAAAAGAAAAAGAAGAAAAAACGTGATTGCATTTTGACCCATATAAGACAACCCGGATATTTCTATTTAATTGCATGGCTCAAATAAAAAATAAAAAGTCATCGTATTAGGTAACTTAATTTATAATTTGACGTCTCTGTTTATTTTTACATCTCTCGTGACGCTGACTTCCTAGTGGAAATTGCTGCGACCTAATAAAAACTTCAGCAGACAACAAGAGATGCAAATTAGACGCGATTTTTTTTTTTTTTTTTTTTCACACAAACTAATTTTTATTCCAGCTTGCGTTCCAAGGGCTAATTTGGGTATAAATGCAAATAACTTTGTAGAAATTTTCCGTCCTTTGAACCTATCTTTTTGATGGTACAAATAAATGTTAAACATTAATGTAAATTTAAGCCTAAAAATAGTTAGTTTCGCATTGATACTTTTTATTTTTTTTTTGTCTGAAATAAACCCTTAAAAATAATGGTCTTGTACACTTGTACAATGAATTGATTATTAAATTTTTTCAAAAATTTTTGTGTTCAATAAAGAAGTTAAACAAAATTGTGATTAGTGTAGAATTGCATGAATTTAAGAGTAAAGTATACGCAGAAAACATAAAACAACAAATAAATATTATTAAAACCTTCATTTTCGAGCTGCACATGCAGCTTACATGCTTTAAAATCATATAACATATTTTAAATTATATAATTAATGTTTTCTTTTCATCTGTACACATTTCTATTTTGCATCACTTGCAACTCTGTTTTAAAGGTCACTGTTACACTGTTGTTATATGCAACGTTGTCACAGACATGAAGGCTCTCACTTAATTAACTCTGTGTCGCCACTTCAGTCAACCATGTGGTGTTTGCTTTGCTTTACGCTGCATCTCGTGGTCCAAATTGAGAGTGCTGACTTGGCTGGGGTCACGTCAAACTATTTGGACACCGTGCCATCAAAATCGGTGGACCTCGGCAACTTGAGCACCAAGGAGCTGAATTCGACCTTCGAGGACTTGGTGTTCCCTTCCAACGCTACCCCTGAAGTACCACCTCCTTATTTGAACACGACCCCTAAGGTGTTGGTACCAGGCCTGGGCTCGGTGCGCGGCTCGCTGTCTTACACGTACCGCTTCAATCGCACTGTCTTCAATTTCCGCGCAGTTCCGTACGCGCAGCCTCCCAGTGGGCCACGTAGGTTCCAGGTGGGTAATTAGAAATGTAACCAAAACTATATTGAGGACCAATATTGGAGTATCGACCTCAATTTTTTTATTGCAGAAATGGATAGAAGGTGAAAAGATATGTTACCCTGATTTTTTTCAGATTTTTGAGAGCCCGGGAAGTATTTTTAAAAAATTATTGAAAGTCCTTTTTGTGACGTCACGTGGCGGCAAGTCCTATCTTTTTCTTAAGGAGCGGCGTCTCGTGATGTCACAAAAAGAACTTTCAATAATTTTTTAAAAATACTTCCCGGGCTCTAAAATATCTGAAAAAAAATCAGGGTAGCATAAATTTGCACCCTCTATCCATTTCTGCAATAAAAAAAAATTAGGTTGATACTCCATTCAAAGTTAGTTTTTGTATAGAAGTGCAGAAGTTAACAAAAGTAAGTCGATATAAGTTGGTGTAAAATCTTCCAAATATATACCAGGGTCCTGAGGCAAGCGGTCCGTGGTCAGGCGTGCTGGACGGCACGCGGCAGGGTCGAGCGTGTCCACAGAAGGACGTGCAGGAAGAAGAGGGTGGAGACCCCGAGGATTGTCTCAACCTCAACCTCTTCACCACCACCGTGAGTATCAGTCTGATGGCTTGTTGATTCGTTTAAAAAAACTTTTCAATACTATTTATTAGCATTTTACCAAACTATGCAAGCAGGTACAGGGTATTCCTTATTAAAGTTATACCATCTATCAATCTTTGTACATAAACTGTAACTGAGTATGTATATAAATACACATTAATGAATAATAAAAAATATACATCCAACCTATATCTCAGCTGGACCCCGCTGCTCGCCACCCGGTGATGGTGTACCTGCACGGAGGCGCCTTCAAACGCGGCTCCTCAGCAGACTTCACTCCTGACATGCTGCTGGATCGAGACGTGGTGCTCGTGGTGCCGCAGTATCGCCTCGGAGCGCTCGGTGAGTATATCTGGTGCTGCAGTGGAAACAATCATTTTGGACTAAAGAGGTAACAGGTCAATGAGAGGGGGGTTACTGCCTCTCTGCCAATGTTAAATCCAAATTTCATGGAAGTCTCCACCCTTGGAGCTGCATGTAATACAGTACGTGTAATTATCCTTGGATATTATAAAATTTAGTAGAAAAAGGTCTTGTCCAAAGAATTTTTGTTTGTTTCTAACTATTCATGTTCATTATTGTAAAAATATAATAATAATTTAATTTATAATTAATAGAACAATTTTATACTGAAATTATATTTCACAATCTTCTATATTATAGCGTCAGTTATTATATCTATTTTTATGTGCTCATTGGGGTAAAATAGTAATATAAGTAATCGTGTGCTTAATTGTTACTTTATGTAACATTATTTATTTAAAAAATTAAACATTAATTGGACATTTTCATCCAAACCGGACATATTGCAGAGAAGACATAAATACAGAAGGATTTGGATAACTTAAAATTTAATTATTGTAAACATGGCAAATTTAATACACTTGAATTATCAGCCAATGAACACATGACTGAACACATCTATTCTGTGAATGGACTGCTCAGCAATCTTTTTCATTTGCCCCATGGGCTTTTGTTTTTCTTTAATTGTTGACTATAATACATGTATTGTTATATATTATTGTATTTGTGCCGATGAAAGAGATAATGAAATAAAAATTATAAATAAAATAAACTAACAACAAATGGGTCTGCAGGATTCCTGTCGCTGCAGAACGCGGCTGTCCCCGGTAACGCGGCGCTGCTCGACATCGTGGCGGCCTTGCGGTGGGTTCGCGACCATGTGACCGCGTTTGGCGGGGACCCCGCGCGAGTCACCGTGTTCGGGCTGAGCTCGGGCTCGGCGCTGGCCAGCCTCCTGCTTGCCGTACCGTCCGCTGCTGGTACGTCCTCAATAGACCCAGTATTCGATGTCTTTTATTGGTGCCATGGCACTGGATGTGACTATTATTTTTAACGCTTGTTCCCGTAAACTTTAAAGTACAATCTTAAATATACATAGGTTTATGGTTTTTGAAACAGAGAACAGAAAGAGAGAGAGAGAGAGAGAGAGAGAGAGAGAGAGAGAGAGAGAGAGAGAGAGAGAGAGAGAGAGAGAGAGAGAGAGAGAGAGAGAGAGAGAGAGAGAGAGAGAGAGAGAGAGAGAGAGAGAGAGAGAGAGAGTAATTACTTTCCATGATGCACATATCTAAGAATATATTGAATTTGAATTTATTAAATTAATAGATAAGAATCATAGCTATAAAATAATGTAATTAAATATTATTACTGTAAGTATGATTAAAAGTTGCATAAAAAATATTGTTATATAATTAATATATATAATATAATTCAATACTTCCATTTGTTGACCACACCACCATGCGTGTATATAAATACATTTAATTCCCTCGATGCACAGCTCAATAAATTGTTTATTCTACGCAGGTCTCTTCCACGGCGTGATTTGCCAGAGTGGAACCTTCATGGCACCTCCCTTCCTCGAGCCCGACCCCGTACCGCACGCCCTCGAGATCGCGGCGTTGATGGGCTGCGAGGACGTGACGCAGCTCGAGCGCTGTTTGGCGAACGCGACGGTCGACAGACTTGTGGCCGCAGCTACCACTTACCAGGTATATTATAGATAAGTCATGTTCATGTTTTTCCAGGAAGAAATAAAGCAATATTTTTTGTGCCATGGATGGCTTGGACAGTTTATGGATATTAATTTTTCACAGGACATGAACGTGGATCGCGGTGGCGACGGCCGACGTGGACTTTGCCCCGTAGTACAGCGTGCTGGCCGCGAGATAGCTCTGTCCGAGAACCCGGTCGTGATGCTCGAGAGCGGACGCACGAACCACGTGCCGGTCATGGCAGGCACCACTCTTCACGACGGAATCAGCTACTATTTTCGTACGTAACGGTCATATATATGGTGCTCATGATGCAGCTTCTAAGGGCGGATCAAGCCTGCAGTTTTGTGAAGGAGCTGAATTCAATCCACGTGTTATTTTTTTTAGCTCGGGAAGGTCAAATAGCACATTGGCCTCTTTCCTCTGGCATTCTCACTTGATTACAGCTCCTGTTTACTGTATATAGGGTATCACAACAGCTTCGTACAGCCAAGCGGACTGCTGAGGGACACCAAATTTCTACAGAGTGGTATGATGAAATATATCCTTCACCTCAGCGGTGAGTGACTTTTGTTGTTGTTTTTTAATAATAATAATAATAATTTATTTTCAAATAGCTGGTTGTACATTACAACATGATTCACGTCAACAAAATAATAATAAAACAAACAAACATAAAACATCCAATTAAACCAATATTACTAATTAAAACATTTTAAATAAGAATTATTAACCAATTATATTTTCTGGTAAACTACTAAAGTCAAACTCTTTTATTGAATAATATAATATTCTTTGTCAATAAGTATTGATTTTAGTTTGTTTTTAAAAAGAGCATCACTTTCTATATCCTTATTATAATGATTTTGGCAAAAAGTCATATAAACTTAGCAGTTTGGTAAAGTGAACTTTTTTCTAGCAGGGCTGAGCAATGTTTTTCAACTAAAACTTTATTTTTGTTTCGAGTGCCATATGTATGATTATCACTGTTATGAGAATATAGCTCAGGGTGCTTAAATATAATACGTTACTTATACAAACAGCTAGCAATTAAATACATATATACTTGGCAATGTTAAAATATTAAGTCGTTTAAAATGAGAAACACAAGCATCTTTTTTCTTAAAATATAGAATTGTTCTCAAGGCCCGTTTTTGTAAAATAATTACATATATAAATGAAATTGTATTAAAAAATGTATTTCAATGTACCAAAATTGAAGGCGAATAGCGAAAAAAGCTGAAAGTAGACAGTGGCAATAAGACAATTAATAGACTTTGGTCAAACTAAATACCTTGCAGTTTAATAAAAAAAATCCATAGCCTGCATGTAATTTGAAGTCCAGTCAATTTTAAATAATATTGCAAAATGTTGAATATATGTTTAGTTATACCGTTGCAGTTTATATTATACTCTCTGAAAAAAAATGCTATTTTTTTATAATTTTCATATTCTATAAATTAATTTTTTTTGCATCATTTAAGGTAGAGATAATACGGATCAGCTGGCCCAATGCTAGAAAAATCCCATTCATAAAAATTATGAAAAAAATGTTAAAATGTTCTCCTCTACATCCCCTATCAGTAGGTAAAATATCAGGTATACAAAAACGAGCTAGTTTTTGAGTTATTAATTTTTGATCTACCTTAAAGGACACAAAACTTTCTAACTTTTTAAATTATTTTCTTCTATATCAATCCTGAAGTGAAACCTTTGAAAACTCCTTTGTGGCATTGCGGGAGGTACATTGTACAGTACAATATAAAATCTCTGATGGTAAAACAACGCAGTTTCTTACAGGAATGTCTGACGTTGATCCGGAGATAAGGGAGGCGATGAGTGCCAAGTACCTGCCGGGAGCCGAGGAAGGAAATATCAGGAAAATGCTGCCGGGAATCGTAGACGTAAGTTGAGACCTTTAGTGCATGTGGCTCCTTTTAAGTGTAATAACGTAATAAAACTATAATCCAAACAGCTTATACAAATGTCATGGAAATCATTCTTCAAAATAGTATATAAATTCGATCAACTACGCACGTATTTAAATATAATTAATTTTATTATTGACACCAAAAACTTTCTCAAGATTCATAAAAATTTCATATGCGTGTAAAAAACTAAAAATCATTTTCATATGTATTGTGCGATGTGTAAAATAACAAACGTTTCTGAATAATTCAGAAAACTGTGAATATAATTAAATTATATCATATCATTTATATTATATATCTATATTTAGTATTAAATCTATAATATTTTCAGAATTAATCGATTGTGCGTATATACAAATGCATGCAATCCAACAAGATCTTGCTAGCTAGATTTTTCAGTAATATTACTAATAAAGAGGTGGAAATGTTGGTAGCTGTTCGGACAGTTGTGGATGAAAGGACCTTCCCACCTTCTGCTCGCGGAGAACTGTCGCTACAACGACAGCTTCTACTACAGCTTCGCGTTCACGCCGTTCTCCAACGCGAGTCACGCTGGTGGTAAATTCAATAAGATAAATATTTTTTTTATTATTCATCAAATTTGGACATATTACAATTTTTAGTGATAACAAATAAGTTTAGATCTGAATAATATGAACTTAGAGCTAGAGTATTTAAAGGAAAATAAAAATTACGCATTTAGTTTTTATTGCAAGATATATACTGCCATGAGACGATAGAATCATTAATTTTTTTTTTTTTTTTTTTTTTACATCTATACCTTCAATAATTTAAAATAGAAACAAATGTAATAATTATAGTAAAAAGAACATACAAATAAAATTCAATTCATAGACAAAGAAGATATAATCAAATGTGGATAATCAAGAAATTCGAATCTAACGATAGTTGGTATTAGAGCCAGGTCTGCATGGGCCTGATCTGTACGTATCACCGCAAGTTCAGTTATAGGCTTTAAAGAACGAAAATTCGAGTGCACATTATCGAGACTTGCCTTTAACCATACTATTACGCTGGTGTAATAGGCGACAAGTTCACCAAAAAAACTTCTGTAGCAATATAGGTCTGTTCGTAAATACACAATCAGAAATAATCAATTATTTGTAAAGAACCTTCTGTTATACATGGAACATAAGGTTCGTCTCAAATAATCGATTCTTTCTGATTGTGTATTTACGAACAGATCCTATACCTCACGGTGCGGAGCTGCGCTTCCTTTTCCCGATGGCCGACCTGAGCAGCCCTCTTGAGAAGGAGATTTCGTGGCGTCTCGTGCAGCTATGGACCAATTTTGCCACGTACGGGTAAGATACATCAATTCATTATTTAATTGGAAAAAACTATCACTATATAGTATTTATAATAATGGTACTAAGGATCACATTCTCAAATATTATATCGAATATCGACAAAAAGCCTATAAGTAATTCTGAATTCAATGGCTCTATGAATTTAAATTTAGGGATTACTTAATTATCTTTAACCATACAATTAATTTCAATTAAAAAAATTTAGCTACTCTTTGATGATAATTATATTTTCTTGCGTCAAGGATTGACTCCAAGAAGTCCTAATGCAATGTAATACGCCTACCTGCCTGTATTTTCCAAACATGTTGGTCTCAAACTGTACGTTGTTCCCCGATAGATCGCCCACCCCTGACGCCCACCCCGTGCCAGGGGTTCCCAAGTGGCCACCCTACCAGCAGGGAGATTACCCTTACCTGCTGATGGAGGGCAACTTCACCGTGCGACAAAACATCAGCGAAGAGTTCGACGTTGCTGCGCGGAGTGGCATCGATTTATCACCTTACTTCAGACTCTATTAACGTCCTAAAACTACAATAATATAATAATTATAGCGTGGAAACGGGTGTCCTGCATGAGCAAAATATGCCTTCATCTATGGCAATATATATAACTAAAATATATGGCTTTTTGGCAATCAAAAGCAATACAACTCCATGATTCAGAGATATTAAGGTTCACTATATTAACTGTTATATTAATTAAGATGAAAATTTTATCATTATTTTAAAGTGAACTGCTGTGTTTTTACAGCAAATAAGACTTGCTAAATACACTTAAATGTACCTCCTTAGCCCCCTGACTGCCTCGTCAGCTCATGCAGCCTAAGAGTGTAGCAGTGTAATTTGAAACTTCACCCTTCTCGCTTATACATGATATTTATATTTAGTGTTTAAAAAATTATTTCAGATATTTTTTCCACTAATTGCAATTATAAATTAGACTTGTACAATAAATATATGTGATTGTAAAGAGATCTATACAATTAAGAGTTCACAATTAACCCCTGCAATTTTCTTGACGTTCGCGCAGATCTAAATAAAGTGAGTAAATTGATCTATATAACCTTTATAACTTTGTAACTTTAAAAATTCATAACTCAAAAACTAGATCGAATTTGTATACCTGATATTTTAGCTACTGATAGGGGGTGTAGAGGAGAACATTTTAAATTTTTTTCATAATTTTTGTGTGAGGGATTTTTTTTAACATTGGTTTCAAATGATATATATTTTTTTTTTTATGAAGCCGTTTTTTCCGAAAATATTTCTTTTATTTGAAAATCCATTAAAGAATTTTCGTCATAGATTATACGTAAGTATTTTTTAATTGGTACCATAGTTCAGACGAAGTTTGAGTAAAACGCTGTTTTCTGTTCCATAAGGCTGCATGTTCAAGGGCTCAGGAAAACAAACTTGGGATTTTTTTTGCGATGAAGCTATTTGAGATAAAATTTTTTGGTTTTCATTTCTCAATAAAGCAGGGCAGGTTAAAATATTTTAAGGAAATAAAATAATAAATAATGCAATCGCTCACTGAGCTCACTCTACTTTAAATAATATAAATAATTGCATTTTTTTATATATACATTTTTCATAGAAAGAAAAAAAGATATTTATTATTGTCACCATGCAAGAAAACTGTGCCAGTTGATTTCCTAAAATTAACCTTTTTTCTTGGCCTGGCCACGATCCTATTATGTTGTAAAGTTGCATTGCATGTAAAATAAAAAGAAACAAAAGCAATAAAAGAAATTTATACTCAAAAAGCATCATAACTTCTAAGGATTATACTTTTCCAATAAAAAAAAAATATTTAAATATTTTAAATTGATTTTTTTTTTTTTCAATTTCGTTATCAAAATTTCCGTCTCCATTCACAATATTTCTAAATGTACGTGTTACTTAAATAATGCATTATATATTTGTTTATGAATAAATAAAACTTAATATAATGTCACGAGATAAAATATAAAAAAAAATGGAGTATAAACAAGAAATTAATTTGAATTACTTTTAATCGAACTGTTCATTTTGCAAATAGTGTGAACTCTTGTTAGAGTGAAATAGCTGAAGAAGTTAAATTGAATTAATTTATAGCATTCAAATTGGACTTAATTGTATGAATAATATTTGTGGCGTTTTTCCCTCATATTATTTTCCATTTATTTACGTAATATCCATGCACGATTATTGTGAAAAAAAAAAAAAAAAAAAAAAGAAAGAAAGAAAAGAAAAAGACATAGAAATTTTTGTCTAAGCCACGACACAAGCATAAGAATGATTTTTTCAATTTTATATTTTATTGGAAATTAATTTCCATCAAGTGAATATCATCAATTTCAAGAGATGGTATTTTTGTGTAAAGTTTTTTACTTATTTTTTATTCAAAATTTAATCGAAAAGTAGTGACTTCATTTCATGTACGTATATATGCATATAATATACTTGCGCGTATATATACAAAATATATCTATTCCGCAATTTTGAAAGAAATATGCTGTTTTGCGAATGCGATCGAGAAAAAGGCGCATGGAGTTGCAAAATTATTTGCATCCGTACATTTTCGTAAATACATCACAACCACATTCCTATGAATTTTTTATTTTTTTAATGATAAAATTTTAAAAAAATGTCCCTTTTTTAAATTTTGTCTGAAAGCGGCGGAAAGCGGTACATTTAGGCGTCCCGAGAGCCTCTTTGGGGACACCGGGACATGGTATCATACTCTAAAACGGTACTGTACCGGTCAAAACGGTACGTCTGGTCACTCTCTATTATATAACTGTGGTCTGCAAGTTCAATCAGTTCAAATGCGGAACTTTGATTCAAATGTTATAAAAAGTTCGCGCTTTTTCTGCTATTTTTGACGCACGAAATTCGAAAAATCAATCTGTCATAATCAGCTGATAAACATTTTGTGGGTGTAGACTGAAAATTAAATTTAAACAAGGATTATACTGATTGTAAGCGCTCGAAATGGCATTTATGGAGGTAAGAGTTATTTCTATAGTACTTATACCTATATGTGATGTAAAATTTTGTTTCTATGTGTTTGTATCTTGATTTTAAATTAATTTTATTTTGCAGTGGCGGCGGTTCAACTTCTTCGAATTTAACAGAAACATAGATTCGGGCAAGATAAACGATGCTTTGAAGGTAAAATAGAAAGTTTATTTTATGTCTAGCAGTTCTAACTTGCTTTGCATCAGGGCGCGAAGGTTACGGCGGCTACGAGCGGTCATGGTCAGCTCGTATTTGGAGACTCTGAGGGGAACGTGCACTTGGTGAATCGCCTATTTCATGTTGTCACATTCCGTGCTCATGAGCAGCAAGTTTGTCTAGCACAGCAGCTACAGCATGTAGCCCTATTAGTCACAGTGGGGGTGAGTGTTTTGTGTGGAGTCTCAGATCAGGCAGACTCACAGCCTCATCGTCTTGCAGGAGGAAGAGGGAGGTGGAGTGGTACTCAAAGTCTGGGACACAGAAAGGCTGGACAAGCAAGGCCTGCCCATGTGCGTGCGACTCTCCCGACTCTCAGGCAGCTCCAAGGTAGCCTCAGCCACAGCCCTGTGTGTGCACGAGCACCAAAATCTACTGGCTCTTGGCTTTTCTGATGGAACAATTGTCTTATTAAGAGGTACACTAAAATACTATCCAGCTTTCTTAATCTCCTTAATGGAACTGACTTGGTTTTGGTTTGCAAAATAAAGTTGAAAAGATGATTATAATATCTTGAATGTTGGCTTCAGGAGACATCACACGGGAGAGGGCCAGCAAGCACACCACTCTTAAGGACAGCTCATCAGCCATCACAGGCCTGGCATTTCGCACTACAGCGCGCCTCTCGTACCTCTTTGTGGCGAGCAGCAATTTGGTGCTGCTGTACAACGTCACTACCAAGGACCGTGAGCAAAAGGTACATGCAGGAAATAATTCTTGTCTCTTTGTATCACAAGTTACAATTTGGATTAAATCTTGATCAGCAGTATTTAGAACTTCTTCATAAATTACTCTATAATCAACATTAAAACCTACTACAAAAGTGTGACTTTTTTTTTTTTTTTTTTTTTTTCAGTTTATTAATTGTAAATTTTGAGTACAAACATTGTTTGGCACAAAAAATGTAGACTAAAGTTTTTACTACAGTAAACAACAAGTTTAAAAAACAAATACGTATAAACACAGCTAGATTCATATTTTCGGTACCATGTTTATACCATGTGTTGCACTCAAATACAGGGTAAAGCTATGATAAAAAGTCCTTTATGAATACCCATCACAGTTTTGTTGAAGTAATTTGTTTATAATATTGTACTTGCTACTGGTTCACAGGCTCACCTTGATGGCCTAGGCTGCGAGAGACACTGCAGTGTGTTGGCAGACTCGGCCCCGGAGACCCACTTCATGATCGGAAGGGATGACGTAAGTGCTTAGAGTTATTTTTGTCCATTGACGCCAGTCAGCTGTTTTAGCGCGAGTCCTGGGCTGTAAAATTTTCAGTAAAATATTTAAAAACATAATTAATTAAATAATTCATACTGTCAATCAAAACCAACAAACTTTCAATTATTTTATTTTTATTACCATAATGTATATCTAACAGTGGTAAAAATGTTCAAAGAAAAACATATCTGTCATGATGTCAGACTTTTCTGGTAAAGACTACGCTTTGCTTGTAGGCGGTGTATTGCTACACACCAGATGGTCGTGGGCCTTGCTACGCAGTAGAGGGACACAAGCGACTGATGCAGTGGTCTCGCAACTACCTCGTGATAGTGGCCAATGACAACAAGTCAGAGGACTCCAGCAAGACAAGGTAAACTGAGAAGTCTGCTCAGAGCTACTTTGTAGAGCAAATTAAATTTAAAATTAGGTCAACAAAATATTTAAAACGAACTTAAAGGGACAGGGGACCATAAAAATAAGTATTTTTTATTTAAAAGTTACCCACTAACTGAGTATGAATACATGCCGCACGGTGGCGAGTGCCTCAAGGTAAACGCCCAGCGAGTAACTGAAGTGTGGATTGCTGACGTCAGCAATCACGAAAGGCAACATAGCTGCCAATTTTTTATGGAACTCGCTCCCCCTTCCTCCCGCCCAGCCCAGTGTGATGTTGCCGGTGCAATTGCCCTGCGGCTGTCTATATTTATTTAATTTTTATAAATTCGGGGGATGGTCCGACAACGGAAATTTACTCATTACTCGCATTAACATATCTTACATAAACTTTTTATGCATTCATGATTGCATTGTCCTATGTCCCTTTAATTTATAAGTCAGATGTTATCCAAGCTTGTTTTTGGACACTCCTCCCTAAAATTAAATTTTGTTCTCGCTAAGAACGAAATTTTTAAGATTTTTTTACAGCCCAGGAAATATTTTTAAAAAATTATTGAAAGTTCTTTTTGTGACATCACGAGGCGGCAAGTCCTATCTTTTTCTTAAGAAAAAGTAACGTAAAAAAAAAAAAAAAAAAAAAAATCAATGTACTGTATTTTTTTTTTAAATAGTTCCCGGGCTGTAAAAAATCTGAAAAAAATCAGGTTAGCATAACTTTGCACCCTCTATCCGTTTCTGCAATAATAATAATAATAAAAAAAAAATGAGGTTGATACTGTACTCCATTTAGTGAAAACACCACTGGTCTCACAGATTATGATATTGCTTCACACTTTATGGAACTCTTTGCTTAACAAGACTGTTGTTTCAGTGAGACACTCACCGTGCTGGACCTGCAGAACAAATTCTTGGTGTTCTGCTCGCCAGTACGCGGTGGTGCTCGTGCGGTGCTCAGCGAGTGGGGTTGCTTCCTGCTGCTTTCTGAAGACAACTCCCTGAGTGGCCTGGCCGAGAAGGACCTGCACTCCAAGCTGGGCATGCTCTTCAAGAAGAACCTCTATGATGTAGCCATCAGGTGTGTAACATCCTTCTGTCTGTGTATCCTTGTGTTGTTGACTCTCAGTGTGTTTGCAGGATTGCCAAGAGTCAGCAGTACGATGTGGAAGGGCTTGCAGATATATTCCGTCAATACGGCGACCACTTGTACAGCAAGGGAGACCATGGAGGTGCCATCGAGCAATACATTCGCACCATCAGAAGTCTTGAACCCTCTTATGTCATCCGTAAGGTAAGATGCCCTAACTGTCAGCATCAGTCTTTAGTTGGTGCTCTCCAACTTTAGCTGAACATTTAATTAACGTTAACATGTTGTTTTCAGTTCCTAGATTCTCAGCTGATTGAGCACCTCACCACATACCTGCAGGCCCTCCACAAGTTGGGACTTGCAGGTGAAGATCACACCACCCTCCTGCTCAACTGCTATACCAAACTGAATCGCACAGACAAGCTCAAGGAGTTCCTCATGGTAACTATATATTACCACTAATATTAGTAACTAGTAATCATAATGTATTTTGATTATTATTTGTTCATAACTTACAAAAAAAAAAAAAAAAAAGAAAAAAGAAAAGAAAAGTTATTATTTTCATTATTGCTAATTTTAGTCAGGTCTGAAGCCGCTAAAGCTTTAAAACATAAAAGAGGAGCAAGATTTATAATTTAAATTGAATGGCAGTCTTTGTAGCAGAAATTTATTTTTTAAATTAAATAAAATGACTTGAATATTATTAATTTTTGTATTTTTACCATGGCTTGGTGTTTGAACTTACATTATGTAACACTAATTTGAGTAATGTTAACAGACCAAAGACCGCGAGCTTGACTTTGACGTTGACACGGCCATTCGAGTGTGTCGTCAAGTATCGAGTGAAGATGCTCTCCTTCTGGCCCGCAAGCACGCCCGGCACGACTGGTTCCTCAAGATCCAGCTTGAGGACCGGCAGCAGTACGCAGAAGTGCTCAACTACGTGGCCCTGCTTCCCTTCCAAGAGGTCAGTACTGCTAAAAGTTCTAACCGTTAAAAATTTTCTTGAAAAAAAAAAAAAAAAAACAGGTTGCAATAAAAAACAAATGTGAACTTAAAACAGTGCCGCATTTCAGTAAAATAAATTTTAAGACAGTCTGGCGTCAGAGTAAGTTTGATTTTAATTGAAGATATTCCTATAAAAGAGGATAGATTTGCTTCAGATTTGATTCTACAGTAATTTTACTTTTATTTAAAAAAGATTATCCTATCTAATAAATTGTTTTTTTGAAGATGTGTATTTCCAGCACTTTCTTTCAGTCATAGGGATAATGCTTTTTTGTTATAACAGTGTTCCAAGACAATATTTTTCTCTGCAGGCTGAGAAGCAGATGCGCAAGTATGGCTCTGTGCTGCTGCAGCACGCCCCCCAGGAGACCACAGACTTCCTCAAGACTCTGTGCACCGACTACCGACCGAGCAACAAGCCCCTCGTAGACCAGGCAAGTGAATGTTGATTAATTTCCAACAAGCAGTTTAAGGTAAAAATCAAACAAGACCCGTGAGGACAATGACCTTGAGCATCTTCTTTTGCACCGTTTTATCCTCTTTGCTGTTGTCTGTCTTCTCTTGTAATTAAAAAGTTTGAAATTCCTTTTAATGTGAATAATAATAAAAATATATAGTACAGAATAATTTTTTCTTCTATTTATATTATTTTTCAATGTGCAGTACTGTCTATTGGGTGGTTTGAAGATATTTTTAATTTTTTTAATTTTTTAGCAAATTAAGTTTATAATAAATGGGTCTGGGCAATAACTTTTGTTAGTGTACGAATTAAAGAAAATTAAAAATAACATGCATTTTTCTACAGATTTTAAGATTTTCAGAAATCAAAATTAAGATGCAAAACCGTAAACTATAGGTTTTTGTACTTGTCAAAAAGTCACCTACTAAGATCTCACCAATAAATGCTTGCAGAGTGAGCTGGAAGGGGGCGTGGCACCTTCTGTGGATCGAGCTAGTCCTGAGGACTTTATCCACCTTTTCCTGAACAACTCCGAGATGCTCGTCCACTTCTTGGAGCACATGGTGAAGGTGAGAACTGGCTTTGTATTGTTTACCTGACCTAACAGGCTGTTGTTTTGTCAACAGGTGGATTCTCGTGCCAGCACGCTGGTGTACAATACTTTGGTGGAGCACCATCTGAGAGTGTGGGTGGCCCAGCCCAGCCAACAGAGCCACATAGAGCAGAAGGTGCTGCGACTGCTGCAGAGTCCGGAGGCAAATTACGACCGTACTCAGACCCTCATCTTGTGCCAGTTACACCACTTTGCCCCTGGAATTCTCTTCCTGTACGAGGAGGCAAAGATGTAAGTCTTTTCCAGAGACTGTTCCCAGTACCCTTTTCTTCCTGGCATATGACATTTGATGGTTGTGGCAGGTACCAGCACATCCTTCGTTACCACGGCACCCAACAGGACTATGAGGGAGTCCTTGGCTGCTGCCGAAGGTTTGGCTCTCAAGATCCAGGATTGTGGGTTCAAGCACTCTGGGCATGTACCAAGGATCCTGCCACCCCTCCTCGGGTGCTTTCCGAAGTACTGCAAGTCATTGGTGAGCATTCACCCTGTTTTAATATCTTACTGCTTATACTGTATTATATACTGTATTATTTCTATGTAGTTGAAGATTTAAATTTAAAGCTCAGTTATATTGTAAGAGCTAAAAAGTTGTTTTTATCAATGAAGAATAATTTAATTAGGTAAATAAAGTCTGTTGTGTGTCTTGAACTCCACCAAAATTGTTGTGACAGAGAGGGAGCGACTGTTGCCCCCCCTGCTGGTGATAGATGCTCTGGCCAGCTCGGCCAGTGCAACACTGGGGGACGTGCGTGGCTACCTGCTGGGGGTGCTGCGGGCGGAGGAGGAGCTCACCAAGCAAGAACAGGCCCTCATCGACAAGTACCGGTCAGAGACGGAGGCGCTGAGGGGCCAGATCCAGGCCCTGCAGACTAGGCAAGTAGACAAAATTGTGTCAGGTTCTTCAGAGTTCTGCACATATTTAAAATGTCTTGAATAATAATTGCTTGATGTCACTGCAATTGGAGAGGAAAAAAGAGAAATCAAACATAAGGGCATTATCCTGTAAGCAGGCAACCCATCCATCTAATAATGTAACTGCTCTATTGATTATGTATATTTGTTCCAGCAATGTGATATTTCGAGGTAACTTGTGCAATGCTTGCAACCAACATCTGGAGCTGCCCTCAGTTCACTTCCTGTGCCAGCATTCCTTCCACCAGCAGTAAGTATTTGCACTTAACGTATAATTTGTGTTAAAATTAAAAAGCTAACCTGAGTGTGGTATCAGCTGCTTTCAGAGCTGTGCAGAGAGTGAAAGTGAGTGTCCAGTGTGCTTGCCAACCAATAAGAAGATACTTGATGTCATCAAGTCTCAGGTAATCCATTACCTGTGCTGAATATATTTAACAATAGCCAAAAAGAACAGAAGTTTTCTCTGTTTTTTCTCGACTGGAAAGCATTTTCCCATGTCTTTCAGTGGCACCTTAACCAATTTATTTGACCACCTTTTGATTTGTTGTTTTTAGGAACAGGCACGTACGCTGCATGAATCATTCCACAGTCAGCTGGAGAGGGCCCAGGATGGCTTCTCACTGGTGGCGGACTACTTCGGCCGCGGAGTGTTCAACCAGCTGACGGTGCTCACCGACCAGCCCCGTGAGTCTCCTTCAAGATTGACGTGTTTGCAGTCATTGTTGAGACTGCTACCCCAAACTGTTTTTTTTTATTAATAATATAGAATTTTTTCAGAATAATGTTTAGCAATTAAAGAACCTCAACTGTAAAAAGGCACAATTATTTTTACACGGGGAATATATATGGCCCTTAAACCACGGTAAAAATATTTATTATTTCTCCATGCCATAAACATTTTCCAATAATTTACTTAAAATTCACTGTAATTTTAATGTTCAAAATAAAATAAAAACGTACCTTGCATTTTCATGCACTCTGTAAACACTGACCCTAAAATACAATTAATAGAAAGCCGTGCAGAATAAAACTATAAAGATGACAAATATTATTACAGGCACCCCCCAGGTGGCAGCACCATTGAGCTCCCAGCAGCCCTCCACAGGGCTTGGCGCTGAGGCAAGAGTCAGGCTCGCAGAAGGTGCAACTTCAGGTGAGCAGCATCATGCAATTTGCATAATTGTCGTCTTTAAATTGAGTACAATACAGGAAAGATTTTTGTTTCATTTTTCTTATTTATTTTGATAAGTATGTTAAGTTTAAATACAAATTGCATAATTTAAAAATAAAAATTATAAAAAGTAAGATTACTATTACGAGTACAAGTAGTTATTACACGTGAAAACACAGGTCTTAATAAGAGCCATCAAATGTCAGATTATAATTTGTACTGATAATTTAAGCCTGGATATCTTGATAATGCTATCTATTATATATTAGAATACTTTAGTACTATAAAAATTTATTAATTAAATTCATTTTAATAAAAAAAAATAATGTATGTGCAATCAAGGCGGATAATATTATTTTGAAACAGCTATGTAGTACGTATTTCAGTCAATATTGTCCTGTCCTCATCCTATTTCTAGAAGTAAACAATAAGTTTATGTTTGTTCAGGTACTCGAATGCTGGACGCTCCTCGGCCTCCCGTATCACGACTTTCCCCCACCCCCCAATCAACACTTCCCCCTCGGTATAGCCCCCAACCTCAACAGAGCTCCCGCCACACACCCCAACCAGTGAACCCCCCTCGGTATAGCCCACAACCCCCACAGAACTCTCGTCACAGCCCCCAACCCCTTGCTTCCCAACCTGCAGCTAGCAATCCATTCGGCGAGGAAGAGGCAGAAGGGTATGATGAGGCCAAGAACCCCTTTGCAGAGGAGAGTACCAATCCCTTCGGAGAAGATGATGACTATGACAAAAATCTCAACCCTTTCGAGTCCTAGGAGCAAACTTGGTCACGTCTTCTATATTAATCGGTTGGTTATCAAATTAAATCCAAAGAATAACTTCGAAAATATTTCCTTGAAGACAAGGGAGATTTTTTGTTGTTTAATTATGTTCAATAATGAATTTATTGTTAATTTTTTTATTTATGTTTATTCACGTATCCCGTTGCTGTTCAAATGTTTAATATTGAAGGGAAAGTGAACCAAAACGAATTTTTAGAAAATCAGTTTAGAATCAGATAACTCTTACTCTCCCTGATGATTTTAAATTAAAAACTCTTTATTAAATTTATATATAATTTAATTATTATATAATAAAAGTCATTATATTGAGAAGATGTTCTATGGTGAACGAACAATAATCTATCCGATATTAATAAAAACTTTTGGAATCTTGCGCTCTGTGAATGGTGATGTTGCCTACGTTCCGAATAAATTGTGATGTGTTGCATAAGTTGTTGCCAACTGAACTGAATGTTTAATTACGTTGAATATTTAAAATATTTTTTAACTTGATCAATATTATTATTGTTTAATGTTGCTGCCAACATTATTCTACAAAGTTAAAAATCGAAAGAAAAGAAGAGGCAAAAATTAAATACCTTTTTGTTATGTTATCTATAAGGCATGGAAACTGAACTGATTGCAGTCATAAAAGTTTTATTCTCTATGCTGCTTTACACAACAAGATGCAGCTAAACTTGCCTCTACTATCGGATTCAAAAAGGTGTACCCCTGAATAGCATACAAGTCCCATAAGCAGAGGGGCACACCTTTTTGGTTTTGATAGTAATGTAAATACTCTATATGTTTTTTAATGGTGTTGAAATGTTATTATTTCAAGCATAATATTCTACTCTTATTTGATATGTGTTCACTGCTTATTTCAAATCCAAATGTAAAATTATGAATAAAACAATGAAAATATACAAAGAGTGTTATATTACAAAATTTTAATGTACAGTGGTATAATGTTGGTTCTCACTTCTTGCGCTTGGCCCCAGCCTTGGCTCCAGTCTTGCCACCAGTCTTGCCAGTAGCCTTGGCTCCCAGACCCTGCAACATTGACACATTTTTGTAAGCGCAGTTAATAAACCAAAAGGGTGCACGCATATATATATATATATATATTTTTTTTTTTGTGATGTGCAGTATGCAGTAAGAATGACATCGTGTCATCAGGACTGCCAAATTTTATGTTAAAAATTTTTTAGACTTGACACCGGTAAAAAATAATGATGATAAAAACCATGGCGGCTAATAGTAACATTAATTACAAGTAAAAACAAAATAAATATTGTTAAATTACGGAAAGGTTAAAAAAGAGTCTGTGAGACAATAAAAATAACAATAAAAGTAAAGAGTTTGAATGTACAATATTATATAAAAAATATTAATAATAATATAATCTCATTGCACCATTCAGGGGTCACCTAGCTTTAAGGCTCATTTCCATGGAGCGATGTCGAGCGAGGCTTGGCGGGGCGAGAAAAGCGCACTTGCTTCAATCTCGTATGGCGGCCATGTTGGCAAAAAAACGCCCCCCGCAAGGCGAGGAAATTCCGAGCCTTTGATTGGCTATGGCACGCGATTTTCTCGCTTACCACGCTCCATGGAAATCCGCCTTTATGTCTGTACATCTTTACATTGGATTGGGCAAAGCAGTCCTTTTTTGCCTTGTAATGTGCAGTATGTACATGATGGCAGGATTCTTATAGAGAACAGTATTTTTTTTTTCTTGGGTGCAACCCAATGATATTGCAGCAAAGGGATGGGGTGGGAAAAGAGTGAAAGAGGATTGTGACCCATAATACGTTCCAGTATTCACTAAAAGAATTGTAGAAAAACTCAGTCAGGATATCATTTTTATCAATGCACCATAGTGACGTCGAAAGTTAGGGGAATGAGACAAATTTATCACTTGGATGTGGCAGTATAATTTTTACAAACTAAATGAGATATGTTACCACACTATGCAGTACCTGTCTCTTCCCCCCCCCCCTCCCCCACTCCTTGTATGCAAACTTAATATTGCGGGATAAGGCTACTTTCCCCCACCCTTCAGATCCGAGCGCTGGATTCGCCGTTGGCATAATATGATGTTTTTTTTCTTTTTGTCTTCAGTTTATTCTGTCTGTATAATGTACTTTATGCATTACATAAGCACTGTGTGTATATTATATAATAATACATTGACGGTGCTGTGGCTAAAAGGACTAACAGCAAATGTTGTTAATCATTTTATACCTGCAAATTCCAATGCAACATTTCCGCTACATTTGCTGTTAGTCCTATTTGCTGCGGTATCCTCATGCTGTATATAATATACCTTGGATACTTTGCCGTATTGTCCCAAAATGCCAGTGCTGCCTCTCTTGCCTGGCAGCATGCCCTGCGGGTGCTTGCGTCCAGATTTCTTGAGTATTTTCCCCAAAGTTTGCATCTTTTCTGAATTTTTAGCCTCTATTCTCTCTTTGTATTTCTGATCTTTGAGGTCCTTGTAGTTGACATATTTACTTTTGTGGGGGATTGCTCCTAGCTTGATTGCCAGGGCTACTTTAGCGTCTTCCTTCTCTTGTGACTTGTAGCTGGACATTGCGAATTTCATTATTTCAAAACGTGTGTTCTTCAGATTCAGTCCCTTTGTAGGTAAAGTTGCGGGACTTAAAGGCATGCTAGGCTGATCTTCCTGTATCTTCTTCTTGCGACCCGCGTGCACCACTACCTCCAGCGGAGCACGGGACTGGCGCAGTAGGGCCGCTTTTGTCATCACTCGCTCCATCGTCCAGCGTGTAGATAAACCCGCCGTCTTTTCAGTGAGTTCAATCACGGCCGATCATCTTCTGTATGTAACGAAATATGTACAATTCGCATGAAAATGTTATCGGAAACAACCACCAGGTGGCACGTCGGTCAAGCTTTGTCAAGTTGCGCTTTGCGTTATTCATTTTCTTACACTAAATAAAAATGGCTTCCACTTCCGGTTTATTTTTTAATTAATTTGCTTACTATTTTATGATTATTTACAAAAGAACACAGAGAAAATGGGTTTTATAACTTGTATTTAAGAAATTTTACATCATAATAGATTTGACAGTTGTCACAAAATGGTCCCAGGCTCGAGTTTTCCACTCCGCGGGCGAGATTTTCCTCCTCCTTGGCATGCAAATCCAATGAGTGGGTCCAGGCCGGGCCAGCTGCAGGCTTGTTTCTGCTGTAACACGAAACAAAATAGCTATAAACATGCATATATCGGTAATTACTATATTAATAGGTTACACAGAATAGCCACAAGAGAACGAAAAATCACATCCTGCAACAAAAATAACGCCTAATGTCCCGATCTTTTGGTCATGTACTAACCTTTACTTCGTTCGTTCATATCAGGATGAATCCATCTCTTGTCTTCATTATATAGTGGTGATACAGTTCTTGCAGTCACAATAAAGGCTTACAAAAGTTACACACACATTTATAACTCTTCAATAAATCAAATACAAGAAATTATAATCGAGACGACGATAAGCGCCATTCCGCTGCCGTATTGAAGTCGCCATGTTTTTCCTAAGAAGCTGATATTATAAAAAAACTGAGAAAAAAAGTGAAACTTCCTGAAACAACCGCTTGAGGGCCAAGAAAATACAAATATTTGGGCCGCTCGGGAAGTCGCATCGCCATGGTTCAATGCAGTCTTGAAATATGACTGTACTTCCTTAGTAACACAAGTTCTTATTTATTCAATTATCGTTTCGTTACGACCACGAGGAACATGATGGGTATAAAATAACCAAGACTGCAAAACATATCATGAATAGGAGAATAACCCTGATCATGAGATGAGAGTGAGACGTTGAGACCACAGGACCAGTAGGTCCGACCACGGACGTTGCTAGGGACAAGGGACCCTTGTCTCGAATCGGGACAAGGCAGTGTTCCGCGCATGCGCACTACGTAACTCTAACTGGCGGCATATTATGCAGTTTTATGCTGCCTTGTCCCGAAGAAAAAGACTCGGGACACGGCACTTTCAAGCCGCGTGAATATGCTACAGCAGCAACATGTTATCTGCCGCGCGTGACGCCGTGAAGTTATCTGAATTAATATATATACACGGGAATTAAAATATAAAACTTCAATAAACACTTTAAAGTATTATAATGATATTATAAATTAATATTATTAATGAGATATATATGTTAATTTTATATAATATATTATATATAACAATTAATATATTTAATTAATTCATCATGCATGCTGGAATCGATCGTCCGGCATATATGATACAATATAATTATACTATATATTTTTATGATATATATATATATATATATATATATATATATAAATATAATTAATGGGCGTATATTATAATAATTAATTTATTCTCTAGCTGTTATATAGGCATAAAAATATACATAATATATAAACATAATACATTCATATACATATATATATATATATATATATATATATATATATATATATATATATATATATATATATAAATATATACATTTTAATTGTATTGAATATATATTACGTTAATTGGAATTTAACTGATCATGGCAATCATGAAGATATATATATTTCATGTATATATATATATACAGTATATATATATATATATATTAAATGCTTGAAGATTTTTTATAATTTTAATATTGTATAATCAATATAATATATAACCAATTCATTATTTTTATTTTAATTTATATATATTCATGCACATTAAAATATAATACATCGTGTATTAAATTAATTCATACAGTTGCAATGACATATCATATTGTTAACTGCCTTCATGTCTCGATTGCAGACGTGTACCCGGCAGTCTAAAATAAATAAGCTATTTCAACGTTAAATCGTATATATGTTATAGCACTCCCGTGTCCCGAGTGGAGACACGGCTGTTTTTTTATATAGTGATTTTCAATTTAATAAATTCTATTTTGACTGCCTTGTCTCGATTGCAGACACGGCAGTCTAAAATAAAGCTTTTTTACGTTAAAACATATATAGGACTCCCGTGTCCCGAGTGGAGACACGGCAGTTTTTTTATATAGTGATTTTCAATTTAATAAATTTTATTTTGACTGCCTTGTCTCGATTGCAGACACGGCAGTCTAAAATAAAGCTATTTCAACGTTAAAACGTATATGTTATAGGACTCCCGTGTCCCGAGTGGAGACACGGCAGTTTTTTTATATAGTGATTTTCAATTTAATAAATTTTATTTTGACTGCCTTGTCTCGATTGCAGACACGGCAGTCTAAAATAAAGCTATTTCAACGTTAAATCGTATATGTTATAGCACTCCCGTGTCCCGAGTGGAGACACGGCAGTTTTTTTAATATAGTGATTTTCAATTTAATAAATTCTATTTTGACTGCCTTGTCTCGATTGCAGACACGGCAGTCGAAAATAAAGCTTTTTTAACGTTAAAACATATATAGGACTCCCGTGTCCCGAGTGCAGACACGGCAGTTTTTTTATATAGTGATTTTCAATTTTATAAATTCTACTTTGACTGCCTTGTCTCGATTGCAGACACGGCAGTCTAAACTAAAGCTATTTCAACGTTAAATCGTATATGTTATAGCACTCCCGTGTCCCGAGTGGAGACACGGCAGTTTTTTATATAGTGATTTTCAATTTAATAAATTCTTTTTTGACTGCCTTGTCTCGATTGCAGACACGGCAGTCTAAAATAAAGCTATTTCAACGTTAAATCGTATATGTTATAGCACTCCCGTGTCCCGAGTGGAGACACGGCAGTTTTTTTATATAGTGATTTTCAATTTAATAAATTCTATTTTGACTGCCTTGTCTCGATTGCAGACACGGCAGTCTAAAATTAAGCTATTTCAACGTTAAATCGTATATGTTATAGGACTCCCGTGTCCCGAGTGGAGAGACGGCAGTTTTTTTTATAAAAAAAACATATACGATTAAACGTTAAAAAAGCTTTATTTTAGACTGCCGTGTCTGCAATCGAGACAAGGCAGTCAAAATAGAATTTATTAAATTGAAAATCACTATCTATAAAAAAACTGCCGTGTCTCCACTCGGGACACGGGAGTGCTATAACATATACGTTTTAACGTTGAAATAGCTTTATTTTAGACTGCCGTGTCTGCAATCGAGACAAGGCAGTCAAAATAGAATTTATTAAATTGAAAATCACTATATAAAAAAACTGCCGTGTCTCCACTCGGGACACGGGAGTCCTATAACATATACGTTTTAACGTTGAAATAGCTTTATTTCAGACTGCCGTGTCTGCAATCGAGACAAGGCAGTCAAAATAGAATTTATTAAATTGAAAATCACTATATAAAAAAACTGCCGTGTCTCCACTCGGGACACGGGAGTCCTATAACATATACGTTTTAATGTTAAAACAGCTTTATTTTAGACTGCCGTGTCTGCAATCGAGACAAGGCAGTCAAAATAGAATTTATTAAATTGAAAATCACTATATAAAAAAACTGCCGTGTCTCCACTCGGGACACGGGAGTGCTATAACATATACGATTTAACGTTGAAATAGCTTTATTTTAGACTGCCGTACGTGTCTGCAATCGAGACAAGGCAGTCAAAATAAAATTTATTAAATTGAAAATCACTATATAAAAAAACTGCCGTGTCTCCACTCGGGACACGGGAGTCCTATAACATATACGTTTTAACGTTAAAAAAGCTTTATTTTAGACTGCCGTGTCTGCAATCGAGACAAGGCAGTCAAAATAGAATTTATTAAATTGAAAATCACACACTATATAAAAAAACTGCCGTGTCTCCACTCGGGACACGGGAGTGCTATAACATATACGATTTAACGTTATAATAGCTTTATTTTAGACTGCCGTGTCTGCAATCGAGACAAGGCAGTCAAAATAGAATTTATTAAATTGAAAATCACTATATAAAAAAACTGCCGTGTCTCCACTCGGGACACGGGAGTGCTATAACATATACGATTTAACGTTGAAATAGCTTTATTTTAGACTGCCGTACGTGTCTGCAATCGAGACAAGGCAGTCAAAATAAAATTTATTAAATTGAAAATCACTATATAAAAAAACTGCCGTGTCTCCACTCGGGACACGGGAGTGCTATAACATATACGATTTAACGTTATAATAGCTTTATTTTAGACTGCCGTGTCTGCAATCGAGACAAGGCAGTCAAAATAGAATTTATTAAATTGAATATCACTATATAAAAAAACTGCCGTGTCTCCACTCGGGACACGGGAGTGCTATAACATATACAATTTAACGTTGAAATAGCTTTATTTTAGACTGCCGTGTCTGCAATCGAGACAAGGCAGTCAAAATAGAATTTATTAAATTGAAAATCACTATATAAAAAACTGCCGTGTCTCCACTCGGGACACGGGAGTGCTATAACATATACGATTTAACGTTGAAATAGCTTTATTTTAGACTGCCGTGTCTGCAATCGAGACAAGGCAGTCAAAGTAGAATTTATTAAATTGAAAATCACTATATAAAAAAACTGCCGTGTCTCCACTAGGGACACGGGAGTGCTATAACATTTACGATTTAACGTTGAAATATAGCTTTATTTTAGACTGCCGGGTACACGTCTGCAATCGAGATATGAAGGCAGTTAACATGCAATATGATGTCAACTGTATGAATTAATTTAATACACGATGTATTATATTTTAATGTGCATGAATATAAATTAAAATAAAAATAATGAATTGGTTATATATATATTATATTATACAATATTAAAATTATAAAAAATCTTCAAGCATTTAATATATATATATATATATAATATATTCATGAAATATATATCTTCATGATTGATCAGTTAAATTCCAATTAACGTAATATATATTTAATACAATTATAATGTATATATATATGTATATGAATGTATCATGTTTATATATATATTAATGTATATTTTTATGCCTATATAACAGAATAAATTGATTATTATATACGCCCATTAATTATATTTATATATATATATCATAAAAATATATAGTATAATTATATTGTATGCCGGACGATCGATTCCAGCATGCATGATGAATTAATTAATTAAATATATTAATTGTTATATATAATATAAAATTAACATATATATCTCATTAATAATATTAATTTATAATATCATCATAATACTTTAAAGTGTTTATTGAAGTTTTATATTTTAATTCCCGTGTATATATATTAATTCAGATAACTTCACGCGCGGCAGATAACATGTTGCTGCTGTAGGCTGTAGCATCAGTAGCATATTCACGCGGCTTAAAAGTGCCGTGTCCCGAGTCTTTTTCTTCGGGACAAGGCAGCATAAAACTGCATAATATGCCGCCAGTTAGAGTTACGTAGTGCGCATGCGCGGAACACTGCCTTGTCCCGATTCGAGACAAGGGTCCCTTGTCCCTAGCAACGTCCGTAGGAGGACCACACGCCACACGCCGCTGACGCCCAAGGTGGCTGGATAGTAAGGTGGGGACACGGAGCTGCTGCCCCTTCGCGGCCAAAGAGGAACTACAAAAAAACAGTTGAGGATCGCGTTTTTTGTTTTTGGATCCAATTTCATCCGCGAAAAATTCAAACGGTGTAATAGAAATCCATGAACATCGGGCCGATGAACCATTAAAATTCTTTTAAATTGAGTCTATCTTCTCCAGAATTTAACATAGAGTTTATTTCTATCACAATTTTACCCACAGTTATACTGTAAATACGAATTTTGATGGCTTTTCCAGTTCCATCGTTTAAATTTTTCGCGGATGAAATTGGATCCAAAAAAGCGATCCTCAACTGTTTTTTTGTAGTTCCTCACTGGCCGCGAGGGGGCAGCAGCTCCGTGTCCCCACCTTCAACGTTCCTTTATACAGGTTAAGCCACCAATTGGACCAATGTTAAAGGTCTTAGCCAATCACGTTCAAGTATTTTTGGCCACATCGTGCCGCGAAACTTTGAATGCGCCCATCATGCAATGCTATTTTTGAAATTTCGCGGTACAATGGGGCCTGAGAATTTAACGAAATTGACGCACGAAATGCGTGCGTGTCTTAACCTGTATAAAGAAACCTTGCCCACCTTACTATCCAGCCACCTTAATTGCTGACGCCGCACGCTCGCCGGCAGAGATGCAAAACTTCGCGCGAAACATGGTGCGCGAAACTTTCGCGAAACTTTCGCGCGAATATTCGCGAAACTTCGCGAAAATTTCGCGAAATATAAAAAATGACTGTCGCAATGCGATTTTTCATATATTCATCAAAAAATTAAGAAAACAAGATAAAATGGCCCCATTCATGACCTGTCTATCCTCGAATGTGTTAAATGATTTTAAAAATAATTAAAAGTAATTTCTAAAATTAATAAAAAAGAAATAAATTTTTTTATATCTAATAAATTAAATTGAAATCTTTTTTAATTCATTTATGCAATTAAACCTGTCATTATAGCAAAATTAGGAAGAAAACGGCGTATTCATTAAATACGATTCGAAAAAGTAGAGCGGGAAATTCAAATATATCAATTTCGCGAAGTTTCGCGCGAAACTTTCGCGAAACTTGGCTTGCGAAACTTCGCGAATATTCGCGAAACTAGCGAAATTTCGCGCGAAGCTTCGCGAAGCGTTGCATCACTGCTCGGCACGCTACGCTCAGTGGAAAAGATCAGATGAGAAAAACGTAAACATTTTTGTTTTTTTATCTATAAAGTAGCGTTTATTGTTAAAAAACAAAAAAAAAATAGACATTGAAGGTCAGATCATGCCGGTATCAAAATTTTGGTCATAAACTAGAATTAAGGAAATTGTAGAAAATTCTCAAACTGACGGCAACACTGTTTTTGGCAAATCACTGAAAACGACACGGCGATTTGGCAACGTTGTATGCATTCTTGCTTTGACATTCGTGAAATTGCAAAGTGGTGTTAAAATACCAATTTCATAAGAATAAACGTAATTATAAGCATTTGAGGTGTTTATAAGGATATAATAAGAACCTTCAATATATATTAATTTATCTCTGGGTTATAATTTATCCCATTTTCACTCCAAACTTAAATTACAAGCACCGACAAACCTCGCGCTCAAAATGGCTGCAAGTGATGGGTCGGATGATTCGCTCTACCCCATTGCCGTTCTTATTGACGAACTGAAAAATGAAGACGTCCAGGTATGCACACAACGTGTATTTGTATAATTTTAATGTAGTTTTAGTACATTAGCTAGTTTTATAGACGTTCAATTGTTCCCTATGAATGAATCAGCATGCATCTGCATATGCATATTATATGCTTACACACAACGCCCACAGCTTCTATAGGTTCCTTCATGAATTCATGACTCATATGATAGAAGTTCCTCATGTGCGAAGCAGACAGTCGCATCAAAGGAGGCTGGGTTCAAGGGCCCAAGTGACCATGGCCAGGATGGTCTGTCACACCCAGGGTCGATCTGGCCAAGCCTCACAGGCCTTTTCTAACTCTAGCCTTCCCCTTCACCCCTGCGTCAAGGACAGTCCCTTTGGGCTCAGTCTCGGCTCGGGCTTTTTTTGTTTTGCATCCAGACAGGACCTGACCGCACCCCCCTCTCTTATCTCCTCCGCTCCGCCCCACAACAAAACACCCCTTACTGGCTCAGTATTCAAGGTTATGCCCCTAATTAACTTTCCTTGTTTCAGTTACGCTTAAATTCTATTAAGAAGCTGTCGACCATTGCCCTGGCCTTGGGTGTAGAACGTACGCGCAGTGAATTGATTCCTTTCCTCACTGAAACCATCTATGACGAAGATGAGGTGCTGCTGGCTCTTGCAGAACAGCTGGGGACATTCACTCCTCTATGTGGAGGCTCCGAGTTTGTGCACTGCTTGTTGGTAAGTAGGTCAACGTGCGTACAAATCCCTCATTAATTTGTAATGCTGGTCTATTAAGTGTTCACCTTAAGCGTTCACTATAAAAAATCTTCAGTGAAAGAATTTTGAATGATGTCCCATAAGGTCAAGTTCAGTTTTACAGTACTCATATAGTGCCTGTAAGTGTTTATACCAGTGGTACAAGTAAGCCAGTGTGCATTCATGAGTGGGTTGGCTGGTAAACACAATTTTTTTTTTCATTACTGGCATATTAATATTATAATGGCATGGTAGCGTCTCAATATCCGAAGTCAACTTGATACATTAATTAGACACTTAAAAAATTATATAGGAATGGCTCTACAGTGCACTGGTAAGAGGCACTAAAGAGCATTAGTAATTTCATCACTTTTTACTAACCAACTTACCATACAAATTAATTTCTTACATTGCGCTCTTTATTGACCTACAACTGTCATAGAGTTAGGGTAATTAACCTGTTACAGTACTGCAATTTTCAAGTAGTTATTTGAAATTTGGTCAAATATATTGCCATTTTGTTTAAATTACTTGAAGTAAGTACTTGAAGTTTCAATTACAGTACATAAATAATTGTGCATTTGAGTTCCATGGTCATTTGAATTATTTTGCATAGAACTAAAAATTCTCATCATTTACACGAATTAGACTGCAAGGCTTCAGTATTTTGTGTCTTACAAATGAAATGTTGTAGCCACCTCTGGAGTCGCTGGCCACCGTAGAAGAGACGGTAGTGCGTGACAAGGCGGTGGACTCTCTGCGTGCCATCTGCGCCCTGCACAGCCCGGCTGACCTTGAGGCTCACTTTGTGCCACTGGTGCTGCGTCTGGCTGCTGGAGACTGGTTCACCTCACGCACCTCAGCCTGTGGACTCTTCAGTGTGTGCTACCAACGAGTCTCTGCCACCGTCAAGGGTAAGCAGTCCGCTGTATGGAAATTTGGGAAATTGAAGCTGCCATTTTACCCTAAGTTATGTATTGATGACCTAAAATTTATTGTTTTCTAGCCGACTTGCGCCACCACTTCCGTAACCTGTGCCAGGATGATACTCCGATGGTTCGTCGCGCAGCAGCCACCAAGCTGGGGGAGTTGGCCAAGTCAGTGGAGCTGGAGTACCTCAAGTCAGACCTCATCCCCATGTTCGTAAATCTGGCCCAAGATGAACAGGTACGTGTTAATTTGGGGCTTGTGAAGAGCAGAGGTGACTTAGAGGTGTGTGTCGGCAGGACTCTGTGCGACTGCTGGCAGTGGAGGCCTGTGTGAGCATCGCGACGCTGCTGCAGCAAGAAGATGTGGAGCAGCTGGTGATGCCGACCCTGCGACAGTGTGCCGAAGACAAGTCGTGGCGTGTACGCTACATGGTGGCCGACAAGTTCACAGAGGTAACTTCCTAATTGAAGCCTCAATGGAATAACGAGATAACAAAACTAGAAAGAAAAATTAGTGACCCATATATTGACTGCAAAGCATAGTAATAAACTAATAATTATATTAATTATGGAAAAACTTAGAGAACTAATGATTACTGTATACATTAATACATAATCTTGAAAAGTGCAGATGTAGTTCAACAGAGATTTCATTTTCATTCCACCTGAGAAAATATTTACATTATTTAAAAAAATCACAATATTGGTTATACAAATAACATGTATATTAAGTTCTTATTTTTTTAGTTGCAATCCATAAGCTGATCTACTAAAAAGATTTCAAACAATAATTTCTTTCTTCTTTTCTTCATTTTGTGAGGCTATGTACGTTTCTTGCTTCAATAATCATTCTCACCTTTTTGTGTCTACAGTTACAGAAGGCAGTAGGTCCGGAGATCACCAAGACTGACTTGGTGCCGGCTTTCCAGTCGCTTCTCAAGGACTGTGAGGCAGAGGTGCGAGCTGCGGCAGCTCACAAGGTGAGTCTAAGCCAGACACATCTTACTTGCCCTACAAGTTAGGCATTATGCTTAAGTATGACAACGTCCCAAGCTGTGTTTAGCTGCCACTAAAACTTTGATCTGGTTTTTTCAGGTTCGTGACTTCTGCCAGAACCTGGACTCTTACCAGCAAGAGTCCATCATCATGACGAACATCCTGCCTTACGTAAAGGAGCTTGTGGCTGACCCTAACCAGCACGTCAAGTCTGCCCTGGCCGCAGTCATCATGGGTCTCAGCCCCATCCTGGGCAAGTACAAGTAAGTACCCCCTCTGTTTTCCTGACCACTTGTATCTACATTCTCTCTATATGGTCAAATAAACATATTCTATTCTTCTCTGTAACAGCACCATTGAGCACCTGCTGCCGTTGTTCCTGCTGCAACTGAAAGACGAGTGTCCAGAGGTGCGGCTCAACATCATCTCCAACCTGGACTGTGTCAACGAAGTCATTGGAATCCAGCAGGTGAGCAAATCAGCTGATACGCCAATAGAGTCTTTCAAACCTCCTCAAGATGCCTCGTTTGTTCCATCAAGCTTGGCAAAACATAGACTACTAATTACACACTTTTTTTAATACTCACATATGACCGTAATTTTTAACTTGTTCAAATAATTTTATTGTAATTTGTATTTAACTTAATTATGACTAGATATTGCTATTCTCTCTTCATGTAAATTGATGAAGAAATGTGTAGAGTGTGTAGCGTTTCACTATTCAGTAATTTGTTTTGTGCAGCTGTCCCAGTCGCTTCTGCCCGCCATTGTGGAGCTTGCTGGGGACGCCAAGTGGCGTGTGCGTCTCGCCATCATCGAGTACATGCCGCTGCTGGCAGGCCAGCTGGGCGTAGAATTCTTCGACGAGAAGCTCAACTCCCTCTGCATGACCTGGCTGGTAGATCACGGTAAGCTACCGTTAGCTTCCCAGCAACCTTCAAGTTCATTACTGATTACCTCAAATTGGAGCTGTTTCCAGCAACCTTTGTATTCTTTACTGAAATATAGTACCCAAATTAAAGTTTATTATTAGCTTTCAGTAATCTTCAAAGGAATTACTGAAATATCTAACGGTAAAGCTGCCGTTGCTTATTTTTTATTATATTATATTTTATTGCCTTGTCAGAAGTTGTTATTGATAAAGATCTGACTGTCCTTGTCTAGTGTTTGCCATCCGAGAAGCTGCGACCCTCAACCTGAAGAAGTTGGTGGAGAAGTTTGGACCTGAGTGGGCTCAGAGCACCGTCATTCCCAAGGTGATCGCGATGTCCCGCGACCAGAACTACCTGCACCGAATGACCTGCCTCTTCTGCATCAACGTGAGTAGTCCAAAATATTTTTATTTTGTGTAAACAAAGAAATAATAATAAATTAACAAACAAGGAAGTTCATTTCTAAGAAAACAAATGTATTAAAATCCTAGTTACGATATCATTGGCATAATTTTTTTGGCCAAGTGGTATATTTGGTTAAAGAATAAAGATCATGTCCATTCAAGTAGCATATCTTTGAGAGATTGTTGGTTAAGTAAAAAGTAGCTTCTCTGAGGATACTGAGTTCTGTTGATTAACAGGTGCTTGCTGAGGCTTGTGGTGCGGACATCACGGCCAAGCACATGCTGCCGACGGTCCTCACCATGGCTAGCGATAATGTGGCCAACGTCAGATTCAATGTGGCTAAGACCCTGCAGAAGATTGGACCAATCCTCGACATGAGGTGAGTCACATCTCTCCGTGATAGAATGTCTTTTACAAGATTGAAAGGGTGTTATTCAAATAAGATTTACTAATGGGCATTCACAAAGCATTGAGACCAAATTTAAGTGTTGATTTTTTAAGTCTTGAAATTTGTCACTGTACCTAAAATAATGACTCAAAATTAAGACTTAAACAAAAAATTGATTTTAAATGTAGATTTAAATCTTTGTGAATACCCTCTACTCTGTATAACTTTGACACCTATGTAAATAGGATATCATTTTCCATGTCAAAATTTGACTTGTACTGATACAAATAGACTAATTATTATTGCATAAATACTCCTAGAAGTACACCGTCATTATATTGCGTGTTGTGTGTTATAGCTGTCTGCAAGCGCAAGTCAAGCCGGTGCTGGACAAGCTCAGCAACGACACAGACGTGGACGTCAAGTACTTCGCCACGGAGGCAATTTCCGGCATTGCAGGTACAGACCCTTGCTAAATTTATGTTAGCTTTTTAATGTTTAGGTAAAGGCATAGGGAAGAATTGTGCCATGTTTAAAGCAAAACTTAGGAAAAAATGAGTTTCGTGACAAAAAAAAAAAAAAGAAAAACTCTTTTATACGTGAAATTATCACACAAGTTATTTTAACTCGGATCTCATAAAGAAGGAAAGGTATGTTCCTTACCTTCTTTCCTTCATTATGTGGCCTGAGATGAAATATGCATGCTAGCTTTTTAAGTGTGGCATTACAAAAAAGCATTAGAAATTCAGGACTGTACAGTCTAACCGTCTGTAGAAAGAAATCTAACATGTTTTCCTTCATCATATACTTATCAACTAAACTTTAGGATGTTATTTTTAATTGTAAATAACTAATGGTAATGTTGTATGTTTGTTGCAGCACTTGGTTGAGCAGTAGAGCAAGGATATGAGAGAAAATGAGATGAGAGAGATTGTAAGTACATTAATATACACTATTTAATTTCAAATTCACATTCAAATAGTCCAAGTTTCTAGTGAAAAATTGCGAAATTTCTGTTATTTCTGTTCTCTTATTTTATTTAAAATGCTGTAAGCAAGTATGTATTGAGAAAAAAAAAAAAAAAACATGATTTTTTTATTGTAAATTTGGAAAGAGGACTTGTTAAGTGTTATCCATATATATTTTTTTAAAACCTATGAAACTCTAATATTGAAAAAAAAGACACTATTACATTGTAATGGTCTTTCCCTATGTTTGCATGCTAAATATTTACATGACTATGACATCACAGTGTTTTACAGGGCGATATTAATTAGAACTGTTAGAAGGTAAAGAAAAAATGAAAAAATTGGCATTATCATGAATTGAGTCCCTTTATCATAACACAATACAATATATCATGCAGCTTGTGAATCGTTCAAGTTTTCTGGTCCCTCTGCTCAACACCCTCGTTTGCTGTTGCAGGTGAAGCAGCCAGCATCCCCACAGGTGTTTGTCAAATTTGCCGCTGCTAGAGTCAGTGTAGGACATTTGACACAAAGGACTAACATTGCTAGTTGAATTGTTTCAATTGTTAGACAGTTAAATTGAGCATTGCAAATTTGACTTCAAATTTATTTATTGATTCTACAATTTGCAGTCAAATTTTAATATACAATATCATAGCTCTTATTGTATTTATCAATTGTTATTATTTTTCACCAATGTAAATTAATTGTTAAAGTGGTGTAAATAAATCACTATTTTTGCTTCATCAAAATTTCTTAAGTGCATTTTAGTTGCAAATATCTAATTTAACATTTACTTCAATGCTGCTTGAGTTTTAATTGTTAAGTCGATATATATCTGGTATGACTGGTGTACATGTAATTATTATTAATAATCTAAATAAATGATAAGAAGTTCATAATTAGAAACATTACATTGTCATTCTATAGACATCTAGCTTGGTTTTAATTCATCAAGTAAAATATGTTGGAGTCACAATTTTTATTAAAAGATAATACAAAGCCAGAAAATAAGTTACATTTTTCTTAGAGAGTTTTCTTATAGTAAGAGCTGGTTTAATAATTATTTTGACCTAAGTTCGAGAATTTTTCTCCTTCGTATTTGTTAGGTAAATTCTGCTATCCTATTTTAAATCTTTGCTTATAAGTATGCAAGTAAATTATCTGTAATTCTTAATGTGTTAACGTTTGTTTGACTGCTATGGAAAGACACTTCACATTGCTCTGGTAGATGAATATGTGGTGCAATCCTCAACTAGGCTGGCAGTTGTGATGCCCACTCAAACAGCCTGCCATTGCGTTTTACAAAATTGAGTGTTGTTTCTGGCTATGTAAATAAATCAATAAAGGATGGTAAGCCTTCATTTTAATTGCTTCATTTATGACATTTTCCTTTATAAGGTACTAACTAGTCTAACTTAATTGGTTCACAAGAACCAACCTATTATTATATATGATTTTTTTTATTGCATAACTATTTTTTTTTTAATTGTTCCTTAATAAAAAGGTAACTCCTACATGTGGCTTAGCCACACTTGAAATGCATTTATACTTTAAAAAAAAATATAGTTCCTGCACTTAAAAAAATCTGACAAAATTCAAGTAGCTTGATTTGCTACTATCTTAACTATCTATTTATGCAATAACAAAATTTCGTGTAGGTTGTCCATTGCTGTACAATATTTATGTTTCTATTTGTTCTATTCTAGCAGCTTCCTAATAAGGCGCCGCTGCTCGGTTTTGAGCTGCACAAAAGATTGGGATAAACTGTAGTTCAAAAACGTTAGGAAAATTAAGAAAATTATTTTGTACTGAAAAACAATTAATATTTAACATTGTGTGAGTCTTGTTATTGGTGAAGTGAACGATTAAGTGAAAGGTTTATTATTGGTGTATATATTATACTCAAATATTGAAGAATACCCTTAATTTAATAATTTAAAATTTGATTTTTAAATATGTAAGGCCCATACCCAGTCTGGGCATTTCTCAAAATCATGGATAAATTATAGAGCTATTTCCTTCATGCTCAAAAACAAAATTATAGTAGCTGTTCCTGTTCCCGCGTTGCAGTAAATATTTTATTAGATTTTTTTTTTTTTTTTTTTGCACAAGATTGGAATTTGATATTTGCCTACATTTATAAATTATGTGTAGGAATTAAATACTTGCAAACATGATTCCATCCAACATTTTCAACTAATTGTGCTGCAAATTAATTCATTTACTCTACATTCTTAGGGTTTTTTTTTTATTTTTTAAGGGTAAGATAACGCCACCAATGTTAAAAAAAATCCCTCACACAAAAATTCTGAAAAAAAAAATTAAAATGTTCTCCTCTACACCCCCTATCACTAAATATCAGGTATACAAATACGATCTAGTTTTTGAGTTATGAATTTTTAAAGTTGACTAATTTAACATGGGAGTTCCATTTCTCCATGTTAAATTAGTCAACTTTAAAAATATATAACTCAAAAAATAGATCGTATTTGTACACCTGATATTTTAGCTACTGATAGGGGGTGTAGAGGAGAACATTTTAAATTTTTTTCAAAATTTTTGTGTGAGGGATTTTTTTTTTTTTTTTTAACATTGGTGGCGTTATCTTACCCTTAAAGAATAAAAATATATTTGAGGAAAAAAATTGAAAAAATGTATATATTGATGAAAACACTATTATTGTCTTTAACATTAATTTTTATTTCTATATACCTACAAAACATTGTATTTATAATCATATAGTTTTATTATTTTACATTTAATTTTAATTAAAATATGGTTAGTGCTTTTTGTCATGTTTTGATGCTATGCATGGACAAAAATTTATTTATTTATATTTTTTTTTCCTGATATCTTGCATTTTACAAAAATTTAATTATTTACTTTCATCTATTTTATTATAATATTATCATTAATTACAATTTTCCGCGCCCGGTTGTTCGGCTAATTCTGGAACAAAAACATTATACATAATTATAACCTGTAATATATATTATAGCGCTTAACTAACTGTAAAATATAATCATTTATTTATTGCTGCAACATATAATTATTTTAGTTAAATATATATCACGCAGTGAACTAAATTAGGCCGATGTGATTTAATTTAAAATTACAGTAAGAACGTAAAAACTCATTATTACGCAACTTGTTGTTAGGTAAAACTTGGATGATTTTGAGTAAAGAAGATCGCGGTCCCGTCAAAAGTAATAAGAATTGCAGCTAGATATAGGAAAAACTTGATATAAGGTATTAATATAAGGTAAACCTTATTTTCTGGGTCCCTTGACTTTACACGTAATAACAAAAGTGTTTACTGTATTACGTGTACGTATTTAACGTCAGTCAGTTATTTATGACAGATTGAGTTAATTATTTTGAGCAGGCGCGGATCCAGGGGGGGGGGGGGGCTGCAGCCCCCCTCCTCCCGAAATTTCGGATTTAACATGGGCAATATAGGCATTTCCCCCACTCCATTTTTTTTTTTTTTAACATTGGCCTTATGGAGGCAGCCCCTTCCGAAATTTTTTTCTGGATCCGCGCCTGATTTTGAGACTGACGGCTTACTAATCAGGCGCTCCTTGATCGCTCTGCGCTTTTGCTGGCCAGCTCGCTGATCCTCGACGCCAAACGTGCCGCCTCCACCTGCAGTGCATGCTGACCGTCCATCATCACTGCAGCTGTAAAATCAAATATCAAAGAATTAATCAGTGTGATACAATGAATATAATATATTCATCATTATTATGTTATATTTTAGTCTTAATTTCTATATATTATAGCTGTAATTTATTTGCAAATTTCTTATACGCAATCATGGAGTACCGACCTCATTTTTTTTTTATTGCAGAAATGAATGGATAGAGGGTGCAAAAATATGCTACTCTGAATTTTGTCAGATTTTTCTGAGACCGGGAAATATTTTTAAAAAAATATTGAAAGTCCGTTTTATGACGTCACGGGCGTTAATGTCCTATCCTTTTCTTAAGGAGAGCTAGGCGCCTCGTGACATCATCAAAATGGATTTTCAATAATTTTTTAAAAACACTTCCCGGTCTCAGAGAAATCTGAAAAAATTCAGGGTAGCATATTTGTGCACCCTCTATCCATTTCTGCAGTAAAAAAAAATTGAGGTCGGTACTCCATTGTTCATAAATTATGTAAATATACTATATACTCTCGTAATTTAAAATTTTAATAAATAAATAAATAAATAAATAAATAAATAAATAAATAAATAAATAAATAAATAAAGTTTGATATAATAAGGCATATGTTTGATTGTCCGGAAAACATGTTTTCCATGTATCGGAGGATCATCCTTTTATTATTTTTTATAGCACTGAATTTTAAGACGCCGATATTAATTAATAATTTAATATCCACGTACATTTTTCTGATGAAGATGTTTCACTGTTGTTCTCGGACAATTGTTTGGTTGAATTGCTTCCTTCGTCCTTGCTATGCTCTACATTTTCAGGGGTTGTCTTCTCCGAGTCTTCCTTGTGTGGCTCTGCTGCGAGTCGCTGTACATCTGCAGACTTCGAGAAACGCTCTGCCATCAGCGCAGCGTACTCCCGCTGCAGGCTATTTTTCTCGGCTCTGATCACGTCAATATCTGCCTGAGTCGCGTTAAACTCTGACTCTATTTGTTTAATCACCTCGTCTTGTGAGTCAAGTCTTGCCTTGAGATCGGCATCGCGAGCCTCCAACTCCTCAATTCGCGAGTGCAGCTGTAAGTTAACTGTGTTGGCGCTGATTACATCTCTCTTCAAGTTCTCAATCTCCACATTCGCTACAGATAGAGCACTAGTAAGTTTGTCATTATCGGCCCGCAGCGTAAGAACTTCTATCTGGTACTCAGATTCCAGAGCAAAATTCTTTGTTATAGGAGTTGATTCAGTTGATACTGTTTGCAATTTTGCAATTGTTGATTCTAAGGCAGAGTTTTTGTCCTTCAAGTAACTATTTCTCTGTTCCACGCTCGTCAGCAAGGCCTTGCAACTGAGCAGTTCGCTAACTTCATTTTGCGCCACGCTATGTGACTGATGAGTACCCTTTAGTCGCAACCTGGTCAATTCCTTCAGCGTTTCCTGCAGTTCGGCTTCCGAGGCGGCGCGCTGCTTCCACAGCTCTGCATTCTCGCTCTTAAGTCGCGCCACCTCCTGCCTTTGCTCTGCGCACGTCGAATCCCTCTCCGTCCTCACCTTTTTCAGCTCCGAATTTTCGTTCTTGAGTTTCATTACGTCCTCCTTGAGGGCCGCCATATTATCTTTGTTGGAGCGTAGTGAGACCATCTCCTTCTGTAGCCGCTGCACCAGCTCCTCAGCGCCGCTCGAGGGGTGCTGCAACTTGTTAATGTAAGACTGGAGTGTCAATTTTTCTGTCTCGATGTTGGACTTCTCGTACTTCATTTTCGTGACTTCATCATCCAGTCTGCTATTTTCTGCCTGTAGCTTCTGGAGGGTTTGGGTCAGCTCCTCCTTCTCTTGCTGCACGGTTGCCATCTGCTGAACCAGTACGTCATTCTGAGAGGTCAGGGACGCCATCTTGGCAGGGAAGCTGGTCTGTTGCTTATAGCACAGTGCCAGCTCAGAAGTTAGGCCTGCTACCTTGGCTTCCAGGTCGTACGTTCCTCTGCATGCCGCCTCCTTATTGATCGTGAGTCGTTCGACCTCGGCAGTCAGCTTTTCTTTGTCGGCCTCGGCAGTCCGCAGCTTCTCCATCACGACATTCCTCTCGTTTATAAGGTAGTTCACTTGTGAGTTCACTTGTAACACAGGTGATATTTTACTCTCTGGGAAGGTGTTTAGAGTCGCCAACTTGGACTCTAAGATAGAATTCTTGCTGGTCAACGTGGACATGCTGACGTCGAGCTCTGATATTTGCTTTTGCAGCACTTCAATCCGGCTGTTGAGCTGTTCTGTCTCCGCCTGGCTGCTCGCAAGTTTGTTTCTTAGTTGGTCTACGTCGCTCAGCAAGGAAGCACGCTGGCTACGCAGCGCGTTGTGCTCCGTCTTGAGCGTGTCTTCGGAGGCCAGCAATCTCAGCTTTTCGCCCTGCAATTGGTTCTCTGCATTTAGTTCTATGTTTATATACCTCATATACTATAGAAATTATCTTTGAATTCATTCGTCGGCTCAAGAAATTTCTGTTTCTTTCTTAAACCCTGATGTGCCAATGGAGTACCGACCTCAATTTTTTTTATTGCGGAAATGGATAGAGGGTGCAAAGTTATGCTACTCTGATTTTTTTCAGATTTTTTAGAGCCCGGCAACTATTTTTTAAAAATTATTGAAAGTGCAGAAAAAGTGCCGCCTCTTGCCGCCTCTCTTAATAAAAGATAGGACCCAAAAGGGACGTGGATTCGAACCCAACCTCGTCAAAACTTTTTAGCAATACTTCCCGGTGCCTAAAAAATCTGAAAATAATCAGAGTAACATAACTTTTCATCCTGTATCCATTTCTGCTATAAAAAAATTTGAGGTCGATACTCCATTAACAAAATCGTCTGTTTAATTTGATTAATTGCGCACGACAAATTAATGATAATAACATTAAGCTTAAAATATTACGTTTGAAATTGAAACGTTAATTGAAGACACTTAATAAATAAAATAAATAAAAAAATAAAGAAAATAAAATATTATTTTAGTGAAATAAATTATTATCGCATGATTTTACATGCAGCAGTTGAATTTGTTTGGAAATTAAAATGTATTTTTCTGAGAATGTGTGCTCATCATGCAAGCATAATTATATATCTGGCTAGCCTCATCTGTTATTTAAATATTTCCCCTTTCTCATAACTATAATCTAACCAAATTAAATTTAAACATGCAGCCCAGACCACCATAATCATCGATCGGTTTTATTTTCAAATCCAAAATCCCCCCCTTTCTCTTAACGAACCCAGTTGAAATACCATTAAATTTCTTCTACTGCATGTGACTTTGATGAACCCCCAACCCCCCACCTATTTTAAACGTAACTTTGAATTTTGTGAGTCGCTGTCAAACTGGAAAATTTTCAATTATCCTCTCGATCCCTCTTCCCCCAACCGCAGAATCAGAAATTTTAGCAACCTTTTCAGATGGAAACTGCAGAAAATAGATTTTTAAATTATCACCCATGGCATGCATGCACAGACTCGTGCAGCTATATATAAATAAATTAAATAGTTAATTATTACAATTAGATTTATTCTCATATATTACCCATGCAGTGGACTGACTGGACTCAAATACACATACAAACAAGATCGTCGTACCTTGAGGTTTCCCAGCTCTCTCTCCGCGGCAAGCAGTCTCTCCATGCATTCTCCCAATGACGTTCGCCTGTGGAAATCAGTGGAAATTGGAAATCAGTACCACGTTCTAATGTACACTCCTCGCCTCTGAAAATTACCCGTTTGCTGTTGCTGCAGCCTTGCATGTGAATCATCACATTGTTATTATAATAAGGAATTCTCTTACAACTCAAATTTTAATTATGTGATGTATATCCAATTATCGAAGCGCCTAATTTCATATCCTATATAGAAAATTACTACAGTCTTTATACTCCTTTCATCTCAGTTAAGGGTTGTCAGCATGTCAGGCTCGATCCCTATTACACTATAGGGTATATGGGCTCCGGCCTGTACTGACCGCTCTCCGTCCCTTTATATAGGTTATATAATACTTATTTAATAATACTCATGAGTAGACAGATAAAAGATTTGAAAAAATTACTATGTGCTATATATTATTATACAGTCTTTCAAACGTTAGAATATAACCCATGGAAAATAGTTCATGGATGACCTGTCAATCAACTGCAACAGCTGTAAAAAATAGCAGCCAACACAAAAAAAAATTTCAATAGAGCTAGTGGACAGAAATATATGTTCATATTTTACGAAGATTTTCACATAAGTCGAGACAGATAATATTGCAAAGAAGTTTCAATAATTTAGCAATTATTATGTAACAGGTATCGAGTGTCTTTGATTTATTTTCAGCTACTTTATTTTTCTAGTGAAAGAACTATTTTTTTGTATTTTGTTGGCAACATGGGTCGGAAGAATACAAATCACTACGCCGAAGATGATTGACAGGGATATTCTAACGTTTGAAAGACTGTATATAGTTTCATGGTTTACGAATTGTGAAGAGACGCGACGCATATTATTAAACAAAGTGTTTAAATGCCTATCCTCATGGTTAATGTTGTATTAACGCCCTTGAATGAACTCAAACATTCATATTAAGTATAAACATGTAAACAAAGTTACATGCCCATGACGGTGTTTAATTTAGAACTGGTTGCATACGCACAAGAACATGTCGCCTAGAGGTTAGGCAACTTGCTTAGCACCAAAATGGAGCGGGTTGCATAAAGCAGCTGGGGCAAGATGGCGGCCATATTCTGGGGTTGACGGAATTTATGCTGGAGCTGCAGCAATGATTGATGTATACTTTTAGGAGAGAATGAAACATTGAAGTATACTTTTATAACTATAGTTATTTAAAATATTTAATGATAAATATAAAATTTCTGAGGTGAGCAATTTTTAAAACTTTTTTTATTTTATCTTTTGCTCGAAGTAATAATTAAGGCATAATTATGCTGTGGTCTTTACGCAGGATTATATTGCTGCATGTGCACCAACATGGTGACTGTTTAATTGCAAATAAGTAAATTAAATGTTTTACATTACATATATAATATCTCTTTTTTCCTAAATCTTTATTATCAAGAGCAATTTAAATTTCATTTTTTCCTCTGCTCGCGCGAGCTCAAAGCTCATAGTCTCTCTCATAGACAGGCGCGGATCCAAGGGGGGGGGGGGCGATGAGGGCGATCGCCCCTCCCAAAAGGTCCCAAAATACATTGAAGGTGAAGGTGTTACCACCCCCCACCCGTCGCCCCCCTTCCCACCCCAAAATTTAACATTGCGGGATAGGGCACCGCCCCCCCCCCCCCCGAGCCGCGGGCTGGATCCGCCCCTGCTCATAGAGGCCACAATTTATACAATATGTGAAATAATGATGAAAAATGCTTGTAGTTCCTCTTGTAGAGTAGAGACTGTACCTTGCTCATGCAAGTCTCTGATACTCAGGCACCCCTATATATAACTGTAACTAATGCTGACATATTTATAACCAAAAAGTAAGGTTGCGAACGATATAAGCGGAAAGTGCTATTTCTCTGGAATAAATATTAGAAGGCTAGGCTATTGAAACAAATGGATTATGAAATGTAATCACCACTATTTTTTTTTTAACCCCGCGGAAAGAAGTATTGCGCATGCATATGAGTCAGGCGTATACTCATCGCCTTGGAAAATTGGAAAATTTCCCACTTGCAGCCTTATTAATCACCATCATGCTATTCTTACGGGGCTTGGTGATTAACGAGGCCACAAAAGAGAATTTTCCGAGGCGACGACTGTATATTGGGATTAACTTACGTGTTAGTTTGGTTAAACTTCTCAGGCAGCCATTCCCACTGCGCCTGAGACCAAAATGTGTTGAAAATTAGTGTGATCACACTCGTTCCTTGGAATACATAATATTTTAAAGGATTTGTTGAAAAGCATGATATAAATTCACCATACAGGTTGTTGAAAATTCATTGTTGAAATTTCATTTAAAAAATAGAAGGGAATATTTTTTTTGTAATGGCTTCATAGTTATTGGACAGCAAAGTATTAATAATTTTATTCTAACCTGAATGGAAGAGCACGTCAGCAAAATGCAAACCTGAAATATAAATTTGAATTTGTTAATTTACATATTTTTTTCGTTATTCAAAACATGCATTTTTTCAACCTAAAGAAATTTTATTTATTTTTATCATAAAAATATATTATTATATATATTTTTTTCTTATTAATAACTTTTACTTATTAGTTACACCAGAAAATCTCCTTTTTTCTTTATAAATTATAAACACGTTGCTTGATTCATCGTGTTGAGACTTGAGAGTCCCAAAAAAAATCTGGGTGGCTTTACTAATTAAATTTTATTTTTGCTCGCATGAAAGCTGTTGTCAAGCTTGCCTCGATATAAGACTTAATGGCTATGTTAAAAATTAAGTTAAAGGTTGGTTTCAATGCTGATCTCAGGAGAAGTTTTTATTAAAGTATTCATCTCAGCTGTCCCAAATTGACTGAGGAAACGCGGAAACCTCAGTCAGGTTGATCATGGTAAAAACTTGACGTATATACTATGAAAACTTTATTTTAATTAAAAAGCAATATAAGATTATTAAATATATTTTAGAAATTTTACTCACTCAATTTATTAAAACATGAACGATCAGTTTTTTGTTGGCAAGAGTAATCAAATTTATTTCTTTACATACCGATAAAAAAAAATTAGCTGTAGTACCATACATCAAAATCTCACAATCAGTACTCTCAAATTGCAATTTATGAAATAAAAATAATAAAAATAAGGGTTAAAATATATTCTATAACGTCACTATATGGTGCAATTAAGGTAAATCTATTTGACAAAATTAACAAATCTTTTTATAATACATGGATTTATGTCTGTATCGTTTCTATATATCTATATCAATTGTATATTATATACTGCACTATATTATCTCTGCTTTTAAATAAAAAAAATAATTATATTAAATAATAAATTACTTTCTAAACTATTTTATTTCAGCAGATTAATATTAACATTTTCAGTTTCAAACGATGGTGACATTAATCCAGAGCGTACTAGAACTAGTACGCTCTGATTAATCGTTAAAGTTAAATTGAACTTGATCTTACCAGGAGAGTGAGTGAGGAGGTCATCTCTTCTCTCGTCGGGCTGCTGTGAGTGCCAAGCGAAGGCAGCTCGCGGACGGTTTGTGCTCGCTGCTTCCGCGGTCTCAGCAAAATTTCTGCAGTCAGCCCAATGTCACCCACCGTAAACACACATTCCAATGCGTCAAAAAGCAAAATATTATTAATTATATTAACATGGAAACTATATTTATTATACATGCAAGTTTTGCTTTAATTAAAATAATATAATAATGGGTTGTTTAAAAAAAAAAAATACACGTGTGTGAAAATATAAAAAAAAAACGTGATAGTTCTTTTTTTTTTATCTGACAATATACACGCGATTGCAGAGATGTTGCTTAAAGTTAAACAGTTGCTTATCCTTTGATTATCCTATGTTATAGCATAGGATAAGCAAAGGATAAGCAACTGCTTTAAGTTAAACAGCATCTCTGCAATCGGCTGATAGCATTTACGGTAGTAAATTAACTTTTGTTATAAAATATTTTATCCTCTTTTTATTATTTTATTATTCTGTATATCTGTATAATTAATTAATATTATTAATAAGTTCATTGGTTTGGTCCCAAACGGTTTGGTGAGGATTACATGGTGTACGTCACACATACACACATAGTTATGCCATGTAGTCTTTTAACGTACATCATGCAGATCTCGCACCTGATAGTGATCCCAAAAATAGAAAATAAAATTATGCATTATAGTTTGCCTGATGTTATAAAGCACATTATTTCATTTTCTTTTTATTTTAACACAAATAATTTCTTTGTACCAAATTATTGTTTGACTATATTTGATTTTGTCTGTTCAATCTTGATAACTTCAGTGTCACTTTTCTGTGCTCTTTTGGTACACTGAACTCATCCCCAGTAGCACAGCAACGTGGCTGCCACGTAATAGCCACGTTGCACAATGGTTGCCAATTGGTTGCCAGGCAACGTGGCTGCCACGTGGCGGATGTCCCATTCGGAGAACCTGAGGCAACGTGGAGGCGGGCAACGGTTTGGCAACCAATTTGTTTTATGGTCAAAAAATAACTAGAAGCGGTCACCCATCTAACTACTTACCTTAACCTGCGTTGCTGAACTTCGGTAATCACTGTTGATCATATACTTACCATTATAATTACACCGCTTCGTCTTTCTTGATAAATTGAAGATTATTGAGGTATATAAAATCAATAAAAGTTATGGGAAAATGACCAGGGTGCATTTCAATGTAATGTCATAAAAATTTCGACCTTAGGGTAAAATTTGATGGCGGTTCTATTGGTGACCCTTAAATTTGCGACCCTTTGACCCTTAAGGGTCAAAAGACCCCTAAAACTTTTTTTTTTGGAAAAAATGCAAAATTGAAATTAGTTATGTCCTTAATTATTTATAGAGCTTTAATTCACACATTTTAAGGGTCGACCCTTGGGGTCTAGCAAGGGTAATTTTTATAAGAATACAAAAATATATTTTATTAAATGTGACAAAAACCATGATGACTACAGGTTCAGCATTAAGTATTTTTGAGGAAATAATCATAATGACCCCTTAAGGGTCGACCCCTAAAATATGATAGTATATTTAATTATTTTTTAACATTTTTTTTCATTTCAAAAAAATTAGTATGCTTTGCTGACATTATTTTTAATTTCTATTAATATCACCCTTTCAGGGGTCGACCCTTGATATTTTTCAATTTAACACAAATTTTTAAATAAATTCTGGCAAAAACTACGAGGACTACAGTTTTATGGAGCACTGTGTGTATTTGATGATGTAACCATTATAATGACCCTTTAGGGGTGGACCCCTAATTTCTGAGAGTTAATAGAAATTTCGATTTTTTAATACTTTTTTTAAATTAATAATTTTAACATGCATTTCTGACTTAAATTTTATATTGACCCTTTCAGGGGTCGACCCTTTTTTTTTTCGAAAGAAATGTTTTAATATGCTTTCAATTAAATCTTCTCATTAATTACCTCAAATATTAGGTTAAAATCAATAAAATATTAATTTCATAAATTCAAATGCAATGTAGCATGCTGGTGATGCGCTGGGTACTTAATTCTCCATATTATGCCACAATGGTGGCTAAGGAGACGTTTTTGGGTGATTCGTTGCCAATTTGTTGCAGCGTGCAACAATAATGCAACGGTTTCATGAAATGGTTGCAACAACGTTGCGTATGTAACCACCACGCAACGTTGTCATAAAATATCCTTGTTCTTAATAAATTGTAAAAAAAAGTAGTGAAAAATACCATTTAGGTATTCAAATTACATTTTAAGAGCAATTTTGGAAAAAAATATTGGTTGCCAAATCGTTGCCAATTGGTGGAGCGTCTCTAAAGCAACGGTTGGCAACTAATTTGCAACCATGTCTCCACCAATGTGCTACTGGGGATATTGTTAATTTTTTTTACTGTGGGCTAAGCATTACATTAACTGACATTGGACAAAATAAATAAAATTAATTAATAAATTAAGTGACAGTTTGTTTATTTTAATAATAAAGGTACATTTAAATAAGTTTATAGCCGCGCACCCCCCCCCCCCCCGAAATTTTTGATTTAACATGGGCAATATATAGGCATTTCCCCCATTCCAATTTTTTTAACATTGGCCTTATGAAGCCCCCCCCCCCTTTTTTTCTGGATCCGCGCATGAGTTACCTAATTCACATACAGTAGTATTGGTCCATCACTTGATCGATGGGCTACAGTATAATATAAGCACGATTCTTTAGAACTCTGCATGACGATGAGGCATAAAAATAATCAACTCAGGTAGCGAGTAAAGATAAAAACAGTTTTATTTTTGGAATCATTTTTACATGCTTTATAAATTTACTATTTACATACACACTTAATTTTATAATTAAGATATAATATTGTTTTATTTTAGTCATCATCACGCATTCATCAGACAGCACCAATTAGCTGTTAAATTAAAATTAAGTTAAAAAATTTGGGTCTTGTTCAGTTTATTAAGAGAATAGATTTTGGGTGCTTATATTTAATTTATAAATAAAAAATTAAATTTAATTACTAAGTTAACATATAAATAATAAATTATTAAATATATTCGTATAAGCACCATTAATAGATATTTATTTTATACAGTTATCCGCGTTTATATCCCTTATAATCAGTACGTTCATTCACCTTTGTTTCTTTACCCTCTTTTTCTATAAATTTCGTTCTACCAAAATTTTTAAAATATCATCATTAAAGTGGGTTTACATAGACGTAGTAGGCATGCCATACAAATATATTTCATACAAAAATGCATAAAATATAAGACAATATATTTTTTTTGCATGCTAAATACTAAAATATTATAATCACAAACCATGAAGCAATCGTTCAATAATTAGAATTGAATGCCTCGATCAACTCTTGAAAACGATTGAATAAAAATACAGATAACTAATTATAGACTAGCTGATATTATAATATAATATTATGATCGGTGATTTTCCATGCAAATGGAAAGCATAATGTAGTTTTTTACTAATGAATTGAACAATTTTTCTCCTGTTCTTTTTTCTAAGGTTCAGAAATTAGCATAAGTTTTGGATCATGTAGTGAAATCAGAAGCCTCTCTGTCATTTTTTGTTAATAGAATAAAAATTAAGGCTTTAGGTGAATAATTTACCACTTGACATTATAATAGACTTGATACGCTATCACGAAGATAAATTAAATGTGAAATAAATAAGGAGAGGAGGTCAAGGTCACTAATGGAAGCTGCTGGTCAGGTCCCAAGGCGTGCGAGTCTCGAACGGTGACTCGGGGATCGGCTGAAACAGAAACACCAGGTTCATCAGTTGTGATTTTTAATTTGGTACTTCTTACTTGTGCTGACGCTCAATAAAGTTCATGTGATCATTGTGTATAATATTACGTAGTTGTGGTATTTTACTGTGGAATATATAAGACTTTTCATGTCCATGAATAGCTGCAAACGTGAAAATATACGTTATGAGCAATGTTTCGAATGATATGCTAAACATGAAAAAACATAATTCATATGTTTACATTCAAGTGTGTCTTTCTTATATTGCAACGATGCATCAAATTATTCTTTTGAGTCGTTGACAATTAAACCAACGTAGGGAATGTGTAATAGACTAAACGCACCCCCAGCACTCTCGGAGTGGACCAGAGTGCCTCTTGATACTGACACGAGCACGGGCTGTTATTTAAGGCAGCCATCTTTCGGTGTAGGTTGCTCAGCTCGTGCGAATCGTCGTGGCAACATCGGCGCGCGCACACGAATATTAGCGCGGCGGTCAGCAACAGCAGGCACGAAGCGGACACCGTAGCGATCGCCACGTGTTCTCTGACCCACGTGGCTGCATCTGTTGACACGGAAGATGGTTACTGACAAAAAAAATGTAGCAGAAACCTTAGTATTTTCATATATGTTGAGTTGCAGACATTTAGCAATTATTTTAGCTTTGTTACCTACCTGAATCGAAGCCCTCTCCTCCTTGGTGGGCGCGGGTGGTGGTGCGTGGGACGGCGGTCGCAGGAGTACTTTCCAGCAAGACCACCATGCGTGGAGACGTTGCTCCTGCAGGAGGAGGATTAATTTTGTACTTACTAACTTGGAAATTTCAATAACTTTCAAATTTATTTTGATTTTTACCATTTTTCTTTTTTTTTTAATTTATGACCACTGCCAAACTTATCTGATTTTTTTATCGGTTTCTAAAAAAAAAAAAAAAAAAAAAAAAAAAAAAAAAAGGCTGGAACGGTACGATATGTAAAGTGTAACATAAATACTTTTTAAATTTATTTATTCGAGCAACTGAGATACATAGATACGTTTTCTTGCCATTTCATTTAAAATGTTCTTACCTAATTTCATTTACCTTCATTCGTGTCTGCCTCGTCACTGGCATCATGCTTATCACCTTCTACTGAAACTGGGAAATGATCTTCACGTGATAATTCTTGCAGCTCGTCATTCTGCGAGACTCGAGTGATTTCCGCGTCTGCTTGTGATTGTTCTTCAGACACTTGCTTCTCGTCTGAAACATTTTCATAGTGGATCTTATTTGTCGACTGTTTAACTTGTTCGTTCGTTGAAGTGTTCTCCACTGATTCATGGTCTCGCGATTGATCGATTTCACTCTGCGATTGATCATAATCGATTTCTGACGTGTAATCCACGTCGCTCAGATGTTCAACATTTATCGCCGTCTCGTTTTTCTCATGCTCGGCAATCTCTGCCTCGAGGGTGATAATCTGCGACTGCAGCGACGCAGTGAGTGTATTCAGCAAAGCAAGCTGCGAGGCCAGGTCCTCATTGAGATCTCGCAGCTTGTCGTTGTTGAACTTCATCTGCATGTTGCTCTCTCGAGAGGCTGAAAGCTCGGAGTGTAGCAAATATATTTCAAATTCCTTCTTCGACAACTGAGACACCAGATCAAGTGTTTTATTGGTCAAAGTTTCATTCATTATTTCAAGAGATTTCATCTGAGCCTGCAGCAGTAAATTAGACGTGTTCAAACAATCTAATTGCGACTCTAAATTTACTGTATCATGTTTCATTTCATCTACTATAGCCTGCAGTATTTTATTTTCTTTACTCTTAGTAATCAGTTCAAATGTAATTGCGTCAATTATTCTTGTTGTATTTAAACTAATATTTTCCGCACTCGAAGATTTTCTCATAATAAGTTCATCTAATTGGTTGTTTTCATTAGTGATATTTTCTGCAGCATCGTCAGAGTTTATTTCAAAGTCATCGCATTTTATGTTCCCATTAAATTTAATTTCAGTGTTATTTGTAATGTTATTATTGTTGAATTCTCTATTTATTTCGCTGTTTACATTATTATCGCCGTCAATAATTGATGTGAAATTTGTTTGAATTACTGAGCTCTTTTCCTCTAAACTGCCATCACCCACTTCATTTGTAATTAAATTTTCTTCGTCATCTTTCTCTTCACTACTAGGGACGTTTCCCTCTTGAATGATGTCATTCTTCACCGTCGTTCTTTCATTTTCATCTTGTTGTGCAGCTGCAGAAGCAGTCACATCCACCACAACGCTAGGAGTTGTTGTCTGCATTTCAGTGAGCTCAGTTGCAGCTTCTTCGCTGCTCCCACTTGCTGACTCCTCAGAAATATTAACATCATGACTAACGTTTTGACTTTCAAGTTTCACAGTTTTGATGGTTGTCGCAGTTTCCTCGTCGCTTTCTTCGTTAAATATAAGAACAATTTCTGTCTCATTTCTTCCCTCATCGCTCCCTGAAATCACGTCGTCGTAATCTGTCTTGTCGCTTTGATTATCTTTGATAGTTGTTGAAGCAGTGGTGGTGAAAACCGTTGCAGCACTACTTTGAGCGCTACTTGAGTCTACAGGCTCCGTTGTAAGCTCCTCTGTAATATTATGACCTACTGTTATCGAAGTAACACTACTTTTCGTGTTACTTGAGTCTAAAGATTCCGTTGTAAGGTCCGCTGTAATAGTTGCTGTTGTCGAGATCTCGCTACTTTGTGCTCTACTCGCATCTACAGATTCCGTCGTAAGGTTCTTTGTAATAGTTGATGTTTTCGAGATATCGCTATTTTGTGTGCTACTCGCGTCTACAGATTCCGTTGTAAGCTCTTCTATATAAATTGGTGTTGTCAAGGTAAAATTACTTTGTACGCTACTCGAGTCTGCAGATTCCGTTGTAAGGTGTACTGTGCTAGCAGGAGTTGTGGAGGTATCACTATTTTGAGTATTACTTGAGTCAACGGGTTCCATTGTAATGTCTACTGTAAAATTATTACCTAATGTTGTTGAGAAATCCCTACTTTGCGTGCTACTCAAGTCTACAGATTTTGTCGTAAGTTTCTCTATATAAAATGGTGTTGTCAAGGTATCGCTACTTGAGTCTACAGACTCCATTGTAATGTCCACTGTACTAGCTGGTGTTGTCGAGGTATCGCTATTTTGTGTGCTCCTTGAGTCTACGGATTCTATTGTAAGGTTCACTGAAACAATACTAGCTGGCGTTATCGAGATTTCACTAACTTCAGTGGTACTTGCCTCTGCAGATTCCGTTGTAAGGTCCACTGTACTAGGTAGCGTTGTCGAGGTACCACTACTTTGAATGCTACTCGCGTCTACGTGCTCCGTTGTATGGTCCGCTGTTATACTAGCTGCTGTTGAGAAATAATTTTCTGTAACTTCAGCTGCAGTTATCGTTTCAGTTTTAATCGCAGTGTTCCAAGATTCTGTGCTGGTCTCGAGCAAACTCTTTGTTGAGCTGATGTTCTCACTTACCAAATCAACAGCTTTATTATTTACTGCCGTTCCACTCCCCGACTTTTTTATTCTGGCTCTTATCACTGTGCTGTAATCGTCTGTCGTGTTCAGTATCTCGAACTCGATTGAACTTTCCTCACTTTCTTCTTCTTTCGTATCAAGATCACTCATTTCCAAATCTTCAGAGCTCTCTGCAGCCAACACATTGGTGAACTTACTGTTTTCACGCGTGCTAGTGTTGGCGATGGCCGTTGTTGTCTCTTTTGACGTAGTTTCATCTCTTGATCGGTCGGTCGAATTCAAGGCATTATTTTGCATCACAAGTTCCTTACTATCCCTTGCAGCCACAACGTCATCAGATTCTTTTATAAGTGATTCTCCTTCGATATCCTTGTCTTTTGTCACATTTTTATGATAGGTTGTACTATTAAGATCTTCTGTAACATTTTTAGCAGATTTTTCCTCTAACTTCTCAAAATTAAGTTTTGAATTCTCCAGTAAAAAAATGAGAGTTTCAATATTTCTGTTAAGTTTTAAAATCTTTCCTTCCAAGGCCTCTGAGTCTGCTTGTGGTACCTCTGAAGTGTTTTCTTCAGTCTGCAGAGACTCGGTGAGCGTCTGGTTTTGTTTGGCCACCTGGGTCAAGTTGGCGATCTTATCGTTTAACGATATGATTTTAGCAGGCAACTCCGCGACTTGTGCGGAGCAGCTCTTGAGCTCAGCTCTCATGGCTTCCTCCGAGGCTTGCAGACTCTCCACCTTCTGCTGCAGTTCCTGTTTGTCCCGCTGAGCTGCACTGAGATCGCTGTCCAGCGCCTCCTTGTCCACCTCGCACTCGAGGAGCTGGTCTATCAGACTCGACTTGTCCGACTTCTTGTAACTCTTGAGACGGGCCATCTTGGTGTTGAGCGCCTTTATCTTAGCCTGCAGCTCCCCCGTGTACTCGGTGAGGTCATCGACGTCAAGCTTGCACAGCTTGAGGTCCTCCTGCAGGACCGACACATTTTGCTGCAGCGACCGCCCCTTGCTCTTCAGCACCTTGCGTTCATTCTTCAATATTCTCAGCGTTTTCGAGATTCTTGATCGCTCGCTCTGAAAAAAAAAAAAAACAACTTATCTCACATCGCATGCGACAGCTTATATATCTAAAAAATACTGCATGATACGTGTAATATATATAATAATATAAAATAATAAAAGCAAACTATATTTTATCATGGAGAAAAGGCAGAGAGGGAATTCAGTATTGTATATTAAATTGTTTCCAAATATTGAACATAATTTTGTCTTAAGAGCAAACAACAAAATTTATAAATTGGTTAACGCTCGGAGATTTATTAATACTTAATTACATTGTAAAACACTTTGTTTGAATAATGTAAATCATTTATATAGAGAATATATTAACATTTCAATACGTTTAGAAATATCGTTTCGACGATGTTGATTCTCATATATATAAATAAATTGTTTTCGTAAAATATGCATCAGAAAAATTAAGCCTATATAAGCTGCATGTGTGATGACGCGAAAGCAGATATTACCTGTAGTTTGTAGATTTTCTCCTCGGCGTTCAGCAGATTCTTCTTGCACTCAGTCAGCAAGGAGCTCCTGTCAACAAGTGGGGGTCGGATTGAGAGAGACAGTAAGTTGGGGGGAGGAAGAATGTTACATGAAATAAAATAATAATAGTCACATATATTTGATTTTTTTTTTTTAAAATTTCTATTAGATAAAACTTGGAGCGGTGCCATGGGACTGCATGCCTTTTTTTTTAAAAAAGATTTTTATTGAAGAATTTAGGCAGGAGACAAAGGCATACCTCAAGCAAAACTGTCTGTGGTTTTAAATTAAAAGCCATGTGAAAATCACTCAGAAAATTAATGTATTTCAATGTGTGCCATGCCACACTACTCGTAATACGCACTATATGTACATAATAAGTTTATATGAGTTTTCAATCGTGCTGATTATTAATTATCATTACCGATCTGCAGGCGATTTGTTGCCGCTGGCGTCAGTGCTGGCAGTCTCATCCTGCACAAGAAAATTTTATTTATCACTTACAGTATATATACCATAAAATAATATAGTATATGAGACTTGTTACAAATCACTTATATAATCAGAGAGGCAGGAAGCCGGGTGTGTGTTAACTGAAACTGAATTAACTGATACCATCGGAATAGCGACACCCTCTTATTTATTTTGTATTTTCTGAATGACAAAAATCATTTCTACAAAATGATAGAACCGACATCGGACGACGGGATTGACCTGCCCATGACTCCGCCAATATTGTATGCAGCCTTAATTGTTAATACATATAATTTTTCGTAAAATTACAAATTATTAAAATTTATTGTTACTATATACTTGACTGCTCGTAAGTTATTGTCTATACTCTATAGTAATTTTTAGTTTCAATATATTTTTCTCTGAAATGTTTTCTGAATGCATTCGCGTGTTAAAGAGAAATAGAAATAGAACTAGAGAGAGAGAGAGAGAGAGAGAGAGAGAGAGAGAGAGAGAGAGAGAGAGAGAGAGAGAGAGAGAGAGAGAGACAGAGAGAGAGAGAGACAGAGAGAGAGAGAATATCGTTTTACGCACCTGCATAGACGTCCTCACGTAAGCAGTCAGCCAGACGAGCACCTGTACAACACGTAACAACACGAAAATATATTATATATCTTGTATTGATGCCGGTATAATATGTCAGAAACTATTAAGAAATCCAAAAATTTTTGGCAAATATCTGACCCTTAACATCACCAAAATATAGTTTTATAAATCGATGTGGCTTGTACTCATAATAACAATTTTATTTAAAATGTATAATAGCTTGTTGGTATGTACAGTCAACAGTATCTTGTAACAAAAATTATAGCTAACAAAATTATTGCTTTATATACAACCAACAAAAGTTCAAAATAAATAAGAAATAAAATAAAAGTAAAGTAAAAAAAAAAAAAAAAAAAAATCAACATCAGATCTGTATCATGATCATGGAATCAAAAACATATGACATGTGTCTTTTATATGGTCAACTCCAAGTTCAAAGGCTTTAAGTAGCGCCATTCTCCTTGGTAACAATTTTCCTGGCACTTTCGAACTGGATGATCATTATAATATAAATATATATTATATTATATGGAGCCCTCTCTCATTGGCAGTGTCGCCTTAGTAGATTAAAATATTTTCACACTTTTTTCTCTTCGATATAAATCACTTTTTAAGTATATATTTGTTGTTGTTTTATTTTATAGTATAATATTGCATGTAACAATTACAAAATGTAAGCAAAATAATTATATACATGCGCAGTATTATGAATCAAGCATGCAATGTACGTTACACTAATGTATTGCAGTTAAAAGAGAATCTAACTTGATCATCCTATTATAAAATAATTATAGAAATCATTAAATATTAACTTCATGACCTAAGTGTAACTTAATTATTTATAAAAGATTTTTGTATTTTTTTTTGCGATTAATATTAATGAGCACAGAAAAAATAAAGCAAAGGGAAAAAAAATCTTAACAAAAATCTTGATGCGAGTTTATTTTTTATACACTCTAACTGTAAGAGCCTTCACAAAGAACTTGGCATATATGTTGGTAAAAAAAATTTTAGCAACAACTTTTTATATCAAATATCAGTGCTCAATTAGGCATGCACTAAATCTATATAGTGTAAAAAATAAATAAATAAAAAAAATAGGCTAAAATCTATGCTCCCTTTTATGAAAATCCTTTTAATTTCGTAAAAAAATAAACCAATCTAAACAAAATTAGTAAAAAAAAAAATACTTAAAACGTTGTTATATTATGATTGCAGATCATATTTAATATGTAAACAATTGAAGATCGGAAACGACGAGCTTACCAATACGTTAAATCCACTTCTCATTCTCACGGCTCGTGTTACATTTAGCTGCTGACGAGTGGCTCAAAGTGCAGGAAGTGGCGCTCGTGCCGCGCGGGGTAAACAATTCGAGGGACACATACCAGCACCCAACAATGCGAAAACATTTACAACAAACATTATAATTTGACGTCGTAGAAATGTAAGAAATAAAGTTGAATTTAATTTTTGGTGCAGTTTAATGAAAATTGCGCCTTTTTACGTAAATGAATACAAACGATTTTAGGTAATTGCCTATTTTAAGCAATTAATTAAATCATACATAATGCTTACATATTTTTTAGTTACCAATCTATAGTGCTTTAACCCTTATCATTGATTTTTTTCACCTATTACAAAAGGAGGGAAGGGTCAAACCGTCAAACACCCCTTTGATATTAATTAATTTTTGTTCTTATTTTTTTCTTTTAGAAATAGGTTGCTTCTAACTAATTGTAAGAATTATTACTAATTTTTGTCGCATATAATTTGTTGTTTTATTATTTTACAAACTTTCACTGCTTTAAAAGGTGTGTGACCGTGCGTGGGGTCATTATTAACCTCAATCCCCCGTGATTTAGTGTTTTCAATTACATTATGCAGGCTTGTTCGGGGAGTTGCAGAAAAGGATTAGAAAGTTCGGTCAAGCCCCCTGTAAGACTACAGACCTTTTACTGCAAAAATATTCAATATTTTTTTAAACGTACTAAAAAAAAATCAGTAGAATAATTTTGTACCCTACATTATACGAAAACAAAATAATGCTAAATGTTTTGGTTTTGACGTGTATTTGATCAACCTTTTAAATAAATAAATGAAAGACTTACTTGGCTATATTTAGTTTATTCAAAAACTTCGTACAAATTTGCTATAAAATCTCATTCAAAAGTCCATTTAACACATATTTGTATTGACAAATACATTTGTATTAAAATAAATCAATTGGTTCATTTTAGTTCCATGAAACTGGAATATATTATACAATATTTCTAGTTCACCACACCTCTGTAGGTTGGATTAAAAGGCCCCAAACAAAGCGATGGCTTCGTGCTATCCAAACAAAGTATTCATTACACAATTTTTAAATATTAAAGATAAAATATAAAAATACAAGCTCCAATTGCGGGCTGAGTATTATAGGATGTGAAAATGGCACACGTACATGAGTGAGAAAAAATTGGGATTCGTAAAATTTACATTAGTTTTTGTTAGAGCTTAGTTAGCTATAACTAAAATGTGATAATTAATTTCTAATTAAATGGTAAACAAATTACTAATTTCTTTCTACATGGAGTAATTGAAGCATTACAATCAAAAAGATATTCTATTAAATGCTTTTTTTTTAGAACATTTAAAATACCAATGTCTGAAATTATAGCACGTCATTCATTGTATGGGATATTTTTTTTAAGTTTTGATTTCATAAATCTTAAATCTTGAAAAAGGTAATGCAATTTTTTTCATTTACCACCAATAAAATAAAAAGATAATAAATGCAATGGTTAGTTAAACATTAAATCATGAATTAATTTTAAATTTACAACATATATATATTTGTTCACATTATTTATTTTCTATAGTCTTACTGTCTTATTTGTATGTAAACAGTGATGTTGATATGTTATTTCTGCATGTTTTATGTTGATGTTTTGTCTTAATTTTAGCTAATGTCTAATATTTGACGTGATCCATTTTGTCTGTATACAACCAGTTGTTCAAAAAATAAAATAGTTAACTTACAAAACTTACACAACCAACCTATGTTCAAATTATGAAATTAATTTATGAAAGCGTCATGTTTTTTTTTTTTTTTCACAAATTAAAACAATTTTGTCACCCGGCTATAGATATACACTTACAATATAATTATAATAAAAAAAAGTTATTAAGTTAAATACAATAATAATAAGGTTCTATTTAAGCCGCATTTACAGTGACATGCTTTGTTTCTTTCTGCAACCAGAACTCTGGGTAGCCTCTTAGGCGATGGTTGTGTTCTCAGGTTCTCACCTCTCAATCGTATAGGTGATCAGGTACTCGGGAAACGCCTGCCAACACACAATCGATCAAGTGAACTTTTATCCGTGACTTCTAACGTATGCGAGAATTTTATATTTAACAAACAAAAAATCATGACTGTTCAGACGACGCTTCATGTTTTATTCTTGATTATATATATATAATTATATTTTTACAAAAATATATTTAATATAATATAACTTGCACGTCGTCAACGGAGCCGTATATTAATCTTTGGCATGTGGACGTAAAAAATTAAATGAAATCATGAAAATTAAGTTAGCAAGTTTTTATTAAAATATTTATCGTAATAACTTTTTTATTTATTTGTTAACATCAACAAATAAATAAACCAGAGATTGTAGAAAATACATATACATATAAATTTCATGAATAGTAAAGTTTACATTGTTTACAATGCATTTTTGTTCAATTGATCTTAAAATCAATTATACTTCATTCAAATAAAAATATCCAATCTCTTCATGTTAAAAAGCGTGGTCTTATATAATTATGCATACAGGTTCGTATACTGTACCTGTTCGCCGCGGTAGATGATGAACTCTGGGTACGCGAGACCCAGAAGTCTTGGCACCCCCTTCACCGAGTGGTGTCCTTGAGGTGCATGTGCGAAGTTCTGTGCGCTTGTGTGCTCGGACACTTTGCCGAGGGCTACGCAACAAAGTAACATGGTCCTCTGGCATGTGCTACACAGGCTGTTGCGGTGAGCAGTGCACCCGCCCCCGTTCAGACCGAACGTATACAAGTTGCTCTTGGACGAATGTTCCGCGAAGTACACCCCTGCATGTCAAATCAATACAATCAATATATTTATTATCGTAGCATTAAGCCCTAACAGAACTAGCTGGAATCGGAAACGGAAACTCTCTCTCTCTCTCTCTCTCTCTCTCTCTCTCTCTCTCTCTCTCTCTCGACCAATCAGAAAATTAACAATTTTACCTTGTATATATTATACTTGTAGAATTCCGGAAAAATTCTGGACATTGCTTTAATACCAACAAAGGGTATTATAACTTCTATAAAATAAAACTGCTATTTAAAATCATCAAAATAGGAATTAATTAATCATCCTCATGAACGTACGCGGATTTTTCGGATTTGTTCAGATATTGAAACGTGATGTCATTTTATGAATGCAATGAATTTAACATTATATGAGATGAAAATCCTTTAACTGTACCCCCCTTCCTACTTATAAATTGAAGCATAATTTAATCTATGAAGCAATAAATGTTTAATGTGAAATATAATCCCACAATTAATTAAATTAATATTCTAATTAACTTGGTATATTACGCGAATCATTATAACATTATGTATTTTTATTTGCTTATAAAACACTTAACTGGGGAAAAACCAAACTTCTTTACTTTTATATTTAAATTTACAAAATAATGACGTAATTAATAATTATATAAGTCCCAATAAATTTATGTGATATTTTACCCGGAATTAACTTAACTTTAAAAGTGTTAAGTTTCTATATTTTAGTGTTGCAATTTCACACGAATTCTACTGTAATTATAGTTACTTTTAAAAAGTTTCAAACTAAATTGCAAACAGAATAGCGACAAAATTCACGTTCACCTCGCTACTTTAAAAAGTACTTTGAAGTCCTACACAGAACACACCTGCTCCGAACATTCCATTGATGGACGCGTGCCGCTCGTCGAAACCATTGCGTGCGATCTCCACGCACTTGAGGGAGCCGTGGAAGAGACGCGTCTCGTTCGCGTCCCCGTGGTTCTCTGACGTGACACGCTCGCGGTATTGCACGTAGCGCCGCCACACCGTTCTGTTCCACACGCGCTCCACCTGTGACAAATTTTATTATCATCCATGTGTTATGTTCTTACTACCATAATTATTAAATAATTATTATTTTTTTAAATTATTGAAGGTATTAATGTAAAAATCTAAAAATAGAATAATAATAATTCTATTGTCTCCTTGTTCAGTATATCTTAATTGCAATAAACTGAATGTTTAATTTTGATTTTTCCTCTTCTCGAGCTCTAAGCTCATTCAGGTCTAAACTTATTTGTTATCACTAAAAAAATTGTAATGTGTCCAAATTTCATGGTTAAACAAAAATACCCATCCATGTGGTTTTTGTTTAATGCATGATGTGTATTTCGTCGGCGTTCATTAAATAATTAAACTTAAAAAATTTAATTATTTTAAGCTATTTTATGAAAAAATCTAATTTGAGATTTTGTTGCAAGAATAAGAATTAAGAACAACAATTATAAAAAAATATTTTGTTTTAAGAGTATTCATTCATGACAAATTTTATTATTTTCTTTTTAACGAGTTCAGAGAAAGAGATGAATCATTTTATATTATTAATTCATATTCATACTAAAGCATTAAAATATTATTTACTATACTTGTGTGTTTGTTACTAAACATGATGATGTTTATATACTATATGTATATATAGATTATATACTAACAATGCAGCGATAAAATAATAGAAAAATAATAGTCTCCGTAGCAACCAACAGCGCTGCATGCTTGGTTCAAGTAACAAAGAGAGCGCTGTTCTTTAGGCTGCAGAGAGCCGGGACATCATCATACTGCAGTTCATAAGTGTCGTCGTTGTCAACAACCTCTACTATTGTGGCCTTGAGTGGCTAAACATAGAATAAACAGTTAAATTTATTTTATATTCCCTCCGGAAGTAGCCGGAAGTGTATCGTTTCCGGCCTTCCAATACGTGTATCAGAGTTGCAATAACATAAATAATCAATTTAATATATAGGTCAATACTTCTACCGATGCAAATTTTTTATGGTTTTCATCAGTTACCTTAATAATGCGATACTTGGAGAATCCTCCGCCAATGCCCTTGTGGCTGCGGATGGAGTGCTGCATCTTGGAGCTCACGTACTCGAAGTCCTTGTCCGAGCTTTGCAACAATACCAGACGGAAATCGACGTCCTCGAGAGACGACGTGGAGGCCCTCAGAGCTGATGGTGACCATGAATCAACACATTAATAATTATAATAAAGTATTTTTTATTTTTTTTTATAGTATTTTTGTGGCGCAGAGAAGGAATCGTTTCCTTAATAGAGTATCGACCTCAATTTTTTTTTATTGCAGAAATGGATAGAGCGTGCAAATTAAGTTATGCTACCCTGATTTTTTTCAGATTTTTTACAGCCCGGTAACTATTTTTAAAAATTATTAAAAGTTCTTTTTGTGACGTCACGAGACGCCGCTCCTTAAGAAAATGGTAGGACTTGCCGCCTCGTGACGTCACAAAAAGGAATTTTAATAATTTTTTAAAAATAGTTCCCGCGCTCAAAAAAATCTGAAAAAAAAATCAGGATAGCATAACTTTGCGCGCTCTATCCATTTCTGCAATAAAAAAAAATGAGGTCGATATATACTCCCCCATTATACCCTTTGAAATTTTGTGTAATAGAAACTTACAAGCATGCATTTTCTTCACTTTAAAAAATAAATAAAAATTATCTTGCATGTGCATGGCTACCTTAATTCTTCCCTTCCAGATGGATTCACGTCTGCATGAGAATATCAAAGAAACGTACTTTTTACATATTCGTCAAATTATGAAAAAAGAAAGAAAAAAAAAAAGAATTGAGACATGCTATTAAATTATTAATTACAATCTGTTTACAATTTCTTAACTGGCAAATGCCGGGATGGATTGCAAGGCCGTGGCTATCTCCGTTCCAAAAGAGCCCGCGAAACGCTCAAGTTAGGGTTTCGGAAGGTACGTTCGGGGTTTCAAAGAAAGTAGTATGTAATTAGTAAGTAGAAGTACCCAATAGGGAGGGTTTGATTAAAAAAATAACTCACGTGCTGGCTGCCTGACAAGCCGGTTGTTCGGGACTCTTGGGGCGGCAGATGGGTGGCCCACCGACATGCCCGCGAGGCCCGCGACGAGGGTCTGTAGCGCGGGGGCTGCAACCAGCACCTCGAAGTCCGAGTAGCTGAGCTCGCGGCCTCCGTTCAAAATGAGGCACCTCCGGGTCGTGCCGTCAACCTGCATATCTCACTGTCATTTTACAACAATTTGTTCGCCCTAGCTCTCCATGTAATTTATCTCCGAAGCTTCTCTGTAATTAACTAATAATTTTACAGGCAATTAAGGTAATGCATAGTAAAAAACATGAATGCATAAAAAATATATCTATACGGAGCAAATAAAACTTGTCAAGCTCTAGATTGAATGTTGATGACAACACACACCATCAGAGACACTGTCTGAACACACACCAATGCGTCCAATGTCCAATAATTTCAAAAATAATTCTTAAACTGTAAAATTTTATTAAATGATGAAACAAAGATGCCACAAAATTTAACTCTGATGGAGAACCCACCTTCCCCACAGTAAAGCTGGAGCCATGTGCCACGCGGCCCACGAAGAAATTGCCGCCCGCCCCGTCGTGGCCGCCTGCGATGGAGCATGCGGGCAGCGGATCGTCCGATCCCAGAGGCTGCCAGCACACCGCGCTTTTGCCGCACAGCACCTGTTGGAAATACCGAAACTACTTTGATGCCTTGTAGTTGATATCAATAATAATAAAGTGCATTTCGTTTGATTCAATGAAAAAGAGCAAGGAATTGATTTTGTTTTATTTTTTATAAAAAATAAAAATTTAGCTTGTCAGTGATTTTTTTTACATGTTTTTCAAATGAAAAATATGTTTTTTTTTAATAACATGCTTTATATTTACATAAATTAATCTATCAGAAATAAAACAAAATACGTTCGTCAAATGACAAGACTACCTCACCTCGTACTTGGTGTTGCGCACCTCCTTGCCTCGCCACGAGACGTAACACCTCTGGTAGCTGGGGATGAGCTTGCCGGGGATGAGGGCACCCTGGTGCTCAGCTCGAGCCACGTACACGGCACCCAGATGGTTCTTGCCACCCTGCACGGCGCCTGGGGCCACCTCACCGTTGCTGCATGGCACCCACGTCACTTGAAGGGCTACTGTGATGAGACAGGAAAAATTTAGCTTTGTCGTTTGTTACCAGTTGCTTTTTTTTATATTGCTTTCTGTGATATTTTAATATACTGCAGAAAAAATGTAAACATTAAGGGGCTAATATATCTTACTGTTATATATATATTATGTAATATTTTTTAATTACATTGATGATTAATTAAGTGACCTAATATGGTTTAATAGCAGTTGATGACTTGGCGTATATTTCTATACTGTTGTACTTTGTACCTTCGACTATTTTTATGAGCTTAATGCACAGTGAACGGCACATATCGGTATATTATTGCTCTGAATGTGTGTTTTTCTTTTTAGTACATTATATCACAAAATTCACAACATGAATATCAACAAGTACCTGCAACGTTCGTGGGGGGCACCGTGCTGACGTCACCGCCTTGTGGTTTTGCGCGGGCCCAAGGTGCCACCTTGATGTGAGTCGAGAGAGCAGCTGGGGGTGCTGAGGGGGCCAAGGAGAGCCTGGGGACGAATTTGGGAACTGTTTGAAGAGGGACTGAGGCGTTGCAAGCCACTCCTTTCAGAACCGGCGGTGCCATAATGACTGGAGCAGAGGGTGGCGAACCTTGGGAAAAACAAAACAAAAAATAATAATAAAAAAAATAAACATATATATGGGATATTAATTCGATTATAATTACAAAAAGTTTTGGTAAAAATCAAATAAGCATAATGAGCATTATATATATATATATATATATATATATATATATATATATATATATATAATATAATCATGATATAAACTTGAATTTTATTATGCAATGGACACTGTCAGGCGACGTGAAGAGGGTTGCGAACTTTCTCTTTTTGTGACGTCAGGGGCTGAGGGGATTTAAATACCGTGGGATAGATTCCACCGTTATACACGCAGTATGCACGTGGATGCCACTGCTGCTTGACTTTCTGCTGTTCCTGCTGAGCATATTTTCATTAATATTTTTATTTATCGTCATTATTTATATTTTGCAATCACGGGAATTTTATTTCCCTGAAGAACCACGAATTAATTTCACAGTAGTGGCTGATAAAGATAAAACGTAATGAACGGAGAGTACGAAGAAATCTCTAAAACACATGCGACTGTCATGCTCAAAATATTACAATATTGATGACTATAAAATCTTTGGCGAAACAAACAAATAAATAAATAAAAGGTAGGTACAGTTTCGATTCTGAAAAAACACGGAAACCCCTACGCCGCCGCATTTTTAATTGTATACACGGGTAAATTAATAAAAAATACTAAATAAGGAAGAATGAATTATAACTAATTAAACAATATTAATATACTGTAGTTAATACAATGTGTGAAAAATTGTTAGATTTGTTACTCTTTCCAGTGTTTTTTTTATAATAAACTATTATATGCAGCTATATAGCATTTAAATGTTAACCAATATAATATTATGTAATATGTACTGTTGCCATTCATGTCACAGTAAACTGCATCTTTAACTTTAATTAAAAAGAAATACATTTAATACGATGTATTATATTTAATTATTATAATAATATATACACTACATATTGTTGCATGTTGCATATGGTATTTTTACTGTAGAGAATTAATTTTTTCTTTCATAAGGGATTTTTTTTTTTTTAATTATCATATTAGTACTTTTATCTTGTTAACTGCACTGTATGAGATAATCAAGAATAGATTTACTTTAATGTGATCAAGGGTGGATCCAACGCGCGGCTCTGAGAGGGGGCGGGGCCCTATCTCGCACTGTTAAATTTGGGGAGGGAGGAGAGGGGCGGCAGGTGGTAATAACTTCAAAATACTTTGTGACTTTGGGGGAGGGGCATCCCCAATCGCCTCTCCCAATGATGTAAAAAAAATCCAAGAATATATATATATATATATATATATATATTTAACATTTCATATCTTTTTATCCTTTACTATTTACATGTCATTTACGCATATATTTAGTTGGATTTTATGGTTAGATTTTATTTTATTAGCTGATTCTGGTCTACGTATACGCATGTACATATTATGTTAATAGTATATACTGCACAATATGATTATATATTAATTTCCTTCTTTTTCTATTGTCGTACTCCTATAAGTTTTTTGCCTATGTTTGAATTAAATACTGCAGTTACAAGAGAAAGTAAATAAATATGTTGTAATCTAAATCTAAAGTAATAAAAAATATAAAAAATGAAATTCATACCAAACCTTCTTCCGATCATTCATAATGATATCAGGTAATCCCATCATTGCAATTTCATCACTTAATTAAATATCTAATTTACTATATATGTATGAACTTTATACAGTTTCAACTTTTGAGAGCATAAAATTGGAATACATTGGCTAGATCTAGAAGAAACAATATTTAGTCCATAACTCATGTAAAATAATTTGCTGCGCTTCTTCCGGGAAGTGATTTGTTCTTATTGGACTGTTTGTAAATCTCCTGCCTCTGACTTGTTATTTATGTACTCATGAGGAAAATATAATAAAATAAAAAATAAAAAATAAATTCTAGGGTACAAACTTACCTTCAGGTGCCATGTTGGCCAAGTCAAGGGCTACTTACTTCGGGAGAAATTGTTCACGTCCAGTCATTTCCACCCCCTGCAGGGGTGAAAATGTGTTAAAATCAAATCATGCCCAAAAATTCTAAAAACTATAAGAATTTGAAATTAAAAAATATTTGCAAAATTTAATGGTGAATTTTTGAAGGATGAAACTACCCTGTTTCATCCCTAAACAACCCTAAAATAAACAAATATTAATTTTTAAAAAAAATTGTCAGATTCGTGTTCCCCATATTCAAATTTTTAAAAATAGACACCTTCAGTAGGGGGTTGTCGGAGTGGTTGTTTTACCCTTTATTCTTAAATTTACATTTTAAATGGTTTTATATAAATTTGATCATGGAAAACACTAATCTGACAATTAAAAAATTTTATAATGAAAAATAATTTATTTTAGGATTGTTTAGGGATGAAACAGGGTAGTTTTACGCTTTAAAAATTCACCACTGAATTTCAAATATTTTTTTATTTAAAATTCTCAGTTTTTAGAATTTTTGGGCACGATTTGATTTTTACACATTTTCACCCCTGCAGGGGGTGGAAATGACTGGATATGAACAATTTCTCTCGAAGTAAGTAGCCCCTGACTTGGCCAACACCTGAAGGTAAGTTTGTACCCTATAATTAATTTTTACCTGAGTTATGTACCAAATATCGTTTCTCCTATCTAACCAAAATGTATTCCAATTTTATACTCTCGAAACTGTACGTACAGTACTCAGTACTCATACATATGTTTCTCTATAAGAGCTTCTGTGAGCTGAATTTTACTATAGTTTTGTTAAGTAATTTTGCATAGTAATTCAGATTTCATTAAATTACTATGTAACTATGGTTATGAACACGGGGTTACGGGATAACATTATATTATATGAATTTGGCTTCAAATTATTAAATTTTTATTTTACATTTGATTTTTTTATCACATTATAAGAGATAATTTAAAAAAAATACATATTCTGATCTGCATGGTGCTTGTGACCTCTGTTCTTTAATTGGTATGCATTATGATGTGTTGATAATATTTGAAGAAAATATAACAAAAGACAAGCCCATGCATGCACTTACCTTGGGTCAAGTGATTTCTTTTACTTTACGAGTCTGCGATGAACGCACATACACAAGTATTAGCTTAAAAATTTATTTGCAAAATTAATTGATAATAATTATGAAAAATTGTTTCCATAAAAAGTGATAAATTGTATGTGGTGAAGTATTTTTTACTACTAAAGTATACAATTTTCAACAACTTGGTCTTTTGAAACGTATATAAAAATTAAGGAAGGCCCGTTATATTATTTAAATATGATTTTCCCAACTTTTGGTCACTTTTGCTTATATACATTTCAGTATTAACTAGAATATAATTCGATAGAATAGAATATAGAATATTCTATAGTATTCTATGAACATGAATATTCTATATTCGTGCGTTGGTGATTTTAATGTTGACTGACATACTCTTTTTATTTTAAATACTTGAGAATTTCGCGTCATTAAAATCTTTGTAATTTTGTTCCCAAAAAAAGGCGTCTCACGCTTTTTACATAGTTGTAATAATTTTCATAGGTTTCGAACGTGTTGGGATCAAATTGTGATGATCCGAACGCGTTGGGAATTTTGCCGAGGTGCCCAATGCATTGGTATAAAAAAAATCGCGTCCGAAGCAAATTCGTTTCCGGATGTCAGCATTTACAAAATATTGTATTATAAAAAAAATATTATTTAAAATCACCTGTTTGTGTATTAATTACTAATTAAGGGTAAGATAACACGAAACATCGATTGTTGTAGTCCCATTTGATTAACATGTAAACTTTAGTAACCTCATAATAATTCTGATTTTTTTAGAGGCAGTTCTTAGCACCAAAAAAATGTAGAAAAATTTTCAAAACAATCGCTCGATCCGATTTTTTTAAATTAATTTATTAGTTTAGGTCTCCATTGGGAAAGCCCTATACTGGAATTTAAAAAAAAATAATATTAATAATAATTTAAAAAAATTGGATCGAGCGATTGTTTTGAAATTTTTTCTACATTTTTTTGATGCTAAGAACTGTGTCTGAAAAAAAAAATCTGAATTATTATGAGGTTGCTAAGGTTTACATGTTAATCAAATGGAACTACAACAATCGATGTTTCGTGTTATCTTATATACCCTTAAATAATAAATCATTCATTTCCTGTAGCATACAATGTGCTTTTAATCCAAGTGGTAACAACTCTTTATTTTTACTGAACAACTAAAATTTCTAATATATTTTTTTTTTTTTTTAGTATATACTACACAGTACACAATACTTATTATGCTTCATGCAGGTAGGTCTCAGGTATTATCTATATATTTTTGTTATCTCGATCTATCTATGTATATCTTTCCTCTTATATTATACATTTTATATTTATAAATTTTCATGTTTTTTTTTAAGCATAAAACATAATAACACATTTTAGAAAAAAAAACAAATTCTTAGCATTGTGCATATCTTCAGGCTTGGCCGCCCTTTAAAAAGCTGAAAACTACAATATGTGGCTCTTAAAATAAGCCATTGTGTAAACATTTTACGTACCTGGTACTTCTTTTGACAAAGTATACAGTTCTAATATCATGCTTTAAATTATAAAAACAATAATTAAAAGTTAGTTGCTAATATAAGCTCCTCTAGCGGCATGCACTAACCATACAGTTTTATGGAGAAAGCGCGCGGTATCCCACGGTCTTACTCCTGCCTGCTAGGCAACCCGCGCTAAAATCTCGCCTAACAGTGTCCATTATTACTTATTTATTGTCATATCATCATATTATATTGGTAAAAAGATTCAAAAAGTGTTATATGAGTCTCCTTCTCCTTGCATGTTGCAAAAGTGCATTTAAAACTGTATTGTACACAACATTTGAACATTTCCCTAGTGCAGCGCTGAGCTGGATATATTGTGATGACGAGACTTTTATTGATTACCGTTACACTATAAAGTATAAAGTGATGAACCGAAAAATAACTATTGCTCAAATAATGCAATCAAAATTTTTGGCGTTACACTCCATATATGATATCGATGTTTAAAATGAAAAAAAAAAAAAAAAAAAAAAAAATGACAACAGCGATCCGACACAAATACCAAGCTGAGCACCTCACAAAAGCAGTCACCTGCGTGCTCCACGTCGTTCCGGCGGTCCAACCTGAACCTGGTGTTGGGCGCCACCTTAATGGGGACGAGGCTCTGCAGGGTTGAAGGCACTCCGACAAAGACGATGTTCGGGGACAGCGCCACGAGCACGTGAGGGGGCACCACCAGGACCTCATACTGCGCGTAGCCCATCTCCGCCTTCTTGTAGTGGATGTAACACTTCCGATCCCGAGATAACACCTGGGGCAAGCACGCGTTCGTTAATCTTAATTAAGGGTAAAGATATTATGTTAAAAAAATTCCCTGAGTCCAGAAATGAAAATTATGAAACATATATCTAAAAAAGTTCATCTCCTCTACATCCCCTATCAGTAGTTAAAAAAATATCAGGTATATAATAAATTCGATCTAGTTTTCGAGTTATGAATTTTTAAAGTTAACTACTTTGGCATGGAGGAATAGAATTTCCATGTTAAATTAGTCAACTTTAAAAATTATTGATATATAATAACTCAAAAACTAGATCGAATTTGTATACCTGATATTTCAGCTAATGATACTGATAGTAGGGGATGCACAGTAGAAGAGAACATTTTAAGATATGTTTCAAAATTTCCATTTGTGTTTTTTTTTTAACATAAGGCGTGTTATATACCGTACTCTGAAAACGTCCGAAATGCACGCCAAAGTCGCCAAATGAAACACGTGTGCATTAAATTGACATTCTTTAAAAAAAAAGTAAATCATAATTATAATAAAACTCAAGATATATGAGTTACATTCAACTCACATCGTCCTATATATATTTTTTACATTACATTTGAAATAATCTGTACAATTAACACTTAAACTGCTGCATAATACCAAATTTCGATCTCACTAATACGGGTCTTTCACCATACGTCACAAAAATATGACGTCACGTGAATGTAGGCAAAAAGCACCTATTTAACATGGTAGTAGCATACCAAAAACTATTTATTTTCTGCGATATGACAAATGACAATCGTGGTACATTTGACAACTATGTTATTTGATAGATTGAGATGTCAAGTAAATGGAAAAAAATACAATATTTGCCAATGATATCTGTGAAAAATACAATAAATCATTAAATAAAATGTAAATCGACTCCAAATTTCACGTCAATAATGACCATTTTACGACACTTATGCACTGATATTGACCCTAAGATTCTTAAAAAAATTCAGCCAATCACCGGCCATTGCTTTCCCCGCGGACTTTTGAATACGAGGGGGAAACGGAACAACAAAAAGTAATGATAAAGAAACTAGGTAAAATAAAAAAAATGTATATGTTCAAGTTATGTACATTTATTTCTTACGTATATATATTATTGTTAAAAAAAATTAAAATATGTTAAATTAGGAGGAATAAATCAAGTGATTCCAGTTCCCTCTCAGTACCTACTGCTGAATGTAAACAACAACAAAGCCAAGCAAACGCTATATAGAGACTGTAGAGCAGCACGCAAGAGCATTTACGTCATTATAATAACCTTCTACTTTATGTACTGGCGCACCTTGCCCATGATGGTGATGCCCAGGATGCAGACGCGGCCCACGAAGAGCACGCCGTCCTGCGCAGTCTGACCCACAGGCAGCGCGCCGCCCGGCAGATCCACCCCCGCGTGCGTCGTCTGCCACTGCTCGCCCGCGTGGCACAGCACCTGAGACATTCAGGACCCAGCTGGGTCACAGGCGCGGATCAAGGGGGGCGATTGCCCCCTCCAAAAGGTCCTAAAATACGTTGAGGATGTTACCACCACCTACCCGTTTTCACACCCCAAATTTAACATTGAGGGATGTCGCGAGCCCCTGCATGCTGGCCGGGTGCTGGACCACGCTAGATAATGACGACGAGGTGGTGTTTTTTAATTTATGAGGCTAGAAGTACCCATGCAACATTATGTGGAATTAAGCGTATGAAAATTGAATCAACTCGATCGTCATGTATAAAAAAAAAAAAAAATCTCTGCCGCAGCCAAAGATTCGTCTATACTTAATAATAATAATTAAAATAATAAAAAAGCAACTCCTATTGTATTATTTAGCTACAATATTAAACAATTTCAGGTGACGATATTTTCAGACCATAAAAAAAGAATAAAAATAATTTATAATTTAATAAAATTGAAAAAAATTTAGTAAAAAATTATCTTTAAATCAAATTTAAGGATTTTGATCATGTACATAAATGTTATTTCATTTTGTGTGCTCTTATTCAAGATAAATAAATTATTATTAAATTCATGCAGCTTGCTATATGTTGCTATGATTTAGTTTGTCAAATGCATAAAATTACCATCTCTATAATGACATTATACGCACAGGCCTGTGACTAATAATGAAATTAAATAATGCATGTTGTAATATATATATATATATATATATATATATATATATATATATATATATATATATATATATACAGATGGTAAAATTTCAGTCACTATAACAGTCTATAACAATGTTGGCACTCACCTCGTAGCTAATCTTGCGGAGCTGCTGTCCGCCGTTGGTCACCAGGCAGTGTCCATACGAGGCCATCAGTGTACCGGGCAGCCAGGAGCCCTCATGCTCTGCACGCGCCACCACCGCGGCACCGAAGTGCTTGGTCAGCACCCCCACGGCCGCTCCTGCAGGCACCGCTCCACTCGCTGCCGCCACCCAGCGTGGAGGAGGGCTCGTTGACCTGGTAGGTCTCGTCGAGGAGGGTACTGAAGGAGCCGGCAATAAACTCATCAAGGGACCTGTTGAGAGTCCAGGTGGCGGATTCTGAGAGGGGGAGGAGAGCAACGAGGGTCGAGCCGTCTGGGGTCGCTGACCTGTACATCGCGCCATTATTATAATAATTTCAAATAACGTTTAAAAAAAGAGAGAATTGAGACAAATAATTTACACTTATTAATATTATATAATATTTATGTAATAATATTAATCTTCATTATTGGTCAACCGTTTCCATAATCATTCAAATAAGGGTTATTTAATTCCTTCTTTCATAGTGAATTTAACTGCATGATTATAATAATAATAATAATAAATTAACGTGGCAAATGTGGCCCGCGAATGTTCACCAACTCTCAAAGATTTTTTAAACAAATCACCAAAACTTTCCGCCTCAGCAACATCTGCTGCCAACGCATTCCACTCCCTCACCGGCCGTCCTGATTACAAAAGAAAACTTTCCCACATTACTTCTACATCCAACACACTCTCCAACTTCCATCCATGCATGATCATTTCTTAATTCCAATATAACCTGCTCTCATCACACAACCACTCAACTCTTCCCAACCCTCACAATTTCTATAGTTTTAGATACGACAGCGTCGACAGCCACGACAGACGAGAGCAAATAGAGCAATGTGATCTTGTATATCCCTAACTAACTGCAATGGGGTGTAGTGTTTATTTTCTGTCGTAGTTCAAGTTTCGCGGGGATTCACCGAACGACGAGAGAGACGGAGAGACGAACAGCATGCCTAAAAAATTATTAGTTCTATCATGGCATGCCCCGCATGCCTATAGCTAGCTGTCATGCATGCAGTGCGTATTTCAACATTTTCAACGACCTTGACGTCCTGTAATGGTGATATATATATATATTCCTATATTAGAGGCTATAATATTAGGTGAACTTCACCTCGCTGCATTCGAAACTCACTCGATCGTCTAAAATATATACATATTGAAATTAATTAATAGAAACTGCATGCTTATTATATATATTCTGTATAAATAAATTTATAATGATTATAACTTATTACATTGTATTTGCCCTCCCTAGCTTACATATATGATATTCCATTCCTATGTTTTGTTCAAAGTCCATGCATGCAGCTCAATGTATATATTGTGTGCTCCAATTATCTCGAACGCAGAGCTAGGATTCAGATAAATTTGAAATCTATCAGATCTGTTTTAAAATTGAAACTATAATAATATAATGCTTCAAAATATAGCTTAATTAAATTTAAAATATTAAAATATATACTTATGTACAATCAGGATCGAAGGACGGCTAGAAACACGTCCATATACGAATAACAAAAGTAATTTGACCGTATAGTTTCTTGAGGTCATTATTATTAATTTGCTTAGCCGAGACCATGCAGCCCACTTACTAATGGTATTGGAAATCTTCTTCTTCTTCTTACCAGCTCCTCCGCTGCCACTCATGTCGTTTTCTCACACGAGAACTGTCACGTCTCGCAGCTTGCCACACACGTCTGGCAGTTCTGGCACGGCGGAAACCAAGAAAATGTCTGGTGGCCCGGTCGCTGATCGCTGATGGTCTGTTGGTCAGGTTGGTCTCCTCTCCTGGTCTGGGGCGGCTCTAGACTATATAGAGTCTAGACTACTCTCCCCCGCAAGTTCCGTGTAGCAACTCTAGACGCATGTGCCATCTAGCGTCTCTTAACGTGCCTGCTAGATGGGTTGCCTGCCCTACAGGCGCATATGAGGCGCATATATATATATATATATATATATATATGCGCCTCATATGCGCCTGTAGGGCAGGCAACCCATCTAGCAGGCACGTTAAGAGACGCTAGATGGCACATGCGTCTAGAGTTGCTACACGGAACTTGCGGGGGAGAGTAATTGCCTTTATAACTAATTTGTTTACAAAATTACAATTAACTATTAAAAATAATTTGTCTTTCATTTCACAAGATTTACAGTTGTTTAATTTATAACCAAGATAATCTTATATTTTTATTATACACACATATATATATATATATATATATATATATATATATATATAATGGTACCAATTAAGTAATTAAGTATAATTAAATCATCTTGCAATGGTTGTAATATTTATTTTATTTGTATAAAGTATTATTGGCGTTATAAAGTTAGTTTGCCCCCTAGTAGTAACTGCTGGAACTACGTGCGTCTGGCGATGATTGCTGTATATGATTAACATTGTAAAATCATGTAAATGATCTCACAAAAAGGACTTTCAATAATTTTTTAAAAATACTTCCCGGGCTCTAAAAAATCTTAAAAAAATCGGAAAAAATCAGGGTAACATAACTTTGCACGCTCTTTCCATTTCTGCAATAAAAAAAATTGAGGACAATACTCCATTGAATATTAAGCCAATATATAGCATCTTAATATAATAGAATGGACATCCAATTAAATATATTAAATTAACGATATTAATTTTTAATAATAAATTATTAAGTTTTATAAGTTAATCCCAATCTGCTCAGTGGATTTATTTTTGCTGATAATAAACAAATATATATATAATTTCGCAGAATTAATGTATTAAATAAATTAAATTCTATAACGGAACATTATGTAATTAAAAAAATAGTCAAATTGTTATTATAATTGGTGTACGACGAATGAATTTAAAAAATGAGCTATTTTCTTTTAATAAAAGCTTATATTAATTATAATATATATCCCAGTAGAAACAACTCTGTTGGTCCAGTATATATTGGTCCAGTGCCCCCCCCCCCTTTTTTAAGTAAGTAAAAAAGTTTAAATTAGATTGATACAATATTTATTTATATGATTATAATTACAAGTCTTGATTGTTGGTCATGAGATTTTCTTTTCAATCTTCATGCAGTCAATGACATTATTGCAACAATGCAAGCTCATGACTGTGTCTTCTCTTCGACTTGGTACGTGATCAGGTAAGCAGGGTACACCTGTAACAATTAAGACGTCGTGAGTCCCTTCCTTTCGTAAAAATATATTTTGTCCACTTTGGTAGCTGCCCAGTAAACATTAAGAGAGTAAAAAGTGTGCCAGTGCTGGTCCATGGTATAGAATTGGCCTAACAGACTCAAGCAGCACTTGACCAACAATGGACTCCAACAAAGCTGGGTTTATTGGGTGCTGGGCTATTTTATATTTTAAATAATTATATCATATATGGTAGCATATTTACATAAATATTTTTTTATATTATTTAATTGATTCTTACGGAAGTAAAACCTCCACGAAACCAACATAAAATATAATATATAGCTGATTTTTTAAAAAATAAATGCATGTAGGTTATTAACCATAATTTAATTAGCCATGAAACTCACTTGCTCAGCTCGCTGCACAGAGAACTCGTCACTGGTCGGATCTGACACATGGTTGAGAGCCACGCGACATAACAACACGTGTCGCTCGCAGGGGGCGGGATTACTCGCGTCATGCTCCACCACGTGTTTGGAAAACCGAATGCCTATATTGAAAGTAATAAGAGATTTGATAGGCATAAGAATAAGAGAGAATATAGGAGCACCAGAGGATCAGTAAATAAATATATACACTAAACTATACACATACTCCTTCCTCGTTAGCCAATTAATTATATATATACGAAGTTTTCATAAAGCAAGTAATAAGTGCGTAATAACGTAATATGCTCACCATCTCTGAAGCTGGCATGAAGTTCGCCACTGTCGTCCTGAAAGTCTTTGGTGAGGACTTCGGAGGCCCACTGGTGCACGAGGAAGGCCATCCGCTCGGACGTCTCCCCGCTCGAACTCTCCGCTCCCAACTCCGCGCGACACCGCCGGTACCGAGCAAGCCACGCAGGGTTGTGGACGCGCTGAACCTGCAGCGGAACAATGGTCAGCAATATCAAGTATCTCCCAACACAAATGAATACCTAATTTAATTTTAATATTTTTGTTTATTTAAAAATATAATATTAATTATAGAGGTTTCAAGTGAATGCGCTTGCGCTGCACAACTCTTGTCGCTAAGGTCCATCTTGCACTTGAAAATGAAGCAAAGTGTTTTTTTAACTTTTCTCGGTTATAAATAAAGTAAAAAATATAAATCTTGAATTATCTACTGTATTTTTCAGTTTGGACCAAAGTTCCGTAAAGGAATTTTCCCTAAAAAATCTTATTCTTAGTGAAAAAACAAATTCACGTGTTTTTTTTTTTTTTTTTTTTTTTTTTTTTTTTTTTTTTTTTTTTTTTTTTTTACTTAGGTTTGGTATAGCGGGTGGGAACACCGAAAAATCAGTGAAGCCTCTATTATAGTATAAAAACTCATGGATAATGGAGAGGGGATAAATGTGGCAAGTGCAATGCTTAATTTTTTAAAGCGAAGTGAAAAAGAAATTTCCAAAATTAAATCAATATAATGAATATAAATAATCATGCCATAGAGTGACTATAACTATAGAGTGAACCACAATTCGCGTGCCAACTTTTTTCGTAAATTTAGTATTGCAAAAATTTTCGTACAAACTTCAAATTTGGTACACTTGTAGCTAAGGGTTTTCAAAATTAGTTCAGGGTGTAAAAATTTTTATTGGACACCAGTAACACCCCTTTCAGGGGTGTTTTTTTAAAAAAATTAATTTCGCCTTATGGGATATTCAATGTTAAATACCATTTTTTTTTTAATTCATTGGAATTTTGCGGAGAAAGTTTCTAGCATAATGTAATCGACCCTCCTGCACTCAGAAATAATTTTAATTTTTTTCCTTGACGCACCCCTGAGGGTGGAGACCTACCCCAAACATCCATTTTCCTTAAAAATTGTGCTAAAATTATGAAATTAATTTTCAAGGGGTAATTGACCCTCCTGAACTCGGAAATAATTTTAGATTTTTTCCCCGACTCATCCCTGAGGATGGAGACCTACCCCTAAAATCCATTTTCCTTAAAAATTGTGCTAAAATTATGAAATTAATTTTCAAGGTGTAATCGACCCTCTTAAACTCGAAAACAATTTTAGATTTTCTTCCCGACGCACCCCTGAGGGTGGAGAACTATAATATACATACCCCTAAAATCCGTTTTCCTTAAAAATTGTGCTAAAATTATGAAATTAATTTTCAAGGGGTAATTGACGTTCCTGAACTCGGAAATAATTTTGGATTTTTTCCCCGACGCATCCCTGAGGATGGAGACCTACCCCTAAAATCCATTTTCCTTAAAAATTGTGCTAAAATTATGAAATTAATTTTCAAGGTGTAATCAACCTTCTTGAACTCGAAAACAATTTTAGATTTTCTCCCCGACGCACCCCTGAGGGTGGAGAAGTACCCCTGAAAATAATATTTTTAAAAACCACCCCTGAAGGGGGTATTATTGGTGTCCAATAAAAATTTTTACACCCTGAACTAATTTTGACAGCCCTCAGCTACAAGTGTATACCAAATTTGAAGTTTGTATGAAAATTTTAGCAATACCAAATTTACGAAAAAAGTTGGCACGCGAATTGTAGCAATTTAAGTAGCAAATATTAGTATGTCGAAACATTAAGCCTCACATGGACTCATGGACAGAAAAACTAGAAATTTTCCGTAAACAAAGCACGTACGTCTGTGACATCGAAGCCGGGCATTTTGGCGCGCACGAAGTCTCGGTCCGCGTCCCATCCACTCAGCCACGTCAGCTGGGTCTCCGACATGATGACTCGATCTCTGCTGGACTTGTTTTGAATTATTGCTCGCGGTTGTTGAATTTAACGTCCTAGAGGTGATATAGGCAACTCTTCCAGTATCCAAATGGAGCAGGTCACATATTAACTACATAAATTTGACAAAGACGCAGGGGATCAAACAGAATTATATCCAAGCCAAACTGGAAATACTGGAATTGAATTTTTGTGCCTCAGCTACATCAAAAATATAATTTTTTCTGGTCACTTTTGAACTTGGATTTGGAAAGTTAGCTACGCATGTACTTGTCTTTCCAAATCCAGGTTCAAAAGTGACCTGAAAAAATTACTGTTGATGTATAGCTGAGGCTCAAAAATTTAATCCCAGTTTGGCTTGGATATAATCCCATTTGATCCCCAGCCCCAGCGCCTCACATACAGCAGGGTAAAGATTCCTTCTGTGAGACTGCTTTTGCATACTGAAGCCTATACAGTATATTATATTATAGCGAGAACACATAAATTTATCGATTACTTGACTACGTGAAAATTGATCGAAAGTATTGCATAAATAACAAAATGTCATGAGAAAGTATATACATAATACATACCCTATTAAAGTATATTATATGTTTATTAAATATATTACCAAGGTCGAAGAGAGAGAGAGAGAGAGAGAGAGAGAGAGAGAGAGAGAGAGAGAGAGAGAGAGAGAGAGAGAGAGAGAGAGAGAGAGAGAGAGAGAGATTAAAGTGGGAAAATTTTGTTACAGACTACTTCAAGAAATCTAAATTGAATTAATTAATTCCACGACATGCAGAAAGAAAAAAAAATAGCGCGAGGAAGAAAATTTCATAAACGTTAAGCATAGAGATAAATAAATAAATAAATAAATAAATAAATAAATAAATAAATAAATAAATAAATAAATAAATAAATAAATAAATAAATAAATAAATAAATAAATAAATAAATAAATAAATAAATAAATAAATAAATAAATAAATAAATAAGGATGAGTCGAACAGTGTAAATACTGTCAATCATCATAATTACACACCCAGCTTCCAATAAAATTTTTACATAATTGCTTTTAGGTGAGTTTTCAAGGGGTCGATTGTTGATTTTTTACATCAGCTTTCGTGTTTCACCTTGGCGCCACAGTATAAAATAGTGATATTCAGTTCCATAGCAGAATTCACTATTTTTTTTTATATATAATACTGTGGCGCCAAGGTGGAACATGAAAGCTGATGTACGAGTGTACTGCATAAATTAATAACACAGTTGTATACAATAATATATATTCATGCAGGTACTCTCATTTTTTTCCACATTTTTCAGAGTCTATTTAATTATTTTAAAATCATTATTGAATATTTAAATATGCCCCTTGGAGGCATTTTTAAGCTTTATCCTTTCATTAAGAAAAGTATTCAGAACGCGTATAGTTGGTGTAACTTCCCATTTTTTTTTGTTTTTTTTTTTTGTTTTTTTTTTTGCAGATTATAGCATTATTTTGACTATATAATAATAACAAAAAACGTAATTTTGATAATAATTGACTTTTGAACAAACTAATTAAGGTCATCTATCCAAATTATCCAAATCTTCTTTATATGGGAATATAAAATATGCTACTAAAATAAAACACTAGCGTGTAATGTTACCTATAAATTTTGTAACATAACTTCTTAAAATTCTTGATTACTGGACTTACCGCTGCTAAATAGCCGGCCTACCAGCACAGAGAAACGGAGCAAGAACTGTTTTTTTTTCTGTCCATTTGTGTAAATTTTCCGATATCATTTACGTTATCTGACTGATTAAGTATCGTGATTGCATAAAGCATTACTTGCATTATGTTATTTTACTTCATGTTTTTTGTTTTTTTTTTTTGGTTTTGATCTAACTTTATTTTTTAAAATCCAGTTTCTCGTTGAACACGAAAGAAAAGGTAATGGATCGAAATTCCCCATATGCCAGTAAGTAAAATTAATGAAACATTATAATACAAATTACTGATAAACTTATAATTATCAGAGGCCTTGAAGATAACAATTGTTAGGAAAAACACAGCAATTGATAAGAAAAAATAACCTTTTATATAGCTTAGTTATCTGCATGCGCGTCGTATACTGTATATATGACTAAAATTTATAGTATTTAATTATAAATATAATTCTGAATATTTTGTGCCATTCAAATACATAATAAAATTTTGTTCATATTTTTGTTTTGTTTTTTACTGTTTAAACTGTTTTAACGCCAAATTTGGTATAGTTAAGTATATAAATAATGGGTTGAGCGTAGCGCAGTGAATTGACCGATTCTCGTTAGATCACCGATGTCAAGCAGCATTATCTTTTGCATTGTTAATACTTGGATGCATGGTTGGTCTTTTCAAGTTAAATTATGTCGCTCCCCCCCCCCACCCTGAGGTAAATTTATCTCGCTTTACTGTACCCTGTATTATACATGCAGTGATGCACTTATGGCAAAGTGCATCTGACTTGTGTGTCATAATGGTTCCCCAGGTTTTGAACATCACTTTGGTTCATTGATAAAAAGTAGATATGACCCTCAGTCTCACTTCCGCGAATGCTGGGACACAGAGGCCGTGGCCAACATCCTTAAAATCCCTCCTTTATCCCTAATATATATCCATTACCGGATTACCCCGCCTCAAAAGCTCATAGAGCCCCTGCGAAAAAAAAAAATCTCTTTAATATCACCATGAAATTTACCAAAAAGTTGTGTCAGATATTAATGATATTAAATATTTAACTATTAGCTCTCTGGCTACATTAATTAAATTTGGGTTAACACGTAACAACAATTTATGCATAGATCTATAAATATTATTCTAATAGTGCATATGGCTACATGGAACATTATAAGCTATAGCTTTAAATCGTATTGTATTTATCAAAGTTTACTATTTAATAATTACACATTGCACGTATGCATATTTTTCCAATTAAAAATTATTAAATTCTATACAACAATGCATATAATTTAAAAATATATTATATATATTATTTGGAGAGTACATTTATAAGGGGGATTCACAACACGCTCTTTCTAACTGATTAAATTTTATTAGCACCATGATAACCCCATCAGATATTACTGTTAAAATCTAAACTATATTAATATATTACGAAAGTGCTTTAATTTGTAAATACCCTCTCCTCATATATATTATTTACATAGATTGGAACTTTTTGTAATCATGATATTATAATTTATATACTTTCATTAACATACAAGATAAAAAAAATACCCATAATCTACTTGACGGTTCTAAAATTACATACTGCAGTTAAACCCAACATGAACTATTTGTTATCAAGCTTTAGTTTAAAGACTTCCCACTGTATCCATTCGCTGGTGGACAGTTAGACCGAAGCTACAATCCAGCTAACATGACGCGCTTGGCCCTCGTCTGTCTGCTGATGGCTACAGTAACGCAGCTCCCATCTCAGGTAGTATAAAAAAAACTACTTATACCGCAGATTTTGTATAATAGATTATATTAAATACACTGCAAGATGAAATTAAAAAAAAAAAAAAAAGTATTAAAATTAAACTATTATAAATATAAATTATACGTAGCGCATTTGAGTCAAGATCTCAATTTATGAATTCTTTCACTGGAACAATGACCTCTTCTTTTTCTATTATTATTTAGTTGGTCACTTTATTTTTTATTTTTTCTTCTGGGCTCTGCAACAATATCAAATTTTTGGACGGTTCGCAGGCAGTGAGTGTGGACCGCGGAGAGAAGGCACGTGAGGCGGCTGTCATCACAGAAGGTGAAAAATAATAAATATAAACAATTAATGTAAATAATGGACAACCCTCGATCATGACAATTTTTTATGCATATTTGGATATTTGGACCTCTATTAGACAATAATGGTTGCATTTTTTTATTCCATAATTAGAAAGTACACCTAAAATTATGCTTTTTTGAATTTTTTCAGATTTTTTGGAGTGCGAGAACTAATTTTAAAAAAATATTTAAAATCTCTGAATTAGGGTGTTACACCTGATGGGACAACCGTGACGTCATTTGTCGTGCTGTGATTGGCTATTGATGACATCACGGTTGCTGTAATTGGCTATTGATGACGTCACGGTTGTCCCATCAGATGTACCACCCTAATTCAGATATTTTAAATATTTTTTAAAAATTAGTTCCCGCACTCCAAAAAATCTGAAAAAAATTCAGAAAAGCATAATTTTATGTATATTTTCTAATTATGAAATAAAAAAATGCAACCATTATTGTCTATTATGTATTGAAAATTATACATTTTCAGATTTTTTTTTAAAAACACACTTAAAATTGTGCTGCAAAACACAGTGACGTCATATACTGTATACAGCTGTATATAATAATTAATAATATAATATAGTGTTGCAAATATTTAAGCATGCAAGAATGATAGAGAAATACATTGCATGACTATGACGTCACAGCATCTTTCCCCTCGAATTTGAGGGTGTTATATGAATATATATATATAATATATACACAAAACATAATATATAATTCGATGTCTTCTCTTCTATAATCTAAATATGCAATGTTTTTTATGAAGATTGTCCATTTTATTATAGTGTGATGATTCTGATATATATCATGCATGATATTTCTCATTAAGCTTCAGTTTTACCGAAAGTGGACAACCACTACGTAGTTATAGAAGGAGAAGAGTACTTCATCGGCATGGAACAGGTATATAAATAAAAATAGCACATTATTATGTATATGATTTGGAGTATCGACCTCAAAATTTTTTACTGCAGAATTGAATAGAGGGTGCAAAGTTATGCTGATCTGATTTTTTTTTTTCATATTTTTTTTGAGCCCGGGAATATTTTTTAAAAAAATTTGAAAGTACAATTTTCAAGCGGCAAGTGACGCCTCTCATTAATAAAAGGATAGCCGAAAAAGGAGCATTGGTCTACAAACCTGACCTCGCCAAAACTTTTTAAGCATCTTCCTGAACTGATATGATATGAAAAAAATCAGAGCAGTATATACCTCCTTTAATTGCATCCTCTATCCATTTCTGCAATTTTGAGGTCAATACTCCATTATCACAGGTTTCAGTTTTTTTCTTGTGGTGCATGTGCAGCGAGCGTTTTGTCCATCAGTGAGTGCTGTCTTATCTAAAAAATTATTTTCATTTTACAATGCTCTAAATGTGAAAATTTGATTTTTATTTTTTAAAATTACCTTTCGCATAATGATTATAAAATATTACTAGCAATGTAGACGAGTGATTGTGGATGTCCACGCTTGCAGGTAAACTGGAACCAAGCGTTTATGAACTGCTCGAAGCTGGGCATGCGGCTATTGAGCATGCAGAACGTATTCAAGGACCTCTACGTGGTCAACTACCTCAACTCGATATGTGAGTCACCTGAGATGCACAAACTGTGTAGAACGGTGATAATTTTCATTTCGAATAGTTATGGAGGAATACTTAATTAGACATTTGAAAACGCATTTGTATGGTTGATTTCTGAAAAACATGTATTGTACTTCATTGTTTTCATTAAAAAAAATACGAGAGCGCCTTAAATTATACTTTTCACAAAATAAATTTAATGATAAAATAATTTTCAATAATTTCAATTGTATATTCCTATATTTAATAAAATTCAATTCATTTAATTAAAATTAAATTTTAATGTCCACGCACATTGTCACATTGAGATTTTAACTAATCACTATTTTTTTTTTTTAGGAATTTCCCTCGGAAGAAATTTTAACATCAACGCCAAATTATATATTTTTATTAAATATATATAATTAAATGCAATCACATTTTTTTTTTTACTTTTCATACATATATAAATAAATAATATATCATCAGAAGTAGAATTACTTATAAAAAGGCGGCCTAATTTGAAATAATAATAAAATTTATGTTTTCTTCTGAATAAAGAATTAAGTAATTTAAAAAAAAATAATAATAATAAAAATAACACGCTCTTGTTTTGTTGACCAGCGATACACACGGACTACTTTTGGACGTCTGGGATGCAAGTGATGGACACTTTTGTGTGGATGGGGGTGGGCGAGGTGTTCAGCTATGATGGTTGGATGTTGAACCAGCCCAGCGGATACTACCCCAATAGGTACGGGATATGCGTGCACTCCAAGGGGGCAGACAAGCCACTCAGCTCCTGGCAGGACTTCGATTGCAACTTCAACAACCACTACGTCTGCGAGCACTAACCACAAAATTTGTTTGTCACGTATTTTATTCAATGAAAATGTAATTTGTATGTTAAATACTCTCCAATTATAATAATAAATATAGCAGCTATTAAAATATAATACATTTCTTTCAATTATATTTAGAACAATTTATGTATTATAATATATATTATTTATCGATATCGACGTATATTAATTAAATATTTAAATAATGATCACATTTCTAAAAATGTATAATTTTATTTTTTAATATATATTTACTGCAGATCTATCTGCAGATATTATAGCGCGGGATAAAAATGATATTGTTAAAAAGTGATAATACACAATTAATACTTAATTCATTTTGCTCATATATATATATGATTAATATATATGATTAATATATATAATTATATATATATATATATATATATATATATCTTAAATGTGATGTCAGCACGATTTTTTGCACACTTGCTTATGCAGCGGTTCGGGAAATTGAGTGATACTATGCATGGTTTTTAATTAACTAACGGGAGGATATTAAAAAAAAAAAAAAAATGCCTTGTTGGAAATAAAAAAAAAATATATATTTTAAAATAATCAATTTTATATTGAAAATTTTAGTTCTTTGGTAATTGACCCTGCAGATTTTAAAACTGACGATAATATATTATGCTTTGTCCTCGACACACTCCTAATAAAAATCATTCTTTAACAATTAATATGTTTAAATTATGAAGATATATGCATATATAAGACTCGGTACAATTATGCAACATGCAATATAAATATGCTATTAAGTTGCACTTAAAAAATATATGCTATATATATAATCCCCGCGAAACGGCTTTTGAAAATTATTAATTAATATATCGATCGTCCATTACGTAAAATACAAAATCAATGGGCACCCGAGTATAATATCATAAAATTACAATATATTATATATTAAATATATACATAAATATACAGCTAAAAAATATAATGCACATCAAATTTTAATTAATCTAAACGAGTACGACGAGTATGCGCGCGCTGAATTTTAAAATAATCATACGCGCGCGCGTAAACATATATATATTATATTATTAATATTATGTTGTATTAGTTGCATATGTGTCTAGATATAATAATCATAAAGAAAACATTTTTTTTATTTACATTTCATGAAATAAAATAAAGAAAAACAAAATTTAAGACTTTGTTATAATTTTTTTTTATAAACTTGGTTTAATTGCTACGAAAATAACCCCGTGAATGCAGACCATCCCGCTCAGCAAATGTGCTGAGGGGGTTGCGTTTTAGCAATTTGCAAAAAAAAAACAAAAAAAAAAAAAAAAAAAACAAACAAACAGAGAAGCTGATTGTCGACAAATTTGGGGCATATAGTATATTATAGTAATTATAGCAATATATTCACAATGTAAAAAATATTAGAAAATTTAGGACTTAATTCAAATGATCATGTTATTATAGCTTCTCATTTTAATATTTTTTTTATTTATAAATGCTTCTCATTTTAATATTTTAAGGGTAAGATAACGCCACCAATGTTAAAAAAAATCCCTCGCACAAAAATTCTGAAAAAAAAAAAATTAAAATGTTCTCCTCTTCACCCCCTATCAGTAGCTAAAATATCAGGTATACAAATACGATCTAGTTTTTGAGTTATGAATTTTTAAAGTTCTCTAATTTAACATGGAAGTTTCATTTCTCCATGTTAAATTAGTCAACTTTAAAAATTCATAACTCAAAAACTAGATCGTATTTGTGTACCTGATATTTTAGCTACTGATAGGGGGTGTAGAGGAGAACATTTTAATTTTGTTTCAGAATTTTTGTGTGAGGGATTTTTTTTAACATTGGTGGCGTTACCTTACCCTTAAGTAATAGAGTTTAATTTGAGTGTATAGATATCTTTATATCTGACTCATTCGTTTTTATATCTCATTTTACTACTGTTTTTTTAATACAAGAAAACATTTTTTTAAACTGATGAAGCATATATTATGATATAGTAACTCGTAGAAATTAACTTAGGTTAGGTTGAAAAATAATATTGCATAATTTTAAATTTCTAGTACAAATACACATATTTATTTATAAAGAGAAGGTGATAATACAGTTAGTAATACACAAAAAACATTCTAGAGTTGTCAAGATACAAGATATAATAAAATACAAAACATAATTATATTATACCATCATGTGGAAAGTAAGAAATTACGATTAGGATCATTAGTATTAACTAAATGAAAAAAAAAAGTATAATATTCTCTATTTTTATTATTTGAAAAAAAAAAAAACAACTTAATTTTCCCCTTTTATTAGTTAATTTTTAATTGAATGTCAAAATGAAGACTTTAGAAAATATTAATTTTTAATTTATTATTATAATTGCGTGTGTGCAGTGCATCACAAATTTTTAAGGGAAAGAGAACACCAATCAGCTGTTTTTTTTTTTTTTTAGTTCCATTATTTGATTAGCATGTAAACCTTAGCAGACACAAAACTTCTGCAATTTTTTTAAGAGACAGATTTTAGTACCTAAAATAAGCCACAGAAAAAATTTCAAAACAATTATATTCGAGCCGATTTTTTTGTTTTTGGTTTGGCTCTCCATGGGAAAGTCATATGCTGAAAATTAAAATAATAATAATAATAATTAACAAAAATCGGCTTGATTGTTTTGAAATTTTTTCTGTGGCTTTTAGGTACTACAATCTATCTCTCAAAAATATTTCAGAATTTTTGTGTGTCTGCTAGGTTGACATGTTAATCAAATGGAACTAAAAAAGCACCTGATATTAAATCATATTAAATTACATATTTGTTCACTGAAAGGACTCTATTTGTGTTCAGTAAATACATGTAATAAATTTAATGTTTTGATAACTATGTATACATTCTATTCTGTATGACACCTCAAGGCAGCATAAACTTTACTTCTGCATAATTTGTTGGAGTTGCAGTTCTAACAGCTATTACCGGTATGTACTTTTGGGAAGAGAAGAATAGCCAATCAGAATGGAGCTATCCTAAAGTTGTTCCAGCTACCACACCTGCATGATAACACCCATAAACAGAGCAAGAGTAAAGTTTGTGCTGTCCCGAGGTGTATATTTATGAATCAATACTTACAAAAACACAAATCATGATTATTACAATGGTTTTTAAATACGTCAAACATTTTTCACTCATAATCAGAAAAAATGTAAATAAAATACGTAATTATATAATGCATAAACATTAAAAAATATAAATATTTTATTTGCTAATTAATTAATTTCCAACTGACAGTGACTTACTAAAAATAGATGGAGATACATATACGTAGTGATTGCATACCTAACTATAACGGCTTTATGTTGGACAAAATCATACACACGACTACTGTATACAAATATAAATGGTCCACTGGTTTAAATATAACAAATTATATTTTGAGATTGATATGAAACACACCTGGATTTACAATTATGGTCAGCCTGAGTTATGGTTTCAATTATTGTATGACATCAATAAAGATGATTTCATCCTCTTACAAACGACACAAGCTAAGATTTCTTCCTGACCGTGAGGTGTTTCATCATGTGGCTGTTCAGGGTCACTTTGCTGGAGAAACGCTTGGTGCACATCTCACACTGAAAAGTCGCGACTCTCACAAAAGGCTGCTCCAGCTGGGACACTTGCTCTACTGCATGGAAGCTCATGTGGAACTCTGCGTCCTGCTGTGATTCAAACGACTTGTCACAGAGGCAGCATTTGAGCACCTCACGACTGCAGTGAAGGGCCTCTACGTGACTTAGTAGGTTCTTTTTACTGGAGAATTTTGCCTCACACAGCTCACACTTTAGTCTTCGGGTCTCCGAGTGGGTTTTCATATGAGACTTTAGACTTAGAGCTGTGAGAAAGCTCTTGGAGCAGTCAAGACATTTGAATTGTTTCTGCTGAGTATGTAGAAGTAGGTGAGAGTTGAGTTGGGACTGAAAACGGAACCTTTTACTACAGTATTCACATTGCAAGTTGAATGTGTCTTCTTTACTCATATGTATTAACTTCTTGTGGAGAACCAGGTTAGGCTTCAATCTGTAGCTCTTGCCGCAAGAATCACAGAGAAAGGCTCTCTTAACTTCATGTTCCTTCCTATGCCTTGCCAGTTGGTCTCGACTGCAGAAGGCCTTGCCGCAGCTCTCGCAGCAGAAGGGCTGCTCGTCGGGGTGACTCGCCACCAGGTGGACAGAGAGAGTGCCACTAACCTCCTCATGGCACACACCACACACTGACGAGTGAATCTCATGGAAATGTTGCTCCTCTAGAGACACATTACGGAACTCCAGCATGCAAAAGTCACATGTGATTGTGCCGTGGCTCCAAAAATTGTGTCTCTTCAAAAACAGTTTGGATGAAACCCCTTTCTTGCAAGATCTACATTCATAAACATGATTTTCAGATTTCAAAGGTGGTAAAATATCAGAGCTTTGTTCTCTATGATATTTGTTGACATGTCGTTTTAAAGTTCGTGGAGTGTAAAATTTTTCCTCACAATACCAACATGGTATCATGTGAATCTCCTCAGTATGCTTGAGCTGTGGTTCTAAACTGGAGAATAATTCCATACATACTTCACAAGCATATTGTTGGTGCTCCCAAAAGCAATGGAATTTTGCAGCAAGAACATTCCCAAACTTTCCTTTACAAATTTTACAAACAACCTCTTCTTCTATGCGTGCTTTAGCATTATTGAGAACCTTGGGTTTTAAATCTTGATGTTCAGTGTGGATATGACTTCTCATATATTCCTTCAATTCAAGAGAATCACAAAACGGACATTTAATTTTGTGGGTCTCATCAATGTGTTTATTTCTATCCATCGAGGTGTCAAACCAGTCACAGCAATGCAGGCACATGTAGCTGTAGTGCACATTGAAGTAGTGATCTTTAAGGGACTTTGCAGAGTAGCAGCCCACGCTGCACATTTGGCACTGTAGGTGTGCCGGCGCAGGAGGCATCGGAAGGTACTTGCTGGGTCCAGCTGTGGCGGGTACAGGGTTCGCCTCCATGTTGCCCGTGGTGACAGTGCTGGGTCCGGCGTGGGTAGCATCCACATGCATGGTGACAGGCTCAGCTGGAGACCCACACTCCTGCTGTGAACACAAGAAACTTTGTCAGGCAAGTGGAGAGCTCAGTCAGAAGATTCTAATACCTTGGAATAAAATACAGTAAAAACTTGTTATTATGTACGTAACTTGTTATAAGGTAAAAACTTGATATTGAGTAACAGAGTAAAGGTCCCGTAAAAAATAATTAGTATTGCAGGTAGAAAAAACTTGATATAAGGTATACTCTATATAAGGTAAACCCAATTTCCTGGGTCCCTTGACTTGACGTAATAATCAAGTTTTTACTGCAATACATTTTTTTATACAAATTTTTATTAAACGAAGGTAACTAACAGCTTTCATTTTTACATCTTTATTGTATTTTTAATGCAGAAAAATATAATTTTGCACCTAAAGAAACCTAAAGAAAAGCATTAGCTATTAAGAGACGAGAGGTGTTGGCTCACCTCAAGTTCCTGCTCTTGCTGCTGCAGAAGATCGTTGAGTGCCTCGTTGGCTCGCAGGCTGAGTTCCTGCAGCTGTTGGCTTGCCTCCAGAGTTGCCTCACAGCTCTCACACACTCGCAGGGGCAGGCGGTCATCCTCACTTACCTGCACAAAAACACATGAAAACGGTGGACTTTTGACCATGAGAGGAAGAAGAATGTATTCAAGCCAAGATGATATTTTCGCTTTGAGGGGATTATGTCTATCTTAATTGCTCATCATGGATTCATGAAGATTTGCTCTGAAGGAGGACCCGTCAAGGTTTGTTAAACATACCCACACAAGCGAAAAATATATTTTATTTTTTTAGTAGAGAAAATTTTAGGAGAACAAGAAATCTTTAGAGAAACTCTAAAAAATAAATAAATAAATAAATAAGGCAACAATTTTTTTCTGAAGCTTAAAAGTGTCTAGAATTGTTCAGAAAAGGTAACAGAAAAGCTTTTAACCAATATATTATACTGGTATATATTTTTTTTTTCAGTTACCGTCAATTTGTAGAAAGTGCTTTTTAAAACATACCCATTGACACAAATAGCATTGAAGAGAGTTAAATAAAGCTCTCCAATCACTTACTGATATTGGCAGGAAGGTTTGTATTTTCTCCACCAGGCGTCTCTGTTGCCCTTCGCTGGAGAAGATCTCGACAGCATGCTCCGCCACTCGAGCACACACCCGGCAACGCTCCAGCAGAGTTGCCCCTGAACACACAACTGGTTAGACAATAAGTCTACATTATACTAAATCCTACACTCATTAAATAAAAAATGTTATAATAAGAGCCCTTGCAGTTTTAAAACATGTGTCTGCTTACTGTATTTAAAGCCAACCCTGATAGCTTCTCTTCCCTTCAAAATAATTATGTATTAGGAATTGATTGCATCCATAACTGTCAAGCTAAACAGTAAGTACTACACTGTAAGTAGTTATCCGCTGCTTAATTATTTCACTACAGTAATCATTTTATCAGCTTTTGGAGTATTCAATGCAGCAATATTAAAATTATTTAATTAGGTATTTTGTTGTGTTTGAAGATAGGAATTTGCAAAACAAGAAAAATTCAATATTCATTAAAAAAAAAAATTTAGTATGTATAATAATGTACTGTAAAAACTTGTTATTACGTCAAGTCAAGGGACCCAGGAAATTGGGTTTACCTTATATCAAGTTTACCTTATATCAAGTTTTTCCTATACCTGCAATACTATTTATTTTTTTACGGGACCTTTACTCCGTTACTCAATATTGAGTTTTTACCTTATAACATGTTACGTAATACCTAACAAGTTTTTACTGTAACTACATATATCTTGTCTATGATACCTATTGCAATAGAAGACAACAATTTGCTACTAGAGTAGGACCATATAAACACATCTGCTATATATTAATACCAGAACTATTTGTGGCTTCATTGCAGACTTTAAATGCTAACTTATGATTATTAATTGCAGAACTACACACATGTCAAGAAAAACAAGGTTACTTCAACTCTACTTTCAACTCACCTGGCTGCATTTCCTCTTCATACTGGTCCAAAGTTTCTCCTGCTAGTGAAACTGGCAGAAACTCAATCTCCATGTCCTTCCACTGGGTTTCAACTTGGCTCAAGGGGTCCTGGACACAAAAGGCTGGATTTCCCCATTTTCGATTAATATTGAAGACTTTATTAGGACACGGCAGGATTGATTGAAAGGATTTTTGACTTTCAGTCACTAGAGCTGATTGTTCACTGGTATGCTCAGGCGAGAAAGATAAGGGCATGGATTCGGAAGCAGAGTCAGTTGAGGTTTCACCCTCAGGAAGTAAGAGTGTGTCAGTAAGTTCAACCTCTTCAGTCTTAATATGTCCCATGTTGATAAAATCTACTGGGGCTAGATAATCACATGTTTCTTCTTCTTCAATAGAGCCCTTGTTTAACGATGACTCATCATCAGTATTAATTCTATTGCGTGTTTTAGTATTAATTGTCTTCTTTTTTGTAGTCCGTTTTCTGTTTTCATACATTGTGTAAGTTTTACTAGTTGAGCCTGTAGAGGTAGCTGTAGAAGGCTGGAAAAAAAAAATATATATTATGAACAGGTTACTGCGAACATTGTCAAAAAAATAATTTTTTGTAGGTCATTGCATTATACATATTCACTCATTCACATGTCTACAGGTGTTTAAAACAGATCCATTGATGCAGCTAATTTAGAATAAAATTATCTGTCGACAATTTAAGTCACACAATAATATAAAATGACGATAATGGCATAATTATATACTAAAATATTGTATTATAGAGATGCACAAAACAGTAAAACATGCAGATTAAATTACAGTTAACAGATATTAATAAAATACATAAGGAGGATGGTAATAGATGAAAATAGAAATTGTTCATTACCTTTGTAAACTTTTTGTACACAACTTTAGCTGGTTCTGGCAAATTTAATGATGGTACAGCTGTGGATTTCAGACGTACTCTCCTGCGACCTCCAACAACAGTGTTCCCTAAGATAATAAAAGAAGGGGTAATTATAATACACAAAAACAAGTAAAGTCAACAGCTTAGTAAAAAATGTAACATTAACTCTAGATTCATTATGTAACTATTCTGCATCTAACGTTACACTACTGGCAAGGGTTGGATGGAGCCAATAACAAACGTGTTTTTCTGTTAACAATCTGCAACAACTATATACTGGAGGACGGTCTAGAACAACTTATTGAAGAACCTCGATACTCGACATTTCTCGCCAACCTTCGGGGAAGTCCGCTAAATGAGCCACGTGCTCGGGCGGTTTCTTTGAAGACGTCAAAGATTTGACAGCTTGACAGATTTGACAGATGGCTAATAAAGCGGCATCTTTGACCGCGGTATCTTTGTAGCTGACTCTAGGCCAATCAAATGCGCTAGAAAAGTCAACGTCGTGACGTCACTGGGTTAAGGAAATGTCAGCCGGTTGGCGGCAAAAAAGTTAGGCCGTCCTCTTAGTAAATAGTTCTTGAACAACCTGTAGTTGACTGACTTACAGACTTTTACTCACATTTTAGTTACAAAGCAACAACGCACTCTAAAGGTGGAATCTCGAACTCAAGGTTCTCGATTCTATGCTTGAATACAGTATCATACATGGATACAAATATACTGTACTGCAGTATAGTATTTGGAAGTACAAGAGTTTTAGCTTTAATATGGGTACCGTCTGTTATCTGGCTGTGATAGTTGTGAACAGTTGTGAAGCGGTCGGTAACTTGGTTGTGTTAGTTGCCAACTAGAGAAGCCACCTGGCTGAGAAGATTTCTTAAGAAGGGTACTTGCGATTGTAACTGGTTGGGAAAAAATCTCCCCATAGCCAAGCATCAGCTAGAGGCGGTGCTTAACTTGTGGTTAGCATAGTGATTAAGCTGTATCTTCAAAAACTCACAAACATTGTAACCAGGTAATGGACCATACACTCTACCATTCTTTTTAAACTGGTGGTGAGTAGGATATATTTGAGGGAGTCTTTCATAAAGGTGTACTGAGGGAGACACCTGCAGCTCTCAAAGGCGGTGAAGCTGTCTTCCGAGATGATATGTATGCAAATTCTGCACTATATATGAGTGAGAAGGTGGAATAAAAGGAAGAAGGTTTAATCAGAGCAATGAACATGGCTGTTGCTTATATAAGGAACTGTTACATTGTAGTGGTTACATACTTCACATAAGAGTCCGGTAAACTACAGAAATCTTGGACAAAACAGACGACATCCAAGTTCACATTTGGTTATCTCCCAAATGCAATATGCATAACAAGTACATGTACAGTCACAGGGGGGGGGGGGTAATGATAAGGCTAAAAACTGGATCCAGTAATGGTTAACTGAGGTTTAAACAGGTAGCAATTAATTTTTTAGCACACATATACACCATTAGAATCGTGGACATGGATGTTTAGAATGCTTTTGGCACATTTATTGCATGGTGATAAACAAATAAATTAATTGTGAGCCAAAGAAAACTCAGTTTACCATTTCTCCAGCCCTTCCCATTACCCCCCCCCCCCCCCCTGTGACTGTATATTCGCTGCTACAGTGCATAATGTAAAATTCATTATGAATTAAGCTGAGTTATGAGAAGTTTTGGAACACAGATGAGAGGATGTGTATTCAGCATTATGTCTGTGGACTATATGACGGTCCTGGCCAGAGTTTACGTTGTATGTTTCATTATTTTTATTTGTTTTCCAGAACTTACTTGTTAACTGAAGGAAATCACTTGGCAGGAAATGTTTTGAGCAGGCAAGAGGTGAAGAAGTGATATCTTTTTCTTCCCTCCCTGGATAGAGCCGTTCAATCCAAACTTGTCGTATGTCTTTCCGATGCGCAACATTGTCTTTATCATACACTAAAACCTTAGTTACCCCTGACTTGGGCAAAGCATGCGAGGAAATACCTAATCTTTTGTCCGGAATTGTGTTACAACCTGGAACTCTACAGCGATCTCTCCCGTAAGGCATTTTAAAATAGGAAACCACAGGAATCTTATGCTACCTGCTGCTTTTAGTGTGAGTTGACTTTTACAAAATATTTTTTATTTAAATCAAGTACTGTAATATTTAACATTAAACTTTTGTGATAAACAAACAGTTTGAAAGAACGTGGACACGCCCGAATACCCGAATCTTCTGCCTTCTGGGCGTTCTGGCCGCAAAAGTGCGTTTTTTTTTATTTGTTTACATTCATCAGCTGCTCCTGCGTAAAAAAAAAAAAATGCAGGAAAGCGCAAGTCAAATTTCCAAAATAGAAATGTAATTTTTTAATTAATTCATCTTAAGAAGCATAATTTTAAATACATAAATCGATATTTTTTATGACACTGATTTCATTTAATTAAAATGAAATAGGGAAAGAAACATTTTTTAGCATTTTCTCCAGATATTTTTGAAGTTTCAAATTTCCCTCTGAATTATGACGTCGTCGAAAACAAATATGGCGTCTAAATCGCTATAACTCAGAAAAAGTTTAATTTTTGGAAATTTTGACTACCAGGGTTTACTATTTGCATATTTTATGACTAATTTAGTTTTATAATTTTTTAATTCTGATATAAAATATAAAATATTATCATTTATCTTCGTTAGCGTCGTTTTACAGGTGTTGTTATATAGGCCATGTAAGTTGCCGCCCACCATTTCCTAGTTTAAAATAATTTGTGAATATATATGAGACACAAATGGCACAATATGCAGTATAATATATCTAAAACAGATTCTAAATAATTATTATATATAATTATGTGTCAAGCTCCCTGTCAAGTATACTGCACAGTATGCATATCTCATACAGCTTGAATAACGATTTTCCAGAGGAGCGGAGGAGGCTTTCAGCACTATCGTGTATGATACATTAGTAAATACAATGGCGGGCAGCGGAGTGGGACCGAGCAACAAGACCTTTACACCTGTCAAGGGTCAGTATCATAGAAAGGGATATCATATTTTGTATACCAGTGTGTCAAGATATTTTTGTACTGGACAGGTATCATACATCATAATGACATTGGCTACGGTCGCTGGATGTGAAGGTTGTAAACTTTTTGAGGATACGGATCAGCTCTTATTAAACACAACTAGAAGTTTCGAACCCCTCCATCAATGCAGAGGATGGGCTGTATGGGAGATTTGTCTCTCAACCCTCACATTCAAAATCATCTGTTCCTCTTCGGAAGTGCTTGGGTCCGTTTCACATCGCATCCAAGTAGCGGACACCAGCCATCATCATGGATTGATTATAGAGCTGATTTCTGTTTATGTTTACGTGAGGCGGGAGAGGGGCTTCCCTATACAAACACATTGCGAAGGGGGCGCAGGAGGGAGGGAAAAGAGAAAGTTTTGGCAGGCCAGATTATACAGTGAGCATAGGCAAAATGACGAAAAAAAAATTATAAAAAATACTTTTAACAGGTTTTTGGCGGTGAGATTTTTTTTTATAAGTTCTATCGTGTACTGTTAAAGTATTATTAAAGTATTTAAACTTGATTTATTTTATTAATTTAAATAAAAAAATTATTGCACACTTTGTTTACATATATGCTAGTCCATGCATTCTGGCCCTCCTCGCATGACGTCAGCGCAATCCCCTCTATACACAGTGCAGTTCAAAATTCAGTAAAAATAGTAATATAATAAATATACAGTAATATACATACTGTAACTACATCATAAATAGACAATTATTATTTGTCACTCAATTTCATAATAAACCCATCAATTAAATTATGTTATATATCTTGTATATTTTGATGTTTTTTTTTCTGCAGATTACGTGAGCAGTCCGATGGCTCAGCCAAGGTTTCACCCTGACCTACACTCAACCAAGTGTGAGGAGCTGCCGGAGGACTTTGCTCGCATGCAAGACTTACTGCAGACCGACCCAGACTCGTTGGAGCGAGTGCATTTCCAGTTGGTGCCGTGCAGTCCCGGCCCAGCAATGATTGCCAGTGTGACAGCTCTACAGCATGCTGTTGAGAAGCTGCACTGCGATTGTGTTCGCTTTCTGCTGAACGCTGGAGCACAAGTTGAGCGACCAGACTATGCCAGGAGACCCCTTTTAATGTTAGCAATGCAAGTTTGGAACCACAAGAAATCACTGGAAATTATTCACTTACTTTTTAGTAGAGGAATATGTGCAAATTATCGGTATGATAAATTTTTAAATGGCATTACTACATTTTTAAATTTTGCTATTTCTATTAATTTTATTGATATGATAGAAATTTTACTGAAAAATGGAGCTGTTACTGAAGATATTGGTATTTTACAATCAGAAGAATTAAATAATTATGTTACACCTTTATATCAAGCATTCCAAAAAGAAAAACCTGAGACATGTAAGCTACTATTTCTGCATGGTGCGATGATGAACCCACACAAATTGAAGCCCAACGTTGATGAGACAAACATCTCTGAGTCTATTCTGCACTTGTTTGTTGATCGAATGTACTTCCTGCCAGCCAACTCTCGGGAGTTGCATCTGATGGGTGAGATGCTTGCTCTCTACTCTCAGTTTGGGGGCAACATGAGGCTAAGGAAGAATGGCAAGACGGCGCTAGAGCACATGACTACAAGCTTCACACCCGCGGAGGACTGGTATGGTTTTGACCAAACCCTTAAGCAGCTCACTTGCAACCCCTTGAGTTTACAAGAGCTCAGCAGGCTAGCTGTAAGAGATGCTATGGGACGAGGTTGCTGGAGTAACCTGTCCTCTCTTCCCCTACCTCGTGAGCTGCATGCCTTCATGAGGTTTCAAACAACCTTTTAGTTGAGTCGTTAAGTTTACCTCCAGCAAGGCATCAACAGCTAAACAGCATATCTTGAAATCAATTGCTTTTGGTAAATATATCATCAAGTTTGTATGTATTAATATATTGTTGCTGTATTAACATCAATGCTGAAATATGTGCTTTAATGTAATATATAAGCTCTCTCTTCTGTTCTACTTTTCATTGCTATACTATATTTTGTTAAAGCTATCATAATGATGATACCGGTGTAATTATTATATGCATGCAGAAAAACTAGCTATAAAACTATATACATATATAAAAACAGAAAAGTCATTAATTTCTTAAGGTTTAATTAAAATGAAAATTGTGCTATCACTGCAGTCCCTAATTAGTAATTACATTAAATTTAATATTTGTATAATTATACTGTACGTGTCATGTAACTACAAAATACATGAAATAGACTTTACAAAACCCAGTTTAAAATAATAAATTTATATCAATAAAGATAGTAATACAGATGGAATATATAGGGGTTGGGGGACTTTCATATATTGAGACTAGAGAGACTAGTTTATACATTTTTAGGGCTTATTGGAAAATTGGTGTACAAAAATCTTCCCCAAAAGAGATCGAGACTTAAAAAATTGTGCCCTAAATGTATGGCTTTGTGAATCCTCCCTCACCGTAATAAAGATGATTATTTTCTATTATATTCTGAATCAAGATTAACAAGTATCAATTTTAACTTTATTAAATAATTAAATTTTCTTCTTAGTTATTGTTCCTGTTCTCAATAAACATTGAAAAAGAAGTAATTGTATCTTGTGTATGTTATCAATCAGCATATTATGCTTGTCCTCTGTATATTATGTTTCTGCTGATGTCATATATAGGAATTAATTAAATTACAGTCCAAAGTCTGTATTAGTAATTGATTTAGAGCCATTGCAGGCTTTTCAATTTTATTCTTATTACATTTTTTAAAAATGAATTTTCTACTGTGGTAAGTTTTAATACAATTTTACTCAATGCAATACTGTTATATAATATATAATAATACATGTAGAAATACCAGTTCTGTAGAAAAACTGGAAATCTTTGATGAAGTGTATTTTTAAATTTTAACACTGACTTTAGATAAGTTACATAATATTTAAATCAGTTTTTACACTGCATGCGAGTTTAGATGTTTTGATAAGTCTTTCGTCAATTTTCTTAAAAATGTTGCTAATATAAAGTAGTAATTATTATAAATATAATTACGGTATTGTCATGTAAAATAAGAAAATTCTACTCTCTATTGGAGATCAGTTCTTAGCTTGAAACAGATAGCAAACTTTTTTCCTGAATGGCTCATAATAATTTAATTGTTCATCAATAATTTCTCAATTTGATATTGTGTAGAAATATGATATAATATTTCACTTAAAAGTACTGTGTGTAGCATATTTCTGTGATGTAATTGTAACTTGTTGCTGCTTGTTTATCAGAAAACCAACATGTTCATGGTCTCATTTAATTATTTTTATAGAAATGAAATTTTAATTCTATTTTTACCTTTTGTTTATCTGTTAGTTTCATGTAGAAAACTGACAAAACATTTTTTTTAAACCAATAAAACTTATAAATAATACCAACAGTAATATATTTTTTTTACTAATCATATTTAATTCGATTAACATGTCAAATAGTATAGAGGCTCAGAAGATGTTACCCTTTTCCTTGATAATTATAATATGGACCATGAAGTTTAGTCAGGCAGTGGAAGAAATATGAAGGGCATCCACATGTATGATTAAAAGCACACGTAACTAACTTTCCAAACCCTGTTCTAAAATGGACAGTAAATTTACCTGGATTAATTGATGATTTCCTTTGTTTGCACAGATGAAAGGCACGATTCCTCAAGGTTACTGTTTTCTCGATAGATCCAGACACACTAGAGGTGTTTCTCAATAATCTTGGCATCACCTCAATAGATGATGAGGATGCTCCCTAAAAAAGAAATAGTAATGTTAAGCTTATATTGAGTGCGTTTGAATTCACGGGCCAGCCCAGGCTGGCCCGGGCTGGGTAAAATGGCGGTGACCTTGGTTGCGTGGTATGAAACGTCATAATTTCGTCATAACTAGTTCCCAGTTTGTCCGCTAGGTCTCAGGCGCACTGTAGAGTCCGCCCGCGTCAGCCTGGGCCAGCCAGGAAGTGACGTCATGAGAGGAGGAAAAATGGCCGCCGGGCTGGCCCCACTTGACGACAAAAAACGCTTCAGCCCAGGCCAGCCCGTGAATTCAAACGCACTCATTGTAACATGGATCAGCTGATCAACGTAGTCCCATTTGATTAACATGTAAACTTTAGTAAATTCACAAATTTTCTGAAATTTTTTGAAAACAGTTGTTTGAGTTGATTTTTTTTTTAATTAATTAAGTTTTTAATTTGATTCTCTATGGAAAAGGTCTATGATGAAAAAAAAAAAAAAATCATCTCGAATAATTATTTTGAAATTATTTCTGTGGCTTTTATTTAGGTATGTTTTGTGTATTTCTCAAAAAAAAAAAAAAAAAAAAAAAGAAAGAAAAAAAGAAAGAAAGAAAGAAAGAAAAGAAAGAAAGAAAGAAACAGAAAATTTGTGAATTTGCTTAAGTTTACATGTGCATGTGAATCAAATGGGACTCCGTTGGTTAGCTTACAAGTTAGCCGTGTTACCTTACCCTTAAAGTTAAGAGTTCTGCTGAGGAAAGGTAATGTTGATTGAGACAACATTGTTAACATTACTCTCCTGAATAACAAGTCGACCATGTGAAAATGTTAAAAAATTCTTAAATGTCTCCCAAACTCCACTACAATATATAATAAACAAGATCTGACATATCATGCTCTCATAGGATTTGATACTTTAGTAAATTCAACAACTTCTTAAATCATATGCTGAACCGAGGATTCCATGAGGTTAAAATTAAGGCTTCCCACTTTACATGCCCTCTCTCCAAATGCTGAAGAATCCCTTCAGTCGAATCTTTTATTTGATCATGTGCACTGTGTTTCACTATTTATATGTTAACAATTTTCTGGATTTTATTTTACGGTTAGAGAATGGTGCCATTATTGTGCATGTATTATGTAGATAATTAAAGAGACAGGGGACCCTAAAAATAAGTATTTTTTAATTAAAAGTTACTTACTAACAGAGTACAAATGCAAGCTGTACTGTCCCAAATGCATCAGTGTAAGCGCGCAATAATTGGCATGAACGGAGGAACGTGATGTCACGTTCCGTCACTTGCACTGCATGACTACACCACACAGCATATCCCTCCATATTGTTCTCCCCACTCCTCCTCTCACTCCTCTGCCTGCAATTTTCCATGCAATGTTGCAGGTGCCTGAGGCTATATGCACTTTTATTTAATTAATCTAAATTATTAGCGGTACTGTTCAAAACCGGAATTTAATTTATTTTTAACGTTGCTATGTCAATAGAAAACTTCTTATACATCAAGAAGATTATTGTATGTTGTCTCTTTAAGGTAACTTATGTCCAAGTAATAATGATAATATATACAATGACTTTTAAAGCAATACTAGCATAAGGTTGGAATTATATATAGTCATACAACAACTTACATGTTCAGCAGAAGGTGCAATTGGGTTATTCACTGCCACATTATCTATATTGTTGGCCGGGAGCTGATCGTACTTGCTTAGATTGTGGGACGTTAAAAGATGCTTTTGAAGATTGCTTGTGTTACCTTCTGAGCTCACGAATCTTTTGTTTGGACATATTTGACAAAATCCTCCAAGGCTTTTTAATTTCCCATTACGAGTTTCAAGGTGCGGATTGAAGTGATTCCAAACCCAGCTAGTCATCACAATAGTTGATGCGGATGCTCCCTATAAAAGAAATAGTAACATTAAGCTTTTATAGCTTTCAGCACACAGTTCCGCTGAGGAAAGATAATGTTGATCGAGACAACTGTTAACGTCACTTGCCTGAATAACAATTTAACCATGTGAAAAGATTTAAAAATACTTAGATTGTCTTCGAAACTCCACTATAAAATATATAATAAACAAGATCTGACAGATCATGCTCATAGGATTTAATACTTTAGAAAATTTAATGACTTCTTAAATTGTGCTGCTATAATAAAAAAGGATGAGTTTAAAATTAAGTCTTCATTTCAATTTACATGCCCTCTCTCTAAATGCTGAAGATTCCTTCAATCTTTCTTTCCTGGTTATATGTACTACAGCACTGTTTTTTTTTTTTTTTTCTTTTATTTTCACTTCAATAATTTTTTTTTTTTTTTTTTTTAATTGGGAATTGCAGGCATACAACAACTTACATGTTCAGCAGAAGGTGCAATTGGGTTATCCACTGCCACATTATCTGTATTGTTGGCCGGGGGCTGATAATACTTTCTTAGATTGTGGGACGTTAAAAGATGCTTTTGAAGATTGCTTGTGTTGCCTTCCGAGCTCACGAATCTTTTGTTTGGACATATTTGACAAAATCCCCCAAGCCTTTTTAATTTCCCGTTACGAGTTTCAAGGTGCGGATTAAAGTGATTCCAAACCCAGCTAGTCATCACACTAGATGATGCGGATGCAGGGGCGGATCCAGCGGACGGCTCTAGGGATGGTGGTGCCCTATCCCGCAATGTTAAACTTTGGAGTGGGAGGACCTGTTGGGGGAAACGATCACCCCTATCGCTCCCCCCATGGATCCGCGCCTGTGCAGATGCTTTCTAAAAAAGAAATACATATTAACATTAAGCTTTCATTAAAGTACACAGTTGTGCATGCTGAGAAAAGATAATGTTGATCGAGATAACTGATAACATTACTCTCCAGAATAACAATTTAACCATGTGAAAAGATTAAGAATCCTTAAATTGTTTCCAAAACTCCACTACAATATATTGACGTGGTGGCGGAAAAATATCCTAACTCCATTGGTAAGCTGAAAAAAATATCCCAACTCCATTGATAAGCTGAAAAAAATATCCTAACTTCATTGGTAAGCAAAATGGAGTTAGGATATTTTTTTCAGCTTACCAATGGAGTCAGGATATTTTTTTCCAGCTTACTAATGGAGTTAGGATATTTTTCCATTACTACGTCAATATAATAAACTAAATAAACAAGATCTGACGGATTATGCGCATAGGATTTGATACTTTAGTAAATTTAAAGACTTCTTAAATTGTGCATTACCGCAGCTGAACCGAAGATGAGGTTAAAATTAAGGCTTCATCCCACTTTACATGCCCTCTCTCCAAATGCTGAAGAAACCCTTTAGTCTTTTTCTCCTGGTCATGCCATGTGCTCCAGCACTGTATTTCTTTATTTTTACTTCAATATCTTCTAATTTTTATTTAAGGTTAAAAAAATGGAGGATAATTATGCACCATTTTAATTATGTATTAAGTAGCAATTACGTAACTTATGTCCAAGTCCAAGTCATAATCTTGTGAGGTATGTTAATTTGTGGAATAAGTTACTTTCACAGGTAAAGCTTAGTCCTAATAAACAATTTGCTTCAGCAGCTATGCCTTTTTTCTACTTATGTAAATAAATGTGTGTGTTTTTACGCTGGTCTTTTACCAAGTATTTGTAATTTAGTACGGATAACTGCCACATACTGTGAAATTTAATAGTGTCTAATGATGCTTTGTATGTTATCCCCACCTTGCATTTTACCTATATAAATTTATGTATGTAATAATGTATCAGGTGAAATAATAAATAAATAAATAAATAAATAAATAAATAAATAAATAAATAAATAATACTGTAACATGGAACAAGATTTTCAGACAACTTAGAACACACCATCAAAAAAGTGGATCTGTCTGATCAGTTTTGAGAAAACTGAGGTAGAAATTCAACATTGACCTTACGGACGGAAATCGAAAATGGAGCTATTGTAAGGAAACCGCCCCCTTGAATCTGCTCAGACCATAAGCAATTAAGTTTTAGATCATTCTCGTAATTTTAAAATATATTTGATTTGTAACATTAAAGAAGGTTTTCTGACGAGGGTTCATTATAATAAATGGTAATTGAATCTTACCGGACTGTTTCCACTCGTCGATTTTGTTGTAGTACGTCGAGAAATTTGAGCACTGAATTATAATGTTAATGTTTTTATTATTATCACTACAGTACACTTCAGGTGCACCTGTTTTCTTTATTAGCTTTCGGGAATCATCTGTTCCCATCCTCGGATAAATCGAGACTAATGATTTCAAAAATTATGTTTACTACGTTGAGGGGGTGTGTGGAGGAGAAAATAGGAGTAGGGGAGGGGGGAGGGGAGGTTTTCTTGACTTTGCTTTACTATGTCCGTCGCCTCCTTGTCGGCGGCCTCCTAGGAGGTCCCGTATGGGGGATGAGAGGCGGGGGTGCATGCCGCGGAGCCGCCGCGGTAAGTGTGATGTGTGACGGTTGGACTACAACAAAATCGACGAGTGGAAACAGTCCGGTAAGTTTCAATTACCATTTATTATATTTGATTTGATTCCGTCTGACAGAAATACCTTTGACTAGCGTAGTAACCGAGGTCAATCCAATCGTTAAAGGAGTCTAACATAAGATTAGGAATTGTAGGCATACAACAACTTACATGTTTAGCAGGAGGTGCAATTGGGTTATCCACTGCCACATTATCTGTATTGTTGGCCGGGGGCTGATAATACTTTCTTAGATTGTGGGACGTTAAAAGATGCTTTTGAAGATTGCTTGTGTTGCCTTCTGAGCTTACGAATCTTTTGTTTGGACATATTTTACAATATCCTCCAAGACGTATTAATTTTCCGGCACGAGTTTCAATGTGCGGTGTGAAGTGATTCCAAACCCAGCTAGTCCTATAAAAGTCAAATTTTAAAATACAGTAATGTAAATCTTTAAATAATAATAATAATAAAAAAAAATGCATGTTTTATCTAAATGTTCTGCAAACAACTCAAATTGAGTCTGCACATCTTCTGTTGCTTCACCTCTCTATTACTGATTATACTGCATGTCAGAAGACTACCGGTGGCAACCTTTTGTCATGTCTTATGTACTTGCCATTTACATGCATTTTGGGGTGATAATTCTGGTGCAATTTAAAAAGAGTCATTCAGAAAAATATATCGTCCCACGTTCGCAATAATGAGCAATCTGCTACCATGCTACAGTGTGATAGTACGCTATCTGCTATTTCAGGTGAGTGTAGTAATGAGCATTATTTTATGTACCTATTTACAGCTCTTAATTTTTTATTTTTTTATTTATTTCACATTAAGGGTAAGGTAACACGAACAATCGATTGTTGATAGTCTCATTTGATTAACATGTAAACCTTAGCAACCTCATAATAATTCTGAATTTTTTTGAGAGACAGTTCTTAGCACCAAAAAAATGTGGAAAAATTTTCAAAACAATCGGTCGATCCAATTTTTTTAAATGAATTTTTTAAATTTTCAGTATAGGGCTTTCCCATGGAGACCTAAACTAAGAAATTAATTTAAAAAAATTGGATCGACCGATTGTTTTGAAATTTTTTCCATATTTTTTTGGTGCCAAGAACTGTCTCTCAAAAAAAAAATCAGAATTATTATGAGGTTGCTAAGGTTTAAATGTTAATCAAATGGGACTACCAACAATCGATTGTTCGTGTTATCTTACCCTTAAATATCAGTTGATACATTGTGACTACAAACTTAACATTAATTAAATTTGATATAGCTGTAAAACAAAAAAACAAAAAAAGATTAGTAATAGACAAACATACAAAATACATAAGTGTACGGCCTTAATTAAAAATAATAATATTCAATTACTGTATTAAAACTTAATTTAGACATATACAAAAAAAAAAAAAAAAAAAAAAGAGACATAATTAGAACAAAATTTTAAAATATTAATTATCACTTTGATCAACACCTTATAAAGCAGATACAGTATGCAGCTCATTATTGCAAACAAGAAACCCAGAGATGATGTACTAAATCCGGGTTTCTCAAAAGGCTCTTCAGCTTGAAGAGCCTTGAGATAGATTAACGATGGGAGCCACCAGCGATGGTGGCAGGTTAATTGGATTGAGTTAAGTGACAGAGCTAGGAGAGGTAGACAGTGATGTTAGTCCGCGCATATTCGCGGCGAATATGCGCGCATTTTCGCATATTCGCGCATATTCGCGGGCAATCTGCGGCCGCAGATGCGCGCATATTGAAAATTGACTTTCCCGCCACAAAAATAGCAATTTAAAACTGGTTAAAACTACAGTAAATGCTACAGAGAGTCTTTTCTTATTTTTCTTGGTATAATCCCTTGCTTAATTAGTGTTTGGATTAAATTAGAGTTAATTAATCATGGAATTAAAGCAATCGGCCTTTCAGGCTGCCGAGGTGCTCACGTGATTTTAATTGCGCGCGGCCGCCATCTTGAAAGTATCTTTCGCGCATATGCGCGCATTTGCGCGCATATTCGCGCATATTCGCATGCGCATATTCGCGGACCAATCTTCGCGCGAAATTCACATCACTGGAGGTAGATATATTGGGAGGGGGGATCATGAGTGGAAGTTGGAGTTCAGGGGTAGTAGGAGTGATGTAGGGAATTATTCTTTCCTAAACCAAACAGTGAGAGAGTGGACCTTGTTGCCGTTCGGGGTGGTGGGGGCGGAGAGTTACGAGGGGTTGAAGAGTGCGTTGAGTGCATTGCGTGCCACCGTGGGATAGCCACATTTGCCGCAGATTGTTAAATCTAGTGCTTTGCCTTTAGGGCACTCTCAGGTCAATCACCTCTCTTCTCTCCCTCTCTCCTTGTTTGTGTTTCAACCGTCGTCATTATTCTAATTTGATACCGGTAATAAAACCGCAGTCCAACCTTTATGGCGACTTTTTATTTTAGACTGCATGATTAGATTAGATTAAATAGCAGTGTGTACACACATTACATACATACACCACTGCTTGCGGCTATTGTGGGTATTCCACCACGGTGGCTCGCTTGCTTGCGGCTGACTCTCTCAGCCCCTCCCTGAACTCACCAACACTCCGAGCATCCACAAGCCCAGAGTCCAACAAATTCCACTCCCTCACCGTTCTTCTCAAAAAAGAATACTTGCCCACATCATTTTTGCTTCTCCTATACTCCAGCTTCCAATCATGGTCCCTCCTACCTTTATAACGCCCTTCCTCAGTACGATCGCTAAGCTCCTCCCAGCCCTTTTGGTTCCTAGTTATTTTATACATTGCTGTCAGTCTACTTTGCTTCCTCCTTTCCTCCAGATCCTCCCATCCCAGTTGCTCTATCATTCTAGTCACACTCTCTCTTCCCTTATAAATTTTGTTTTTATCACAGATAAAGCTCCAGTTCCCCTTTTCTAAGACCCTTCTTGCTGCTCGTCTTTGTATCTTTTCCATCTCTTTCTTCCCTTTTGCTCTATACGGGTCCCATGCATTACATCCATATTCCATTATTGGTCTAATCAGAGACTTGTATGCTTTTTCTCTTACTGTCCTGCCTGCCCCCTTAAGATTCCTCATTACAAACTCAAGATTCCTTCTGCTCTTTGCGGTTACATACCTAATATGTTCATCCCAATTAAGTTTGCACTGAAGCATTACTCCCAGATATTTGTATTTGTCCTCTGATTTGATTTCTTCCCCCTCCATAAAATATTTAACCTGACTTTGCTCCCTTCTTTTGTTGAACTTAACCACACTACATTTTCCCACATTAAGCTTCATTTTATTAGCTTCTATCCATATACCCACTGTCTCCAGATCCTTTTGTAGAATTTGCTCATCCTGCTTATTACTTACTGTCCTATAGATTACGCTGTCATCAGCAAAAAGCCTCATCTCCGACTCCAAATTCTGTACAATATCATTAATAAAAATAATAAAAAGTAGCGGCCCTAGCACACTACCCTGAGGGACTCCGGAAGTAACCTTCACTACCTCAGACAACGTTTGCCCTAGCTTGACTCTCTGTACTCTATCAGTTAAAAAATCTTCTATAAAATTTATCAAGCCTTCTTCACCTACCGCTTCTCTTATTTTATTCACTAGTATATTATGTGGCACCTTATCAAATGCTTTCTCGAAATCCAAAAATATTGCATGTATTTCCTCTCCTTTATCAATGCCTTCCTCGAGGTCCTGCACTAGCCCCAGAAGCTGAGTATCACATGAATAATTCCCCCTAAATCCGTGCTGTTGTTTGCAAAAATATCCCTTCCGTTCTAGCTTAAGTCTCATGTACTTAACTACTATCTTCTCCATTACTTTTGAAACTACTGATGTAAGGCTTACTGGTCTGTAGTTTTTAACTTCACTTTTTGCTCCTCCCTTATAAATTGGAATAACCCACGCCTCTCTCCACCCATCTGGCATTTTACCTTGTTTCATTACCGTCTCAAAAATAAGCATTTGGTACTTACAATGCTTATCAATACACAATTTTAGGAATGATGCTGTAATTCCGTCCGGTCCCGGGGCCTTCCCTTTTTTCAATGACACTATTGCTCTTCTAACATCTTTATATCTGACCCTGAATATCTTATGTCTACTATTTGCTGTACCTTCCTCCTGCTCGTTATTTTGCTCATTCCCCTTGTCTGTATCTAATACTTTGGCCTGGAACACAGCCTCATATTGCTTTGAACACGCATTTGCTTTCTCCGACTCCGTAACATATATTCCCAATGCATCTTTCAGCACTGGTATATCATTTCCTGCCTTTCTTAAAGTTTTTATATGTTTATACATTCTTCCCCAGCTGCTACCTACATCTTTCTCATCAAAAATCTTGCTCATAAAAATTTTTCTCGCCCTATCCTTTGCATTATTGAGTTCCATCTCCGTCTCTTTCATTCTACCTTTCCTAACTAGTCCTTTCTTATATTTAATATAGTCTCTTCTCAACTTCCTCTTTAAGCTTCTAACCTCTTTATTAAAATACGGTGGGTCACTATTCACATTAATTGATTTTGCTGGTACATATTTTTCTTGTACTTCCATACATATTTTAACATACGAATCCCACAAAAGATTTATATCTCCTTTACTTTCTGACCAAGAATTAAACTCATCCTCTAGTTCTCTCTCTATTGCTACTGTGTCGGCTTTTTGGTAAAGCCACTTTCTCGTTTTTTGCTCCGGTTGCTTTGACTTCCCAAAAATTAGCTCTACGACAGGTATTTTGTGATCACTAATACCGTCCACAACCATAGTATTTAATTTAAATATTCCTTCCACCTCACTCTAGTCAGGTTAACTTTAGGGAAGCCCCATCCCTGCAAGCAGGACACCCTTTTATAGGTGACTGCCATGATACAACTATCACTACAATCGGGTGACTGCGACAATATGATACTCTTTATATTCAAAAAATCCTGCTGTTTTGTCAGGAAAAAAATATGATATACTGTACTGTATGATAAAAATAAGCAGTAAAATTAAATGCAATAATCAAAATACAATAAACATAATAATATACAATATGATATATACTGTAATAATTATGCATTATTATATATATAATATGCATGTATGCATAATAATATACTCTATATTACCTGACGCCTCTCATCTTCAGAACCTTTCAGAACCTCAAGCTATATATTCTGTATGTACTCAAAGTTCAAACTTTGGTATGTACTCAGACTACTCAGAGACCTCTGATCAAATTCCTAGCCATATAAGACACGGAGGTCCCTGTAAGGGTCTCTGGTATGTATATTTATGCATATACATACTGTACATATGTACTGTACTTGATCCAAGGCGATCAATGTAGCAATCCCGCAGTAGTTCAAAGACAGATGGACATGCATACATCAGATTTATATGCACATACATATCTGTGTCATCTAAAAATGTCACTAATTTAATGATAAACAACTAAAAAAACTCAGACGAGTTATGTAGACACAGTCTAAGAAACCTTTGTGGGCGTGCCCGGCGTGCCTGTCACAATGTTAAATTTCCCGCGCAAAAATCATTAACTACGTAAATCAACAGTGTGCAACCTGAGTGCAACTGCAAGTTACTGCAACCAGCAACCATTACCATTATTGACTCTTGACTGCAACAACAACAACTTCCAAAAGAAACAAGAAGCAAGAAGTTCACAGGGTCACACTTCATACTGTTGACTGCATGTTCACAGTTACAGTTCACAATTCACATTGTTCACAAATGTGTTTGGTTGGTCCCAAGGAGAATACATATATATCCTCCTTGGTTGGTCCATAAAAGAAAAAGTTGATCCGTGGTCTATCATAATAATATTCATAATTATCATAATCATAATTAAGTATCATATTATAATTATGTCACTTTTTTATGCATTATGCATACCCTGTAGGTACGGTTATAATAAAAATAAGTTACGATAATGATTAAAAAAGTTAACTTTCCAAATAGCTCTAAAAGAGCCCATTCTGAAAAAGTATATCACATCATGGCAAATTTTGACTTACCGGAGCTAATTAATTTGGAAGGTGCAATGTTTTTCTTACGCGGTCACTCAGCTGACGCGACAGACACGCGTGAAGTTTGCTTCAAGCCGATAATAAACGCAATGCGCATGCGCGCTGAAAAGCCGCCACAAACGTTAGATAAAAAGAGGTACAACGAGAGGAAAGTGAATATAAGGAATGATTTGTGAAACAATATACAGTATCACAAACCTTAGTTTACGTATGGAAGACATTTTGAATAGAAAATAGTACCATTTTGCGTTACGACCTTCATTTTTTAACGATAGGCGCTCGATTAGAAAAAAACATCACATCCCTAAGTTTAGTTCAGTTTAGTTTGCCGGTTTATGAGAACGCCACGGCCGTGGGCGCGGCAATCCGCTTGCCTAGCGGCCATCCCAAGTATCTAATATACTTTTAACCTATTATTAGTACTGACATCATGGTTTAATGTTCATTAATTTAGCAAACTTTAAAACCAGAACAGAAAAGGCACGCTGCCATGATTTTTGTTATTGTGACGTCACAGGAGCTCGATATCGATTAATTAAATCGAACCGAATCGTACTTGACCGATCAGCTGAGCTGAAAAAAGGCGTTCGTTTTAAAATAAAAGACAGATCGGAATATACGTCTATATACGCCTCCAGAAGCTATAATAAATCCAGAATGTTACTTTTAAATGCGTAAGGGTGCCTATTTTTTTTAATTTCACCACTTCTTTTCAAGTTTTTAGCATTTTTGGTGTCGACGTGTTGTCACAACAGCGGCTCCATGCGGCCCCACTGGCCCCAGGCTTTCGTCTGGAAGAGGTGCAAAGTGGTCGAAGTGGTGGCGACGCGATTTTGAAATCAAATTAAACTTACTTTTTTATACTTTTTTCCAATAGTTATACATATTATAGAAGCATGTAATATTTTTAAAAAATTCCATAGTTTAAAATAACCTTGTTGCGGGACATTTTTAAAAAATTAAGATTACTACGCCTTGGCGACGTCTAGTCTGTGATCTCAGGCGTAATCTAAGGCTTGTTTAACTGTATGATTAAATTGGAAAATGCATTCTTGCGAATTTATATTGCGCTGAAATTGATAGAGCGACTTAATTTCTACTGACATTTTAAACATATATTAAAAGATATTAAATTAAACAACAACAAAAATTTGCATTCTTAATTAATTTTGATAAAATAACAGAATATTGAGGCATGATGCATGACTAATATATATACGATTAAAATATTAAAACAATGAAAACCATTGTAATTTAATAAAGCTATAATCTTAGGGGTGAGGTGCTACTGACATTTCCTAACTATACCAGTCTTTATAGTTCCACCTACATATCATTTTTAAATTGAAATACTATTTTATTTTTTAAAATTCAAGTTTTTAGTTGAAAATATAAAATTAATTAAATAAAGAATTGTTGCGTATTTTAATCGACCTGTAATTGTCAGGGTAAGGTGCTACTGACATTTCCTAACTATACCAGTCTTTAGTTCCACCTACAAAACTTTTTAAAATTGAAATTATATTTAATTTTGTAAGATTCAAGTTTTTAGTTGAAAATATAAAATTAATTAAATAAAGAATTGTTGCGTATTTTAATCGACCTGTAATTAACAGGGTAAGGTGCTACTGACATTTCCTAACTATACCAATCTTAAGTTCCACCTACAAAACATTTTTAAATTTAAATTATATTTTATTTTGTGAAATTCAAGTTTTTAGTTGAAAATATAAATTTAATTAAATAAAACATTGTTGCGTACATTAATCTACATGTAATTGTCAGGGTAAGGTGCTACTGACATTTCCTAACTATACCAGTCTTTAGTTCCACCTACAAAACTTTTTAAAATTGAAATTATATTTAATTTTGTAAGATTCAAGTTTTTAGTTGAAAATATAAAATTAATTAAATAAAGAATTGTTGCGTATTTTAATCGACCTGTAATTGTCAGGGTAAAGTGCTACTGACATGTCCTAACTATAACAGTCTTTAGTTCCACCTACAAAACATTTTTAAATTAAAATTATATTCTATTTTGTGAAATTCAAGTTGTTGGTTAAATATATAAAATTAATTAAATAAAACATTGTTGCGTACTTTAATCTACATGTAATTAACAGGGTGAATTGTTACTGACATTTCCTAACTATACCAGTCTTTAGTTCCACCTACAAAACTTTTTTAAATTGAAATTATATTTAATTTTGTAAGATTCAAGTTTTTAGTTGAAAATATAAAATTAATTAAATAAAGAATTGTTGCGTATTTTAATCGACCTGTAATTGTCAGGGTAAGGTGCTACTGACATGTCCTAACTATACCAGTCTTTAGTTCCACCTACAAAACTTTTTTTAATTGAAATTATATTTAATTTTGTAAAATTCAAGTTTTTGGTTGAAAATTTAAAATTAATTAAATAAAACATTGTTGCGTACATTAATCTACATGTAATTGTCAGGGTAAGGTGCTACTGACATGTCCTAACTATAACAGTCTTCAGTTCCACCTACAAAACATTTTTAAATTGAAATTATATTTTATTTTGTGAAATTCAAGTTGTTGGTTAAATATATAAAATTAATTAAATAAAACATTGTTGCGTACATTAATCTACATGTAATTAACAGGGTGAATTGTTACTGACATTTCCTAACTATACCAGTCTTTAGTTCCACCTACAAAACTTTTTAAAATTGGAATTATATTTAATTTTGTAAGATTCAAGTTTTTAGTTGAAAATATAAAATTAATTAAATAAAGAATTGTTGCGTATTTTAATCGACCTGTAATTGTCAGGGTAAGGTGCTACTGACATTTCCTAACTATACCAGTCTTTAGTTCCACCTACAAAACTTTTTAAAATTGAAATTATATTTAATTTTGTAAGATTCAAGTTTTTAGTTGAAAATATAAAATTAATTAAATAAAGAATTGTTGCGTATTTTAATCGACCTGTAATTGTCAGGGTAAGGTGCTACTGACATGTCCTAACTATAACAGTCTTTAGTTCCACCTACAAAACATTTTTAAATTAAAATTATATTCTATTTTGTGAAATTCAAGTTGTTGGTTGAATATATAAAATTAATTAAATAAAACATTGTTGCGTACATTAATCTACATGTAATCAACAGGGTGAATTGTTACTGACATTTCCTAACTATAACAGTCTTTAGTTCCACCTACAAAACATTTTTAAATTGAAATTATATTTTATGTTGTGAAATTCAAGTTGTTGGTTAAATATATAAAATTAATTGAATAAAACATTGTTGCGTACATTAATCTACATGTAATTATCAGGGTAAGGTGCTACTGACATGTCCTAACTATAACAGTCTTTAGTTCCACCTACAAAACTTTTTTAAATTGAAATTATATTTTATTTTGTGAAATTCAAGTTGTTGGTTAAATATATAAAATTAATTAAATAAAACATTGTTGCGTACATTAATCTACATGTAATTGTCAGGGTAAGGTGCTACTGACATGTCCTAACTATAACAGTCTTAAGTTCCACCTACAAAACTTTTTTAAATTGAAATTATATTTAATTTTGTAAAATTCAAGTTTTTGTTTGAAAATTTAAAATTAATTAAATAAAACATTGTTGCGTACTTTAATCTACATGTAATTAACAGGGTGAATTGTTACTGACATTTCCTAACTATACCAGTCTTTAGTTCCACCTACAAAACTTTTTTAAATTGAAATTATATTTAATTTTGTAAAATTCAAGTTTTTGGTTGATAATTTAAAATTAATTAAATAAAACATTGTTGCGTACTTTAATCTACATGTAATTAACAGGGTGAATTGTTACTGACATTTCCTAACTATACCAGTCTTTAGTTCCACCTACAAAACTTTTTTAAATTGAAATTATATTTAATTTTGTAAAATTCAAGTTTTTGGTTGATAATTTAAAATTAATTAAATAAAACATTGTTGCGTACTTTAATCGCCCTGTAATTAACAGGGTGAGGTGCTACTGACATTTCCTAACTCTACCAGTCTTTAGTTTCACCTACAAAACATTTTGAAATTGATATTTGATTTTGTAAAATTCAAGATTTTGTTTAAAAATATAAAATTAATTAAATAAAACATTGCTGCATGCTCTAATCTACCTGGAATTTTTTTGGAGAGATATTAGTAATATTTGCTAACTTTTCCAGTGTTTAGTTCCACCAAGAAAGCACATTTATTTCGTAACTCTTTTTATTTAAATTTTGGTTCAAAATACGTACTGTATAAAATTTATTAGAAAAGTATGGTTGCCTAGTTTAATCAGACTGGAAATTTTAGGGCGAGCTGCTACTAGAATTTGCTAACTTTTCAATTCTTTAGTTCCAGCAGCAAAACGTGATTTTTTATTAATCGATTTTTTTTAAAACAATAAAGTTTCTTGGCTAAAATATATCATTATATCATTAATTAAATAAAAGCGCTAATGCTTATTTTAATTTAGCCGGAATTTTTAAGGTGACCTGCTACTAACATCTGCTAACTTTTCCAATCAAATCTTTCACCAACAAAACAATTTTGGATCAAGACATAAATTTCATATAAAATTAGATTTGAATATATATAAAAAAAAATCAGTGTTTTGTATTTAAATATAAATATATATATATATATATATATATATATATATATATATATATATATATATACAGAGATGCAAAATTTCGTGCGAAACATGGTGTGCGAAACTTTCGCGCGAATATTCGCGAAACTTCGCGAAAATTTCGCGAAATTCAAAAATTGACTGTCACAATGCGATTTTTCATATATTTATCAAAAAATTAAGAAACAAGATAAAATGGCCCCTTTCATGACCTGTCTATCCTCAAATGTGCTAAGGTAGAGATAACACAGATCAGCTGGCCCAATGCTAAAAAAATCCCATTCATAAAAATTATGAAAAAAATTTAAAATGTTCTCCTCTACATCCCCTATCAGTAGGTAAAATATCAGGTATACAAAAACGAGCTAGTTTTCGAGTTATTAATTTTTAAAGTTGACTAATTTAACATGGAAGTTCCATTTCTCCATGTTAATTTAGAGAACTTTAAAAATTAATAACTCGAAAACTAGCTCGTTTTTGTATACCTGATATTTTACCTACTGATAGGGGATGTAGAGGAGAACATTTTAAATTTTTTTCATAATTTTTATGAATGGGATTTTTTTAACATTGGGCCTGCTGATCCGTATTATCTATACCCTAAATGATTTTAAAAATAATTAAAAGTAATTTTTAAAATTAATAAAAAAGAACTAAATTTAAAATATCTAAAAAATTAAATTGAACTCTTTTTTAATTCATTTATGCAATTAAACCTGTCATTAAAGCAAAACTAGGAAGAAAACGGGGTATTCCTTAAATACGATTCGAAAAAGCAGAGCGGGAAATTCAAATATATAAATTTCGCGAAGTTTCGCGCGAAGCTTTCGCGAAACTTGGCTTGCGAAACTTTGCGAATATTCGCGAAACTAGCAAAATTTTGCGCGAAGCTTCGCGAAGCGTTGCATCACTGTATATATATATATATATATATATATATATAATATATATATATGGGCGTGCTGCTACTGATATTTGCCAATAAAATCACATTACTTCTATCAACAACATCTTCAGTGTTTTTAGATATATTTTATTTTTATTAAATAGAGTTTTTTAGGTTCTAAAAAATATTTTCATAAAAATGTTCCGAAAAACATTGTTGCGTATTTTAATCGTGCCTGTTAGGGTGTTCTTCTAATAACATTTGCTAACTTTTTCAGTTTATATTTCCAATAACAAAACGCTTTATATTTATAAGTACATTGCATTTTTTAGTAATGGAAAATTTTCGAATTACAATATATAATATATTAAAAAAAGCATTGTTGCGTATTTCAATCATGAAAATATTTTATGGGCAAGTTGTTGCTGAAATTTGCTAACCATGAAACTAATAAGTTCCACCAACAAAGCACTTACGTTTCGAAATTACATTTCATTTTTCAAAACTTTTAATTTTTATGGTTCGAAATATATAATTGTTAAGAAAAGCATTTTTGCGTATTGAAATCAAACTGGAATTTTTAGGGCAACCTGCTACTAACAGTAGCCAACTATTTTAGTCATTAATTTTACCAACAAAACAATTTACATTCATAAGTCATTTTTTTTTTAACAATTCAGCTTGTTAATGGTCACAAATATAGTGGTCATTATTAAGGCATTGTTGCGTACTTCAATGCAGATAATAATTTTTGGGTACGCTGACACTTACATTTCCTAGCTAGAAAATTGTTCAGATTAACCAACAAAATACTTTGTATTAAATATGTTTTTTTTATGAAAACAAAGTGCCTGTCTCGTTTACAGAGATATTAATAAATAATTTAAAATAGCATTTAACGCTGCGTATTTCAATCAACGTGATATTTTATTGACAAGTTGCTGCTGACTTTTGCTACTTAAAAAAGTAAATTTCTTACCCAAGAAACCACTTTTGTTAAAAATTTATTTCTTTCTTTTTAATTAAATGTTTAAGGTATAAAACGTATTTTTAAATTAAAATGTATACAATATGTTGCTGACAATGTATGTCAACATGTATATAATTTTTTGACAGGTTGCTGCTGACATTTGTTACTAATGAAAGTAAGTTTCTTAACCAACAATCCACTTTATTTATTAAGTTATAATATTTTTAATAAAATTAAACATTGTTAATTATTGGCAATTAACACATTAATAATTGAAAAAGCATTGTTGCGTACGGAATTTAGTAACAGACAAGTTGCTACTGACAATAGCTGTAGAAGTAATTAACCATCAAATTTTTTTACTTAAATTTAATCATTTTAACAGGCTTTCTTCTTCTGATTTACAAATGAAGTTGAACTGAAGTACTTGGTAACAAAAGCATTAAATATGTGTTCAGAGACATTTCCTGACAATGCTCCTTATTTTCAAAATTTAGCAGTCTTACCCATTCATTGTATTAAATTTATTAGAATAATAGTTCTTTATAATATAATAAACATATTAAATGGGTAAGACTGCTAAATTTTGAAAATAAGGAGCATTGTCAGGAAATGTCTCTAAACACAGCTTTAATGCTTTTTTTTACCTAAGTACTTCAGTTCACCTTCATTTGTAAATCAGAAGAAGAAAGCCTGTTTAAATGATTAAATTTAAGTAAAAAATTTGATGGTTACTTCTACAGCTATTGTCAGTAGCAACTTATCTGTAACTGAATTCCGTACGCAACAATGCTTTTTCAATTATTAATGTGTTAATTGCCAATAATTAACATTGTTTAATTTTATTAAAAATATTATAACTTTATAAATAAAGTGGATTGTTGGTTAAGAAACTTACTTTCATTAGTAACAAATGTCAGCAGCAACCTGTCAAAAAATTATATACATGTTGACTTACATTGTCAGCAACATATTGTATACATTTTAATTTAAAAATACGTTTTATACCTTGAACATTTAATTAAAAGGAAAGAAATAAATTTTCAACAAAAGTGGTTTCTTGGGTAAGAAATTTACTTTTTTAAGTAGCAAAAGTCAGCAGCAACTTGTCAATACAATATCACGTTGATTGAAATACGCAGCGTTAAATGCTTTTTTAAATTATTTATTAATATCTCTGTAAACGAGACAGGCACTTTTCATAAAAAAAAACATATTTAATACAAAGTATTTTGTTGGTTAATCTGAACATTTTTCTAGCTAGAAAAAGTAAGTGTCAGCATACCAAAAAATTATAATCTGCATTGAAGTACGCAACAATGCCTTTATAATGATCACTATATTTGTGGCCATTAACAAGCTGAATTGTTAAAAGAAATGACTTTTGAATGTAAATTGTTTTGTTGGTAAAATTAATGACTAGAATAGTTGGCTACTGTTGGTAGCAGGTTGCCCTAAAAATTCCAGCTTGATTACAATACGCAATAATGCTTTTTTTTAATAAATTATGTGTTTCGAACCATAAAAATTAAAACTCTTGAAGAATGAAATGTAATTTCGAAACGTAAGTGCTCTGTTGTGGAACTTATTAGTTTCATGGTTAGCAAGTTTTAGCAACAACTTGCCTTTAAAAAATTTTCATGATTGAAATAGGCAACAATGCTTTTTTTAATATATTATATATTTTAATTTGAAAAATTTCCAATCCTAAAAAAATGCAATGTACTTACAAATATAAAGTGTTTTTTTATTGGAAATAATGACTGGAAAAGTTAGCAAATGTTATTAGTAGAACACCCTAACAGCCACGATTAAAGGCATACAGGCCTCAAAATACAAATTAGACAGTCACCAAGTGGGTTTAGAGTATATAATCAACATTCGCATCATTTTTTTCCACGCGTGATGCATCCGAGCGAAGTCGCAGTTCAAAGTAAGAAATTTAGTCCTTGATGACGTCACGAAGTCCTTGATGACGTCACAATTCAATGCTAATCGGTGCTAGCTGTGAGTTGTGACGTCAGCAAGGACTTTCTTTACAGCGCGACTTCGCACAGACGCACCGCGCGCAGGTAAAAATAATACGAATGTTGATTATAAACTTGAGCAACACTTAATGTCTGTCTAATACCTTTAAAATACGCAACAATGTCTTTCGGATCATTTTTAAGAAAATATTTTTAAAAAATAAAAAAACTCTATTTTATTAAAAAAAAAATATATCTAACAACACTTTAGATTTTGTTGATAGAAGTAATGAGTGTTTTATTGGCAAATATCAGTAGCAGCACGCCCATTTTTTTTTTTTTTTTTAATACAAAACATTGATTTTTTTTTATATCTATTCAACTCTATAAATTTTATATAAAATTTATATCTTGATCTAAAATTGTTTTGTTGGTGAAAGATTTGATTGGAAAAGTTAGCAGATGTTAGTAGCATGTAACCTTCATAATAACGACTTAATTAAAATACGCAACAACGCTGTTTTTAAATTAATGATATGTTTTAGCCAAGAAACATTATTGTTTTAAAAAATAATCGATTAATAAAAAATCACGTTTTTTTACTGGAACTAAAGAATTGAAAAGTTAGCAAATTCTAGTAGCAACTCGCCCTAAAAATTCCAGTAAGATTAAAATAGGCAACAATACTTTTTTAATAAATTTTATACAGTATTTTGAACCAAAATTATTAAAAAAAAAAAAATATGGTTACGAAATAAATGTGTTTTCTTGGTGGAACTAAACACTGGAACAGTTAGCAAATATTAGTAACATTACCAAAATCTCCCCCTGTCAATTACATGTAGATTAAAGTACGCAACAATGTTTTATTTAATTAATTTTATATATTCAACTAAAAACTTGAATCTTACAAAATTAAATATAATTTCAATTTTAAAAAGTTTTGTAGGTGGAACTAAAGACTGGTATAGTTAGGAAATGTCAGTAGCACCTTACCCTGACAATTACATGTAGATTAATGTACGCAACAATGTTTTATTTAATTAAATTTATATTTTCAACTAAAAACTTGAATTTCACAAAATAAAATATAATTTGAATTTAAAAATGTTTTGTAGGTGGAACTTAAGATTGGTATAGTTAGGAAATGTCAGTAGCACCTTACCCTGTTAATTACAGGTCGATTAAAATACGCAACAATTCTTTATTTAATTAATTTTATATTTTCAACTAAAAACTTGAATCTTACAAAATTAAATATAATTTCAATTTTAAAAAGTTTTGTAGGTGGAACTAAAGACTGGTATAGTTAGGAAATGTCAGTAGCACCTTACCCTGACAATTACATGTAGATTAATGTACGCAACAATGTTTTATTTAATTAAATTTATATTTTCAACTAAAAACTTGAATTTCACAAAATAGAATATAATTTTAATTTAAAAATGTTTTGTAGGTGGAACTAAAGACTGTTATAGTTAGGACATGTCAGTAGCACCTTACCCTGACAATTACAGGTCGATTAAAATACGCAACAATTCTTTATTTAATTAATTTTATATTTTCAACTAAAAACTTGAATGTTACAAAATTAAATATAATTTCAATTTTAAAAAGTTTTGTAGGTGGAACTAAAGACTGGTATAGTTAGGAAATGTCAGTAGCACCTTACCCTGACAATTACATGTAGATTAATGTACGCAACAATGTTTTATTTAATTAAATTTATATTTTCAACTAAAAACTTGAATTTCACAAAATAAAATATAATTTAAATTTAAAAATGTTTTGTAGGTGGAACTTAAGATTGGTATAGTTAGGAAATGTCAGTAGCACCTTACCCTGTTAATTACAGGTCGATTAAAATACGCAACAATTCTTTATTTAATTAATTTTATATTTTCAACTAAAAACTTGAATCTTACAAAATTAAATATAATTTCAATTTTAAAAAGTTTTGTAGGTGGAACTAAAGACTGGTATAGTTAGGAAATGTCAGTAGCACCTTACCCTGACAATTACATGTAGATTAATGTACGCAACAATGTTTTATTTAATTAAATTTATATTTTCAACTAAAAACTTGAATTTCACAAAATAAAATATAATTTGAATTTAAAAATGTTTTGTAGGTGGAACTTAAGATTGGTATAGTTAGGAAATGTCAGTAGCACCTTACCCTGTTAATTACAGGTCGATTAAAATACGCAACAATTCTTTATTTAATTAATTTTATATTTTCAACTAAAAACTTGAATTTCACAAAATAAAATATAATTTCAATTTTAAAAAGTTTTGTAGGTGGAACTAAAGACTGGTATAGTTAGGAAATGTCAGTAGCACCTTACCCTGACAATTACATGTAGATTAATGTACGCAACAATGTTTTATTTAATTAAATTTATATTTTCAACTAAAAACTTGAATTTCACAAAATAAAATATAATTTGAATTTAAAAATGTTTTGTAGGTGGAACTTAAGATTGGTATAGTTAGGAAATGTCAGTAGCACCTTACCCTGTTAATTACAGGTCGATTAAAATACGCAACAATGTTTTATTTAATTAATTTTATATATTTAACCAACAACTTGAACTTCACAAAATAAAATATAATTTCAATTTAAAAATGTTTTGTAGGTGGAACTTAAGATTGGTATAGTTAGGAAATGTCAGTAGCACCTTACCCTGTTAATTACAGGTCGATTAAAATACGCAACAATTCTTTATTTAATTAATTTTATATTTTAAACAAAAAACTTGAATTTTAAAAAATAAAATAGTATTTCAATTTAAAAATGATATGTAGGTGGAACTATAAAGACTGGTATAGTTAGGAAATGTCAGTAGCACCTCACCCCTAAGATTATAGCTTTATTAAATTACAATGGTTTTCATTGTTTTAATATTTTAATCGTATATATATTAGTCATGCATCATGCCTCAATATTCTGTTATTTTATCAAAATTAATTAAGAATGCAAATTTTTGTTGTTGTTTAAATTAATTTAATATCTTTTAATATATGTTTAAAATGTCAGTAGAAATTAAGTCGCTCTATCAATTTCAGTGCAATATAAATTCGCAAGAATGCATTTTCCAATTTAATCATATATTGTTTCACAAATTATTCCTTATATTCACTTTCCTCTCGTTGTACCTCTTTTTATCTAACGTTTGTGGCGGCTTTTCAGCGCGCATGCGCATTGCGTTTATTATCGGCTTGAAGCAAACTTCACGCGTGTCTGTCGCGTCAGCTGAGTGACCGCGTAAGAAAAACATTGCACCTTCCAAATTAATTAGCTCCGGTAAGTCAAAATTTGCCATGATGTGATATACTTTTTCAGAATGGGCTCTTTTAGAGCTATTTGGAAAGTTAACTTTTTTAATCATTATCGTAACTTATTTTTATTATAACCGTACCATTAATTTTATCGTGATGTACTGTATGTATTTATGCTATTATAAATGGATACAGTCCAGGATACTCATCGCCGTGAACTGGCTCTATATATGCATACAAACTGTATATAAATATATATATGCATATATATATATATACTGTACCAGTATCAGTATGGGCTAGATAATATATATGCATACAGTATGTATGCATATACCCTTAGAGGCTTAAATTATTATTATAATGACATTAATGACTATATTATGATTATAATCTTTGATGCTTCTGAATTTGGCGTCTCGATCACCCGCCTCCTTAGGTCCATCGTCTGATAGGAGATTGCATGGAGCCTCTTGAGACACTGCTCTTACTTTGCATATATATTATATAGATTCGAGTCCTGCTTCGCTGGAGACCCATATCTACCTGATGGAGTGATTGGCATAATCATCGACACAAGTGACACTAAGATATATGCATACACTGAACATGATATGGTGTATGACTGTATGCATATACAGAGCTACAGACAGATCTGGCAGATTCTGACTGACAGCTATAGCTAGATGAGTTCTGGAAGGTCTTCCCCAAGTTTTCTCTACAAATGTAGAACGCCTTGGGACTTCCCAGCCACTGGATTTTCTTCTTACTTGCTACAGTATTCTTGCTAAACTAATAAAAGCCCATTCTTATAGCCTTGCAGCACATTTTCTGACTTGCGGCGCGCTGTATGTATATACCAGAACTGTGTGTAAACATCCTAAACAGCGTCTGTACACTCTCCGAGGGCTGCTATATATACACCTTAAATTGTAGAACAAAGGGATCGGTAACTGAAAACATTTTGCCACAGTCAGTAATTGCCATTCATGACTCTCTCCTCTCATATGTCTGATCAATCGCCTCTTCCTTCACTATCCTTTCAAATTTACTCTTATTATAGTACTCACAATTAACAGTTTTTCGGCTGAAGTATTTTTAAAATTTGAATGAAGTGAAAAAGTTGTTTGTAATATTTGCCGCGTTAATATTATTATTATTATTATTATTTTTTTTTTTTGTGAGACACTACTGGATTGCCCTGGTCATAGGACAGACCCAGCAGTGCCTTGTTTTTTCCCCAACATTGCCCATTTGGAGTGCCAGACTTTCGGCCACGGTGAGACCCAGCCTCCACGGAATCACACCCGTAGGACCCGGGTCTATTACCCCGAGCATGACGTACGAATAGTGTCACCGCAGTGACCATCAGCCCCACCGCGACCAAGCTTTGCACCCTCTCCCCCGACCCACAATCCCCGTCCGCGAGCGCCGTTCACTGTTGTGTTCGGATATTAGCTTTGCTTCACCCACCCGTTTGGAGAGCCTCACCTTCAGACCGCTGCCTCACCGAAAATATCCATGAGGAGCGTTCGTCATACGAGTGTCAGACCTAGGGGACTACTTCCTGACTGCACGGGCCACTACGATATATTGGCACCACATCTCCCTGAGCCGGCCGGCTGGTCACCATACACGAAACATAGTTCCCCCACACAGTGAATACACCACATAGCACTCGCGCCCACCCCCCACCTACAAAAACCCCACCCTACGCTGACACGGCTGCTCCTGACTTGCGTCAAGTAAGCCACCGTTCCGTCAGCCTGCCGCTCCCACTCTGCAGGTTTCCGGTGCACCAATAACCATCCACCCACAGAGTGGAGCACCCACCTCCACCAAAACCACCCTGATGGTAAGGTGGCCGATCCCACGGACCTCCCCGCCACTAGGTGAAGCCGGCAAACTGATCACGCCGGCCATCCGGGGACTCCTTCACGCAACCTCCGACAATTGCGCTAGGGACCGTTGCATTTATCCTCCCATATAGTCTGCTGTTAAACTATGAGAGTCCCCAGCATTGCCGAGATTTTGCTGCCTAGGTACTCTGAGCTCCGCGGCAGCAGGGAGAGCTCAGGCTCCATAACCGGTTAGTGGCTATGGACTGAGGGCTGTAATTAAACAACCCCCAGGTGGAGCCCCAAGGGCGCGGTCCCACGCGTCGCGTACTGAACTTTCCCCACACAGTGTTTAGCATGAGTCAAGAACAGCCGGGTGCCCTATTATTATTATTATTATTATTATTGTTGAATTAAGCAAGGTGGCTTGATAGTAAGGTGGGGACAGGGCTATTACTCTATTGAACCGGGTATAGTCACTCCCTTCCGGCTTATGGAGGTCCAATTCTGAATTCTGATTTTCTTAGAAATAACCCGTTTTGCTGAAACGCCTTCCTATTGGTTAAAAAGGGGTTATTTTCTTGTTGTTTACAAATTTCAACAATCCAATTTTTTTTGTAACGGTCGTGAGTGACTTTACCCGGTTCAATAGAGTAACAGGGCTATGCTCCATTGGGATGGGGGTATACGCAGCTCGAGAAAAGTGGACCTTTTAGGCCACGCCCCCTGTAACCTTATGGGAAAACCACCAACTTTGGTGCCAATTTCCAGAGCTCCTGAGGAATTATGGTGGAAGATAAGACAGTCTGGGGGTAATTTGTGCTGAAAATTACGATTTTTGAATCGTTGAAGTCGACCACTTAACGATAACACCTACTTTTTGGGGTTCAAAACTTCCTTTCATTTGATTGGTCAGTTCTATTTAATGGACTTAAATGCCCATTCGAAAAGTGGACTTTTTTCTAGCCTGTGATTGGCTCATCACATTGCTTAGCAACCAATGAAGAGCCGCAAAAAAATCAACAAGCTCTTTGGGGCCAATCAGAAATTAGGAAAGTGGTCTCGTATACCAGAACGGAGCGCGTATACCCGATTCTTATAAGTATAACCCTGTAGAGTAATAGCCCTGGGTGGGGACACGGAGCTGCTGCCCCCTCGCGGGCAGTGAGGAACTACAAAAAAAAAGTTGACGATCGCGGTTTTGGAGCCAATTTCATCCGCGAAAAATTCAAACGGTGTAAATGAAATCCATGAACATCGGGCCGATGAACCATTAAAGTTCTTTTAAATTAAGTCTATCTTCTTCAGAATTTAACATAGAGTTTATTTCTATCACAATTTTACCCACATTTATATTTTAAATAAGACTTTTGATGGCTTTTCCAGTTCCATCGTTTGAATTTTTCGCGGATGAAATTGGCTCCAAAAACGTGATTGTCAACTTTTTTTTGTAGTTCCTCACTGCCCGCGAGGGGGCAGCAGCTCCGTGTCCCCACCTTACTATCCAGCCACCTTGGAATTAAGTAAGGATCTCCACACACTGTATAAGTGTATACCGATACAGTACAGTAATTCTAGTAATATATGTGTGTGTATATATACTATTATATTCATATTCATCTTTATTGCTTTTCGATTGTACATTACAATATAAGCACGTCAATATCAGTGTGAGTGGCAACCTCATGGTGCTTGTCAAACTATTCTAAACATAACAAATTTAATAACAACAAAAGCAAGGGGTGGGACTGCGCTCTAACGCTCGAAGCAAATTTTCCCTGGCTGGCAGCTGAGCGAACTCAGGTTAGTGGGAAGGTTTCGCATTGCCAAGTCGTTAACCATGTCGATAACTACAATTTCAACCATTTGGCAACGCTGTATCATTCAAAGTTTCTCTTCTGCTATTGGCTATTGGCACTTCTTTAAAAAATTCTCCAGCTATTTTTCCCACTATATGACAGAAAGGAGAAAATTTTCTTACTTGCTTCTCCACAAAATTGGATTCAACGCGAGCCGTGTAAAAGAGCAAGCGTTAGCCTTCCATATTATATAGTTCAGTGAACAAAAGACAAACATAACACAAACACTATAACACTCACCATATCAATCCAGAATAGGCAAAATTTATTGCAAACAGATTGAGACAATTGGACAATATTTTAATATAGCAAGTATATTATATGCAAAAAGCAATAACTCATTAACAATAAAATAAAAAAAACAAAAAACAATAATAATTTCATATATTCAACCTAAGACTCTAATACAATGATTATTTAACAATTTATTCCTAACAATACATCACAATAAAAATAACAAAAGATTGCTGAAAAATAAACAAACATTGGGTGGGAACCAGGTGGAGATGTCCATTACCTGAAAAATTAATAGTATTAGTAATTAGTACAATTAAGATAATAAAATAATTCATCAGAGACCTAAATATTAAGAAATTTCTCATTCAAATAATCCTTAACACTGTAGTAACATTTCTTAACTAAAAACTCCTTTAGTAAACACGGAAAATTGCTTTGCTCTTTCTTGTTCTTCAAAGAAACAGGTAAATGATTGAAAAGTGACGCACACATGGCACAGGGGTCACTATCAGCAAAAACATGCCTATGCATTTCAATTGAGATATCATTTTTATTCCTCAAGTTATAACTATGATTGTTGTGATTCATAATGAAGAGATCCGGGTGTTTACGAAGAAATTTAATGCACTCAAATATATAAAGAGACGGCAGTGTCAGAATATCTAAATTTGGGAATAACGTTTTACATGAATATTGACAGGGTTTATAACACATAGTCCTGATTGCGTGTTTCTGTAAAATAAAAATTCTCTTAACATGTGGTGAGTTGCCCCAGAAAATGATACCATACGCTAACTGAGACTGAAAATATGCGTAATAAATAGAACATAACGACTTTATATCATAACATAACGACTTTATATTATATACTGTTTATAGTACAACTTGAGTTTGTTCCTGTATAATATTTTTTCCACTGAAGGGGTGTAAGGAAAGAATGTTAACATTTTCAAAGTGGTTCATCGTCAACGTTCATCGTCTACTGAACCAATTTTTTGACGACTATCATCAAAGTTTTACCATTGCTAAAATTCGCAGGCTTCTACCATGGCGCCAAAATGCAAGCGGAGGAAGCTGCTTGAGCCCGTACACAAAGCCACCTGCCTAGGAAGTCCTGAGGACATTGAGGCGCTGAGAGAAGCATGCAAGACTGACCCTAGCTCAATTAATGCAGGTGTGTTTTGTATAAGGTACTAGCTACTCATAGTTATGTTTGTACGAGTTCATATTTCTTGATTGTATTTGTGATGTTCCTGTTCATTGTAAAGTTTTTTTAACATATGCATACTGTACTTATCATTCAAAATCTACATGAAAAAATAAATTTAAATACTGTAAATCAAATTAAATTGGGTTTATATACTCTTTATGTTGTATTTTTTTATATTTCACAGATATTATGCTGTAACTAAATATTGGTACGGTACTGTATTAAAACAAAAATACAAACTTTGAATCCGCTGTGTTACAGAGAGGTGTGGGAACGTTCCATTACTGAGTGCCATTCGGTTGGGTCACGTCGCCTGCGTGGCAGCACTAATCTCTTGCGGAGCAGACGTGAATGTGTGTCTTGAGCGGTGGCTTACTCCGCTAACATGCGCCATTGATGAGGAAAACGAGGAAGTGCTGCAAATGCTTCTGGCAGCCGGGGCAAACATCAACCCAAGCCAAATCACAGTGAGCCATCCCCTTTACGTGGCCATCGGACTAAAGAACAATACCTTCGTGGAGTTGCTGTTACAAAATGGGGCAAACCCACACCTTAAAATATTCAATAAATCATTCATGAAATATGCAGTTGCACTTGAAGCTTCCGATATTGTGAAAACATTGCTTAAACATGGAGTATCTCTTAAAGATTATAGAAACTCAGAAGATAATGAACTTCTTTTACTTATGAGTATGTCAATACTTAAAAATAATTTGGATTGTATTAAAGCTTTGTTATTATATGATGCAGTGACTATTATTAATAGAGTTATTCAACAATATGGACAAGTGAAGACATGTTTACTTCTGAGGTATCTCACGTTCATGATAGTAAATAGTGATAGTGTGACAGAAGGACGAACAGAGATGGTGGACATTCTCCGCCAGTTTGGCTTTAACTTCTGGGCGTACGAGACCCACAACGAAAATGGCTATGACAAGATTGATGTCAGTGGCCCTGGCTGGGACACAATACAGTACATCAAACAAGTTCGCAGACAGCCCCTCTCTTTAAAGTCTCTCAGCCGACTGACCATACAGAGACACTTGGGGCCTCATTATCTCCAAGCAATTCCCCAGCTCGAGCTGCCCAGTCCCCTCTACACATTCCTGAAGCATGATGATACTTAAGTCGTTCAATTAGCTACCACATTTTGTTGCACTTGTTGCTATCACGATAGTTGTTTGTAAATAGAGTCAAATGTGGATAAAAAAAAAAAGAAAAAAATCCTCGTGTTTCCTGTATACATGATTCATCTGATTTTTTATTCATAAATCAAATTCGCATTTACAAATTATTTTCCCTTATTAAATGGTGTCAGAGTTGTGATTGGCCAAAAAATAGACTATAACCCTTTATTTGATTGGCTATAAATTTAACATTGTTTTCCTATACAACATTTTCGCTCCTCTTTCTACCGCAATAACTCGGTTTGTATGAATGTCATCAAAAAAAATCTTTCAGGCTATTTGACAAATACTATCAAGACTGCCCTAGTAAAGTTTCAAAATTCCAGAAGTAAAATTGTGTCCGTAGTTGCAGCGGGAGTGAACCTATCTTTTGCAGGGATTTCCTTATATTGTCGCCGCTGAATGAGCGTGAGTGACGTCACAGGTGCTTCTTCATCGGCTATTATCTCTGATATTTGTGCTACTGAAACAAAAAAAAAAAAAATATGCAGCCGAATCACACTGAAGCAAAGCTAACCGTGTACTTAATACTGTGAAAAGGTTCATGAAGCCTTTAATGCATTATATAAAGTGTTAAATTGTATTTTAAATTTCAGGCAGGAAACTGCCATGTTTGAGATTGTGTGTATACCAATAATGAAAGTACAACTATAGACAGTAATGGTTGAATTTTTTTATTTCATAATTAGAAAATATGCATAAAATTATGCTTTTTTGATTTTTTTCAGATTTTTTGGAGTGCGGGAACTAATTTTAAAAAAATATTTAAAATATTTAAATTAGGGTGGTACACCTGATGCCTGATGGGACAACCGTGACGTCATTTTGTCAAGCTGTAATTGGCTATTGATGACATCACGGTTGTCCCATCAGTTTGTACCACCCTAATTCAGATATTTTAAATATTTTTTAAAATTAGTTCTCGCACTCCAAAAAATCTGAAAAAAAAAAATAAATAAAAAAATAAGAAAAACATAATTTTATGTATATTTCCTAATTATGAAATAAAAAAATGCAACCATTATTGTCTATTCCTAATATGTCAAAATTGTGAGTGGAAACTATACTGTGTACTGTGCAGTTTAATGACCTCCATAAGAAAATTGATAACAATATTGCAATCCTGATTTTTTTTTTATTGGATACTGTATGGATATATAGTGCAGTGCAATTAAATGGTGGCCATAAATTTTGTATATCTTTCCTCCTATACTGCTAATAACATTTGTCCATTTGTCCTGTTTTCTACTTTGATATTTGCGTTACAAATGTACTATAAAGCTTCAAACACGAGTGCTTGGAACGGTCCGCAATGGAAATGTTGAATTTCCCGAATGGCTCTGGCTAAGAAATTCACAGTGAAATAAATTTTCTGATGGTTTATATCTCCGTTCCGGGCAATCGTGTACATATAGTTTAAGACTGTCAAAATCAATACCAGACATTTACACTTCCTAATATGAGCTTTTGTAAAGTATATTCATTATCATAACACCTGAAAATTAGTATTATTGCAAATGTTGTGTATCCATCCAGTTTTGATTTTGATAGTCTGATATCAAAATAGAGCATCAAGCTTGATTTAACCCGGTAAAAAGTTCTCTAGACCGTGTTCAGTACATATTTAAATAAAAATAATATTTTTAGTTGCAGTATTCTCCACCCATATTTTCTCCATCCAAACACTCTTGAATAATGAACCAAAGTATATTTTCAAAAAAATTAATTTAACTTTTCGTGGGCTAAATTATTTTGGTGTAAGTTTTTCTGCAACTTTCATAAAAATGCATGCATGGTTAGAAACCCATAATAAAAAAAAATATATATATATATATCCTTGATGCCGTTATCACCCTTTTGAGTGTGGCCAGGCCGATATTTTAGCCTTTCCAGTAGGAGTTATCTTGCGACCGAGCTGGGGCTTACCAGGCTCCCAGAACCCTTTTCTGCACTCTTCTGGGCTCCTACTACCAGATCTATGCAGCCTGCAGTAGCAGTGCAAGACTGCAGGGCAGCGGAGTCCATAATATCCCATCATTATCATAGAAAATGTTTAAGGGACTATTAAAATTCACAAATAAGTTTTTACAATTTTAAGTAAAAAGCAAAGAAGACGAATCGTGATTTATCGAAACAACATAATTGCACAGCAATAATTATCTTTTAGATTTGTGCACTGAAATATATGCCCAACAAATTATTTTCTGCATTCCTCAAAAGCATTACAAAATTATTGCAAATTAATGCTATATTATGTACAGTTTGTAAGAATCTCATTTTGTTTCCATCATTTTTGTTTATCATGTATTGTAAAAAAAAAAAAAAAAAAAAATACACAATTAATTATATATTATAATGTTAAAATATAAAAGTTATATATATATATATATATATATATATATATATATATATACGGGAATTTCTTTTGTTTACGTTTTGGATGGGTTTGGGTAGCACGGAGATGCCCGAAGCCGTCCGAAGATCTTCGGGATGTAGGCAGAAAACCCTAAAATCCTATGCTGTGCGTGTTAACATAATTCACAAAATCTCTTTTCAATAATTATTTTGGTCGCCAAATAATTTTTTTCAATAGCATTGATTCTTCGTGTCACCATTTATGAAAGAATATTCTACGAAAAATGATGTGAATAGTCAGGAGAAATTAATTTCGAGACCAACTTTAACACATATTTGCTATGCCGCTGACAATGTTTTGTCTATACAATCGTGACGTCATATTGTTTTGTGACGTATGGTGAAAGACCTATATATATATATATATATATATATCGATGTTCTCCCTGCTTTTTTACCGATCTGCATTTGTTTTATTTTACTTTTTTACCTATCTGTTTTTTATTTATCAAACTTTTTTACCTATCTGTTTTTATTTTGTCACACTTTTTTACCTATCTGTTTTTGTTTCTTCAAACTTTTTTACCTATCTGTCAATTTGAAAAAAAAAATTTTATCGCGGAAAAATATAGAGTGCACCACCGTACGTAAGCTGTTAACATGGCGATGCGACTTCCCGAGCGGCCCAAATATTTGTATTTTCTTGGCCCTCAAGCGGTTGTTTCAGGAAGTTTCACTTTTTTTCTCAGTTTTTTTATAATATCAGCTTCTTAGGAAAAACATGGCGACTTCAATACGGCAGCGGAATGGCGCTTATCGTCGTCTCGATTATAATTTCTTGTATTTGATTTATTGAAGAGTTATAAATGTGTGTGTAACTTTTGTAAGCCTTTATTGTGACTGCAAGAACTGTATCACCACTATATAATGAAGACAAGAGATGGATTCATCCTGATATGAACGAACGAAGTAAAGGTTAGTACATGACCAAAAGATCGGGACATTAGGCGTTATTTTTGTTGCAGGATGTGATTTTTCGTTCTCTTGTGGCTATTCTGTGTAACCTATTAATATAGTAATTACCGATATATGCATGTTTATAGCTATTTTGTTTCGTGTTACAGCAGAAACAAGCCTGCAGCTGGCCCGGCCTGGACCCACTCATTGGATTTGCATGCCAAGGAGGAGGAAAATCTCGCCCGCGGAGTGGAAAACTCGAGCCTGGGACCATTTTGTGACAACTGTCAAATCTATTATGATGTAAAATTTCTTAAATACAAGTTATAAAACCCATTTTCTCTGTGTTCTTTTGTAAATAATCATAAAATAGTAAGCAAATTAATTAAAAAATAAACCGGAAGTGGAAGCCATTTTTATTTAGTGTAAGAAAATGAATAACGCAAAGCGCAACTTGACAAAGCTTGACCGACGTGCCACCTGGTGGTTGTTTCCGATAACATTTTCATGCGAATTGTACATATTTCGTTACATACAGAAGATGATCGGCCGTGGCTGTTAAAATTTCAGAGTGTTTCGCGGCTTTTTTATAATTTAAATTAAATAAGAACAATCCCAAGGATCTTGTATGTATGGATAGGCTATGGCGCTGTCTCGGTGAAGCTCGGTCGTGAGGAGGAAGTGGGTGGTAACGGTCACGTGATAGTCACGTGACGCTAATGTTTTGATATTGTTGTCCGCCATGTTGGGATGGAGAAAAAATTGCAATTTTTTACTATTTTCTCCATATTTTATGTGATATTATACGAAAATGTGAAGCTAAATAAGCGTTAATGACAAGAACTTGTTGTGCACCTGGTTACAAGAATGCTGCTAAGCGGAAATCCCTGCAAAATGAAGGAGAAACGCCAGTCTCGATACACGGGTATGTACAGTACTGTATCTCTGTACTCTCTACTCTGTATCATACACATATTATGCATACTGTAACTGATAATGTATGATAAGAACTGTTGTTTGTTAATTGTTTAATTAAATGCCATACTGTACGTTAATTATATTATATATTGGTAATATTGGTAATTATATGATTAAATATTCGAAGAATTTCATTGCACTGTTTAAACATTTTGAACAATTTTCTTACAGTTAATCATTTAATTTTAATATGCATATAAAAAGAATAAAAATTAACACAAATTTCATTTCAAATTTAAAAAATAAAAAGAAAAAAAAATAAGCATGGGGTCTGTACGTAAGTGTAAATTTAGTTTTAATACTTTTAATTGAAATTAATGAAATACGAAAATATATAATATATGAACACCCAATGTTGTGTCAATAAGAGAAAAGATTTATTTTTTAAGAAGCCGCAAATTGCGCAAGTTGGGAAGATAAAATTCAAACTTCAAACAGTGAAAATCAAAAAATTAAAATACCTGAACCCTTTTTTGGATCCTCTTTAAAAAATATAAAAGTATCTGGATGTCCAGATCCTTTTATTTTTTTTAGGGGATCGGGATATCCGGATTTGGTCCATTTATATTTTTAAGGGGATCGGGATACCCGGATCTGGTCCATTTATTTTTTTAACAGGATAATGAGCGGATCCGGATACGGGATCCAGTCCCTGTCTTAAAGTACACTCCATTCAGATAAAAATGTCTGATACGGCTAAACTTTAACATAGCCGGATGGGATATTTTTATTCAAATGGAGTGTACTATTTAGTATTTAATTAAGTCTACCAGTAAGTCTATGCTTAATTTTGCCTAAATACTAATCATGCTTTTCTACACAGAAAAGGCAAGCGAGGAGGCCCAACACATCATTGTCGCACCGACAAAACTCTATTGACGTTCCTTCTTTGGACCCGTTGCTTCAGTCAACAAGTACGACACATTTTTGGTGTACAGCACTCTATATATGTAATGAGTAAGAATTTTAATAAAGAGAAAATACTATCTATTTTTTTTACTCAAGAAATAAGCATTTTTTGGCTTTGTCTTTTATATTTTATACGGCTATAATATGCAAATTTTGCAAATATATTATATATAAATATATGTAATATAAATTTATATATAATATATACATTACTGCATAATATATAAGATGCAGCTAAGTTTTTTTTACAATATAGTTGCCAGCAAAGGTAGACAATGATTTATAAACATTAAAAAGTGTCTTCATGGACTTCACTTTAAGCCGGTATTACACGATGCAATTTTGCATACAATTTTTTTCTTGCAAGAAAATTTCATCTCCATACAAACAAATGGAGTGGAAGTTTTCTTGTAAGGAGAAATTGTATGCAATAACTAGAAAAATTGTATCGTGTAATACCGGCTTAAAATGAATTTTTCATGCAGTATATATACGTATGGCCTGGGCAGATAAATTTAACAATATTGAGTCACTAAATTTGCCGGGGAGTCCTGCGTGCAAGCCAATTTTTAAAAGAATTAAAAGCCATTTGGAAAAAAATAAAAGATTTTGATCAAGAATAGATATAGTGCATGCTGACTGTTGGCATATGCACATAAAAAGATTTTGTGGAAAGATTTTATAATGACATCAATAAATTATATGATACTGTATATATTGTTAATTATTATAATTCTTCACCTTTTTATTCCATGTTTGTTAATAATTTTATTCTAAAACATATATAATGGGGAGCATTCACAAACACTTTAACCCCCACTTTGGCCTCAATTTTTATCCCTGCTTGTGGTTCTAAAAATAATAGACATAGACAAACATACAAAATGACAATATTCAATTATTACAATACAAAATTATACAAATAAAATTATTGACATTCTTTGCCTTGCATGAGCTTAATGGAGTAATATTTTCTTTTTAATTAGGTAGTCAAACAATTGTTTCTTAAACACATGCAGGTATACTTTCATTTTTTTTTTTTTAATAATCTGGAAGTTTATACAACACTGCATGGCATGAGCTAAGATAAAAACATAGTCTCTCTAAGTTTAATTGCTCATGAATATCCTCCAGACTTTTTATGTAATAGATTAAACTGCTAGCTAGCTGTCTATTATAGTATTGCGTCCAGTCACATCTTTGTTGTTTTTTGAAATAAGTACCCCTACGATAATAATACATCAGGCCTGATGCCGATAATAATTTCTTTTAAAGTAGAGTGAGCGATTTAATTTTTTTAAATATTTTATTTTCTAAAAATAGTTCAACTCACCCTCTATAATATTGAGAAATGAAAACCAAAAAATTCCATCTCAAATAGCTTCACCTAAAAACATTCCCAAGGTTGGTGTTTCGGAGGCCTTTAACATGCATCGATCCTTATGGAACAGAAAACAGCTTTTTACTCTAACTTCGTCTGAACTATACTATATGGTACCAATTAAAAAATACGTGCGTAATCTATTATGAATTCTTTATTGGATTTTCAAATAAATTTTTTTTTTTACGGAGCCGTTTTTCCGAAAAAAAAATATTGAAATTTTTGCGGGTTTTAGTTCCCATAAGGATTTTCAAGTTTTTTTTTCCGGAAAAACGGCTCCGTAAAAAAAAAATTTATTTGAAAATCCATTAAAGAATTCATCATAGATTACGTACATATTTTTTAATTGGGTTCCATAGTTCAGACGAAGTTGGAGTAAAAAGCTGGTTTTCTGTTCCATATATATTATATATAAGAATGCATGTTAATTTAAAGGCCTCCGAAACAGCAACTTTGGGATTTTTTTGTGGTGAAGCAATTTGAGATGGAATTTTTTGGTTTTCATTTCTCAATAGAAGGCATCAGGTTAAACTATTTATAGAAAATAAAATATTCCAAAAAATGAAATATATCGCTTATTCGAACTTTAATATACATAATCATAAAAAAAAAATACAAATATATATACTTGGGAAATTCAGTATATATTATTCAGTTTTTCCCATATTTTTTATAGCTCTGACCTGCTTTGGCTTGAATCATGCTTCTAATTCTTTTCTTTTGACGTATATAAGATCGAATACATCTCTGCATGATCTCGCGAGCTCTCTACTGTTTCACTTTTTTTACGCTATTCAAAACTTTGAAAATATGCCGCCGGTTGATTGCGCTCGATCACCATCTTACGTTGGAGATTTGCCTCAGCCGCTCTAATGCTATTGGTATAGGGATAGCCTATCCATACATACATGATCCTAGGAACAATCCGGAACAATCAGCTGACAGACCAAAACAAACCTCGTGCGACGTTTATTTCTGCTTTTCTTCTGAGTCTACATGCAAATAAGGATTGAAATAGGTAAGAATTTTATATTCTATTATTAACTAAGTAATATTTACATTCATTAGAGTGAATTACGTAATAATAATGATCGCAATAGTAACAATTTGTTGTTTTTACAGCTTCTCAGTATGGAGATTGGACCAAGCACTAGTGGTCGGAGCTCTGAACAAGCCGAGTCAGTTTTGACGATTGAAGAACAATGTACTGATACTTGAAATTCCTTTGTTACCTTATTAGACTTGGCAGATGCAGAGCAAAATATTAATCGTAAAGTAAACAATTCTAAAACGTTAACAGAGAATGAAAAAGAAATTAACAAAAATTAAAAGTAATATTAAACGTCTTTCATTTGAATAATTCACAAACCAAAATCTTCGCCAGCAGGGGAAACCATATGTTGGAACGAAGACACAACTTGGTATTGTTTCACCTGACAACAAGCCTGCAGTGGTGATGAAAGCTAGGTGTAAAAACAGTGAAAAGAAGGACACCCAAAAGTTATTAAAATTCTGTGCTAATGTGAGTGAAAAGGATAAAGAAAAAATTCATAATTATTTTTATTCACTTGACAAATATGTAAAAAAAATATTTGTTCGAGACTCTGTCGTTACAGCTGCACCAAAACGTAGAACATTGAGTAGCCCTGTAAAGCTACGTAAACAAGTACAACGGCAGTATTTCCTTAGGACTGAGAGTGGTAATTTAAAGTTTGTGAAATGATGTATACTAATACACTCTGCCTGTCTGGTAAAACAATTAGAAACTGGACATCAGAAGATTTTATGGCCCCACAGAATATATATAAATTAAGCATATTTTGTACTGAACAGCGAAAGCTACATGAAGAATATTTCATTTAATTTTCGTTTCATTTATATTATATTACTGTATATATTATACAAAAATTGTTACAAAACATATAATAATATTTATACTTATTATTAATTTGATATATTATTATGTTTGATATTAATATAAATTAATAATTATTAATTTGATGAGTTTTATTTATCTGTAGGCTATAAAATATGCAAAAAAAAAAAAAAAAAAAATTTCAATTATGTTAAACTTTAAAATACTGTAGTGACTTTGAAATTAAAGGTTTGCATAGTATCTTAATTACAATCGATACATACATTTTTAATCCTAAATGATTGCTTAGAATGTAAAAAGTATAATTATATTTTTTATTTAGTCAAATTCCCTATTCCCATGGCCTTTTATAAATATTACAAAAATAAATTTAATTCTTTTATGTTACAATTTTATTCTTTACCAAAAATGCCGAGGATTATAATTAATTAGCATTACTTTTTTCGTATTCACAATAACTATATATGCCGATTGATGCATCATCAATTACTGTTTTATTAATGTTCCTTAATTACCATAATTATATATTATGTATGGTAAACTTCATTAATATCTACACGCGTAATAATAAGTAATAAAACTTGTTGAGCAGAATTTTGAATCCCGATTATATTTTTTTACGCGAGAAATTTACGGAATTTGAAAAAAAAAAAATCGTTACAACGAGTAATAATATTACCTTTAAAAAAAGCTAAGTGTATTTTTAAATAATCACAACAATAAAGAAATAAACAGTTTAAACCTTCTCCTGAACAATTCACTTTTTCACAGATAGGTAAAAAAGTTTGAAGAAACAAAAACAGATAGGTAAAAAAGTGTGACAAAATAAAAACAGATAGGTAAAAAAGTTTGATAAATAAAAAACAGATAGGTAAAAAAGTTAAATAAAACAAATGCAGATCGGTAAAAAAGCAGGGAGAACATCGATATATATATATATATATATATATATATATATATATTTATATAATTACCTGTAATTGATTTTAAATAAAAAAGCTGTACAATTTCTTAAAAGAAATCAGTGTCATATATATTATTACATATTATCTTAAAGTATATTAGATATATATATTTATACAGTATGATATATATACGACCGTTGATATAATATATATAATATATGTATATATTATATATATATATATATATATATATATATATATATATATATATATATATATATATATATATATATATATATATATATATATATATATATATATATATACAGCTTAAATAGGCTATATAATCTATATACGTATATGTTCAAGGGAATCGAAAAACTTGAATGAAAAAAATGTTGAACGTATATGCGTAATATACAGAGCATTGAGCAACAAAAAATAGAAAGTTTATACAAATTACACATTAATTAATTTGACCTAACGAGACTCAATTCGTATATTTTTTTTTATATATTATTTAATCTTTAATTTATTTTGCTTTTTTACATCAGGGCTATATATATATTAGGATATTTTCCTACAAATTAAAGACCTATATGAGCAGAATAGTCTTGGTTGCATGGGTTAAATTTATTAATACACATCGAAAATCTAAAATAGCGAAATTCAATGCTAACATGAAGATTATTTCGATCATTTCATAAACGTTTTGCAAAAAAATCCAGAAAGTTGACATGATCGAGTATATACATGCATTTCAAAGTTCCTCTCTTTGAGTACATTTTCACAGAGCGAACTCACTGACTTGAGTAATCAGCTAGAGCCTAATGGGGGGCATTCACAATTAAAGCACTTTAACCCCCACTGTAGCCCCAATTTTTATCCCTGGTACTAAACATGGTACTAAACCAGGGGCTAACCATGTTAAGTTCCTAGTTTAGCACCATGTTTAGTACCAGGGATAAAAATTGGGGCTAAAGTGGGGGTTAAAGTGCTTTGTGAATGCCCCCCTATCAAGTACGCTCTGATTTTCAGTACGTGGATGAAGTCAAATTTTCACCCGCTCTCTGCTAACAGCCAACTTCTTAAGATTTTTTGTAGGTTTTATAAAATAAAATTATAATATCATATTACATGATAATATTTAATTAACGTTTTCAGAAAAATTAATAATTAATTTAATATATAATTATGCGCTAGTAAGTGCAGCAAGACAGCGCAAAATTAAACTAAATTATGTTGGCGGCCATGTGGATTTGCCAAAATCAGCTGTGAGCTGTGCAAAAATTTGAAAATTCGTGTATTAACTCTATGACCATAAATTTGTGCAGCAGTGCCTTTTGTGTTTCATATGAAATGAATGGTAATAATTGTAATAGATTGAAAATGAAATTGTCGAATAAAATTCAGTATGTATAGGAAGGTTTTTAAATATGCATAATATATACAGTAATGCTTGCATATTATACAGTATGTAATATATCATAATCATATGCATAGGTTGCAGTCACAGGGGGGAGGGGAAGAAGAATGGTGACACTAAAAGCTGGATGCATCAGTCTATAGTTGTATCGTGGGATGCAGTATGCATAAAATGGGCTACTGGCTGTGAGGTTTAAACGTATATTAATTACTATAATATGTTAGCAAAAATATGCACTGTTAGAAACATGGACTAATATGTACAGTATTCATACTTCTTCTAACACACATTTAGCACATATACCAATGCATATAATTATGCTGATAAACAAATAAATTACTTATTTTAATCAAAATGATCCGAAACTCAGAAAACTGGTTACTGTACTTCAGCTCTCCCCGTTGGTGTATGCATACACATAATTCAGAGAACACTCACAGAGTTGCACATACTAAGACTTAGTATGTGCAACTCTGTGAGAATACTGTATGCATATAGTACTGTACTGCATTATATCACAGACAGACGTCCCACCACATGAGACTGCCCGTTTCTGACACAGTACGCTACTGTACCACAGATGGCAGTATTATATGCATACTATAACCTATCCAGAGTTTATATACAAGACCGAGATACTTGATCAAGTTCTTAACAACAAGCTGCGCCCTCTATAAATATTTAGTGCAATCATATAACAGCAAAATCTAACCAGCTGTGTGTTCAGAGGCAGGTCTACTGGAGCGTTGCCGGGTGTGTGCTCGAGTGGAGGAGCATGCGGTCGAGATCTTCTCTAGTGAGGGTCGACAGAGGCGCCTGGTGGAGAAAATGGAAACCGTCTTGCCAATATCAGTAAGTGATGGATGGAGACTATGGAGAGCTTCAGCAATATAAAATCTTTGTAGTCAATATGCATACATGTTACAGTACAGTATATCATCATACAGTTGTTAAACAATTGTTGTTGTTGTTGTTACTTCGACTGGAAACGGGACAAAAAGTAATTGAATATTTTAAATTGTGAAGAACATTAATGCAAGCTAAATACTGTACAAAAATCTGCTCAGTTATCCCTCAGGCTATAAATTATGCTTGTTTTGTGCAGGTGAGCAAGAATGACTTGCTTCCCCTGCGAGTGTGTGAGAGCTGTGAGGCGGCACTGGAGGCAAGCGTAGAGCTGCGAGAACTCAGCCTGCAAGCCAACCACACCCTCAACGATCTCCTGCTGCAGCAAGAGGTGAGACTTAACCAACAATGTGACCATCTAGCAATGTCCTCACATTTATTGGTGGATTGGGATATCATTTTAGGGGCGCTATAGGGGTTGTTTGGGGGTATGCATCTTATATTATGGGGACTTTCAATGGCTGGGACAAAAGGGAAAGGGAAAATCGGGGACACAACCTATCCTTTATAATATTAATACAAATATTAAATGAAATGGTAAGGAAAGCATAAATAACAATTTAAAAATAGTACCGGTACATGTACTTCGCTGCATTTTGAATTTTATCCTGAAGGGATTATTATCTTTGATAATTCTATACATCTAGAATACTGTAGTAAAAGTACAATTTAAGACCATTTCCTTGGTGCAAGAATTATTCAGAGATATTTACACTTGATTTGCCTTAATTGTTACAGACCAGTGAAGTCCCTGAACTTGAGCTATCTAGGCAAGAATCTTTGAGACTGAATGAGTCCCCAGTTGACATGTCCCCTTCACAATCTGATGTGGAGATTTCTACCTCACCTCTGGTGAATTCTCCACCGTCTACACCACCTTCAAAGCTGAGACTGTACGAGTCCCCAGTTGAAATGCCCTCTGTACAATTTGATGTGGAGATCTCTACCTCACCTCCTTTGAAGTCTCCACCACCTTCAAAGCTGAGACTGTACGAGTCCCCAGTTAAAATACCCTCTGTACAATTTGATGTGGAGATCTCTACCTCACCTCGTGTAAAGTCCACGCCACCCTCAAAGCTGAGGCTGTGTGAGCCTACAGTTGAAATGCCCTCTGTACAATTTGATGTGGAGATCTCTACCTCACCTCGTGTGAAGTCCATGCCACCCTCAAAGCTGAGGCTGTGTGAGTCTCCAGTTGAAATGCCTTCTGTACAATTTGATGTCGAGATTTCTTCCTCACCCCATGTGACACCATCCTCAAATCTGCAGTGCCAGCTGTGCAGTCAGAACTGCTCCTCCATGAAGCTGCTTAAGGAACATTACTTGGAAGATCATCACTGCTACATGTGTGTCTACTGCTGCCAGTGGTTTGCCCTCATCGGAGATACCAAAGCGCACATCAATCAATGTCATAGAGTGCAATGTAAATTTTGTAAGAAACGTGTAATTGCAGATAATATGGAATGGCATTATAGACATGTTCATAAAAAGTTAGCACCTAAATGTATTCCAGCGACTAGAGATTATTGTGAATATATAGAATGTACTATTTGTGAGGGGAAAAACCTTGGTAATAAACATTCTGCTAAAATGCATTACTTTTGGGAACATTTGCAATATGCTTGTGATGTGTGTCTGGAATTATTCTCCAGCTCAGAAATGCAAATCCAGCATACTGAAGAGGTCCACATGATTCCGTGCTGGTTTTGTAAAGAAAAGTTTTACACTTCACGGAAATTAAAAAGACATGTTAATCAAAATCATAGAGAACAAAGCTCAGTAATTTTACCACCTATAAAATCTGAATTTGATGTCTTTGAATGTAGATCTTGCAAGAAAGGAGTTTCATCCAAACTGTTTCTAAAGAGACACAATTTTTGGAGCCACGGCACAATCACATGTGACTTTTGCATGCTAGAGTTCCGTAATGTGTCTCTAGAGGAGCAGCATTTCCGTGAAGCTCACTCGTCATTGTGTGGTGTGTGCCATGAGGAGGTGAGTGGCGCTCTCTCTGTCCACCTCGAGGCGAGTCACCCCGACGAGCAGCCCTTCTGCTGCGAGAGCTGCGGCCAGGCCTTCTGCAGTCGAGACCAACTGGCAAGGCATAGGAAAGAACATGAAACCAAGAGGGTCTTCCTCTGTGACTCATGTGGTAAGAGCTTCCGATTGAAGTCTCTTTTGTTACTCCATAACAAGTTCAAACATTTAGACAGGTCAGATTCAAAAGTGACTTGTGAAGTTTGCAGCAAGAAGTTTGTATTTGATTCTCAACTGAAACGTCACATGCTCCAACATACTCAAAGTAAGCAGTTTAAGTGTCTTGATTGTTTCAAATGTTTTTCTAATGCAGTGTGTTTGAAGCGTCACATGAAACAACACATGGGTAAGAAAAGGCACACATGTGCTCACTGTGGTGCCCAATTTGATATAAAACAGAATCTTCGTAGCCACATCAAAACCATGCATTCCAGCCAGGAGGTATTCAAGTGCTGTATTTGTGAAAAGTGTTTTGATGCTGAGCAAGATGCCTACCTCCACGCATCGTTCCATAATGAAGAGCATGTGACCTTCATACGAGTTGAGACTCTACAGTGTGAACTTTGTGACGAGCGATTCTCCAATAAGACGGCCTTAGAAGTTCACATGCAGGGACATCCTGCACGGAAGAAAGAAGTAAGGAAAATCGGAAGAAAGAAGTATGAAAGAAACATATTATAGAGGACATAAAGGACCAAGAGATATGGCACTGGCGTCTGAAAATTTTGCTCTTTGCATCGAGGATATGGCAATACATATAGCATGGGGAGAATCACAAAAAGTATCAACTTTTTAGGAAAGAAATTACTTACGAAGTTGAAATATTTTGTTATATTTGTCCGAAAGTATTTGACAACTAATTATGGTGTTGTCATTAAATTTATGTAAAATTATGCTGTGGCTGCTGAAGGAGCATTTACATAATTTTACAATGTTAATCATATACAGCAATCCTCGCCAGATGCACATAGTTCCAGCAGTTACCACTAGGTTCGCACTAACTTTATGACGCCAATATAAAATAAATTTATAGTAATTTTGTAATATTATCACAGCTGACAGCTAGGTTAAGTTTAGGTGAAGCACTTAATCATTCTAATGTATTTTTAAGTAATATACTGTATATAGCTACATAGTCCAGGCATGCAACAAAACTTAAATTGCTTTTACAGTAATGTTTGTATGATTTCATTATCAATGTATTAAAGCTGTGTGTGCATTCCTTCCTATAATTTTTTTCATTTATTATATACATTAAAAGCAATAATTACAACATGTTTGTGACCATAAGAAATCTTAGTTATTGGTGTATCCTATATCCATTTCACTATATACTTGAATGATTGAATGAGATACAATACATCTAATGTACATAATTATAATGATTATTGACTTCAAAATTTTTCAATGAAAAAATATATTTTTTTCTTTTATTTAAATTTTGACTTAATAAAAAAATGGGGGAACGGTACATTAAAGTATATATGTAATAATTAATCTAGTAGCTAAGGCTTTTCTCACTGACACCTATAGCATCATATTTGTTTAGGTTCTTGTTGGAAGTGTTCCGATGTACTTTGGCTCGTGTTTGGCCAGTGAGGGTCGCCGGTCTTCATTACAAAATGACTGAATCAAAATGTTACAAACACAACAAAAACTAAGTTAAATGCACAAGTTTTGCAGTGTAGAAAAAGCTGCCATTAGGTGCAAAACTATATACGCATTTCTATATGTACATATTTTTGTGCTGATTTTTTACTGAAAATAAAAATGAGTATTGACCTCAAAAATTTTTATTGCAGAAATGGTTAGAACGTGCAAAGATAAGTTACTCTGATTTTTTTAAGATTTTTTTCGAGCCTGGGAAGTATTGCTAAAAAGTTTTTTGCCGAGGTCAGGTTTGAATCCACGTCCCTTTTATTATACAAATGACACTTAATCTCTCTTACTTCCAATAATTTTGAAGTCAATACTCCACATTGGAAAAACCTAAGCTTTATTGATAAAGTTGTGAGATCAAAGCCTTATTAATCTTATTATTGTGTAAGTGTGAACATTTTTAAATGATGTATGTGTAAATATGTTTGTTGTGTTATTTTTATAAGTAATATACAACATTAAATTTCACCTTTCTCTGCATATCATAAAATATTGTTAGTGAATTAAGGGAAACGCTGCAAGAGCTTATGGCCATCCATGGAGGAAATAGACTATATATTATCCTTGTGGCCATCATTCACCCATCACTAACTGCCAGCGAAAGAAGGGAATACAAAAATCACACGATCAGATCATCAGATTTTGATTTTTTTTCTCCTTTTGGACCAAGGATAAATTCCTCCATGTTTTGACCAATGACATCAGCTATATATACACCAGTCTTTTTTTATTATTATTATTATTTTTAATTTCAGTTCTTCCTGAATTGACTGTAATAAATATTATAAAAATATCAGTAAACAATTGTTATTACACAACTTGTTAGTTAAAACTCAGTTTTGAGTTTCAAAATAATTATTATAGCATTGCATGGTATATAGGAAAAATTTGATATAGGTATATAATACTTGATACAAAAGGTAAACCTTATTTCCTGGGTCTGTTGACTTTATGTCATAATAACAAGTTTTTACTGTAATTATGTTGTGTTGGTACACTGAAATGAATAAAAATTGAGTAAAAAAATAATTTAATCTGTTTATTGTTGTTCAATGGTGGAGCTTGGTTGTCAACATTGTTCACAGTGCACTCTGTTGTGGGGCTCCTAACTAATTCCCACTTTGCATGCCCCACACTCAACACACTCAAGTACTGTTTGTCAGTAGTATTTTGCAGGGCATGTATGGTTAATACAGCATTCCGTGGATCAAACAATCCCAGTGGAGTATAGGCCAGGCCATAAATAAGCTGCCTTCGTCTTACTAACTCTGGGGACCCCCCCCCCCCTTCCTTCCTTCCTTCCTTCCTGGATCTTTGCCTGTCCAAAATAACCTCCTTTTGCCCTTTGAAGAACAAAATATAAAGTATGTAAATGTCATGCAAGGTCAGAAGATAAACTGTAAGAAAAGTACCGTTATATAAGGAGAATAATATTTCCTCAGAAATGAATATTATTTTTTACAACAAAATAATACTGACTCAATTTTTTCAAATAAAATATAATTAATATATATAAATTAAGATTAAATTAATTGAGGGGTTGAACTTGTGTACAGTTCTTAAAGTTAAAAATTGGAATTCATAGGTAAGATTCTATATAATTAATGCATGCCATGTATTCCAATTTTTAAGTTTAAAAACTGTACATAGAGTACAGTAATAGTTTTAATTGTAATTAAATTAAATTGACATTAATTTTAAAGAACAGCTATAGATCATCAATATACACACATTACAGAAAAGAGAAAAAAACACTACAAATATTTAGTCACAAAATTAATTTCAATTTAATATTTTTAGTTCAACAATTTAAAATTTCTTTTATCATTAAATAATATAGACAAAATAAATAGATTAAAATATTAGACATCATGCAGTCTTTGGCGACACACCCTTCATAATAAATTAGTTAAAATTTACCACAACATTTGATTATTAATTATTACACTAATTAGAGTTTGCTTAACCCCCCTTTTTTAATTAAAGCAAGAACTGGATGCTGGCATTGGAATGGAAAAATTACACAAAATACAATTTTATCATGTAATAAAAGATGAAGTACCATTGCATATGGACATTTTAATTATGTGTATATTTCTTTATATATTTTTTAAGGACTGCTAAAGTTATTAATAATCTCTGCTAACTAAATTAAAAAGTGCTACATATTATAGTTAAGGAAAAGACAGTGCACTTAAAGGGTAAGGTAAACCGCCCAATCCCAATGTTTTAAAAAAAATCGCACACATAAAAATTATGAAAAAAATTTAAAATGTTCTCCTCTACATCCCCTATCACAGTGGCTAAAATATCAGGTATAAAAATTTGAGCTAGTTTTTAAGTTATGGATTTTTAAAGTTCAATTTAACATGGAAGTTCCATTTCTCCATGTTAAAGTAGTCAACTTAAAAAATTCATAACTCAAAAACTAGCTCAAATTTGTATGCCTGATATTTTAGCTACTGATACGGGATGCAGAGGAGAACATTGTATTTTTTTTTCTCGTAATTTTCAAGTGTGTGATTTTTTTTAACATTGGGCGTATTACCTTAACAAAAATTTCTTAGCAAATAAATATTTAAAAAAAATTTACATCTTTTTTGCAATGTAAAAATATTTAAACAAGCTGACAAGTCCATTTTAATGGAATGGTTTATAAGGAATCCCTGAATAAACTGCGTACAGCAATTATACTTTTAAATAAATACATTTTTTTACAGGAACGTTAGATATCAGTCAGTCTAAGAAAGTCAATCAGCTCGTGAGGCAGCTCTAGTTTGTCAATACTTCGCCAGTAGGCGGAGCCGAGGGCTCTCCAGAGAGCCAGCCTGCTCAGTTCTCGCAGACCTAGGGGGTTCCTCGTCATGTTCTCCAGCTGCTCACTGATCCCACTGACGCTCGGAACTAATGGAGACAGTTCTTGTACCACATCAAGAGCCGTTTTGTCCTGAATGTAGTGAAACCGATCCTCTGTGAACCTAAACCATGACTGTTTTGTCCAGAGATTACCTCCGAAATATTGAAATATCTTTAAAGCTTTAATTGCATCATCTGAAGATTGATAAAATTGTACAATATAACAAGAAATAGCATATTTTTCAGGACCATATCTCATAAAATTAGCAATTTTTGTTCCATGCATTATTAACATTTTCATACCATCAATATTATTTGCTTCAACTGCTGCAATAAATGGAGAATTTCTTTCTAACATTTCTGAATCCATTTCTTTAACATTAGCACTTACTTCTCCATATTCTAACATTAATTTTACAATGTCATTGAAATTACCTTGAAGCATTATAATAACGTCAAAGTAAAGACTATTCTCACGATTATAAATTTTTTGACCTTTTTTCCTTGCTTCCAACAACAACTTTACAATTTCATGACAGTCTTTGCTGGCTACGGGGTCAGTTCTGTTCAGGACGGTATAGTGGACAGCTGACCTGCCGTCGGGGCAGTCTTGGTTGACCGCAGCGCCAGCCTCGAGGAGGAACTTCACGCAGTCCGTGTGCACCATATCGCATGCTACATGAAGTGGGGACATCTGCGCTCGACCATGCCATCCTTGAGTATGCCACTGGAAATGATCCAGACTGCCTGGCGAGGTTTGTAAGATTTGCCGCATTCTGGTAATATCCTCTGCTGAACCACAACAGCTATATGGGTGCAGCGGCTCCATCACAAAAACTAAAATCAAAGAGAGTAACTGTGTGGAGGTGATAATTTTCAAGGTTAAAAATTTATATTTCTACAGCTATAATGTTTTGTGTATCATTGTTCCAGACAGTTATACTGTATGCATGCCTACCTTTTTTGCTTTTTGCTTCCATTGTTTTATTCAGACTTGTTGACTTTTTTTTCTGAATTTTGCTGTAAATGCATGAGAAAAAATTAATACAAAATTATTACAGTGTATATGTGCGGGGAGGAAAGTGTTGTTCGTAACGTCTATATATATGCATGATACATGCACACACAGATGCACAGTATGCATACAAGGAAATATGCATAATGTGCAGAAAACAAAGTACTGAGGAAGGGCGTTATAAAGGTAGGAGGGACCATGATTGGAAGTTGGAGTATAGGAGAAGCAAAAATGATGTGGGCAAGTATTCATTTTTGAGAAGAACGGTGAGGGAGTGGAATTTGTTGGACTCTGGGCTTGTGGATGCTCGGAGTGTTGGTGAGTTCAGGGAGGGGCTGAGAGAGTCAGCCGCAAGCAAGCGAGCCACCGTGGTGGAATACCCACAATAGCCGCAAGCAGTGGTGTATGCATGTAATATGTGTACACACTGCTATTTAATCTTTAATCTATGCTGCAATGCTTATGCAGCAACTTACTGGCTGCTTTGATAAATTGATTCTGTTTGTTCTAACGTAAGTATAAATCTCACTGCTTATCAACCATCATAGCAAAAACTGGCTGTAAATATTAATTTAACACCCTTTTTAAAGTTTTTTCAAGAAGTAAAACAGCCAAATCTTGCAAAAAACAAATTATAGAAATCTAAAATTTCTGTTTCTGCACTGTGTGTTTCCACAGTATGTGTTTCTGTTGATTTCCGCAGAACGCCACGCGCCACGCGCTTATTTTTTATTTTTGTTTACAAGTGACGTCATAACGAGCGCGAAAGTTAAAATCTCAATACCTTTGTCACCCAGAGACGCGCGTACACCCTACAGAGAATTTGTTGGAATTTGTTATGTTAAATTTAATATTGTTGACAAACACCATTAGGTTGTTAATACCTTATACCTTATATATTGCTTATATTGTACAATCGAAAAGCAATAAAATAAATATGAAATATGTTATAGGGTCTCTATTTGTCACCATCATGGCGCGGTCTATAACTCTCTGCATTTTAACTTAATTAACTGTAACTTAACTGTCACTGATGAAAACTCGATCGGCAGTAAATTAAGTACCAGCAGAGTATAGGGTAAGTGTAATATAAAAGTACAATACGATACTTATACAATAATTATTAGCTTCAAATTTATAATTGATAAATAATTGATAATTGATGCGGAACTTTGATGAGAAATAATTGAAAATAATCAAAATGAATATATATTATATATTACTCTGCACGAGAGGTATACGATAATTTTAATTAAATATAATTACATATAATCGGTAAAAAAAAATTATTTTCATTTTTTTTTTATGACGGGCCTTTTTTTAGAATGGGGCATTGGTGACCTCAATTACATTATATATATATAGCTATAGCTATATAGGAAACAATTATTATTTTTGTTGTGTGTTTTTCTGTTTTTAATTAATGTCATCATCTCTTACAAGTATAATATATAGCACTGTTAAAATTATATATTTGTTCTTTGATCTATGCTATAATATAAATTATAGTGCGTACATCATGGCGTACATGTCTCATTTTAAAAATTATACAGTACTTTTTAATTCAAATCCAGAGATTTTATCACAGATATTGACACATTTCCATGACTTTTAGGGCAAGAAATTTGATCGGCGTACATTTCAGTACATTTCTGCATGGGGACGTTTTATATTATGTATAGCGTGATAAAGCGTGACATGCTTTCGTGAAATCGCTGAATGGCTAAATAGTAAAAAGTAAGAGAACCATTAAAATGTATACATTGACCAAATTTCTGTCCCGATGACCCAGAGGTCTCTGATTTCAATCAAAATGAAAAAAAAAAAAAAAAAAATAATAATAATAATAACAATAATAATAATAATAATAATAATATAAAAAAATCAAAACTATATTATAAATAGGTATTTAAAAATAATTATTTTATTATTTAAGTGTAGTATATTAAACACTGTAAATATATATATATATATATATATATATATATATATATATATATATATATATATATATATATATATATATATATATATATACGCATAAATAATAAATATAAAATTAAATGCAGCAGTTTATATATTGATATATTTTATGTATATTATATATTATAATAAAATGCTAATACAAAAATTCAAATAAAAATTTCATCAAATTAGCACTATTTAAACAGGAAATACCATAATCTGTTCTCTGATTTAAATATAAAATTGAAAACCATGTACAGTCAAAATAAATTAAGTGTGCATGGTAAAATAATAAGAGCATGGTTTTTAAAAATAATTCGAGCTCTACAGTACGAGGATGATTATCTCGCAGCCAAGTTTTCTCTGATCCAGGCAAGATAGTGCGCTACGCGGGTGTGTGTCTCAGGCCGCAATAGGTCGGGGCAAGATGCTGCGGGACCTGCCACGCCCACCAAAATGGGACCATCCGGACCAGAAATGCGCAGACCGGAACCGCTTGCACCCTGTCATCATGGGAGATATAGTTATATAACTTATATACATTTTTTTTAATATTATACTTTATTCAAGCTATGTCACTTACGATACAGAGTGAAGCTGTGGGTCGAGAGCACAGGTGTCCGGAGTCCAGTTGGAAGGGAACAGGTGAGAGATCATGGTAGAAGCTCGTACACTCGTTCTGCCGTATCAGCGTCACGTTGGACCAGTGCAGACGGTCGTCCTGAGAGCCTGCCATGTGCCCAACATTTTCTTTAAGGATTGAAAATAAACTCCTAAATAATTAACATTAACGTGATCGATGGCCTGTGCATAATCATGAAAATGTTACATTGCTACTTTAATATATATATGACTGAAGATAATTAATGATTTTTCATACAAAATAATAAAATATAGTGAATTTAAAGTAAATTCTCATAACATTGACTGACTCACCGATCTCTCTCCATCCCACCATCTGTGCGTACCGTTCCTCGTCAAAGTCATCGGCAGGTAGGCTGATGGTTGACACGTTCTCTACTGCAAGCATGCCCTTTGATTTATATACTCTTGCTAAAATAACAAATATTTTCCCTAAGTTGCTGCTTCTTATATAGTTGTATTATTTTATTGTTATTCTATATATTCAAGCTTTTTAATTAATAATTTCATTGTACTATACAAATATTATTCAACATCATTTCGTTTTAAAAATATTGTTTATGATGGACAACGTACATGTTTTTTTTTATCGCAGAAATGAATAAAGGGCACCAAATTGTGCCACTCTGAATTTTTTCAGATTTTTTGGAGACCCGGAACTATTTTTAAATAATTATTGAAAGTTCTGTAAGTTAAGTTGGCTCCCCTGAATCCTTAATAAATAGGATATGACCGAGACGCCTATTGACGCCTCCAGGGGGCGTGGCCGCACTTTCAATAATTATTTAAAAATAGTTCTGGGTTTCAAAAATATCTGAGCAATAAAATTTTTTCTTGTAGGTTGTCCATTAATTTAGTTGTCGTGACAGGCTCGGACTGAGAAGCTAGGGGCCAGGCAGGGTCATATATACGGGTAGACATTACAGGCAGCAGGGACAACTTGGAAGGAGGACTGAGGTCACTTTTTGTATACCCTCTTTGTTAAAAAGTGAAGAGGCCAGTCAGGGATCCCTGATCCAGTATTATGGCCAGTCCGAGTCTGTGTCATGACAATTGAGCCGTACCGTCCAGTACAAAGGGTCTGGTCAGCAAAACGAGCGCGAGATCGTGCTCCAACACCAGCTGTTGCGGGTAGTAGCGGAACTGTGGGTGGAGGCGCAGCGAGCGGGCGGGCACTGCACGGGAGCCGCGGTCCAGAGAGCCGGCCACCACCGCCACCTCGTCCGCCCTCAGTCCGGGGATGCTGTACAGACACCGTATATAATTATTGTTAGGAGAATGAAATGTTCGCTTAAGTTTACTCGTATCATAATTAAAAGAAATCATGCATGAGCAAGGCTATAGGTCAGAAACCCTAATTGTTGTGAATTATAGCGTTGTCGTTATTTATTTTTCTTTGTATATAAAAATGAGGCTTTGAGGATCAAACTAGACTAAAACTCATAAAGGTATATTTAAAATGTTCTTTTTTATGTAAAAACAATTATGAGAAACTGAACTTTTGTGAAAAGTGGATATAATTCAGCTATAATTTGATCTTATATATTAAAGACTCCTCAAATATGCTATATTATTATAGTACATAATACACTTTAATAATTAAATATATATAATTATCTAGTTTTTAAATAAATTTAAAATAAATACAAAAATTCTAAAAATATATATAATTCATGTGTGGTGCAATTATGATTACTGGGCATTGTATTACCCCCTCCGTCCTAAAAGGTATAATAAAGGCGTACTTACAGTGCGAGGCAAACTGCCGCGGTGAGCACAGCGTCAGGAGCAACCATGGAGCCCGAGCACATGAACTGTCCGAGCACCATCACGGCCGCAGCCTCGGGAAACTGACCAGCGGACGCTAAGTGTGAGGCATTGTGTACGAACGTCCCAACTACCAGGGGGTGTCCAGCTTCAGTCATTACATGGTCTGTAATGATACCAGGGTTAAATAACTTGAATTTTAGCTTAAGATATATTGCACATATTACACGTGAAACCTACCCATTCCAAATATGTCTTCAGTGTGTTCCAAATTTGAGGTACTATGATCGAGACTGTAATAGTCATACAAAATTATTGTAATATTCATTTAATATCATAATTTATAATGTGATCTGAAGGTGTTTATGCAGAATTTCTTACCAGGGTGGCCACAGCGAGCAAAAGCACGAGCCTCCAGTAGGCTGCCATCTCTTGAAGTTCTGTCAGCTCGCCCCAAATCTTTCAATCCCCGGCCGCCCCCGCCAAGATAAGGCGAGGTCACTGAACTTTGCAGTTGCAGTAATTTATTAATCTAAATTTTTGTCTAGTTTATTTTAGTGTTTATACATTTTATAACAGTAACTGCCAACTTAAAAAGTCAAAAGTCATTGTTTAATAATTGGGACAAATATTTTAATATGTGGGGAAAAAAATAATTTTAATAGTCTAAAATTAATTAATACATGATCCGAATTTAATTGACGAGATGTATTTTTCTTATGAATAATTATTAATTTTTAATTACTTCGTGAATACAATTAAGAATTAAAATTAAAATATAGGGTTATATTTTAATTTCATTATTAAAATGATTAATATATATATATATATATATATATATATATATATATATATATATATATATATATATATATATATATATATATATATATATATATATATATACTTACATATAACAGAGGGTACAGGAAAGTTTTAATAAACTGCAGGCACATATTTTGCACTAACTTTTCTTATTTTATTAAGAGTTTTACATGAATGCAGTAATAAAAAATTAGTAAACTGACTGAACTACTTCAGCCATAGATAGACATCAACCCTCGAAGGAGGCATATTTTTATTGTATTATGCGTTTTAAATCTCGCAAATGAAGAAGTGCTCCCAGGAACAGGGTGCGTCGTACCAGGCGACCTCGGCGGCTCCTTGCCAGCGACCAATGAACACGCAGTCCTCTTCTTCCCCACCGTCTCCATTGTTGGGGTCCGATGGAGCAAAGTGCGAGTAGGTGAACGTATTGCCATTCGGAGCCCACATAAACGTACCCTCAGTACTCATGTCATTGCCGCTAAGCCAGTACATTTCACTGCCCGGAATCACTGTAATAAGCAAGTATATATATAGATATTTAAGCGTGTAGTTTATACATAAAATAAGTGTTGCGTGGGTGAAGAAGTGAACAAAAAATGGGGTAGATCCTTCTGTGACCAATATTTAGGGATCTTTGTTATTATTTAATATTTATCTTTATATAACTGAACCGAGGGAACACTTGACTTAATTTTTAAACTTTTTACCGTTATTGGACTCAATAAAATTGTTCTTAAAGAATTTGTGTAATAGCACGTAATGCATTAACTATAACAGTGAGAGTTTACGTCTAAACATATTGCTTGGAATTACATGCATTTTTTTGTCATTTTATAATTTCCACTTACATTTGCAATATGTTATAGCCTTTAATTGGAAGCGGAAACGAGTAGAAACTGCGTAAATTTATCCGAAAATTTCCAGACGTAAACTTTAATTTGAAAGACTGTGATGTGGGGTACGTATTGTTGTCATTAGTAAATATACAGATGGTTTCCTTGTATAGAGGACAAATAAGGAGCAATTTGATGAGAAAATATAACCAATGATATAGAAGCATGCACTTCTATATATCCTTGAGACTCTAGATATTCAAGAGTCCATGCACGGTTGTCGTGATAGATGGTGAACTTACTACTGGATACGAAATCGTCTTCTTCTTTGGAATTAATGCTTGCGAGGCGCATACCAAGGCTAATGCACTTCTTTTGGGCGTCAAACCATTGAACCTATAATACACACAAACGCTTTTATTTATATAGTATAACAATTTCATTCACGAATGATCATCGTCTCATAAGGAGAACTTACCTTCGATTTATCGTGGAAATAATAGGACTTCATTCCAAACTGGATCATTTGGCTAACAGAATCTATAGTAAAAGAGGTATGCATGTTTTTAGATTTAAAAAAAAATACACATATTTAGAATTTACATATATTTCATTTTAAAGAGCTCAACTTTTTGATGTTTGACTTTTTTGTTTGACACGAGTGGTTTTCTCGATTGAATTTTTTTTGTTTTTTTTTTTATAATACTATATATATAGTATTATAAATATGTATATATATATATACGATTGCATGTTGATTGATTATTATACGGTACAAGATCAAGCTGAAACACGTTCTACAAATATTTATCAATTTTTTTGAGTAAATCAAATTTAAATAATAAAAAGTGATTTAGATCATGCTTCTCTAATGCACACGTGTAACGTACGCACCGGTTGTGAAAGGCTGTGGCTGCATGGACAAAACAAGGACCATTAGTGTACTGCACATGAATGGTGATCGTATATAGGGGTACGTACCGTCGAATCAGGACTCCAGTTCATTATTGGCTCTGGGTAAATAGGATCCGTCAGAAACTGCCCTTCCAGTAGCTGCGAACGGTGGTTTAAATGGAAATTTTGTATTATTCATCATACTCATTTTTGATAAAAAATATATCATGAAATTGAGCATATTATGGGGCATTCACAAAGCCTTAAGGCCACATTTAAGGCTCAATAATTTAAGACCAGAAATTTTGGGTATAAAAAACACGTCTAAAATCAAGCTTTAAAATATCGAGCCTTAAACGTGGCCTTAAGACTTTGTGAATGCCCCTTACAATTTCAGAATTTCTTATATATTTTACATAGGATAGAACCTTGGGTCATTGACATTAAAAATAATTTATCACATCAACAAAATTTGGTTTTTAAAAAAAACATTAATCATAAAATTTAAATAAATTTTAATCGTTTGATTCATTTGTTTGCTAAAATTATAAATTATTAAAAAAATTACAGTGTAACTAATTTTATAAAATAGTGACGAGCAATCAAATAATCAAATCAATCCCAAGCATTCTTTAATTTAAAAAGTAAGTTTCAATCGAAATATTTTGCACAAAAAAAAATAAATAAGTAAATAATACTACATTAAATTTGTGTTTAAATCTGGGAAGTTTGGTTATCATTGCAGCAGTGTTTTCCTCCCCCCTTTCCTTCTAAAACCAACCACGGTCTGGATACATTATGTTATCACCTTGTTGAGGCTGTCTGCAATGTTCCTCAACTTTGACTTCAGCTTCTGGAGCTCTCTATCCTTGGCTTGCAGCTGCAACAAAATGGAGATGACTACAAAAGTCGTCACATGAAGCTTTGTCATTATTTTCAGAACTGCTCAGCCTGATGGGTTTCGTCACTGAAATTATTCATTACATGACGTTGAAAACACAACAAAAACCACATTCTTATTTTTAATAATCGACATCAGGCAGAGTAGCAAATAAGTGAGAAGGACAGCAAGTTCTAAGGGCAATGGGGTTAAAAAAAAAATAAAATAAAACGTTAGAAGCAAAATAGTGACAAGTTAAACAGTTTTTTTACTTTTTTTCCATGTCGTTTTGTCACACAACTAAACATTAAAAAATAAAGTAATAAGGTGCTATGGAAGAAACAAAAAATCTTAATCAGCTAGTTATAATACGTAAAAAGAAGCATACAACTTTTGAAATTAGAAATGAGGAAATTTCAAGTAAGCTAACCGTTATCATCATATAAAAATTGAACCCAAAAGTCGACAAGCATATCGCAGGAACTAAAAAAAGTCAATAAATATAAATAATACGCACCATAGCGTTCTGCGGCTCGCAGCTAGCTTGTGGGCATTCAAGTTGCTGCTTCTGTTTTTTCTGTTTGGTAGCACTGGACGAGTCACGCAATACTACGATGCTTACCTTGCCTGATAAGAAACAAAGATAATTCGGTCTCTAGCTTGAAAATCCAAGCTTAGCTAGTGTCTTCGTCTACTAGTCAGAAGTACATAAAATACAGTGAAATTATGTTTGAAGTCGATTAAAATTGTCAAGAATTTTGATACAATACGAGAAAACTCTTGAGGATGTTGATAATATATAATAGTGTTGTATTTTGTTATCCACCCAGATTTGCAGTTGGATGCTTTTTTTTTTTTTTTTTTCACTCAAGAGTTGCAGGAGACGAATAAAAATATCAAATTCCCTATTTTAATAAGTGTTAAATAAGTTTTCTTACCTCAAGGAGAGACGATAAAGCATAAGGAGAGTTTTAAACAACTATAATTATTCTTTAGTATATAAGCTTTTATTTAAAATGAGTGAGATATCACAAAATTATGTCTTGCATCAATCTCTATGTCTCACTCTTAATAACAATCTCACGTAAAACAATTTTCTATGATATATAATATATAATAGAAAATTTTTTTACGTGAGATTGTTATGAGTGAGACATGAGACATGTATAGAGATTATAAATAACTACTATTTATAACTATAATATATTATAATTCACCTATGCATAAAACAAAATTATTTTATTATTGCTGAAACATTTTGTGATGTAAACAAAAATAAATCTGAAATAAAATACATCATGTAGTTTAACAGTTGCATTCTTGCACAATCATTTTTGGAGTTATCAGTTCACATATAAAATTGCCATTACTTTGAGAAGTAATTACCATTTTAATATATTGGTATATGCAAATTAATATCCTATTATATATTTCTATATAATTATAAAGTATTATTCTAAAAATGTCGAAATTCAATAAAAAATTGTGTGGTCTACAAAAAAGGTTACGAAACAGATTTATGATATTATGCTTTATTTCCTGTTAACTGTGTTTTTACTATCACTGTCAAAATCTCTAGTCATGGTTGACAGGTTGTCGATCTGATTAATGTTCCATTTTTACCATCTATAATAATTATAATTTTATTAAGAGTGTTGAAACTAATTTTCAGTGTGCTCTTAATTCTCTTGTTAAATTATACATTTATTACTTTGCATATAAAATTTGAATGTTTTGAGAATAGAGAACATGCACATATTGCATACATAATTAACAGTCTCACAGGCGATGACCGGTAACATGTAAACTGATTTAGATAAAAAAAAGTCTCTAATTGCCCTAGATGGATTACCTTGTTTGCCGTGGGAGTCGCCCATCTTTTTAGATTTTTGGGCGCTCTTAGCTTGCGTTCCGTTCGTCGTACTCGGACTTTTTGTTGTGCTTGGACCTTTTGTCGTGCTTGGACCTTTTGTTGTGCTCATGCTTCTTGCTTTTTCGTTCGCCCCTCCTGAAGCCAGCTACAGCAACAAGTATATAAACTATCAATTTGATAATTTCATGGTTTTCTAGACTGGCAATGCTGGCCTTCTCTAAACCACTACCCATGCATGAGTTATATATACTTAAAAATACTAAAAATATTGTATTTTTTGTTATATCATTCAGTAATTGCACGGAAATCATGTTAAGAACATATATCACATTCTTATATAATAATTTTTCATTTTTATAATACATTATTAAAAATTTATTTGATTTAATTGTTTTAAAACATTAAAATATATGTAATATAATTATATTAATACTTTTTTCTAAAAAATAACAAGCGCATTGTTATAATTTAATTGTAATTAATTAGCTTCACAATAGAATCAATTGCCCGACAAATTTAATAACCTCTAGTATTATATACTTACCACGGCAACGAGGCAGGCGAGAAATATTATAGTCACCGTTCGCACCATGACTAACTATGTATAACTTAGGGGACTGTGTGAAGTCATAGATTGTCAAACGTCACATCTATTGAATATTTCATTTCCACAAATATGAAAAACATGTCAAGGTTAATGGCACAATTAGTTTCCGTTAGAAAATTATAACAGCATACCAATAGTGATGAGATGTAACTCATTTATATATATTTAATAATTTTCATTCATGATAAAAAAAAAAGCAAACTCTCAATGCATAAATATTATAAGCAACGAAAATTCGTTCTCAACAAAATAGAGATGATACGAAAGAAATAATTTTTTTACAGAAAAAAAGGAAAATTAATTTCGGTGCATCGTGATCGAATAATCCATATCCACTCTAAGATTAGTCCGCCTGAAAAGTATGAAACTTTAGTTACTTTGCAGCGTACATGGTTGCCTAACTTACAGTGAAGACGGTCGTTAAAGGGGTACCGAAGTGAATACTTTTTTTACATATTCGGGCAGCTAAGAATTATTCCAACATCCCTGTGGCTCAATGTTTTCGTACAATGCCTAGTTATTTTACAATTAATTATTTAGTTTGAAAAGTGAGTTCTATGGCCGTTGATTGATTCAAGCCGATGCGCTCCCGCAGCGACCGGTGATACGACAAGAAAGGGGCGGGAAGAGGTTCCCGTGATTCGCGGGAAATTCTCGTCGTATCAGCGGCTGCTGCGGGCGCGCACCGACTTGAATCAACCAATGGTTTTTGAACTCACTTTTCAATCTAAATAATTAATTTTAAAATAACTAGGCATCGTACGAAAATATTGAGCCGCAGGGATATCAGAATAATTCTTAGCTGCCTGAATATGTAAAAAAAGTATTCACTTTGGTACCCCTTTAAGTTAAATAACAATATTTTTTGACTGATAATATATAGTGTGTTTTTATTGAAATAGATTTTTATAATATATAATATATTGTAAAATTATATCTAAACAAAGTTGATAAAGATCTGACTCAATTATGTGCATTATAAGTGAAATAAATATTGTATATACTGTTTCTTTAAACAACACCCTTCTTTTTTTAAATAAAACTGACTAAAACTTTAAAGAATTATGAGAAAATAAGTTTATGAATTACACAAAAACAGACGTAGCAACAACCAATTTTATTGTGAAGACTATTATTTTTATAATATATTTTATATACTGTACAATGCAAGACACATTGGGTGCGATTCACGAAGCAGTTAACCAGGTTTCTAACCACGTAACCACGTTTAACTATACCTTATTTATGTGTTAAACCACTTATTTAAATGTGGTTAAGCTACCAACCTGGCTAACTGCTTCGTGAATCGCGCCCATTATAATATCTCTTTTTCTCCCTTATATATATATAAAAGAAAATAATAATTAATATATATATTTTATAGACAAATAATAATTTTGTGTTCAATTTCGGAATTATAAAGGAGTAAATTTACTTAATTTTTATAAACTGTTCATATATTTATTGTTAAAAATCATGTTTAAATAATTTGTATTTTAATCATTGTGCTAAATTAAATCATGTTAAAATTTTTGTTTATTAAATTAAAATAATGATTAATTTTTATAAATATTTTCTAACAGAAACTTTATTTGCGATTAATAATAATTTAAGGAAATGAATTATATTGTTTGCATATCAGTAGTTTTATTATTTATTTTTCAACTTATAATGTTAATATAATTATAGCAGCTCACAATGACAGAGAAATATTTTTATTTATATTTTTTCATTACAGGATTATATTATATTCAGTTGCTATAATATGACCAACTGACACGTAAGGTGGAATATTAAGAAAAAGGTGCATTTAACATTTTTAACAAAAATTTGATAAACAATATTGGTTGCAAAGAAAGACAAACAATATTTTATGTTGTGAGTGACAATCACTACGTTTACATTACGGTGTCTAATGCGTATTCGTTGACGACGGATAATGTTATTCTTATGAGGCGTCGTCAACGGATGCGTATTATACACCTTCATTTAAACGCAGTGATTGTTAGTTATTTGTGACGCTGAATACTTTTGAGGCGCTGGGGATCAAACGAGAATATATCCAAGCCCAACTTTTATTTCATTTTTAAGCCCCAGCTACATCAACAATTTTTCTTTCAGACTTTTAAACCTGAATTTGTGAATTTGGAAATTTAAATATAATGTCTTTTCAAATCTAGGTTCAAAAGTGATCTGAAAAAAAATCATGTGTTTTAAACATATATATTTTTAAGTAAATAATAAATGATAAAATAAAATATCTTATTAAAAGAATTAATTCTAAAATAAAGCCCATTTAAATTTGTGCACCATTAAAAAACAATTTCTTTAGTTGTTTTGCATGTCAATTTTTTTTTTCACCCATGCAATGCAATGCATGCCTGATTTACTAAACCTGCCGCTTAATGACACACAAAAATTTGAGTTTTTTTTGGGGGGGGGGGGGGGGGGAAGGGGAGGTGAACAAAAAAAAAATCTGGCTCCAAAAATTGATATTCACTATAATAACGTGGTAAAAACAGAGCAGGGTAACGTTATACGTATTATTAGTGATATTCTGAATTGTGCTGTACATGTACATTATGCATTCACCAAGTTAAAAATTAAACACAAGCAGGCGATTCAAGTAAAAGTTGTATTAATCCGTTTATCCTTTACTTTCAAGTAATATTTACGCTTCATATTTTGTCTTATTTTCTTACTCTCCTCTGCCTATGAGTTCACGTTCCTTCTACGTGACGAGTCTCCTTTGTTGGAATCAACAACAAGAATTTTAGTTTGACTTTCCCCTTTTTTGCTGGGAGAAATATTACGGCGATCCGTTTTAGTATCAAAGTTGATGATCATAGCCTCTTCCTTAGAGCGTGGTTTATTTGTGTCTGCCACTTTCTTCTTTCTTTCAGGTCCATCCTCTTCTTCTTTCCATCTCTTGTCTCCTTGTCTCCTGCGATGACCGTCCTCATGTTCTCCATTTTCATCTCCACGTCTGCGTCCTCCGCCCCCGCGACCGATAATGACTTCTTGAATCTCAAGGATGGACTCCAGACCTCCACTGCCATGGCCTGTTCTTTTGCGTCCTGATTTGATTAACTTACAGTGCTGTAAAAAATTAAACAATCTCTTACAAGCAGAACTTAGAAGCAGGATAAAAACAACAAAATCCTTCATATTAAATGAGAACTTACTTTAGACAAAAGGGGATGTGAACTGTCTTCTTCAATTTTAGACTTTAAGCATTGTAAATATGCAACTTAGATAAAAATATAGAAGGAGTGGAAGAAGTAAATTTTAAAAATTCTAGTGTAAAACTGATTGTGTACTCGTAAAGTGTGGAGATTAACATGGCTGCAAATTATAATTTATAATTCGTATGACGAATTATTGAATATAATAATAGTGACTAACCTTGCCAACCATTCTTTTGACACAACGCCACACTTGAAGCGGCTTAGGGTCACATGCTCCCAGAGGTCGTGGCTTCATACCATATTTTTTCTCAGCATAAGTTTTGTCTGTAGGTAAAAAATGTACCATATACAGTATTACCATTCCTTTCTTTTTATTTATTATGTAATTATATTTTATGTCACAAATTTAAGCGCTTATAAATGTTTTCAAAACTCTAACAAAACTTATTAAAGAACTTTCTTGTCCCTTTGGGATTGCAGGTTATCACGTCTACTTATAAAATAAGCCTTTGACGACTTTGTCAACAGTACTATTTAAAAAATGACAACATTTTTGTTGCTGTTAGAGAGCTTATTATTTAATTAATTAACTAATTGCATATTAATGCATTGAAAATTTAGTTGAGGGATTGCAAGGAGGTGCAATTCTAAATCCAAAATGGTTGAGTTTCATTGGGAGGGGTATTATAGAGTGTAGAGGGAAAATGGAAGTGACAAAAATAACTGCATGCTAATACCTCCTATGTGCTATGGAACATTATAAGGAGACAGGAGAATCTTTTTTGGTCTCCTGTTTTGAGGTTTTAACCTATATTGTATTAATGACAACAATTTTTAATAGCCTCGGATTGGAATTATAATATTTCCACATTTTTATTGATTTCGCAATATATGTGTTTTATTTTTTTTATTGAACTTGATTCATATTAAATAATTTATGAAAATACATAATTTAATGATGGGTTTAATTTTAGCTCCCCTTTCTTAATCTATGTTCACCTTGCATCAATTTCGAGCAGTTTCGGACGGACTCCTCAAGGACGCTCCTCAGGGTCTCATTCATTGTGCTAACTAGCAGCATTGAGAGTCGCCCCATGTCAACTGGGGACGAGTCACCACCCTGAATGAACACAATATTTGTTACGCGTAAAAAATACGTATAATTACAAACGTTGAATTAGTTAAAAATTATGGTAATGACAATTCTATTTCCCTGCTTAGTAATAAAAATGTCCATATAGTTTCATAAAGAATTAAGCTGTGCACTATATACTGTAATTTTATTGTGTCAGAGAGCAGGGACGTATTAAAATTTGAAGCAGTATAAAATATAAACACCAGATGTGTGTCGTTTCAAAGATCGGCGCACTGTCGGCAAATATATGGAGCAACTAAAATATTGCTAGAAAAACTTGCCAGCCGTTCCAGTATGCAGCCAGTGATACATAATTTTCAACAAATTATGATATAATGTTAAAAAAATTACATTAATAACATTAAAATAAGTACTAGATAATTTTTCAATCGGTAACTTAAATTTTAGTAATCTCTTGACTGATTTGAAAAAAAATAAACGTAGTGCAATTAAATAAAAAAAATTATTATGCTGGCAACTTATAAAAATATATTTATTATTATAATATATTAATTGAGCAAAACCAAAATATTTACAACAGTGTTTTGCTCAATGGTTGACTAAAAAGGGGTATTACATTCACAGCTGCATTCACTAAGAATTTTAAGTTTTCAGTCACCAATATTACATTCGAAAACCAATACACATGTTGCCTAAAATGTTTTGACATTATACAGAAGAAATCTAGCCCTTTTTATTGTGGTTGCATGCGTTTAGTGAAGCTTGTTCCTACATGTAACTGCTACTTAACCTGACAATTAATAATTGAAGTTATGTTTTACTCCTTGACACTTACCAAGCTCTGACCAGTAAAGTGGCAGTCAACAATACACTGTAAGAAAGCAAGCAGACAGTTAGCGATATTTCATCAAAACCATTTATTAATTTTACAAATATGCACGCGATCATATTGAAACAAATCTTAAAGATTTACCAAAGTGAATACTTTTTTTTACATATTCGGGTACCTAAGAATTATTTTGTTATCCCTGTGGCTCAATATTTTCATACGATGTCTAATTAATTTACAATTAATTATTTAGTTTGAAACGTGCCATGAGTTGAAAAACCGTTGGTTGATTCAAGCCGGCGCGCGGTCGCATCAGCCGCTGATTTTCGCTGATTTTTTTTAAAGTGCTTTTTTTAAATCATAATGCAAATACATTCCAACCAAGGCCCCTTATGGGATAGGCCTTATCGATTGGATCTGAGTTACGTCAACTTCATACAAAAATAATAAAATATAGTAAGCTATTTAAAATAAAAAATAGAAAAAAAAACATTATTCAGCAAAAACCCAATGGAGTACCGACATCAAAATTTTTTATAGCAGAAATGGATAGAGGATGAAAAGTTATGTTACTCTGATTTTTTTCAGATTTTTTAGGGACCGGGAAGTATTGCTAAAAAGTTTTGGCGAGGTCGGGTTCGAATCCACGTCCCTTTTGGGTCCTATCTTTTATTATGAGAGGCGGCAAGAGGTGGCACTTTTTCTGCACTTTCAATAATTTTTAAAAAATAGTTGCCGGGCTCTAAAAAATCTGAAAAAAATCAGAGTAGCATAACTTTGCACCCTCTATCCATTTCTGCAATAAAAAAAATTGAGGTCGGTACTCCATTATAAAAACAATACATTTTTATTATTAATATACGATGAGAATCTCCCGCGAATTGGAATAACCTCCAACCTCCTTTCGCCCCCTTCTTGTCGTATCAGCAGCTGCTGCGGCCGCGGACCAGCTTGAATCAACTAATGGTTTTTCAGCTCACTTTTGAAACTAAATCATTAATTGTAAATTAATTGGACATCGTACAAAAATATTGAGCCACAGGGATATCAAAATAATTCTTAAGTACACGAATATTTAAAAAATAACACTTGGTACCTCTTTATAACAAACTAAGTTTTTCATTAAAAATAAGGTTAATTGCTTTTTTTTTTTGGTTACCTCTGAATATTTGCGCCGTGCATCTGCAAAAAATATATAAAATAGAAGAAATTATTTATTTTATTTTATCGGAAGAAATTAGTTGAGATTCTTATACTGTTATCAGTGTTATCCCATGCATGCACGCATTACCGAGGAGCGGGAAGAGGGGAGAGTGAAACTACCGAGGTGCGCCATTTTTATTTTCTTTTTGAAATACGTGCTTGCTGGCAAATACTAAATGGGGGCAATTCACGAAGGAGTTATCCAGCTTTCTCACTAACCGCGGTTAGCGCCAGCCTAATGGAGTATTGTCCTCAATTTTTTTTATTGCAGAAATGGATAGAGGGTGCAAAGTTATGCTATTCTGATTTTTTTCAGATTTTTTTGAGACCTGGAACTATTTTTAAAAAATTATTGAAAGTCCTTTTTGTGACGTCACGCGGCGGCAAGTCCTATCTTTTTCTTAAGGAGCGGCGTCTCGTGACGTCACAAAAAGGACTTTCAATAATTTTTTAAAAATAGTTCCCGGGCTCTAAAAAATCTGAAAAAAATCAGGGTAGCATAACTTTGCACCCTCTATCCATTTCTGTAATAAAAAAAATTGAGGACAATACTCTATTCATTGATACTAAACGTGGTTAGTGAGAAACCTGGATAACTCCCTCCGTGAATCGCGCCCAATGATTTTAAATATTCGTACATAAAATATAATGTATATCTCCCTCTTTTTTAACCGTAAAAAAGTATACTTTTGAATTTGTATGTAATTTTCATGACATCAATGATGTATATTGATGTAATTTGAAAATATAGTTGTTTTTTTCTGACATAGAGGAAACATAGTATAATAACTTGCAACTTACAGCTAAGTTGTTTATTTCTTTTATTTATGAGCAATGACTACTGAGTTAACAGACCTGAAGTCAAAACATTAATAAATTGAATCAATCAATACTTTTTTTTCTTCGCAGAAACTATATTTTACCTGCTATCTCATAAAAAAAAAAAAAACACAGTGCTCACATCTACCCAGTCGACTAAAAAAACTTATCTCAGAAATTGTAAGCAAGAATCTCACCATTTTCGTTCATTGATTGGTTCTGCTCTTCATTGCTACTGCTGCCTTCTGTTATATTTCGTTGAAGCTTTGCAAATAATGCCAAGCTGGAGAATTTTTGTGCGCACATCCTGCGATCATCTCTTTTAAAAATCAGTGTTGAAAATTTCTGAGGACAGAAAGTATGGATATCATTGTTTATGTCTTTGATGCTAGATATATTATACTGAACTAAAAAAAAAAAAAAGTATAAAAAGAGCAATTTTTATAATAAAAGCCAATTTATCTTTGAATCAAGAAATTATTTTTTTTGCCACTTTGAGACCTAGGTTTCAAGGTTTCAAACGAAAAATATTAAAGGAATAAATTTGAGAATAGAAATAAATAATTAGAGTCATAGGGCCCATTCATATTTCCCTTGAAATTAATTTTAATTCCTATTATTGCTATTACTATTCCTATTGCTATGAATCAATAATCTCTCACATCATGCAGTTCTAACCATGCAGCAGCGGGTAACAATAAACTACCGTCAATATGACATTAAAAATTGGCTTTACTTCTAATCTAAAAAAAAAAAAAAAAAAAAAAAAAAATCCACAATCAATGCATGTAGACATACAGCATGAACTTAACTCTTGTCTCACTTGCTAGAGCTGCAGATTTCAAAATTTCGTTAAAATAAGAAAATAACTCAATACATAAAAAACAAAGGAGTTTTGGTTCACTATTCACCATGCTTTCATTTTAAAATACGTAGTCATAAGTCATAACGCCAATAAATAAAGCATGAGTAAATTTCGTGATGTCAGGACTTGAAAGTTATTAAATTACATGACTTATACTTACGTTAAGCACTACGTCTGAACAAGTGAATTTTTCTCCAGCTCGTCCACTTTCTCCTTTTATATCATTTTCATTTCTAGCCGTCACTCTCGTGTTTGGAAAATAGCTCATTATGGTACCAGTATTTAAACCAGGAGCATTGTTGGAATTAACAGTATTGTTAAGTCTAATTTCAATGGAATTTTTGTTTAATCCAGAAGTGTATTCGATTGAACTAGAAATGAGCGATGAATTCCAGGAACCTAGCATGGAAGTTTCTGCACTTGGAATGTTCCACGTTGAAGAACCATTTATATCTCTAACTGAAGATGGCTCAGTGGTTGTATATATTAATGTGCGATTATCAGGGATTACTTGTTTGTTATTATCATTGTTCCAAATAGTTAAGGGTTGGGTGGCATAAAATTGTACTATCTTTGATTCTTCGATAGGTTTAGTTATTTTATAGTTTATTGAACTCTCGGGCTCCATTGGATATTCTTTACTATTGTTTACTGTAGTAGACATAGGTAAATTATCAAAATTGACAGTAGAAGTATTATATATTTGCGTTTTCTTCTCGGAGATAGTAATTGAAGAACTCAAAGTAGGTGAAATTGTTAGATTTTGATCTTGTAAAGATGAAGTCGTTATGGTAGCATTTTCTATGCCATTAACCATTGTAAAAGGCATGGTGTTAATTACAGTTTGTGCAATAGATAAGGTCGCATCAACTGCTGAAGAGATATTATCTGTAGAATTAAAATTAAATGTCGAGTTTTCATTTGTTGTAGTAAGAATTTTTTTTGCAGTTTCATTATAAACTGTATTGACCGATACAGAATTATTACTAGTGATTGCTGTATTATTCATTAATTCTTTGCTATCATTCATGAAAGAATTAGTAAAATTTATATTACTACCAACTGATGTTGTAACACTCATATATTCCTTTGAATCTAGAATATGGCCATTGTTTGTGCTAAATCCTGAGGAATTAATAATTTCTGTTTGCTCAATCTTTTCTTGATTACCATCCGTAAAACTCATAAAAAAATCAGAAGTAGAAGTGGAAACAAATGAAGATGAACTATTATTCATATCGTTTGAAGACAATAATGAATTATTATAAGTATTTATTAAGTTAGATGAACTATTAGTATCAGATGTTAAAGAGAAATTTTCAGTAATGTTTGATGGTAAAGACTGCTCAACGGATTGATTATCAAGCCGCGAAGAATTATTAATAGCGGTTTTATATTTATTTATATCTGTGTCATTATTTGAAATATAGGAGTTATTAAGTGACGGAGATGCAAAAGTACCATCTGTAGAAGAAGTGACAACATCTTTTGAAGTCAAGTTCTTATTATTCACTGAAGATGAGTTATTACTTATTGTATTATTTTCAAATTCTTCATCATCTTCGTTAGATGCTTCAGATAATTTCAATGTTTGTGTAGTTTTCTTAATGTTATTCATGTTATTATCTGAACTTTCTCGCGTATTATTAATTATCTGAGAACCGTTTTCCTCCTGAGCTTCGTTATTATTGTTGGAATTTGTGTCCAGATCTTCTTCATTTTCATCACCATGTTGTGAAATTTGGGTTTCATGCTCGTTCTTTCTCTTCCATTCCACTGATGTGATGTTTAAATTGGAGGAGCTGGTGATATTAAGTTCAAGTTGAATTGTATTATTAATAAAATTGAAAGCAGTTGAAAGATCCGAATTTTCTGAACTTTGTGTGAAAGTTTCCATTACAACCGAGGAACGTGATAATGCCTCACTAAACTGTTCTTGACTTGATTCCTTAATTGCTAAAGAAGCTGTTACGTCTGTAGTAGAAATTGGCATGAAAATCGCATTAATTTTAGTTATCTGTTTTGTGCTTAAATCATAAGGATCGTCTCTCTGAACAGTGCTTCTTGCTGTTGACATTGTTGTTGAATCTATAAATTTTTCTTCTGTACTACTAGTGCTCCAATAATCACTTCCTTGGGTGGTAGTATAAGGACGTGTTGCAGACAAAGTAGTGAAAGGTTGCTGAGTCCATGTGGTCCTCAATCCCAGAGTTGTCATCGTCGATGTAGTAAATGGTCGAAAAAAATTCCCGGGAAAATTAAAATTAAATCTTTTAGTTGTATCAGCCAACCGTGGAGTTGTTCTAGTGAATACAGGTATTGTCTCTGTTGATTTCTTTGCTTGGATAATTGGATTTGTGACCAATTGTAGTGTGGTAGATCTACTGGTGTAAGTGTAAATGGGCATTGTATGGAAAAAATTGTTGAAAGAGGACCATCGTTCTGTAGATAAATCAGTTGCAGCAGGAGGAGTGGTTTTAGTAAAAAAGAATCCTGGAATAAAGATCCGTCGATTGGTAGTAGATGTGGGAAAATTCTTCATGAAGATAAACTGATTTTTAGTTGATTGACGTGTGGGTAAAGTAACAGTTTTCATGAGCTTGGTTGTGTAAGTTTTAGTAGGCCATGCCTTCGGCGTGACTCTAAACTTCGTTTTTGATCTCGTAATCGTTGACTTAATGTTAAATTCTACCAAGTCTTCAACTATGGATTCTGGTGTGGTATTTTCTGCAGTTTGCGTCCAGGCCTGCATTACATCAGTTTCTTCTGCTGATTTAGAGATCCAATTATCACTCCACATAGTAGTGCTATCGGTATTTGATTTAATGAAGGTCTGCTGAGTCCTTGGGGTCATTAATAACCTAGGTGTCATTGTAGTTTCGATAATAGTTGCACTCGTGCGACCAGTGAAAGTTGGACGGGGAATACTGGTTGGAACTAGAAAAAAGAAAAAGTAGGATCAATTTATTTAACTTTTTAAGCGTATATATATATATATATATATATATATATATATATATATATATATGTATATGTATATATATATATATATATATATATATATATATATATATATATATATATATATATATATATATATATATATATATATATATATATATATATATATATATATATATATATATATATATATACACAGTATATATAATTATATACTACTTATATATTGTATTTAAGTAAAATATTAAATACAAACTATATGATCTGATAGTAAATTTCAAACTGTCATTTAACAATCATGTCCTTCTAGTTTAAATATAAATATTACTAATATAATTTTAAATAATAATTATAATATAGAACATTTCTCAATTATTTATATTATTTTTTCCTTATATATACTTTGTTGTGCCTCCTCAAGGCTCCTTGTACACTCGTCACTTGAAAATTTTCCCTTTTAGGTCTTGTTAATCACCATGCCACGTAAGAACAACACAGAGCATGGGGATTAACAAGACTACAATGGGGTACTGACAAAGAAAAAAGTTTCAAGTTTTTGTCAACATTTCAAAAGGCACGAGAATTTCATAAAGAACAAGCCCTATTACAGTATTCTACGACAATTTCCTGATGTTATATGAATTTTTGAAACCTCAAAAATGACGTCATACCATTGAATCTTAAATAGAAAAATAGATCAGTTAGCATTGCCAAATCCCATGCTTAATATTGAAATGTAACCAAAACATCATTTGCAAGGTTTTTAGGTGCTAGAATCACGATAATGAAGGTTTCAAATTCCTACCTCAATAACTTTTCATTTTAGCAATGTTAACTGATGCATTTTCCCATTTAAGATTCAATGCTATGACGTCATCAAAAAAAGTTTTAAAAATTCATATAAAATCAGCAAATTGTCGTAGAATGCTCTAATAGGGCTCGTTCTTCATAGAATTCACAGCACTTTTTATTAATATTGCTAACTCAAATACCGGTCAGTACCCCATTGGGAAATTTTCCAAGGCGACGAGTGTACATTCCATTGTAAAAAATTTCTTTGCGTATATATAGTAGAAGGTAATTTTAGCGTTGATGTATAGTTTGAACAATATATTAACGTTCTGGTAATATTAAAATCTAACGTACTGCAAAGAAAAAATAACTGATATGATGACTGTATGCTAATTCATTCACACTTACAAGCTGCAGTGAAATCGTGACAGACTGGCCGGCGCCTCCTGGGGCCCTGGCTTCTCGTCCCTCCATCTTCCTCACTGGACGAATCTTGTTGGCGGTGGGGAGACCGCGATTTACGTGACCTGAACTTGAGAGGCTCGTCCTTCCACCAGCCATGCTGACCGATTAGCGTGCCTTCAGCACAGTCAGAACCAAGCACTCCATCCATCTTGCCACCCCCACTATATCCCTCTTCCAGATCAGAAATCTGGTAAATCTTTATTCCCTTCTCCTTGTTCTTGTAAACTTTAATCTTGCTGTCCTTGTTCTTATACACTTTAGTATGATATTTTTGTGCAAGCTTTTTTACAGAGCCTTGGTTTTTCCAATTACTTTCATTGACTTTGAAAATTTTGCCGAAATTCTCAGCAGTCTTGTTAAAATTTCGTCCAATCTCCGAGTTCTTCTTCTCTTTCGAATCCTTTTCATTTCTTCCATGAATCTTATCAGAGCCGTCAGAAATCTGGTAGCTTATAATATCAAAGTCTTTCTTGATATTTGTACCGCCAATCTGTTTGATATTTTTGTCATTTGTTTTAATGGCCTTTACTTTGTTCTCTCCCTTATTTTCAATGAATCCTCCAGAACGTGGACTTCTAGGCTGCGTTGTGTTGACTTGTGACTGACCTGCCTGGCAGCAGACGGTGCTCATCTGCAATATCAAGCATTTGACATTTGATCAATTTTTCTATCATCATGTACAACATTATTTTTGTATTTTTGTTCACCTGTCATCTATATATATAGTGACAAGTGCGAGATTATACTTTTTTATTTTAAGTTTGATCAATTCATAATGTGCCACGTGCTAAATGATTTGCAATTAATGTACGATACTTTTATATTTATAATAAAAATTTATAGATAACAAAAACAGAATGCTTTATTATGAAATTGATAATCTGTGGTGTAAATTAGAACTTCAAAGACCATGCATGCACTTAATTCGTCCGAGAAAGTATTAATTAATGTTAATCTTTTGCACCTTTATTATTATTATTCTAAAATTTAATTTAGTGCGTTTTTGAAACGAATATAAATTACTTTTTATTGCGGGGAGGTTTATGTATATAGGCAACAGCTAACAGTAACGTATTCTTTCCAAAAAAAACTTAAAAAAATTGATTAAGTTTTGATGATACATGAACTGACTGCATTGGTATCAATATTAACATTTCCTGCACCTGATGGGAACTCGTCTCTCGGAAGTTCACCATGTTTCCAGGCAGTGATTTGTTATCTCCGATATCGTTTCTTGCAAAAAACAAAACAAAAAAACAAATAACGGATATGACACCAAGCATCATTGCTTTATTTGATTTTGAAATTCACTGAAATTTTGAGAACTCGTGTAACTCTCATACATGGATGCAGCATACTGCGTATGAACATGGAAAAAAATTGGAAATTATTGTGACATTTTAATTTGCAGTTTTTTTGTCATCTCAAAAATTGAAGTTGAACTTACAATAAGATAAATAGACAAGGAGTAACGAGCAAAACATAAACAAACACAATGGTTATTGACGTTATTTTGTTGGAAAATATATTCAACTAAATTTTGTTGCATTTTTGGTATTTATTTATTAAATATGAATAAATAAAATAATTCAGGCATCATCTTTTTACAGTTGTTACAAATTCTCAAAATATGAGCTTCAACAGTGTTGTCGCATAAACCAAGTGAACTGATGGTGCTCATTCATGCATGCCAAATGTCTCAGTCTCTTTGATCAGTTCTGTACAGTGAAGGCGACTCTTTAGTATCTTTTGCTGTCAAAACTTTGGTTTACATTTAAGGATTAATGTCACCGAGGCGGCCATTACTAAATATTTTCCGATGAATAACTAAAAAAAATTTTAGTCCATAAAATAAGAGACAAAATAACTGTTGGTTTGCTATTGTAAAAAGCAAAAAATTCGGTGCAGGTTTTGTCTAACTAATTTGTTCTGTGAAATGGATACTGATTTGTGATTTGACTAAAAGTCACAGCAGTGAGCAGTCACCATTTAAAACAATGCTAATCTCAATGCTGAATATTTTTGAAAATTTCACTGAATTCTTTCTAATTTTTTTTTTTCATGGAAAATTATTTCATGGGTGTCAGAAAAGTTTGCTGAAATTTTCAGAGTGGTTCACCATCTACTATATAACGTAAGCCCACTGACAAAATTAATCACTAATTTAGTTTTCGTCGTGTTTGTGATGTCTTCAGTCATTGGTATGATTATTTACTGAGTAATTTGAAACGAAGATCTTCACTGGCCGAGCCAAGATGGACACTCGAGCGTTTCCGACGAAAACCCAAGTTTAAATATATGTGCAGTGTCTGCAGATAAATATTTAATACTTAATTATGAAGGTTGTAAAATCTCTCTACAGTTTAGGTCTTACAGGAAGATTTATGGTACTCACCAATGCGAGCATCAGCAAGCTGGCAGGCGTCACTCCGGGATGCCTCATCATCACTGACTTGTCGGAGGCTGTTGCCAACAAAGCTGCAAGGACGTATAGACCTTGGTGTCACCGCGCGGACAAATTATTTATTAATAAAGCTTGTTGGGAAGGAGTAAAAAAAATTCCTCTGTTGTGTAACATTGAGATTCACAGAGGAGATTAAAAACATAAAAAATAATGTAAATTATCATATTAAAAAAAAATGTACAACAAATTATTATTATTCATTTTCACATGATTTGTAAAAAAAAACTTTAACCATGTGTTTATTTTTCTGTTGCAATTAGTAATTACCATGATAAAACCATGATGATTTCTAGTCATTGTTCTTTAATTTATTTATACATTGACAAAATAGTTTCCTATATAGATAATTTCAACGTGCGTGCTTATACAGTATATGCCTTTCATAATTTAATGATCAAAAATATTTTTTTTATGGCGCACTTTAGTAAGAGTGCGCTATTGTCGGTAAGAAAAAAAAAAAAAAAGAGCATAAGCATGCACCGAAAAGAAACATACTTAGTATTTTTTTATTTCCTCTCTCGTCAATCTCACCTATATCTTATTGTATTATGATAACCTACCAGACATCCACGTACATCTCCTGGTTCATATTGAGAAAGTTCTGCACCAAAGCGTACTGTACATTTTCATCTCGTCATCTCATTAAAACCATTTACGTGATGTGTTTTTTTGTCGTCAAGAATGTTGACGGAGATCCTCTGGTGGTGTACCACGTGACCGCTTTCTCCACGGCGGGGCAGACGTGGACCGGAGAGCTGGCGTTCAGTCACTGCTAAGCCGTCCTCAAGACCGCTCGCTCTCTCCTGCTACAATGAAGGTGAGTCCTGCACGTGTACTCAGCTCTGTAATACTTGTGTAGATGTCTCAGAGCTTTTATTTATTATTATTTATTGTTAATGGGAAAGATAATGTTTAATGTTTCTATGTATTGAAAGTTTTTTTTTAAAGACCCATTTTTTTTAATGTAAAACAATATTGTGCTCAATATTTAACCACTTTCTGTTTTGTGTTGTTTTATTTTAATAGTAAATTTACTATAATTGTTGTTTATTATAATTTATTTTGATGAATAATGGAATGTATATAGTTTGAAATCGATCAGGGCTATAATCGTCCACAGAATATTATAATAAATCAATATTTAAGTATAATTTCAAGATTCTGAGAAAATAACTGTATTATGTAGAACAAGTTCACAATGATCACAATTATTGCTATTTATATTGTGAATGTAAAAATATTATGCTTCAATTATAAATCATTTTCATCACGCTTTAAACGACGAAATGACAATGCGATGATATGCAGCAGATTTTTTTTTCCTTAGTAATTTGACGGTTATTTAAAGATAATTTGTTTAACTGATAAACATTCAGACGTTGCAAATCATCACATGATCATCATCACAATCAATAACGCACCGTAGATATAATTAAAAAAATAGTTAGTCCTGAAATTTATAAACTTTACATGCTGTTCAATTTTAAAGATAAGAAGTTTAGAGAGGGTCATGATGGATGTTTTTGCTAAAATTATATGACGGTGAACGGTAAATTCCATTATCCTCGTGTAGTGATTGATACAATAACATAATAAATGAGGGATAAAATGTTTGAAGTGCGTATCGCTTGTGGCGTGGACATCAGAAAGTTGTCCCCGACTCGAGTGAAATCCAACCGCGCGCGCGCGTGAGATATTTGTATAGAAGACATTTTGTCAATTAATAATGAAAGAACTAGCCAAATTGTCTTCTTTTGACGTTAAATTAGAGAGGTTTTTTGTTTTAATGTTATCATACGTTAGAAATTACAGCAACTTTCTATGTGCATAAGTGCTTGCTCGATTTGTATGAACTCTCTGTTTGAAACTGAATAGTATATTTTACTTGTATATATTTTTATTTTATATTACAAGAGTTCAAACTGTACTCCCAGAAGCTATGAATGTAATTAAACGTTTTATAAGACATAATATATATTTGGGGGCAATTCACGAGTTAGTAAATAAATCTATATAATATAACGGTTCTCATTTGCGCCGCCAGCCTAATTCAAAGACTGTATAAAAGTTGTAAAAGAAAAACCTGGATTACTTCCTTCGTGAATCACGCCTAAAAATCTTTACTGTGTTCAACTATATAATATTTTTATTATTATATTATTTATTATAATATATATTATTAGTATTTGAAATCGAATGCAATGCTTGAAAAATATAAAATATACAACCGAATGATCAAATAATTCAGTCCTAATAAATATTTTGTTAATTAATCATAAATAATTCGTATAATGATCTGGCTACAAAGTATTCAAGTATATTGTTAGAATTACCTGTAATTAACATGTATAACGTTTAATATTAAATGCAAATATTACGCAAAAAATGAAACTAGCAGACATTTCCATCGAATTAAAAAGCAATTTTATGAATTATTAAAAAATTTGCAACAATATTTCTTTCTTTAAAATAATATAGCACATTATCTTAAAAGTTCTCTTAATCTACATTTGATTGCATGTTCTACAAGTAACAATAAATTAATTGTTTTACAACATATAAAGCGATTTCTTACTATAATTTAGAAACCTAATTTTGATTGGTTGCAATAAAAGTAAACATGCCTGGTGACTCAGCGATGGGATCTTCCTCACAAAAAACGAATTACATTGCTGGATTAGAGCATTGCATGAACCTGTTACACGCAAACTTGTTTTTCTTTGTGTCGCATAACATCACATGCAATAAGTTTAGTATTGGTACGCATTCTTACGTACTATACAGCGTGCAGGGATGCTGTAGTTTTTTAATGAAACATACCTGGATCTTTGGACGAGTTTTAATGAAGGCCACTCTGACTTTGATTTATTAAAATTTTTTGCTGGAAAGTAGAAAAAAAAAAGGCTTCCGATTCTAGTGAACAAAATAATAAATACCTGGTTTAAAAAAATTGATGATGTAACAGTTCTGTTAGCAAAATTAAAAGATTTATTTTATTTAAATGAATAAAAAGTAAAAGTTTTTTCCGATCAAGTAATGGCTTTAAATAATTAGGTGATTCTTAAAAAAATGCTTTTTATAAGAAACATTCACCACATGCATCAATAAATATAATGAAAGGATACGATTTGACGCACAAAGGCAATAATCGAACATCAATAAAAAGAGTATGTCAAAAAAATAAAAACTAAAAAATCTGATAAAAATGAAACATAATTTTTTATTATTTCAGTTGTGTAATATTTTTTCCTCAATAAAACGATTGTCCAAAATTTCATTATAAATATAATGTGACTATTTATTATAGACAATGTACACTTTTTTTAAATTATTGAAACGTCTCAGTATTTCATGCATAATTATATTAATTTATAAAAGTTTTGAATTCTTAGGAAATTTATTCTTTACGTATATATTCATAATAGTAAAAATACATAAACTAGAAAAACGAGCTTATGATATGAAATATATGTTTTCTAGAAAGTAGAAATGATCCGGAATAAAAAAAAAAAAAAAAAACATAACGCTGACCTCGATAATTAGTAATTTTATATTTAAGAAAAAAAAAACTAAACTGCACTTAATTATCTTACAGAAATTAAGATAGAAATATTACTTTCCCTTACTATTTTTACATGACGTATGGTGCTCGACACGACCAGGTTGATGACCTTTGTAATAAAGATCAAGTCTGCATTTGATTGATCGATAATTGCACGTTCTGAAATAGATTGCAGACCACTCCCATCAGAGGAGCAAACTTTCTTCTCTCGGTTAAGCACGTGCTGAAGGTTGGGGGAGTAAGATTGTTGTTGTTATTTTCATTTCAATAATGACAACAAATAAAAACAAAGGTTGCACTTGGAAATAAGACTGGATTCACGACTGGGAGTTTTTGTTTCGAAATATTTTTTTTAGTTTTTTTAGTTAGAAGGTTTCTTTGTTTCTTTCTAATTGCTGCAGCTGTGTCATTGAGTTCGACTGGCGATAATTGTAGTTAGTGAGAAACCAGGTAATCTTCTTTGAAGATTCAAGTTCATAGTTAATATAACATTAATTTTATATATGAATTGTACAATTTTAGTAAATTTAACATCATATTTTACTTTGCACTGGTGCATGTATGTTTTCTGACGGTAAATTATTTGATCAGATGCATTTCTTGAAACAAGCATCACTAAAAAATTATTTCAAATTGCATGCAATAACGTTTTTATTAATGCTATTATAATATATAATTTATATATTCTTATTACTTATCCTAAATTACATTCTAAGGTAAAACTCCTTAATTTGAATGTATCTTAATTATACTATAGAATTAAGTCTATATTTATCATCAATAAGGGTCAATTTTCCTTGAAATAAGATACAAATTTCGTCTTTAGTAAACAAACAGCATACTTTCTGAGCATTATGCATGTTTTTATTAAAAACTGGAATGCGAATTCTGAGCTACAGATGTGCGTGCAGAAAAATATCAGCAACTTTCTGTGTAACGAGATCAGGGCATAAATATACATGTACGGAGAAAACTGCACGCGAAAAGAAAGAAGAAAGTCGAATAATTCATATTAAATGGTCATATCAGGTTTGCACCTAGTTGCATCAAACATAATTATATATAAAAAAAAACAAGTCAAAGATGAAGCTCCGGTAGGAAAAGTGTGTCAAATTAAGTCTTCTAGTTGGCTAGTAGGACTAAAACCCACGTACGCCAGTAATTCTAAATGAAATCAAACAATTTTTAGTAAACAACTATACATTGATAGTTAAGTTTTCTATTTTAGCACATATGAAGATTGATGTTATCTGTAAGAAAGTAAAACCGGTTCGTCAGTATACAAGTTATTATTAGCGTATCACGTGGTGTATAGCTAACAGTGCATGATATTGATTCATATTTGAATTAATAAGTACAGGTCCCAATGTAGTGTGTGTCCCTTGACACGAGTTTTAAAAAACTATCCTGGGCCTACCGAGACACCTTCTTGGGATATAAGGTGAAGGTTATGGAAAAAATGAAGTCTTCCATGCGGAATGACGATTGTGAAGGTGACAAAATTTCGCCGTAATGGTAATGGAGGGCGAGTGAGGATTATATGGGATTGCACCGCCGTTGCCTGGAGAGATGGTTTTGAGATGGAATTGGAGGATATTGTGGACTTAAAAAAAAAGGTATTAATTTGAAAAATGGAAAATAAGGATTAAAGGAAGACAGGAAGGATTTCAGGAGCGATACAGAAAAAATGAAGTAACAGGTTCCAGCACTTTGAGGAATCACCGTCATATCATCTTGTGCAATGCCACGCCCACTTCAAGGTGCATTAATTAAAATAGCTCGAGAGGCTAGCTGCTCATGAGATTACATCTTCTTTGCCAGGTGACTCAAGCGTAGTCAACTTTCATTAGATAATTTTATTATTACTCTCAGTCTCGCAATAATTATGAATAATGATGTGCTCTCTCCGCTCTCCATGAATTAAAGAGATTTAATTACAATTAAATGTAATTTTTGGTTGGATATGTAGACTTTCATGAGTATCACTTAATGAATTATTAATTTTTTTCAATAAATATTTTATAACAATTTGAAATATTATATTAATAAAATTTTCCGATCATATAATAAATATAATAATGTAAATAAGATAACTAAATTAAAAATATTTTAAACTTATATAAGTTAATATAAAAAAAAGGTACATAATAACCATAAAATTTATATTATTTTATACTACAGTATTGTACTTTTTTATGTTTTACATGTTTTCTTAATCAGGTATATTTATATATATATACAATATATTATTAATGAAATTAGTTATTCAATATATTAAAACTCTTTTTTTATTGTAGTTTTAATTTCGTAATTATAGTTTTGTTTTTATATGCAGCGATACGGTAGTATTTTTTTTTAATTGTCTTTACTTGTCTAAACAATTTACATGTAAGTTAAGTAATTATGATATTTTTCACTAAACCGATCTAATTGTGAGATGCTCTGGTCGGAGTGTTTAATTAAGCTCAGGTAAAAGTGTGTCGGCGCTGGGTGCGAGGAGCAGGTTAGAACATTGAGGGGGAAAGTCGTCGGTGCGCTTTCTCTGTGTCAAGGGCAAGGACACGTCACCTGGCCAGTAGAGTTCGGGCCATGGTCAATCTCAAAGCTACAGTCAAATTTGTACGATAGACCTTCCGGAAGTGTAGGGTTTCTGGCTTTCCTATAGTATTGTAGCATTGCAATTTCACATACAGTATAGTTCAGTATTTCTATTGCAAACCTTCTATCAAAACTGATTTTCAAAGAGATAGTCACAAAGTTTACACTTCCGGAGAGAATCTTAAATTTATTGGACTGTATGAAGTTTTATGTTACAGTTAAATTAATTTAATGTTATCTCTGAACGTTGCCGGAAGTGCCACATTTGAGACCTCCCTGTACATATATTTATTTTACTTTTAGAATTTTTGAGTCTAAAATAACCATAATTATATTATGATTATACTGCTATTGCCAATTTGTCTGCTATAAAATTTTAGGCGTGATTTTTAGACCCAAAATTTATGGTCTTCAAATATCGAGCCTTAAATGTGGCCTTAAGGCTTTGTGAATGCCTCTTTTCATGTGTTAAATGTGATCAAGCAGCTATTTACGGTTGGAATATCACTTAAATATATTATATAAATTAATACAAAAATTAAAAAATTATAGTTTTGTTTGTGTTCACGTACGCGTGTGTTTTATCATCGAGATTTAAATAATATTTCATTGCAATTTATTACATAAAAATCAACCACATGTGAACTAAAATTATAAGCATGTATTGTACTGGGTGCGATGTATGAAGATTTATTTATCCAGAAAGATATCCAGTTTTCTCACTAATTACGTTTAGCGTCGTTCAGTTATTGATTAATAGGGTGGCTGGTCATGGTTAATGAGAAATTGAGTTTCTTCAAAAATTGCGTTCATTATAATATAGTCTATTATACATTTTTGTATGGCTATATGACATTATTTTAAATTAAGCTACAGAAAATATTATAGACTTCAAATAATCTTTGCTGCATATTTATTATTATTAATAATAATAATAAAGTAATAAATTCATAGCCTATGTAATATAATATTTAAAATTTAATTAAGTTATAATTGTTATAAAACATGTTTATATATTACGATTATTATTAAAAAAAAAAATGGGAGTATTTTGAACTGTGAAAAAAACAAACAAATAAAGCTGATAAATGCGATAATCAATCACCCAATTATAGACCTTTACGGCAATTACTGCTTGGTCCACAGACCCGAAGTCAATAAATTCAACTCTTCACCCAATTATAGATTTGACTATTTCTTGTGAATACATGTAATCAGTTTAACTTAAAGTAAAGAACAAGTTGACAAGGCGAGTGCATCGACCTCTACAAAAGTGCCTTGAGTCACCGTGAATACAACGCCTCTGGAAGTAAAAGGCGTCAACGTGATCTCGGAAGTAATAAAGCTGTGGGAAAAGTACAAACCTCTTTCTACCGAGCGCTCTGTACCTGCAGAAAGTACAATCAAACATATAACTTCAAGTGCAAGTAAAAGCAAGTACTTGTTATAAGAAAAAAGGCATATGTGAAAGTCTTCTAACATTCCAATTTGGTGTACACGAGGATTAGCTCGTCAGCAACAATCACATCGTCAGACTCGGGAAAGTGACCGCAACATTTATACAATGACTCGTATTCGTCATTGAACAAGCGGATCTCATACATGACTAGCCCACTAAATTGAGTCAGACATATTAATATCCGGTTACATAAAAAAGCTATATATTTTTATATCGTATTTTTTTTATATTCACTGCAATGTACAGTACACAGTACTATGTGTTGCAAAATTTAATCTATGGGAACATAATTTTTGTTTCACATGCTAATGTTTGTATTTATAAGATAAAAAGTGTTACGTAAAAATATATAATTTCATTATTTTTGAATTTTTGCTTGTTATATTAATTATCAGTAGCAAATACTAATTAATCAAGACAGAATTTGATTTGATATGATTTGCTTATTGGATCTAATACAGAAATGCCATTTTATGGATACATGATATAGTACATCTCCAACAAAGAAACAATATATAATATATAAATTTCACAAAAACACACTTAAAATATGGCCTAAAACATAATTTATAAAAAATTATTATAATATAATGTTTCTACTGATTATACATATTATATGATAATTAACTTGGCAATGAAAAGTGAATGATCATTAAGGTTTAAACAAGATAATCAACTGACAGTAGAAAGTGAATACAGTTTATTATTTATAAAGTAGTTTGCATGGCGACAACTTGACTGCCATTACATTCACCGAGACAATTATGTACTTTAATGCAACGAATCACTCTCTCCTGAGCACTTGAAGATAAATCTCGGTGCAGCTTGAGGTAATGATGATGCATGCAGTAGAAAGTGCAGTGAACTTCCGCGCTGTGGGGCTAACACCTGCATGCAGGTGGGGGAGGTTCTCTTAGATCCATCAAGATGGAAGATCAGACATTCAAATCAATTTATATTCCCCCCAAAGGTATAGAAATAAGAAATTTAACGCTTGTACTCTCTTTCAATTACTATAGCAAAGTTGTTATTATCAAACATAAAATAATCGTGCAGCAGTAAATAGGATTTAGAGAATGGTGGATACATTGTATACAGTATAATACAGTATATTATATATACTTATAGATTTTTTCAATGTATTTTTAACTAGATTTTAAATTTTACTACGATGATGAGTAGTTTTTAACAATATTTTTTACCCTGAATTGCAGTACATGTTCTGAGACGAAACTTTGCAGAAATAAAGATTATTATACTGTATATAATATATTTAGAATCATTATCTTTGTGAAGTTTAAATATTTACAATATTATAACATTTTCTAAGTTTCATTTTTTTATTGTTAGAAAGTTCATGCCCATTTGTTTAAATTTCTATATCTTTTATATATATTTACTCAAAATGTACCTTAAATATTGACTTAGAATTGGTAAATAAAAGAATCTTAGATTTAAAGATCCATGGCTTAAAGAAGATATAATCGTATATATTGTATTTTTTTACTTCAGAGTTGTTATGTACAGTCAAATTAATTTGACATTCCCCGAGTTGTTATGTACAGTCAAATTAATTTGACATTCCCCCCCGGAAGTATGAGGCTTGTTGCTATTCTGAATGTATTTTAGTTTTGAAACTTTGCAAAATGAGTTGCAGTTATGGAAATACTTACCTATAATATGAGTGAAATTGCAATGCTGAAATAGCAAAATGCGAAGAACAGAAGCCAACACTACCGGAGGGAATATCATGAAAATTTGACTGTAGTGGCGAAGAAAGCGTTCTGTCCTGGTGACCTGTAGCAGGTCGATGTGGATCGAATATTCACTGCAGATTATCGCAGCACAATGGCAAGTCGTGACCGATGTTATATTTAAATGACGCCCCTCAGCTTAATCGTGGCATGGAGAGAAACATTGCCCGCGAAATTTATGTATTAATATTTGTAAGTACCACGTTTAGAAAGTAGAGGGTTAATAAAATAATTAAATGTAACATAAATAATAAAATGTAAATTACGTGCATTAAATTGCATTCAAGTATATTAAAATTAAACATAAAAATACATGCTTTCGTACTTTCTATATTATATATGTAATACGTACTACATACTGTATAATTATGGGGGTAGTTATAAAACGTATGGACCACATAAGTATCAAATTTTTAAAATATCGATTATAGATAATTTTAGTACCCAATTTTTATAACTTAAAAAATTGAGAGGGGGCCTGATGTAATATCGTCGTCTTAGAATGCAAGTCGCGTAAGTACATTTTTTTTCTACAACTTTGACCTTTCAGTTATATATTGAGATAAGGTTCAGACTTGTATCCATTTTGTTTTTTTTTGTTTTTGTACTTACTTGCATTCTGAGACGACGATATGTTTGATTTAAAGTCTCTTGTTTATTTGAATTTGAAATATTTCTTGAAAGAAATTTAAGTAATCTTCTATATTATTTATTATAATTTAAAAAAATGAAAATCAGAAACTTTGTACATATACAGAGCAAAAATTATAATTTAATTTATAATTTGAATGTATCTCGAGAGAGAGCTACGAATCTGCGTGCAGTATAATAATAATATAAATATACGAAAAAGAGAAATTCATAGACACAATCGATTCAATTTCATTTATCATTATAAATTACACACGTCATACAATTAAAAAAAAAAGAAAAAGAAATAAAAGAAGTATCGCACATCATTTATTGAAGAAAAAAACAATAATCACACAAAAGTATTCATACATAAAAGAAACACTTTATAACATAATTAATGGACAATTTGCATCAACTTTTTTAGTAGCTCAATCAAAAGAGGAGGTCGAAAAATACACCTGTGAATTTTATGCGATTTTTATTCGTACTGCATCATGGCTAAAAGAGAGGTCACGTGACCTGGAGCCGGCGCCCGTGTCGCCCGTGACGTCATTGAACTGTCTGGTCAAGCAAACGATTGTCTATATAATGCTTGTAAACAATAAATTAATTGTTGCTTGTTTCCATAGCAACGTGGTTGTTTGCAAGCGTTATAAAGTCGATCGTTTGTTTGACGGAACAGTTAAGTGACGTCACGGGCGACACGGGCGCCGGCTCCAGGTCACGTGACCTCTCTTTTAGCCGTGATGCAGTACGAATAAAAATCGCATAAAATTCACAGGTGTATTTTTCGACCTCCTCTTTCGACTGAGCTACTAAATAAAGTTGATGCAAATTGTCCATTGTAGCAGCACATATTCTGGTCAATACCTAATTACATTCTTATGTTTACATTTAGTTTTCGTGTGTATTTGCTGTGCCTCTCTCAAGTCAGATTAGACCTCTCGCAAAGAGGACAGATTGTTTGACACAGTCGGCATAGAAAGCGAGAGGCGCTTTTTGTGATAACATCAAACAATCGATGTCGCGTTTGCAGAGAAAAGCTCTACCGCGTCATCATAGTTGGAATTTGCTCGCTCTCTTAAACTCATCGTGTTTTATGATTATATTTTTGTGTCAAGATAGAAAATCATTAAATAAATGGTGTCCGGAAAATGAGATGATTTTCTGAATAATATAATAAAAATTTATACTATGTGCTCGTATATATATCATTGCTAAACTCATGATAATTTAAAAACAAAAACAAATTTAATCCATCTCTAATATTCCTTCAATTAAAAGCTTTAAGAGCTAAGTAAATATCAACAATAGAACTCATTAGTTATATATACTGTACGTAAGTGACATTGTGAATTAAATGTGAACCAATATTATACATTCTTTATTAAGACAAAGTTCAGCGAAAGGTCGAGAGGTAATTAGAAGCTCGTGACTCTTACGTGACAGTGCAAATTTCAAATTGTATAAGAATAAAATAGTGGTGATAATTGTGTCGATTTTCACGGGATAATCTGACCTGCGCCCCTACTGGCCGGAAGTTGCACCAGGTAGACCCGTAAGTGCTGGAAAGTAAACTCTCTCCGAGCACCTGGCATTGCAATTATATCAGTGGACCATGAGTCGACATTCCTTTATCAACTTTGCAATACTGAGAGTCTTCTTTTTTTTATATTATAAGGTGAAACTATTGTAGAGAAGCGATGTGCGTGAGTGGGCAGAATTAAGCTTGTGGTGAGTATGAGAAATCAAGGCACAATGTGGATAAAAAAAAATAATATAGAGAGGGCAGTATGTGAAGCGAATTGGTCATTTGTAAACAATAACAATAAATAAATAAATAAATAAATAAATAAATAAATAAATAAATAAATAAATAAATAAATAAATAAATAAATAAATAAATAAATAATAAAAGTGCTTACATTACATTGTTAAAATCACCTGGACAATTAAGCTTGATTACATTACATGATTAGTGCATGATTAGTCTAAAGTCTACCTGAAATAGACAGAACGCTATTTTGTTAACCGACTACTTGTAACTATCAGTAGTCAGTTCAAGCTATTGACAATTAATTTAAAGAATTAAAATTTAAAATAAAAATTTCAACACGCATGAACAATTAAAAAAATGAAATTGGGATTATTAATTATTAATTATATTTCCAATATACCGGTAGGTCAAAATTATAATATAAATTGACACTTATAGGCTACCGTTTAATATCATAGTATTTAATATTCTTTTCAGAAATATTTTGAACACTTTAAATTAGATAAGAAAGTGTGTGGATTATAATTACATAAATATGTTATAATTAATAATTTTTTGTGTATTTAGAAACCTCCCTTCTTGCAGAAAGTCAGTCTGTTGTTGTAAAAACACGTGCAGTGTTAAGAAGTGAGATTTCATTAATTATGGGGATATTACCATGTTCTTGAACCGTACGAGAATGAATTTGGAGTTAAGTGAACCGCGCCTCCACGTCCACAGATACAATCAGAAAAAAACATAACTAAGAACATACAAAAATAATATTAAAATATTTTGAGAAACTTCCGTACGTGTCTGTCACATCCACATTAATAAACAACAATGTAGGGAAAGCTCGTTCCTTATGGTTCATTGTTGCATTTGTGGTGGCGATCCGCTTTTATTGTTGAACGAGATGAAAGCCGTGAGCTTCACGCATTTGATATGCACTGTCCGTGTTGCTTCGTCGCCCACGATTAATTTATCTTGTAAACAAATAGACATACTGCCTCTTTATTGTTGTGTTTTGATGTCACTACCTTATACGATATAATAAACTTTTCAGTTAAGGGTAAGAGAACACCACGAATGTTAAAAAAAAAAAAAAAAAAATCCCTCGCACAAAAATTATGAAAAAAATTTAGTGTTCTCCTCTACACCCCCTATCAGTAGCTAAAATATCAGATATACAAATACGATCTAGTTTTTGTTTATGAGTTATGAATTTTTAAAGTTGACTACTTCAACGTGGAGAAATGGAACTTCCATGTTAAATTACTCAACTTTAAAAATTCATAACTCAAAAACTAGATCGTATTTGTACACCTGATATTTTAGCTACTGATAGTATAGGGGTGTAGAGGAGAACATTTTAATTTTTTTGTTTTCATAATTTTTGTGTGAGGGATTTTATTTTAACATTGGTGGCGTTATGTTACCCTTAAAGAACTGATACAATTGCTACGTACATTGCACATGATGGTGCATGACGTTTCCGTTGACGATGGATAATGTTATTTTTATGAGACATCGTCAAAGGATACGTATTAAACACTGTCATGTGAACGTAGTGAAAGTATATCAAACAGTTCTACTTTATATATTAAATTTATATAAACTTTATGAACTATAATAGTTTATTTTATACATTCAATGTGAACAATTTATCTCACAAATCATTAATTTGCAAACATCGTAATTAAAAAAATATATCATGCCACCCTGAGGATCAACCTAGCTTAAAAGTCAATCTGGTATAAGGTTGTTATCATTACAAACAGGATAAGAAACTGCAGATTTTTAGAGAAAACTGGATATAAATTAGTTTGATCGTATAGGCTTCTCCATTAATTTATAAAATTATGTATTATATTGTTTTCTTTGAAACATGCATCTAATGTGACTAATTCTTTTTAATATAAAATTTTATTGATACTCTTATTGTTAAATTACACGTTAAAGTAAAAACCTTATACATTTTAATCTATACACTAAATAGTTAACACTACAAACTACATGGAGAGATGTTCATCGCATTCTCAACAAGTCGGCGTCACACTCTGATTGCAGGTCTCGCGCCTTTCTCATCGCAGCTGTGAATGCACCATATAATAAAAGTATCAGAATTTTACCGTGGCTATAAAGTACCTTCAGTTTCAATGCTCTTATTTGAGGGATAAGAAACGTCCTTCTTGACGTTTAAGATTTCCATGAATGAGATCAAATTATTTAATACACATGTCGCAATATCAAATAAATGTGATTTGTTCTATGAAATGCAACAATATTTAGGGTTCCCTTTACAAGTATTTAAATTTTAGAAGTTGATTAGTAAAGAACTTTAATAATAAGTGATTCATGTGATGTTTATCTGAATCAGTATTCTTTATTATTATGTCTGAATAGTAAACAAATTAAAACAGAAAAATACGCTACCATCGGTAAAAATTTCTTGTCTACACACTCGCTCTAAAAAAGACCCAACGTCTTATTTTACATATATTTGTATATATTATAAATTTTACAATTATTGTGTATTATATTTTTAATGGTTAAATCACTTAAAACTATAAGAGTGTACATGTATTTAGGTGAAAGAACATTTTTTGTTAATAATTAAGTAATTAAAAACATTATATTTGCACCGGTACATTTCCTAAGGGAACTAAAACTCCAAACTCAAACAATGTTAACTTTTATTTAATCTTTGCTCCTTTCCTGCGGTTTACTTCTAATTTTCACGTACTTCATGAAACACTGTATAAGGTACCGTCAGTATAATTAAATTCACATCACGTCAAGATAATTCTACGTACTGCTTTAAAATTTTTAAGCAAGCGTGCACGAAGTACTTGGCATGTGCGTATTACGGTCATACAGTATGAACTTGACAAAATGTGCAGTCAAAAACACAAGAAACGAACTTTGAAATTTTTAGAATGATGATTCTGTATGGAGACTGTAACTCACGAAAACCAACTTGAGGTGGGGGGGGGGGGGAGTATAAACACACGCCCCTAATCTTAGACCATTCAATTTATTTGCTTTTTCCACTAACAAACATATTTATGCTTTTAATAATTTTTAATGTCATTGTACATAAAAGCTATCGATATGCACTAATTATAAATTTTCATTAGTGAGGAAGTTTATTATTACCAAGATATCAAGTGCATTGTACGTACACTAATGGACAATTTGCATCAACTTTTTTTAGTAGCTCAATCGAAAGAGGAGGTTGAAAAATACACCTGTGAATTTTATGCGATTTTTATTCGTACTGCATCATGGCTAAAAGAGAGGTCACGTGACCTGGAGCCGGCGCCCGTGTCGCCCGTGACGTTATTGAACTGTCTGGTCAAGCAAACGATTGTCTATATAACGCTTGTAAACAATAAATTAATTGTTGCTTGTTTCCATAGCAACGTGGTTGTTTGCAAGCGTTATAAAGTCGATCGTTTGTTTGACGGAACAGTTAAATGACGTCACGGGCGACACGGGCGCTGGCTCCAGGTCACGTGATCTCTCTTTTAGCCATGATGCAGTACGAATAAAAATCTCATAAAATTCACAGGTGTATTTTTCGACCTCCTCTTTCGATTGAGCTAGTAAAAAAAGTTGATGCAAATGGTCCATTATAAGCTAAATAAACTTCTGATTTTACGTGGTACGTGCTGACACTCATCAGCGGCAATGCTGGCAACTATTTCTCTAGAAACCACGCTACATTTAGTAGAAGAAAATTTAATCTATCTAATTAGCAAAGTTAGAAGACTTAGAAGCATATGTTATAATATTCATGATAAGCAAAATAGACGCGTAGTTCTAACGTTTCCTTGAACAATAATCACAACATAATGTGACAGTTTTGGGGCAATTTATTACTCAAAGTGAAATCATATCATTTTACTAATTAGTTTTTTAAACAAAGTTTCATGCTTCATCATCATTCGTTAAAATCCTTATCGGACCGAAAAAAGTTTAAAAACTTAAAATTGGGTTGTCTAGCATTTCTATTTTTTGTTATCTCCAATGGTAACTGTCTTTGCTAACGGATGTGGTTTCGAACTTTTTACATTTTATATAGTTTGTCAAACAACTAAACTTAGAAAATTGATTATTTAAATAGGAATTAATACAACAATTAAATATAACATTTCAGAATTTAGTCACCTTTATAATTATGTGACTATATATGTTTTTGGATTTTCAATGCATTAACATTTGTTTTGACACTTTAAGGTAGAGATAACACGCTGGCCCAATGCTAAAAAAATCCCATTCATAAAAATTATGAAAAAAAAAATTAAGATGTTCTCCTCTACATCCCCTATCAGTAGGTAAAATATCAGGTATACAAAAACGAGCTAGTTTTCAAGTTATTAATTTTTAATGTTGACTAATTTAACATGGAGAAATGGAACTTCCATGTTAAATTAGTCAACTTTAAAAATTAATAACTCGAAAACTAGCTCGTTTTTGTATACCTGATATTTTACCTACTGATAGGTGATGTAGAGGAGAACATTTTAAATTTTTTTCATAATTTTTATGAATGGGATTTTTTAGCATTGGGCCAGCGATCCGTATTATCTCTACCTTAATTGGCACTTATACCTTTAAAATATGTAAATAATATGAAATGGTTTAAAATGTATAAATGCGACAATACATATTTTACAATAATACACAATTTTAATGCAACATTTACTAGAAAAAACACATGCAGTGTGTTAGGTTTTGAACAAATCAAAGCCCCAATTTTTACTCCCTTGACGTTTTGTCCACGTTTCAGCTGCTGTTGCTTTCCACACTATGTTGGTCCACGCTGTGTTGGTTCTCGCTGGCCTCCGCTCTACCACAGAAGAATGTCCACTTCGTCCCGGTCGGACCTTTCGCACCTCGAGAGATGTAAGACCTCAAGGGATTGCTACTCTGACATTTAGACTGAATGAACCTTCGTTGTGAGGAGTGTAGTACCAACTGTCCTTCATCCATCAAGTAGAATTTACAGTCTGCAACTCATGCATGAATCAAATTAGAGAGAATTCGAGATGCAATTATTGTTATAATTTTATTATATATATGGACGTTTGATGTAGGATATTCTCAATACGACTCCTAAGCTTAATTTGTATTATTTTTCTAAGCCATTTAGGGCAATTTATCTACAGGGATAAGGAGATTATATATCTGAAGTATACTTGTATTTGTATTTTTCCTATTGCATATTATCATCTTACAAAATTACACACATATTGGCGGTATTATACACTAATTTACTTATGCCATACTTATATTTTATGTATATATATATATATATATATATATATATATATATATATATATATATATATATATATATATATATATATATATATATATATATATATATATATATATATATATTAGACAAAATGTGTAAACTCAAGTCCTTGCATGAAAAGATCTTAGTTTAAGTAATAGAACTATATAATAATAAGCGTTAGTTGTGATATTGTGGTTGTTTGCTGATCTTCCTGATGTTTCCCAGGGCTCCCGGGCATCAGATCGCACCTCCCAGTCCTGAATTAGTCGCCCAGCAGCGCGAGGCGATGCGCTCTCTGTTGACCGCCGTCTCGCAGCGACGCGCACTTCAGCAGCGACGTCAAGTTTTCGCGCCCAGAGGGTTCCTCTTGCCCCCAGGCCAACAAGCTCCCCAAGGAGGATTCTTTCTGTCTCCTCAGCCTCTCCCAAACCCACAAACCCTTGTACCTGGAGATCCTCAGAAATTCTTCCTCTCCCCTCAGCCTCTGAGCGGTCCACAAACCCTTGCACCTGAGGACCCTCAGAAATTCTTCCTTGCTGCCGCACCACCAAAGAGCCCCGCGACTTTAACCAACGATGACCTGCAGAAATATTTACTCGCTGCGCCGTCTCCAGTTGACGCCCAAACTCTTACCCCTGTAGATCCACAAAAGTACTACCTTGCTTCTTCTGGTAACCCTGAGACCCTTTCTCCAGAAGATCCTCAGAAGTATTATCTTGCCGCATCTGGTAACCCTGAGACCCTTTCTGCCGAGGACCCACAGAAGTACTACCTTGCTGCATCAAACGACCCCAAGACCCTTTCTCCTGAAGACCCTCAGAAGTATTATCTAGAATCACCAGCACCAAAGACTCCTGAGGAGCAGGGAAAGCAGAAGAAGGGTGCAAAGTCTGAGGGCAAGTTGGGAATCACTCAGGAGGAGTTTGATCAATATGTTACTGCTGCCAAGTCAACAGGGGGTAAGCCGAGCAAGCCGAACAAGGTAGTGAAGCGAGGGGGATATCACCACCACGAGGCCCCCATTCAAGAGCATTACTACCAACATTACCATGAGCACCAGGGCTACCCCTCCAAGGTGCTGCACTACGATGAGGTGAGACTGATACTAAAAATAGATAAATATGTACATAATAAGACGATGTAAATAATTTTTATTTTACTTGTTATCGATGTAATTATGTAGATTTTAGAAGAATACAAATCATTTCAATTTTTTCAGTATATTAACAGTATAATAATAAAATCAATTACATTCATGACAATCACTACTTTCACATCAAAAGGCGGATTCACAAATTGCGATTTCTATCATGCGGCGCGATGCAAATAATGCGCACTTGCTGAGACATCTATTGGCGGCCATATTTGCATGGTGATTAAAAAAAAATAGCATCGCAATTAACGCGATTTCACTGCTGCAACCTGGCGAATTCGCTCGCCGCATAGGATTTATCATTTCACAGCTTGTGTGACAAAATTGGGTCGCATCGCCGTTGCATGTCGCCATCTGAATCCGCCTTAATATATAATTATGAATAATTATGATGACGTTTGATGCGGGAAGTTAATGTGAAGCCTATATATTATTATTCGTATGATGAAACAAACACGTACAATCCTGCTGTGAAACGTAGCGAGTGATGCATGCTAAACCTCTGAAGCATGTAATGAACTTGACAATCATCATCTCCCTCATGGTTTCTCCGTACTGAAACTCTCCTGGTTTGCAGGAGGACCGTCGCACACGACACGCCGTGCTGGACGCCCTGTGGCGTGCCGTGCAGGCCCTGACGGGAGGTGCCCTCGCAGTTGGAGGACATCTGGCCAAAAGTGGAGGACTGCTGCTCCAGGCCAAGGGGCGACTGTTAGCCCAGGCTGGTCCTGCGGTGTCTGAGTTCGGCCGATCTGTCGCCACCGAGTCCCTGAACCATCACAAGCATCATCAGAGTTACCACGATGATCATTACCCGCACCACGACGAGCATTACCCCGTGCACTATAAGGTGATCACCATTATGTATTTAATTTAATTATATATATGTCATGTTGCATAATATAATAGTTAGCAGGTGATAATTAATCACTATGTAGAAAAGGGCGTAACAATATTACATATAATATAGTATCCAATAATTGTATAATTATATAAAAGGAAAATAAATATATATAATGACAGTTAAATATTTTACGTGTTTAATACAGTTTAACACAAAGTCAAATTAATTAAGTGTTTAATATAAATTAATAAAATAAGTTTAGTATTTCACGTTGTTGGAGTAGAACGAGAACCCACATATAATAGCCCACCTTCTATTATTATTATGCTTTAGAAACTATTTAAAAAAAAATGTCAAAAAAGTTTAAAGGCATTAGTATTTTGAGAAGTAAATTTTTAATTTTCACGTATTTTTTATTGAGAGCAAGGTCTGAAAGTTTTACAAAAAGTATTTTTTTTTTTTATCATCCAATTTGTAATCAGAACTTTTTATGCATGCTTTTGAAATATTTCAAATATTAAAATATTAATATGTGCCTGCAGATTGTGTATTACAAAATTTTGGTATGTATTCGTGAAGCGATGGAACAGTGTTTTGTAATTATATGTTATGCCCCTGTTGTGATTTATTTATTTGGGCATAAGTATTCAGTATTTACCACAACACTATACTTGTTACAATTTTAAACTTATTTATTTTAATATTATTGTTAAATTATTAATACTGCTTAAATTGTGTAGAAATTTGTTATTTCGTTTCAAGATAAGCAAATCAGCAATATCCGCTGATAATTGTTGTGAGATTTTATTCCTTTAATTTTTATTCTAAATAATTAAGGACGAATCTCAGTGATTAATTGATTAAGACGTCAATTGAGAAGTGAGTCACTTTGATTTTAATAATGGTTTTAGGGAACTTTAAACTCACCGTAAATTAATAGCTGATTTGTCTTGTAATAGTTTCGTAAAAAATGAGAGAGTAAACTTGGAGTTTTAAGCATTAAGATTGACAACCTTTTCAAATTTTAAATTTTGCTTCACTATATTCGTTTTAACAGATATCTGAGATCGTTAATAATAAATACGACACAATTAATTCGTACCGTCATTTACAAAACGTCTGACTCTGATGGTGTGTTACAGAGCTACCGCAGACCTGCACATGACTCCCGCTCCTCCGAGCTGGACCCTCACGAGTTCCTGGATGCCGCACACTCGAGTTACGACCTTTTCGACTCTGCGCACCAGCTGTCCAGCTCTCTTAAGGTGGCGGCTGTGGGCACCACGAGGGCCCTCGCTGACCTGGTGCACGAACTGACCCACTCGGCCGCACGAGCTTATCTTCTTAAAAATTAACGTGGACACGTCTTTTATAATTAAAGACTCTTTGATGTAAATTGAGCTGGTAGTCGATGAATGTACAGTCAAGTGAAATAAAAATGAAATTTACCACGCTTCTCTTGGTAAAAACATTGTTTTAATTGACTGTACGAGCAATTCTGTGGTTTTTTGACTAAACACCGTAGCTGAATTTTTCAGTCACCTACTACAATTTAATTTTTAAATATTTTCATCAATGGTTGACCTGACAGTAACCATGCAGACAGGAGTCGACAGGACAGAGAGGTCAGTCTGACGACGAAAGAAAAAAAAGACTGACGTTTTAAACTTTTGACAAATAAATCAATTTATAGGAAATTTTCATTTAAACAACCTGCACACGTGATTGAAAGTACTTTTTTCGTGTGAAATGAAAAGTCAGTTACGCTATTTTGTCAGAAGACCACAGAAATTTGATATAAAAAGAAATTGAATGCATGAAAGTTAGGGAGAGAAAGTTATTTATGTCATTTTAAGGTATACATCATTACATCAAGCATATATTTAAAAACAAAACGCTACACTTTTTTTTTTAAGAAATAATAATTTCTTGTTTCAATTTTATTATAATTAATTGCTCAAACTAAGATTTACTGGAATTAAAATTAAAATATCATACTCCAATATCACAAACATATTTATGTTACATATTTTTTTTATTTGTTAGTTCTTAATTGTATACTGTTACGTAATTTTATGTTATAATCACTAACCCATAACTAGAAGAGATTGATTGATGTGTCGTTTCAAAATTCATATTGAAAAATTTATTGCAGTTGTTAATGATTACAGAAAGAATTTAGATAGGTTTAGGTCATGATAAAATTAAATTTTGTTATGTTTTTAAACTTTTAAACTAATATGTAAAATAACATTTACAATATTATATATCCATGAACATTGAGAATGGAGTATTGACCTCAAAATTTTTTATAGCAGAAATGGATAGAGCGTGCAAAGTTATGCCACCCTGATTTTTTTCAGATTTTTTTGAGCCCGGGAAGTATTTTTAAAAAATTATTGAAAGTCCTTTTTATGACGTCACGCGGCGGCAAGTCCTATCTTTTTCTTAAGGAGCGGCGTCTCGTAACGTCACAAAAAGAACTTTCAATAATTTTTTAAAAATACTTCCCGGGCTCTAAAAAATCTGAAAAAAATCAGGGTAGCATAACTTTGCACGCTCTATCCATTTCTGCAATAAAAAAATTGAGGTCAATACTCCATTATAAGTTGGTTAAATTTTAATTAACATTATTAGTAAAGAAAGCTTTGTTAAAGCTGGCAGCCACAAAGTGTCTCTAGTCAGTCAAATTAAATATTTTTTTGATTTTAAAGAGTTCAAAATTAACATCTGATTAAAAATTATTAAATTTTGTGGCAAGTAATTATGTCTCATAAAACGTACTTATTGAACGATACAAAATGTTGTGTGCATTTAGAAGGTTATTAATTTTATTGTAATATTTTTTTTTTTTTTTTTTGTATGTCGTTTGCAGCAAGAGAACTTATTAATGTTGTTTTTCTTGGATAGAAAAGTTGTATTTTAAATTGAAGTAGCAGATCATGATCGGAGAATCACTGTGTAGGACTTACAATGCTAATTAAAATAATAATAGATTGAGGGAGATATTTAATTTCTTGTAAAAAAGAATAAGACTTTCGTCTGTCCGATCTGTTATTAATTTTTGTTATGAGAAATTGTTATTATGTAAATATAAATTTAAATACTTCTAGTATTTATGTTTCATGTTAATTATTATTGTCTTTGTTGTTGTATTATTGTTATAATAAAATATATTTTAGTAAAAAAGTGTTATTTTTTTCCTATCAAATGAGACTATACCTAAATTTCCTCTTATTAGTAAATCCAATATTGAATACTGAAGCGCGACTGGATAACCAATTTCACTGTATTTTTATATAAGGTGAGATCAACGAATTGCGGGAAAGAGGGGGACGGGGCAGAGGGGGGCTACATCCTATCATAAAACTCATTACAAAATTTACAAAAAAATAAGAAGTAATTAACAAGGGATACGATTCCTTCCCCCCTCCTCCAACACCGCGCTGAACGCTGAATGATCCACTTTTGCATGATATAATTATATATTATAATTAAATTATGATTCCTCGATCTCGTGAAATGAGGCCTCCAAGGACATGTAGTTATCAGGAAGTTATAAAAAAAGACAAAATGTCATCAGTAAATTAACTACGAAACGCCCCTTTGATTGTGGTATCAACAACACTTCCCTTCAAACAAATTATAATTTCGAACTATGCTAGAAATGTTAGTTGTCATGTAATGATAATTATAGTTTTGTTTCATGAATTTAATTATATTTGTTATCTCCAGGTTGCTATTGTCTACTGTTTAGCATGGAATTCCGCAATATGTATCAATTTTCAGGTGTTTGTAACTTCGTAACTACAGGGGGGGGGGGGAAAAAGAGAGAATCAACTCCTTTGGTATCTTCAACTCAAGTTTTAAGGCACCATGCCAACAGCTAGTTAAGTGTATTATCATATATTATGAAAAGTAATACATGACTTGAAAATTCAGGTTAAATAAATTATAGTTATTTCATTACAATGATTTATATAATTTATAACATATTCGATCTATAACTATAGTTAAATTAAGTAAATTTTAAATATTTTATCAATCAAAGAATTAATTTTGTCTAATAGTAAATTTCCTGGAAAAAGCATGTATCTAACTTGAAAAAAAAATTATATATATATATAATATATATATATATATATATATTAAAAAATGCCAAATAGTTTCCTTGTACATTAAAGTTTTATGAAATAGTTACATTATCTAGCTATCTGCAATCATTTATATTATTGTATTATAGAACATGAAATAAAATATAAATAAGTGATGTGCATGAAGTATTATTTAATTGTACCTGATTTGGACGGGCCTAATTTATTACTTGATTTAGATATCGTGTTTTGGAACCAAATTTTTCTTACAATAATGTTTTGGGGATTATCTTATTTCATATCGGTACCATTTTAAAAAAAAATTTCACTGTTCAACTAATAATTCTATTCTGCCCCTTCCATTTTGCTATTTTAACTATTTTAACTCAAGGACAATGACCAGTTCCGTGCTTAAATATTTTTTCCACCTCCCATACTCTACATACTTGCTCCCACCCCCTCGGTCGCGTGTCTAGCCCTCAAAAGTTTACTTTGCAAGCAAACCTGAGGGCTATTATCAGTTACCTTCCAGGCAGCAAGCAAAGATGCGGCACCTCTTTTCTGCAGCATTGCTTTGTGTAGCCTTCTGCGCAGGGGTAAAATGACTAACGTTATTGATGTTAAAGTATTTACTAATTAATGTCGTTTGTCCTGACAGCTCACAAATGCCAGCGACCATATGTTTGGTTTTCCGATGGAAGGTATGTGTACACACTATTGATTATTAATGATAATAATGATGTTAAATTTTGTATTTCAATATATATTAATTGAGCGTGGAAATGTATGCTATTTTTTACCCAAATATCTCTGAGTATCTAAACTATTTTCTTTAGCTATATAGAAAGGATCCGATGGTCATGGTCACGCCCCTTTTCGGCGTCATTTAAGATTAGGATTTTAAGAAATGGGCGTGGTTATAAAAAAGTTCTACCTTTTAATGAATTTTCTTTTTAAATACCTAACTAGTTTTCTACTCTGAAAATAATGGAAGTAGTATAACGTACGTTTTATACGTTTTACGTTATATATAATATATTTAATTTCGGTAACAATTTTGTTAGGTCGACTTCCTATATATATCATGCTCTCTCAGTTTCTATGATTAAACAAATCCTCAAAACCTTCAATAAGTGCACTGGATACATTACATGATATTATTTCTGGTATTTCTACAAACAAAAATCATAATTATACTGACCAGCTACGAATAATTATGCGCACATCTTAAAATTTAATACATTCTAATATAATGTTTTTAGTGTTTTTACATACGATATGGGAGCTAGTGAAGCAATTTATAATTGTGTTCTGTTGACCACATTGGTTGCCTGGTCATACAAAAGAAAGAAGTTGATGAGCACGGTTAAATGAAAAGTATGGAGGGAGGGGGGGGGGAGATAATGGAATTTTTATCTTACCCTTCAGTACAACTTATTAAATATTAATGTTAAAAAATTAATATTTATATACAACGTGTTATCAAAATTTAAAGCATGCAGTGCATTTCCATTTCCTCTTTATTTGAAAAAACAAATAAAATAATTAAAAAAGAATATGTATACATATATAGGAAACACAGAATATGTTTTTGAATGTCGACAAGATAATAAATATAAAATAAGGCCAGGTAAAATAAAAAATATAAAAATACACAAATATTTCAAGAATGCATGTTACTTTTAAATTAAGTTAACTTTCCATAATCACGCTGAATAGCATATTGAAATTGAATGAATAATATTTCACGTTTTTTTTTATCGAGAGTCAGATGTGATGCATTTATAATCTCTAAAAATTAGACGTAGAAAAACGAGACGACATATAAATAATTATGTTCCTCGCTCGGTTTGTATTATCAATAAAAAAATTGATTTACATGCATTGTTTGCTGTTTTGCTGCAAAAATAGATTACAAAATTATTACTTTTTTTTTTCTTGAACCCAATTTATCCCAATAATTTTAGAAGTGATATATACGGAGAATTTACATTGATTAAGTTGGTTATTGTAATAATTCTAATTTACTGAAGATCAGTCGCGGATCCAGAAAAAAAATTCGGGGGGGGGGGGGGCTGCTTCCATAAGGCCAATGTTAAAAAAAAATTTGGAGTGGGGGAAATGCCTATATTGCCCATGTTAAATCCAAAATTTTGGGGGGGGGGGCTGCAGCCCCCCAGCCTCCCCCCCCCCCTGGATCCGCGCCTGCTGAAGATAATTTTTAGTAAATGCGTGTGACAAACGAGAGAAAACACATAACATTCAAATATTCAAAAATTGATGATAATTAAGGTTATTTTACGTGAGCGATTTCCAGCCTGCGACGTTTATAGGATTTGACTACAGTATAACAGATCTTACTGGTTAGTTTACCTTTAGACAGCTCAGTAGACTAGACGGCGCCAGCTATATATCAACCAATGAAAAGGTGCCCTAGTGCAAAATTGAAGTCGATTCTTTCCTGTAAATACCCTGTAGCCAACCAGTAGCTCTAAACCAGTAGGTAACCAGTAGCTTACCCTGTAGAACCCTGTACATACCCTGTGGATGTTACATTTTTACAGGGTACCTACAGGGTTCGATCTCAAGTTCTACTGGTAAGACAACCTGTAAGTTCCGGTAGCAATCAGTATCTAGCCCGTAGGTACCCAGTAGGCAGTCAGTAAGAACCTGTAGGCAGTCAGTAAGAACCTGTAGGCAGTCAGTAAAAACCTGTAGGCAGTCAGTAATAACCTGTAGCTACTCCGTAAATCCACCTTGTCGTAACCTGTAGGTTCCGGTAGCAGTCTGTACCTAGCTTGTAGCTTCCTGTAGGTACCCTGTAGGTAGTCAGTGGGAACCAGTAGCTACCCTGTAAACTTACCCTGTATACACCCTGTAAGTATCAGTAGCATTATAGAGAAAAGTAATGCAAAAATATAAATGAGGTAGTATTAACATCCTGTCTTTGTGTAGAAGTCCCTACCATATAACCTGCCTAGCCCTAGCCTATCCTACCTGCCTTAACTAACGAGTAACGCACGCGTACAAGGACTACCTATGAATTGCCTATATAAGCTTCACCGTCCTCGTGACAGGCGTACTCGAGTTTCTCAGATTTTCAATCAAAATCTAAAATCAACTATTAAATTTACAGACATGTAAAAATATTTGTTCAATTGTACGCATCAATGATAATAAAACAGATACTTTCATTTTTTTTCATTTTTAATTTTTTAGAAATTATTATTTTCTGCACATAATTTAAAAACGGTAATACGATTTTATTTTTAAAGTCAGATTATTTCGAAATACAAGCTATTTAATTGTTATTTTTTGTTGAAATACTTTATTTTACTTTAGACTTATTGATACGAGTCTCTAAACGGGCATGAAAGCCAAGTCCATTCATTAATTTCATGTTTAATGGTTATTCAATTAAAAATTAAATGTCAGCTTAATATGAGAAGTACACTCTTTTCAGGTATACAAGCACTTCTGCAGCGACTCCTATAATTGACATTTAAATTAGCTGTGTAGGTGGTGAAAGGAATCACAATATTAGAAGCAAGAGAATGAGGTTATAAATTTAATTAAAAGAAATACAGTATCATGCAAGGTTCTTCATGTATGCCTATATTTATGATGCACATAATTTATAATCATAGAAATAATATGCTAGCAATGAATATTAATTATATTATTATAGAAATATATGTAAAAAAACTTAAAAGTGGAATCTGTGGCAATCGTGTCATAATATGTATGGATTAAAAACCGTTGAAAGCTACACACAAATACTGGAAACTACTGACTAATTACAGGGTGATTTGAAACTCTATACCTGTAATGAGTCTGTAGGTTCCTGTACTCGTTACAGGTTCAAATTTAATGCAAGTTACCGATTATTACTGGAAGATACTGGTATATTACAGGTTACCTGTTACCTGTAGCGAGTCTGTAGGTTCCTGTAATCGCTACAGGATAACAATTTACTAAATCTACCGATGATTACTGGAAGCTACTGGTATATTACAGGATAGCTGTTACCTGTAGCGAGTCTGTAGGTTCCCGTACTCGCTACAGGATAACAATTTACTAAATCTACCGATGATTACTAGAAGCTACTGGTAAATTACAGGATAGCCGTTACCTGTAGCGGAGTCTGTAGGTTCCTGTAAGCTACGGGATCGAGCTGTACAGGGTTTTACAGAGTGTGTACTGGTTAGTAGAGACTTTTACTTATTGCTACAAGGTAGTTACTGGGTTGCTACTGGATCGCAACCAGTAGCGAAAAGAGTAAAATCAGAGCCTACAGGGTCAAATTGACTTTACTGGGTGTGTACAGGGTATTTACAGGGTTTTTTGGCCTCTACCGGTTGCCTACAGGGTTTTTACAGGGTATTTACAGGAAAAAGTTTTACTAGGGTGGCCAGCAGTCATTCTAGCCTTTTCATTGGCTGATATCTGGCGCCATTTAGTCTAACTGTCTAGAGGTAAACTAAGATCTGTTACACTGTATTTGTGCAACAAAAATCACGTCGCTTTGCCATTGTCGCTCATGTAAATCCGCCTTTAGGACTGTACTCTCACACAGAATCGCATGATTTTGAAGTGTATGATAAAAAAAATTAAAAACCTTTGCGATCAGGTGTACGCACGCACACAGCTTCGTTTCGTATCACATCGCACATTTATCATTTAGAACCGATTCTAAATTTTTATCATATCGATACGATGCGATACGAAGATAGTGTGTGACCCCTCCCCCCCCTTTATGCATGCAATTATAGTACTACTAACAAAAAATCATTTCAAACTGGATAACAATCCAATCACAGTAGACATACCTAGTTAATATTTTATTGCAATTTTGGTAATGAAGTTTCTCCATTGACACCAGGGATATCCGCGACCAGAGCAGACATACCGAAGATCGTTGGTGGTGAGGTGGCGGTGAACGGCAAGCGACCATGGCTTGCCTGGCTGGTGGCCATGGACCAGAATGACGAGATTCTGAAGGAGTGTGGGGGAGTCATCCTGACCACAACCATGATCGCGACGTCCGCTCAGTGTGTTCGAAAGTAAGAAGTATTATATCCTCTTGTTTTTTCCTAATAAACAAATAAAAAACAAAAAATAACGACCAAGGACCGTTTACTGGCTACTAGTAGTAGACAATCGTTGATGAGTGTATAATATTATAGCGTCGTTCTATCTGCTTATCAGAATTGAGTTTAATGTTTAATCAATCTCCATATTGGTTTTATTTTTAATTCCTTATCTTGTCATACTTCCACTAACGTAATAGGCTGGACGTTTTTCAATTTCATATATATTAAGTTTACGTAATTATTATTTAATAGACGTATAATATTTACTTTATAAATTTCTTAATTATTTAAAAAAAAATATATATCAAATAAGGAAGCCAGAAATCTTAACAGCAATATTTCCATTGAGAGTTAAATTTTTACTAAATCTAACATTCGGTTCATCAACCGAGTGATTTCATCAAGAGGTAGTCATTTAATAATAATAATAAAAGAATACGCGTTTTTTATCATGCAGCGGAGAACGCTCTCAATCTTAAAATCGGAAAACTTGCTATATAATATTATAATATATATTTTATTGAAAATGTCTGGTTTATAAACAAACACACACACAAAAAGAAATTATATTTACAATATTGCAACATTGTTTTCCAAAAAGTCCATGTTCTTGGCATTAAAACGACGTAAGATTTTTTCACGTACCTATCATAGAAATAAAATATCGTTGTCTTTAAATATTGAAATTAAAATCAAGCTTAACGCAAGTATCTTCGCCCACCCATGAGTCCCGATTTTTTTTTTCATTTTTTTTTTTTTTAACTCGAGCTTTGGTGACCTTATGTATGACTGTCATATATGTAATTTTCATAAAGATCTGATGTCCACTTGTTTTTCACAATGAGATTGTTCCGTTTGGGGCCATATCACTCACAATCAACTGGATTTCGTGGAAAAAATTAATTTCTTTATTTCAAGTTTTGTTTTCTTTTTATTGTGTGCATTAATTTCCTCTGAAATTATAATTTACAACAATATTGTTGTAAGAATAGACTGCATTTCACCTCTCACATACTAACTCCTTTAATTGTTGCAGAGCTGCGTCCATCCACGTGATGGTTGGTGACGTGGACAACACGGTGACTACTGAAGCTTCACGGACCATCGACGCCAGATCATGGATCATGCACCCTGATTTCTACTACAACATTCTACACAACGACATTGCGCTAGTCAACCTCACTCTATCGCTCTCTTTCAACGGCAAGTTTCCAATAATAAATCAAATTCATAGATATATTTTAACACAATCAACATCAGTAAAACCTGCAGTTAGAATTGTTGATGATATGATAGTGATTCAGCTGCTAGCACATTAAAATTAATCTAATAACGTCATATAATTGAAGATAAGGTTTAATATAAACTAGTAGCGCATATATGTTGTATATAAAATAGTGAGAAGAATTAGAGACTGCTTGATATTAAAAAAAAAATATATATATGTGTGCGTAAAATAAAGGAAGCATTCATTGATTCAATTATAAACCTTTATGACTTTATCACTGATAGCTGATAAATGATCAGAAAAATTAAAGCTTTTTATAAATTTTATACAAGCCCAAAGCGATCAATTTCAAGGTTTATCCAAACTTTGGACATCACTTTGGTTCATTGATAAAAAAAAAAAAATAAAAAAAAAAATAGGCGTTCATATATATCGACTGAGAAGTTTTCAGCAGTTCCCTCAGTCTCACGTCAGCGAAGATGGGATGCGTAATAGCCCGTGGCCATCAACCTTTCCTTCCGTTATTCCTATATATACCCATTACACCTGCTTGAGCTTCAAGCTCATAGGGGTGCATGTATCCTCTTGTAATAATAATAATAATGGACAACATACATGCAAAAATTTTATTGCAGAAATGAATAGATGGTACCAAATTATGCACTCTGAATTTTTTCAGATTTTTTTGAAACCCGGAACTATTTTTAAATAATTATTGAAAGTCCTGTGATTTCAGTTGGCACCCCTGCATCCTTAATAAAAAGGATAGAGACTGGACGCCTATTGACGCCTCCAGGGGGCGTGGCCGCACTTTCAATAATTATTATTTAAAAATAGTTCTGGGTTTCAAAAAAATCTAAAAGAATTCAGAGTAGCATAATTTGGTACCCTCTATTCATTTCTGCAATAAAAAAATTTCATGTATGTTGTCCATTAAAATATTTTCCTCTAACAATATTTACAATATTTTAAGTGATTCTTTCCTTCTGCAGATTACATCCAGCCCCTAAAGCTGCCCAAGAAGTCGTCCGTCAAGACGGTGGACTCGTACGCTGGCAAGATTATCACCGCGCACGGCTGGGGCGGTAGTGGTAAGTTCAAATATCACACAACTTTAGCACAGCTTAAGTATTTGTGAGCTCAATGGGCAATTAGGTGTAAATTGTTCTCTTTTTTTTCATGTGAATTTATTATTTAAGCTAAGTAATTACAATAGATTGTAAAAATAGTTCTCAATCTAGTAAAAATATTTAAAAAGAATGCCACTACACATAAAGCTATACTTAGAAGGTTCCAATACGGGTGCTGTGATTTGTCCGCGACCGATTTTTCGTGATATTTTTCCGCCGCGGTGAAGTTTGGTTACTCCTATAATCTTTTAACCCGCGGTGAGGAAATATATTACCGCAGGGTTTTTTCATTCTTTTTATTTATTTATTTTATTTTTTTTTTCGATGCAAAGCTCTTGGGCGTACCTTAAAACTTTTTTGTTTGGCATTTTTGCTTCATAATCAAAATCAAAAATTTATTTAAGTATATAATAAAAATATACTTAAAATTAATATAATATCTACCTTTAAAGCTGATTGTTTCTCACATATTATCACAAAAAGCAATAATTAAACCTCTGTTTGATAACAATCTAACGAAACTATAATATATAATGCTATGTTTTGTCCGTGTACTTAGTTTCTATACATTACCATTTGCTTACAGGTGCTGACCCTAACTGCGTGAATGTCGCAAGGTTTCTTCCAGCAGTAAGCTTCAGAGCGGCAGCAAAACCCTTCGAGTTCGTGGACATGAAGGTTCTGAACGTGAGCGACTGCATTTTGTTGCTGCGTGAGGTCTACTACGACCTGCCCAAGACCATCTCGTGCGCAGACACCCAGCGAGGAACAGTCGGAGTGTGCACTGTAAGTACTTAGATGGGTGACCGTTTCAAGTAAAATTTACGTTTCTCCCTCCCTGCTGGGGTAAATTCGTCTCGCTTTCCACCCAGTTCAATGTTGTGTGTAGTTCTCAAGGCTTATAGACATCACTTTGGTTCATTGATAAAAAAAAAAAAAAAGAGGTGTCCGTCCTGGCTGAGGTTTTTCATGGTTCCCTCAGTCTCACCTCAGCGAATACTGCTTTTCTCTCCCTTATACCGGCCTACTCATTACCCCGCCTCAAGCTCCAAGCTCATAGGGGTAAAAAAAAAAAAAAAAAAAAAAAAGACATCATCTTACAAGGAAGGGTATGTAAGTGACCCCCACCGAATTTGACAAAACTTGCAGGGCTTAAAGACCCACCCAAGGGATGATTCTGGGCCCCAAAACTTTCGGCCAGTTTTCACTTTTACTATGGGTTTGGGGCTATTTAAATATCCAGCATAGGGTTTACAATGTTAAAAGTGTAAGCTGCCTCGGTCACTTTGGGTGATCCAATTTTGCTGAAATTTGGTATGCATGTATGTATACCAATATGATGATGAGTGGCTATCACAAAAATTGCCCACACTTGCTTTAACTCTATGTACCGATCTCGGCGGTATATATTAAGAAAATACATAGAAATGCAGTCAAAAAATTAATTTCTTTGATTTTGCTGAAAATTTCAGAATTAACTTGGCTTACAGTGTAGATAGTGGGAAAAATACTAAAAAAAAATTGGCAGACATTTTTTTGTGGTTTTCACGCACATACAATATACGTTGTATATCATGTATAAAATAATTAATTGCGGCTAGTATGCAAACAATCGCAGCTTCAAGAAAAGAGTGGGGGAGGTTGAAGGGAGAGATTGCCACTTTACCCCTGTCCAATAGATGGTCCAAACTACCTGGGATGTATTACTCCATCATTAACTTGCCCCCCCCCCTTCGTGTGACCGTAATGTAATATTATGGGGTCGAATATGAAATTTGATTTTTTTCACTATTTTTTTCATAATCACTGGTTTGTTAAACACCTATTTTTAACTTTTCAGAAAAATTTATTGATTTTTCATTTTTACACTATTTTATGGCACCCCATATGAAGAAAATGGGGTCAAAAATGAAACATGATTTTTTGTACTATTTTTCCCATAATCAATGGCCTGTTGAGCACCTATTTCTAACTTTCCAGAAAAATTGCATCATGTTTCATTTTTATCCCATTTTAGGTCACCCCAACTGGAGTAAATGGGGTCAAAATTGAAATTTGATTTTTTTCACTATTTTTTCCATAATCACAGGTTTGTTGGACACCTATTTCTAACTTTTCAGAAAAATTTCTTGATTTTTCATTTTTACACTATTTTAGGGCACCCCATATGAAGAAAATGGGGTCAAAAATGAAACATGATTTTTTGTACTATTTTTTCCATAATCAATGGCCTGTTGAGCACCTATTTCTAACTTTCCAGAAATATTGCATCATGTTTCATTTTTATCCCATTTTAGGTCACCCCAACTGGAGTAAATGGGGTCAAAAATGAAATTTGATTTTTTTCACTATTTTTTCCATAATCACAGGTTTGTTGGACACCTATTTCTAACTTTTCAGAAAAATTTCTTGATTTTTCATTTTTACACTATTTTAGGGCACCCCATATGAAGAAAATGGGGTCAAAAATGAAACATGATTTTTTGTACTATTTTTGCCACAGTAAAAAGCCTGTTAGAAACCCATTTGTAAGTTTTTAGAAAAAAATCTTGATTTTTCATTTTTAGCCCATTTTAACACTCTCCCATACACTAAATAACAATAATATGGGGGAAAATGGGGTCAACTATTAAAGTTGGATTTTTTTCATTATTTTTACTGAAGTATAGGGTTTTTAAAGTATGTTTTTTGAAATTTTGGTGAACTTTATAGACAAAATTTATTTTTAGCCATATTGACCATATGCACCCCAAAATAGGGATCAAAAACGAAAATTGTCGAAAATTTCATTATAATACTCCTAATGGCTCACTGAACTCTAGCTCTCCACCAAATTTCATCAAAATAGTTTTTTTTTCATTAACGTTACAATGCGTTAACAAATTTATATGCTTCATTGTTTTAACTTGTAAATTCTATTAATGAGAGTTTCCTTGTACTGGAATAATGCACTATTTTCTTCCATCATTAAAATATTATACCTTCCCTATACGTTAGCAATAAATTACATATTGAAAATTATATTTTATAGTGACGTTACATAAAAAATCCGATAAATTTGGTTATTTAATAAAATATTTTTCAAGATCCAGGCAAAAAAAATAAATAAATAAATAAATAAAAATAAAAAAAAAATAAAAAATAGTGCATTATTCCAGTACAAGGAAACTCTCATTAATAGAATTTACAAGTTAAAACAATGAAGCATATAAATTTGTTAACGCATTGTAACGTTAATGAAAAAAAAACTATTTTGATGAAATTTGGTGGAGAGCTAGAGTTCAGTGAGCCATTAGGAGTATTATAATGAAATTTTCGACAATTTTCGTTTTTGATCCCTATTTTGGGGTGCATATGGTCAATATGGCTAAAAATAAATTTTGTCTATAAAGTTCACCAAAATTTCAAAAAACATACTTTAAAAACCCTATACTTCAGTAAAAATAATGAAAAAAATCCAACTTTAATAGTTGACCCCATTTTCCCCCATATTATTGTTATTTAGTGTATGGGAGAGTGTTAAAATGGGCTAAAAATGAAAAATCAAGATTTTTTTCTAAAAACTTACAAATGGGTTTCTAACAGGCTTTTTACTGTGGCAAAAATAGTACAAAAAATCATGTTTCATTTTTGACCCCATTTTCTTCATATGGGGTGCCCTAAAATAGTGTAAAAATGAAAAATCAAGAAATTTTTCTGAAAAGTTAGAAATAGGTGTCCAACAAACCTGTGATTATGGAAAAAATAGTGATAAAAATCAAATTTCATTTTTGACCCCATTTACTCCAGTTGGGGTGACCTAAAATGGGATAAAAATGAAACATGATGCAATATTTCTGGAAAGTTAGAAATAGGTGCTCAACAGGCCATTGATTATGGGAAAAATAGTACAAAAAATCATGTTTCATTTTTGACCCCATTTTCTTCATATGGGGTGCCCTAAAATAGTGTAAAAATGAAAAATCAAGAAATTTTTCTGAAAAGTTAGAAATAGGTGTCCAACAAACCTGTGATTATGGAAAAAATAGTGAAAAAAATCAAATTTCATTTTTGACCCCATTTACTCTAGTTGGGGTGACCTAAAATGGGATAAAAATGAAACATGATGCAATATTTCTGGAAAGTTAGAAATAGGTGCTCAACAGGCCATTGATTATGGGAAAAATAGTACAAAAAATCATGTTTCATTTTTGACCCCATTTTCTTCATATGGGGTGCCCTAAAATAGTGTAAAAATGAAAAATCAATAAATTTTTCTGAAAAGTTAGAAATAGGTGTCCAACAAACCTGTGATTATGGAAAAAATAGTGAAAAAAATCAAATTTCATATTCGACCCCATAATATTACATTACGGTCACACGGAGGGGGGGGGGGGGGCAAGTTAATGATGGAGTAATACATCCCAGGTAGTTTGGACCATCTATTGGACAGGGGTAAAGTGGCAATCTCTCCCTTCAACCTCCCCCACTCTCTTCTTGAAGCTGCGATTGTTTGCATACTAGCTGCAATTAATTATTTTATACATGATATACAACGTATATTGTATGTGCGTGAAAACCACAAAAAAATGTCTGCAAATTTTTTTTAGTATTTTTCCCACTATCTACACTGTAAGCCAAGTTAATTCTGAAATTTTCAGCAAAATCAAAGAAATTAATTTTTTGACTGCATTTCTATGTATTTTCTTAATATATACCGCCGAGATCGGTACATAGAGTTAAAGCAAGTGTGGGCAATTTTTGTGATAGCCACTCATCATCATATTGGTATACATGGCATACATGCATACCAAATTTCAGCAAAATTGGATCACCCAAAGTGACCGAGGCAGCTTACACTTTTAACATTGTAAACCCTATGCTGGATATTTAAATAGCCCCAACCCCATAGTAAAAGTGAAAACTGGCCGAAAGTTTTGGGGCCCAGAATCATCCCTTGGGTGGGTCTTTAAGCCCTGCAAGTTTCGTCAAATTCGGTGGGGGTCACTTACATACCCTTCCTTGTTAGACAAATGATTTTTTCATCATTACAATCTAGAAGGGAGTGGAGAGCTGAAATAAATATAATGGAATTAAATGCAGTTATAATGTAATGCATAGAAATAATACTTTATAATTATATGGCATTTTTTATTTTAAATTCAAAGAATAATATAACCTTTTTATTAACAATTCTACAAATTTAATTTTCATCCTCACAAATAGTACTAAATTCTCTTGAGAAAATTCATTATTTGAATACTCTGATTGGCTTCATTTTTCAGACCGACACATACCCCCTCGCTGATTGGTTACTATATATGTTTCAGACTGACATCGGCGGCCCGATGACTTATATCTATCCCAGCGACACGTTCCCCTCATTGATTGGCATCATCAGCCATTACGAGGATTGCTCCACCAACTACCCCAACACCTTCACCTTCATTGGTAGCTACCTTAACTGGATTGCAGCCAACGGAGGACCGAAAGTCATCCCTTAAATTGGTGACGTCGAAAATGTGTCTCTAAACAATAATTTTTACCCTTCATAATGTCTCAAAATTTGCAAAATAAAACATTTTATCAAAATTATTACTGTGGTACAATTAACTACTTCCTATGCTCTAGTTTAGAAACAAATGAAAATATTATACGTTGGATAGTGAAGAAATAAACCAAATTCATTTATATAATAATAAGTTAGATGAATGATGAATCTCACAGTAGATTGAGATCTCGCAATCGTTGCACCTGAATGTAACAAGACTTACTGCAGGGGACTTGGAACTCGCCATCAATATAAGTGGCATACATATTTTGAAGCGAATCTGTCTTATCAGTTTTGTGAAAACAGAGGAAAATGTTTAACATTGGTCTTATGGATGGAAATCGGAAGCTGTTATAAGAAAACTGCCAAATTGAATTTGCTCAAACCATTAAGCAATTAATTTTTAAAATATTCTCTATTTTTTTTAACATTTATTTCATTCGATTCCGTTATAGAAAAATATTCTCCTACTCCAGCAGTTATAACTGAGATTCATCGTTAAATATAACTTAGTGATTATTCAAGGAGCATAAAGTTTCTATCCAACAACAATAATTTTTATCTCCTTCATATGATACTATTATTTTTCACTGAAATGTTTGAGTTTTTTTCTTATAAAAATATAGATCAAAATTTACTTTTTACCTTCATAGCAAGCAACACTGCTTACAGACGATCTGTCCGTATGGCTGAATTTAAGACTCCGCTGAGACTCACAGTGATACCACTGCATGATAACTTCAGCGATTCAATTCCAACTATTTACAACAAAAAACATAACAGGGATATAATGTTAGACAGTGGCGTAGCCACGGGGGGGGGGGGGTTCGGGGTTTAACCCCCCCCCCCCCCATGAAGATCGAGTAATGACTGGATATAAGAAGAAAAAAGGAAAAATTATATAAATTTGAAAAAAAAAGTTAAATAAAAAATTGAAATTTAGGGGTATCAAGTAGTCTTTTCTTTAAAATAAACAAATTATAAGTTAGTTTCTAATTTTAACAGGAAAATAAAAAGTGCGACTCATAAAAAAATGTTTTATTTCCCTTACAAACTGCATGTGCATATAACTACTATGAGCAATTAGAAACGAAAAATTTTATTGGCTTAATCGAAAGAAGGGGTAAAAATATGACGTTGTGAATTTTTTCAGATTTTTTTGTGATCTATAACTAATTTTAATTAATTAATTAAGTTGGATTATTTTGAGAGTGCCGCCTCTCGTGACGCCTCTGACGTCACACCATTCTTGTACTTTTGCACTATAGATGAGATTAGGTGAGAACATGCAGGTATGAAAATCAAAATGGCTGGCGCCACGTTTGAAATTCCCCGCCTCAAATTTTTGAAGTTTTAATGTGGGTTACGTTTGATCAATTTTAGCTTTATTTTGTTCGCATACCACTGAAAAATATGGTTGAAATATGATTTAAAACTTCTATCGTGCCCTAATATTGTTTAATACGTAAAAAGTAGAAAATTATGAGAGACTAACTTCTTACATCAAATTAGTTTGCTTTCTTCCTTTAAATAAAATAATTTGCTGATACCAGGTGTGCTAGTGAGTTAGCTCAGTGGTAAACGCATCAGACTTCAAATTTCGTGGTTGCGTGTTCGATTCTTTCTCCCGGCGGGTTTTTATTAATACAATTTTTTTCTTTAATTTTAATATATTTATGAATTCTAAATTTATAAAATGTGGTTAAAATATGGTTTACAGTCGTAATTGATAACTTTTTAATAGTAAAGAGAGGGAACAATATTAATAAAAAATTACTTCACTTTTATACGTTCAAATAAAACATTTTTCACACTGTGTCCCACAGCTTGGTGTGTGGCACAGTGGCGAAGACGCAGAGCTCGTACTTTTGTGATGGAGAGTTTGATTCTCCACGTCGAAGGATTTTTTAAACTCGACACTTTTCTTTCCTTTAATTTAGTTTAATTTAATTAAAGAACATTTCTCCGCCACTGTGCCACACTAATTAAGCTATGAGCCTCGGTAAGAGAAATGTTTTATTGGAACGCGAAAAAGTGAAGTAATTTTTTATTAATATTGTTCCCTCTCTTTACTATTAAAAAGATATCAATTACGACTGTAAACCATATTTTAACCACATTTTATAAATTTAGAATTCATAAATATATTAAAATTAAAGAAAAAAATTGTATTAATAAAAACCCGCCGGGAGAAAGAATCGAACACGCAACCACGAAATTTGAAGTCTGATGCGTTTACCACTGAGCTAACTCACTAGCACACCTGGTATCAGCAAATTATTTTATTTAAAGGAAGAAAGCAAACTAATTTGATGTAAGAAGTTAGTCTCTCATAATTTTCTACTTTTTACGTATTAAACAATATTAGGGCACGATAGAAGTTTTAAATCATATTTCAACCATATTTTTCAGTGGTATGCGAACAAAATAAAGCTAAAATTGATCAAACGTAACCCACATTAAAACTTCAAAAATTTGAAGCGGGGAATTTCAAACGTGGCGCCAGCCATTTTGATTTTCATACCTTCATGTTCTCACCTAATCTCATCTATAGTGCAAAAGTACAAGAATGGTGTGACGTCAGAGGCGTCACGAGAGGCGGCACTCTCAAAATAATCCAACTTAATTAATTAATTAAAATTAGTTATAGGTCACAAAAAAATCTGAAAAAATTCACAACGTCATATTTTTACCCCTTCTTTCGATTAAGCCAATAAAATTTTTCGTTTCTAATTGCTCATTGTATAAATTAAAACGCTCTCACGTGTGCCGCACTTTCATTTAAGGCTTAACCTGAGAAATTTGGACGAAAAATTCGCTACAACAGATTTTCTTCAAATTAATTTGGTGGACTCACAACAATCGTCAAATTAGCTCTGAATTTTTTCGGAATTTTTTAACCGTTGGTTTAATTATAATTAATTTATTTAAATGAGAATTTTGTATCCTTCCAATGTTAAATTTGTTAATTAGCATTGCAAAAAAACTGTACAACAGATTCTTTTATTTTTTTTTTACTAAAACCTAATTTTTTAGACTATTTTTCTGAATTGTTTTCATATATTTTGAACCGTGGCGATGATCGTTTCTTATATGTGATGAGAAATGTGGCAACGTTCTCAAGGACTGTTGTCACCACCCCCTCCTAAAAATTTATGCTCATTCCAATGCAAACAGTGTTGCCACTATAGCCACGCCTCTTGACCTTGACAGACAAATTCTCAGGTTATACCATAAGAGAAGCAATTCCCTTTTTTATTTATTTTTTACAATATCTTAAAGGGGTACCAAAGTGAATACTTTTGTTACATATTCGGGCAGCTACGAATTATTCTGATATCCCGGTGGCTCAATATTTTCGTACAATGCCTAGTTATTTTACAATTAATTATTTAGTTTGAAAAGTGAGTTCTATGGCCGTTGGTTGATTCAAGTCGGTGCGCTCCAGCAGCAGCCGCTGATACGACGAGAATCTCCCGCGAATCGGGGGAACCTCCTCCAGCCCCCTTCTTGTTGGCTGCTGCGGCCGCGGGCATGCTTGAATCAACCAACGGTTTTCAAACTCACTTTTCAAACTAAATAATTAATTGTAAAATAACTAGGCATTGTACGAAAATATTGAGCCACAGGGATATCAGAATAATTCATAGCTGCCCGAACATGTAAAAAAAGTATTCACTTTGGTACCCCTTTAATGATGTGAACTTGGATCTTGGATTATTAAATAAATTTTAAAAATCAAATTCAATTAAATGACACGTACACTGACTCTATAAAAATAGTATAAAAGTGGTTACATAAATTACTTGATTTAATTAAAATGATTTACTCAAAGCTTTATTTATATAAAATGTCAAAAAATTGCATCAGGCCATATATTTTATTCTCTAATATAATAGTATTTTTCAATTATTTTACCCTAAAAAGGGGGCGTGTCCTTAAAAAAAATCGCGCCTGCGGCGGGCTATTGGGGGGCTTCGCCCCCCAAACCCCCAGTGAGCTGTTCTCAATATTTATCCTGAAGACCCCCCCCCCCCTTGGGCAAATCCTGGCTACGCCACTGATGTTAAAACACACGAAATTAAATATTATAAGATGTAAAAGAAAAATTTATGTACACATCCAATCATCTTTTATTGAAATTTTTATGTTCTTTCTTTAAAAATTAATAAAATTCTCTATAATATATTATCAGAAATCACAATTTCATCACTAATACATTCAGTGTAATTAAAATAATAGATATTGATTGTCACGTTTATTTGATTTCTTGATCATCTGAATTTATACATAATCAAAATTTTAGTTAAGTTCAGCAGCAAAATATACTATAAACAATAAATTGACCAAGATTAAGATAAAGATTTTCTCATTGTTTAAATTCTTCGGAGTATATTGCAGTCTAAGAGGTCAAGCGTGGCGCAGTGCATTGACCAGTTCTCGTTAGATCACCGAAGTCAAGCAACGTCGAGCGTGGTTAGTACTTGGATGGGTGACCGTTTCAAGAAAAAAATACGTTGCTCAATCCCTGGGGTAAATACATCTCGTTTTCCACTCAGTGCAGTGATACACTTGTGTGTGATTCCCCATATGTTCATCGTACATGACTGACTGCATTTAAACACAAATTATATTATTAAAAGAATATATAATGTAAATGTTTTCTATATTATCACATATCTAAAGTAAAGTGACATGACATGTCAGTATGAAATTACATCCTTAAGGCAATTTTTTACTAAACTAGAAATTTACGAGATGTTATTCTTATTTATTTTATATCACTTATATATGAAAAAAATCACAATAAAACATTCGAACTCAATATTTAACGTTGAAATAACAATATGTTATACTATATAAAAATACGATTACACATTAAATATATATAATATATTATATATTAATATATATTATCTATAGTATTTAAAATATAATAATTTATTTATTAATTCCTGGACTGAAATATGAAGTAAAAAAAAAAAAAAAGATTCGATAATATATTCTTGCTTGTTTCGATCAACTTTGATGGGCATTCAAATTTGTTTGAAGAGAGAAACAGAGGGGGGGGGGGGGGGGTACTATTTTTTTTTTTTTACAAGGATACACCCCTAAGAGCTTTGACATTTTTATCTGCAATTTACGTGTTATAAAAGCAAAATATTATAATTATTATTCTTAACGCAATGAAAGATGTAAAATGCGTTTTTTTTTTTTTTTTTTTTTTTTTTTTTTTTTTTTTTTTTACTTGCAACAATTAAAGGAAACACTAAAATATGATATGGTTGCTGCACAATATCTTTTTTAACTGAATGAAAAGCATAGTAAACGCTGAAATTTAATACTTGAATATAAATATTTAACTTAATTCTGAATAAATATCTTCATAACTCCAAATAGCATCCATTTTATGTACATTACATGAGTTCATTAGAAATTAGAAAAAAAATAATGTTATGATCAATGCTACTGAATGAAAAAAATAGTTCAGTAACTTGTTAGTTCAGAATTATGAAGTTGAATAATATGAAAGTTATTTTTCATATTTTTTTAATTTCAATTCATGCAGATTAAACGTAAAGTAAATGAAAAACCGAGAACGTAAAAATCTATAGCCTATGAATATATAATTATATTGTCATATTAAATCATTAATTCATCGATTAACAAATTAAATTTAAATTTTAAATGGAGAGTTTGGAGAAATATATCAGTTTAAATGATTGAATTCACGCAGTGGGCTAACGTGCTGGTTAATTTCGTGACTATGATACTTTCGAGGAGAGACTAACGTTATTTTTTAAATGAGTTTTTTTAGTAATCAGTAATCATCTTTAAATACTTCAAGGAAAAACAGCCTCCTGGAAAATGCTAGAAAAATTGTACTTCATGGCCAAATGTGCTGCTATAATAATATAATAATAATAATAATAATAATTTTTATTCAATCATTGGTTGTACAATACAACATAAATCACGTCATAAATAATAATTAAAATCATTAATAATCATTAATCATAAATTATTAATCATTAATAGTCTAAGTAATTAAAAATAGTAATAATAAAAAAAAATCAAAGTTCATATATTGTACATAATTCATTAGTAAATTTACAGTCATATTATAGAATTACTACGAAAGACAATTTTCTGAAAGCTTGTTAGAAAAGAACTCTTTTAAAGAATAAAATTCCTTTTTAACTAAAACATTTTTCAGTTTTGCCTTAAGGTCTGTCGCTATGCAGCCGGCCACCAGAGGCGCGACGTATGCCTTTTAAAAAATAATTATTGGATGAATTTTGTTCGGCTTCTTCTGCAGAACGATAAATTATATTCCATTTTTGATGATATAATGTTATTCATACATATAATCTTTAGGAAACCTGTTAATATAAATTCGTATCGGTAAGATTTTGATGACTTTATTAGTACGAAAAAATACATATAATATTTCCCTACTTCCTCACAAGCCATTTTGCTGATTTATTTTCGCCGCAGATGTACCGTACTGTACTGTACATTGTTCCATTGTTGGGGACGAGCGGCCGGCCTGCACCTTGCTCGCTAGCGGTCAGGCAGGCGAGGCGGGCCACTTGGCCTGCAGACTTTCACAAGGGTTGGCGCCTTGCGGCTCGCGCGACGCAGATATAATATAATCGCGGGTCGTGCTTTTACCTTATCTATGGCCAGGAAAAATGAATACATAAAAATATTGCACCATCAATCAAAATGCAATGAATGCAGCATTTATTAATGTGATATAAATATTATAAATATAACATACATTTAATATAAATTTATAAAAAAGTATATAAAAATATAAATATAAATTATACAAAATATAAAATAATATTAAAATATTAATATAATATAATATTTAATATAATATTAACATTTTTTTATAAAAATTGAAACATATTACTACAACATTATATATACATATTATATATATATATATATATATATATATATATATATATATATATATATATATATATATATATATATATATATATATATATATATATATACATATATATATATATTTAAAATGTATATATGATGTTGCAATATTTATGCATTTATTATGCATAATTTACTGCATTTTGATTGGTGCAATTTTTTCATTTTCTCCTATGAAATATAAAGTGGTGTTCCCAAAAATATTTATACATTGCATTGAAGTCTGTTTGTAACTAGGTTTCTGTCTAAAACATATACTACATTCTTTTCTTCACCTTTCTCAAAGAAAAGAAAGGTTTATGAATGAGGATAGCAAGGGTTGGGGGAGTAAAATACAAGTTATTTTCTTGAGTTCGTTTACCCTTCTGACCTGCGCGCGACAGTGAAAATTGTTGTATTTATATAACAATGAAAACTTATAAAAAATTAATCTATATTTTATTAGGAAAATTATGAATCATAATAAAGTATATTGATTTCACTTTTTCATTATTATTCAATAAATTTAATTTCAGTCTCTCCAAGTATGGATGATCGTCATGAAACACTTGAAAAGTATTGCTTGAGAGGATACAAAAAAAAAAGGAAGGATTATTATAATAAACAGATTCAGATTTCAAATTCATCGTTATATAATACAGGTCGAGAATATTTTAATTATTTTTTAAAATATTAAGTTTGGAGGGAGTTTTATCATTAAAACCACACAAAAAAATTGTATATATAATATATAAATATTTGAAAAATATATATCATAATAATTTTGATAAAAAAAAATGTGCCTTGAAAATTAACTTTTATTAAAAAAAAATTTGATCATTTTACGCGTACAGCAATTAACGCATTCAGCACGTAACGCCTGCTCTTTTTTTCTCTTCTCCCCATCCTCCCCCGTCCTCTCCGGACCCAGGAAGGAAGTGAAGAAAAAAAAACTGCAGCTCGCGAATGCAAGCAGTAGCAGCGCGGGGCAATTGCATATTCTACCTCATGATAGCAGCATTCGCACTCATGATGTGGTCCACGGACAGGAGCAAAATACATTGAATTTCAATGTGAAAAAGTTACTATAACAATAAAAAATAGTTTCTTTTTTCTAAACGTCACATTTTTAATTTAATTTATAATTTGACATAATTAAAAATACATCTAAAAAATTAATCCACAGTTCTTTATTAGTTTGAGCATACTTTAGCATTTTATTCATATTCCATAAATTTAATTTTTTTACTCCTTCCAGTAGATAATTGACATGATAAAACTGAAAAAGTATAGCTTGAAAGGATATAAAAAATATAAGATTTTATATGTCCGATTGGTGATTATAGTATTCAGATTTATGCTATATAAAGCCGATAATGTATTTTTTTTTAAATTAATTAGGTTAGTTTCTTTATCTATATATTATACAAAAAAGCAACAAAACATTTTTTGATACCTATTAATTACTACAAAAATTAAATTTATTTAAAAAAAAATAATTCATAATAATAACACCCCAGTAGCACAGCAACGTTGCTGCCACGTGGTAGCCACGTTGCACAATGGTTGCCAATTGGTTGCCAGGCAACGTGGCTGCCACGTGGCGGATGTCCCATTCGGAGAACCTGAGGCAACGTGGAGGCGGGCAACGGTTTGGCAACTAACTTTAATTTCTGGTATATTTGTAAGTTCTATACGGTCCAAGGACATTCTTAAGCATTATTAACATCTTTTAATAAAAATAACCTTGCCTGGTTGCAAAATGGTTGCGAAACTCCACCAATTGGCAACCATTTGCCAAAAGTTGGTTGCAGTACAGTGGCAAGGTGCACCATCTGGCAACCAGCCAGGTAAGCTTAATTAAATTTTCATTTATACATGTGTAATGTATTTTTATTATTTTAAGTTTATCCCTTCCAGATATATTTAAAAGTGATTGCATGAGGGTTTCCAAAAAAATATAAAAATATGCAACATTTTGTAAAAATGCACCAGTTTTATTTTCATAAAGAAATTTATAGAAGAAAATGCCTGCACAAATTTAAATACTGCCAGATTACATTTTGTTATGCATAGTTCTCACATAAGAGTTACAAAATAACCATCAGAACGGAATAACCGTATCCTTCAACATTTTATGATATATGATTCGACTGACCAAGAAGTAACAAATGTAAAGAGTTAGGTATTAAGTATATGATTACTGCTCTCTCTACTTGATTTTGACCAGGCGTACGCAGCTTCAAATAGTCACAATTCAACTTTTTACCATTGATGCACCTTAAATTAAAAGAAAAAGCACTGCAAGCTTACTATTTTGGTGATGTTAAGATGAACTAAAAATAATTTTAATCTGCCCAAAATAATTAAATAACACTCTTAGGTTTTGACCTAGAAAAAACCTGAATATAGTCAGATTATGAGATGCAAAATAATTATACAAATAACATTAATAAAGAATTGATTTTACACAAACATTACCAAAGTAAAAAATACAGTAGGAATTAAAGGCACAAAATTCATACATTATACTAGTACAAAATAAATATTTAGCAATTCAAAGGCTTTAATGCTATTATTATTATTTTGTTTTTGAATTCTGTGTAGTTCTGTTAAACAAGTTATAGCCCTGAAAGTATTATAATGCAAGCAGGCGCAGATCCGAGAAAAAATTTCAGGGGAAATAAAAGGGGGGAGTGCCGCGTTCATAAAACCAATTGTAAAAAAAAAAAAAAAAAATTAAAGTGGGGGAAATTCTTATATTGCGCATGTAAAATCCAAAATATCTGGATCCGCGCCTGAATGCAAATAAACAAATGAAGGGGAAGGTAACATACCCAATATTTAAGTTAATCCCACACATGAAAATTATGAAAAAATTTAAAGATATTTTCCTTTACATCCCTTATCAGTGTCTAAAATATCAAGTATACAAATTCGAGCCAGTTTTTGAGTGATGGATTTGAATGTATGAATTTTATGTAGTCGACTACTCTAGCATGGAGAAATGAAACTTTTCTGTTAAATAAGTCAACTTTAAAAATTTATAACTTAAAAACTAGCTTGAATTTGTACACTTGATATTTTAGCTAATGTTCGGGGATGTACGTAGAGGAGAACATTTCTATTTTCCATACTTTCATATGTGGGATTTTTTTTTTTTTTTTTTAACATTGGGCGCAATACCTTACCCTTAACTTATATTAGCAATAGTTATATAGTATACTGTAGTATTAGAATATTCAAATAGTTCAAAAGTATTATAGTTTTTTCTCAATTTTTTTTATTTATTTTGAAAATAGTTTGCAAATAAGTTTTTTTTAACTTAGTTGGCTTAATATATCAGTCTTTTCAAAATATTCATAACCCGTATATTTTCTTTTTTTATCTGCTGCGTGTCTGTAACTTCATGTTTTCTATTAACACGAGATTTATGTGTATTAACTCAATATAAGTCTATAAATAGTTACTGTATTTATAACGTAATTAACAGTTACTATATGGAATAAGTCAATATATTATTAAAAGATTCAATTCAGAAAAAATTTACAGAATTTGACTTCACTGTAAACAAAAAGATTCTATTATGGTTGCCGTATTAGTAAAACCAAAAATTTCAAAATATTTTTGTCAAAAATGTCAAATACATAGATTAGACTAGTTTTGTAATTAAAACAAGAAACAGCAAATTTTTAAATGCTATAATAGAAACAAGAGAAATTCACAATTTAACTTGTGATAGAATTACAGTAGAACAGAGTGTACTGTGCAACAAATTGTACATATATTATGTTACAACTTTGACATCTTAACAAACTTTGTAGTTGAAAACGAATTTCACATAACCATTTTTAGATTATATAACACTTAAGTTTTTTTTGCACAAACAAATGCAAAACGTTTAAATACTTTCACTGCGTGTGGTATTTCTGATAGAAAAAAACCACATTTCCGAAGCAGAGCTCGAATAATCTAATCTTCGTGTTCTGCTTGCTGCTGAACTTGTCGAATGACTTCTTTGGCGGGAAGTAACAGATGTACCTGAGCCAGAAGAATGACTTCTACGGATGCGTGTTGACTTACGGTACGACGGAATCCTTTTCTTGGCATATTTGAACCAAGAAATAATCGTCTTCTTCATTGTTGTGGGAGGAACTTCTTTTTTCAAGTAGAGAGATACCGCCGCTGAAATTAAAAATACCTTAATTTGCTGCATTTGCATTTACTGCATTGCATGGACCAGATCTCTAGCATGTTACTGAAAGTTCTGTGGGTCCCTTTAAATCTACAGCGGCCATGGTCTATAGCAAGCCATCCAAGCATTTACCTAATTGTATCTGAGGGAACTATTGAAACTCCAGTCAGCATGGTCGAAAAATGATTGAGAATGCCATCAACTAAGAACCAAGATAAGTGAATGTTAAACCAGTTTTTGAAAACTATCACTATATACGTTCACATGACGTAGGGCTAATCCTCTATTGTACAGGTACATAATACTGTATATCACTCCATACATTAATTCCGGCTTATGGTAAACAATTCTCTATTCTGATTCACTTAAGGAAACTTTTAGTTTAAAATTGCCATCCTATTGGCGGAAAAGAAATTTTGTGGTTGTTCTTCAAAATTTCAAGGACACAAAAAATAATAATTACATGTATATATATGGCTAAATTGGGGAATGATTATACCATTCAAGTTCAATAGAGGATTAGCCCTGAAATGACGGATATGTTGAAGAAACCTGATAAGAATTGACAACATTATGCATTGTTAACGGAAATGTAATTAATTAAACAGTCATATGTGAACGTACAGTAAAAACTTGTTATTATGTATCATCAAGGCACTCAGGAAATTATCCTTATTCTAAGTTTTTCCTATCTGGCAATGCTGATTATTTTAGTGCCAAAATCTCCTTTACTTTAAGTTTAGTTTTACTTAACTATAAGGTGTGCATTAATGAATTTTAAACTCAAATTTTAGAAGACACAGCCCAGAATTAGTGAAATGGTTACAAAAGATTCCCACCACATGCAGTGTCCTGAATGTAAATATCATTATAATAGGGCAAATTAACAGCATGCAGTTGCAGTGACTTCAATGTTTTATTTCAAAGTAGCCATCTGCATAAAAGTATAAAATCTCCTAGACATATCCAAATTATTCTACGTACTCATCACTACTGCTTCCATTTGAGACCCTTTCACCTTTTTCTTTTTTCTACCTCCATAGTTCATTTGAGTTGCTAGCTCATTGCTAACATATTTAGAGAGGATAGATCTAACAGAATCATCTATATCCACCCCTCCATACATTTTCAGGTAAGATATCTGCAACATAATCACAACATATATAAAAAATATATATATTTATAATGAGGAATTTGCATGCGTGAATCTGATTGGCTTAATCGAAAGAGGGGGCTGAGAAATACATGTGTGAATTTTATGCGAATTTTTTGAGCACTGCAAGTATGCTCAAATGCATATTTAAAAGATGCACTTTACCTGGAGGCGATGGCGCATCGCCAGTGACGTCATCGCTATGTCAGGTTCGGTTCACTATAGATATGCATACCTGTACGCACCTGCATAACAGGTAGCCAATCAAAAACAATCTAGCCAAAATTCAAAATTTCAAATGCCTAGCCTATTAGTTTTAAAACTTAAAAAATGCACATTATTCCATATACGCGTACTGTAAAAACACACTGGGAGATAAGTAATATTACAAACGTACCTTTCATCATATTTAAATAATAGAAATTGTTTCGCAAATAGTTTCATTTAACTGAAGAGAAGATGCAATCGATGCAATATCAATTAAGTCCTGCCACCAACTTTTCTGTTTAAATTATTGGCGATTATTGGCGCGTCATGCATCAATCAGCCAATAAAAATGTGTAAATTTATCATACTGGACTCCTTCCGTATCTGCTGATTATCTATTGATTTATTTTATTAAACCTAAAACTGAGCCTCTTTTCTTATCTACGAAGATAGTAGGATGCCGTAGGACTCAATTAAATTTATTAAGACCCTTGAATCATAATTTATCAATGTCTTTTCAACCCCCTGTTTGCTGCTGCTGAAACCAGTAACGGATGGATTGAAAAATAAATACAGTTTTAATTTCAACTTTTCCAACACGCCTATATGTGGTCGAGTGGAAAAGCGTTCGCCTTCCATGCAAGAGGTGAAGGGTTCAAATCTCCCCCGGTTCAGTTTACATTTTTAGTAGCACGAAGAAGTTTATTTCATATTTTTAACTCAAACGGGGTAAAATAGTTTTGTTTATAATTTCTTATTAATTTTTCTATCATTGAATGAAACGCTTTTTTTGTTTTTTTTTTTTTTTTTTTTTTTTTTTGCAAAGTTTTTGTAAGTGCGTATTTAAATGAAAAAGTGTGACTTATAATAGTATAACATGATTATATTGTAAGAAAAAATAAGATTATTTTACCCCGTACGTTTGAATTAATTCTTCGTGCTACTAAAAATGTAATATGAACCAGAGGAGATTTGAACTCTTCACCTCTTGCATGGAAGACGAGTGCTTTTCCACTCGACCACGTACAGGCGTTATAGAAATGTTGAAATTAAAACTGTATTTATTTTTCAATCCTTCCGTTTCTGGTTTCAGCAGCAGCAAACAGGGGGTTGAAAAGACATTGATAAATTATGATTCAAGGGTCTTAATAAATTTAAATATTGAATCCTACGGCATCCTACTATCTTCGTAGATAAGAAAAGAGGCTCAGTTTTAGGTTTAATAAAATAAATCAATAGATAATCAGCAGACATGATCAGCAGATACGGAAGGAGTCCAGTATGATAAATTTACACATTTTTATTGGCTGATTGATGCATGACGCGCCAATAATCGCCAATAATTTAAACAGAAAAGTTGGTGGCAGGACTTGATATTGCATCGATTGCATCTTCTCTTCAATTAAATGAAACTATTTGCGAAACAATTTCTATTATTTAAATATGATGAAAGGTACGTTTGTAATATTACTTATCTCCCAGTGTGTTTTTACAATACGCGTATATGGAATAATGTGCATTTTTTAAGTTTTAAAACTAATAGGCTAGGCATTTGAAATTTTGAATTTTGGCTAGATTGTTTTTGATTGGCTACCTGTTATGCAGGTGCGTACAGGTATGCATATCTATAGTGAACCGAACCTGACATAGCGATGACGTCACTGGCGATGCGCCATCGCCTCCAGGTAAAGTGCATCTTTTAAATATGCATTTGAGCATACTTGCAGTGCTCAAAAAATTCGCATAAAATTCACACATGTATTTCTCAGCCCCCTCTTTCGATTAAGCCAATCAGATTCACGCATGCAAATTCCTCATTGAGAAAAAAGTGATTGCAAAAAGCCACAAACTGCAGATCATGCAGGGTTCAGAGCACCTTGCAATTATCATTCACCAGTTCAAACAAGCTAACAGATTTTTTTGTTTTGTTCATTCAGAAAAACCACATACGACATTTTACACAAATTGCACAAATTTACATTGAACGTCCCAAGAGTTCGGAAAACTCGTAGCAGGGGATGAACGCCACCTTCACATTATAGGTTAATATAGAACAAGATGGCAAAATTAGTATCATTAATAAATTTTAATTGAAAATTAAAATATGATGACTAAACTTGAAAGATAACAAAAAGGAACATACTTATAGATAATCTATATATATGCAATTTAAGAAATTGATTATATTATATTTTTAAATCAAAACGTTCAAAATAGCAGAATCATAAATATTAAATATATTTAGACATTAAAGTTGTAAACATAAAATATGATACAAAAATTATTAATTAATGCTTTTTATTTTACATGTTTAGTGGTGTAAAAAACAAAAAACAGATATAGAATTGAGTATTTCTACATTTTAAATTTAGCTGTATAATTTATATCATTATAAAAAAATAAATTAATTTCATCGCATTATATATGCATTAAATACCCTTGCAGTAGCTTTTGTCTAATAGCAATAGATATGGAATTACGTGTGTATATTATTGCAGCTCGATATGGAAATGCTTCTTGGTCATCAATTCAACAAGTCGTTTGTTGTAAATGAACATTTCTAGCATATCTTATAAAATAGTGGTGAATTTGATTATTAAAATACAAAATACAGTATTATTTAAAAGATTTTATTAATTTGTGTTAAATTTTAATAAAACATGTTTAACCTGTTTATTTATATTCAATATCTTAGTTAGTGGAAGTACACATCCATAGATATATAACTAAAAATATATTTTTCTTAATGCCATCAACACGTTATCCCATTTAAGATGGGAATCGATGATTAATTCAAGATATTAATTTATATTTTATTTGCATTATTTAATCAATCTACAATTAGCTTTAAATCATGATTGATATCATCACTGATAAGTTTGTCATTCTTTGTCACCTTTGGCTCAGCTAGGCCGTAATAAATAAAGTAGTTCACGTCAATGGAAAAATTTAAATGGAATTTTTGTTGTAAATGAGAGATAATCTTAAGTTTATTTTTCGTTTAAATAAATATATATGTAAAGTGTACATAGCCTTATCTTTTTATGAATAAAAATTATATAAAAAAAATATGCGCCTTTACCGCGCCGTTTGACAACGCACCACATGGATTCCACTTTTATTAAAAAGAGGGGGATAGATGTCAGCAACTCAGCACCACCAATATTTGGATACACTTGAATTGTACTACCGACACCAGTTTTTTTTATTAACAACCAATGTTTGTTAACCAATGACGAATTATATTGTCACATAATTTACCTTTAGCTTAATATTTCTTGTGAAACCTTTAAGTGCATATATGGCATAGGCTCCCATAGCTTCTGATATTTACACTATAATAATAATGCACTCTCAGAAAGTCTTAAAGATCCTCATACAAATACCATTACAAAATTTTCTAAGCTAGTTTAAGAGCTTAAGTAAAAGAAAAAAAAAAAAAAAAAAAACTTGATAACATTCCCTTCAGGATAATTTTTGAAGTAGAAAATGCAATCTAAATTTATACCATGAATTTAATTTAAGTTTAAAATAACAATCCTTCACCTTATTATTTATTGTAATTTCTATATTAATGCTGGTATTTATTAGATAGGTACTAAAATAAAATAAAAATATAATTTGAGGAAAAATTACAATTTATTATAGTTAATAAAACATTATAACGAAGATGTAATTATTAGAAGGTCAAAATAGAAGAGAAGTGAGGATTGCCACAGAGGGTCCAGTTTTACTTGGCTACCCCCAGAGCTCCACCGTCGTTCTGGATCCACTTGTTGAGCACGCCAACTTGCGTGAACAAGTCGGGAGTGAGCTGTGAACGTGGGCACTGGACATACTTGCTGGCCAGCCCTACGAGCGAGTAGGTCGTCTCTTTTCCAATCCTGGCCACTGCAGGGCTACCCCAGTCATTCTGAAATTTAAATTACACCTATAAAATGCGCCTTTTTTTTAAGTCATGATCAATAGGCCTGTTCGTAAGCCCTGCTCAGAGTACTCTGAACAGGGTCTTCTTGGGTTTACGAACAAAAACTGTGACGTAATTTGCACTACACTCCTTACCCCACCCTTTGAGCTGGTGTAGACAAGGTGTTATACTCCGTGCAGGGTTTACGAACAGACCTATAATAAGACTGATACACTTGGATTGCGTTAATTATGCGTGCTCGGACTGGCTATTCACGGATCCCTGACTGGCCTCTCCACTTTTTAACACAAAAAGTGACCTCAGACCCCCTTCCAGGCTCCCTGCTGCCTGCATTGCTATTTGGCTTTGACTGGCCCCTTATCTAAGCTTCCCAGTCTGAGCCTGGTCATCATGCGTGATATAGTACCCACGCACCATTAGCTCTCTCGCCGTACTGAGGCAACACTGTCTATTTCGTGCGGCAAAGTGGACTTGGAGAAGGTGAAGGAGATGCCTATATGAGTCACCTCAGTATTGTCAGATAAGTCAAGCGAGATATGGTGCTTACTTTTACACTCAATAAACTGCTTCATTTTTGCTTAACATAACTATAAAGTATTTTCATTTTAGATGTAATCTCAAGTTTGTTAAATCTAAACAAATATATGTTTTTATTCCTATTGCAACAATACTGCCTTTTCCCTTCCCTATAGCAGAGAAAAGGTAAATTTACCTTTTCTCTGCTTATAGTGACAATTTCTCTCCGAAACTCACCGAGCAGATGGACTTGCTGAGGAAGGTAGTGTTTGTGCAAAACGCGGTGGACGGTAGGGCGTAGTAGACCGTCTTGAGATCCGCGGTACAGGCCTTGATCAGTCCCACTGGCAAGTCTAGTGTCTGCATCTTGATAGGTGTGGACAAACTAAAACCTGTGTGGCCAAAATGGCGGGGGTAAAAAAAGAATTTTTAGGGTCTTCTACAAATATATATACTGCATGAAAATTTTCAAACAATTTAGTTGTATTTATCCTTCATTACAGTATAAATTACCGTAAAAAATATCTATATCCCTTAAAAATAATTGTTTATAGTATTAAAGTTTATTGTAAGGGAGTTTAAATTATTATTATTTTTGTTTTTACTGAAATGAAATTAAACTTGTTTTTTTTTTACGTTATATATGAGAACTGACAAGGTGAGAGGACTCACCATCTTGGACGTCACCCCAGCCGAAAAGCGTGATGAGTTTGCCTGCCAGAGCGTCCTTGGTGGAGGCTTTGGTGGACGCCAACCTGATGGTCTTCACGTTGGCTAACACAAAAAAAGGTTCATTTTGTCATTGGCGAGCATGGTAGATATTTAAAAATAAAAGCCAAAAAGAATTTTATGAAGTCATTGAGAAAAGATTAATGTTTACCATACATTAAATCAAAGGGGGAAAAAATATGAGCTTCTTCATTAGCTGATTAGAGAAACACAAGTGGAAGAGTATTCATGCATTAAATTTGACGACCATGGTAGTGAGAACTTATTAATTTGCTATTATAATTGTTATACTCTCATAATATGCAACATTTAATTCATAAATTTAAATAATTTTTAACACAAGTTGCACTGTTATCAAGTGTTTAAAAAAGTAGTTAATCTGTCTTGTGTTATTTTAATTAAGAAATATTTTGGTTTAAAATTATTGCTATAATGAGATTAGCCACAATGATACAGTTAAATTTATCAATAACACACATAATACATTAATAAGGTAAAGATTAAAGAATCCTTGTGAATATTAGGTACACACATTATACAAGGTACACTCTCAGAAATAGGTGTTTCACAAAGTGTTTCAGAAACGTTTAAAGTGTTTCAAAATTGCCCCCTTAGTTAAGACACATTAAGTGTTTCAAAAAGTGACATTTGAAACACGTTAAGTGTTTCTGAAACACTTCTGAAACACTTTCTGAAACACGAGATGTGTCTTAACTAAGGGGGCATTTTTTGAAACACTTTAGGCGTTTCTGAAACACTTTGTGAAACACCTATTTCTGAGAGTGTATAATAGTATGAATATACCAGAACATCTCTCATTATGTATAATATAGTAACTATGAGCTACTATATATCATGCAGGATTGATTAAAGCCGTTCAATTCAATATTTTCTCTGGATTAAATACGGATTATCTTCTATTTCAGTTTAAGTATCACAATCATTGCAGTTAGCGTGCAATGTGGACAGTGTGCAACTCCTTTTGTTACGGTCATCTCACTCCTAAGGTCGAAGGGTGGCGTGACCTTGATGAGAGCGATGTCGTTCTCCATGGTGTTCTTGGAGAACTCAGGATGGATGATGATCATCTGACTTTTGACCTCCTGAACGTCAGCGGACGTAAGGTCATTGCTGCCCGCCCTCACCGTTGCTGTCAGAGCACTGGGCAGACCAGGAAAAATAATGTTAGCACACGTTCACCATAGAAACATATAGGCAGTTACATTCGTAAAGAAGTTTATTTGTGAAAAAGAGATTTGTTGAAGTCAGTTTCTTGTAAGTATTTCATACAATTTTGTTTCAAGCAACAAAGATATTGAGCCCTATAATAATATTATTACCAAGAGAGAAGGCGGCATTTTTTTTTTTTTTTTTAATAATAAGCTTTTGCAGCAAATAAATAACAAAAAATTAAGCAGAGTGACGGGAATCGCAGCATTCATTCATTATACTTTTTCTTTTTTTTTTTTTTTTAATTTCTCGATGTACTTTTATTTTAACTTTTGATAAATAATTGTAGTATTTTTATTATAATATATTATATGTTTCATTATATGTTTTGAAACATAAAGTAAGATTATGTAAGATTAAAATTGTAAATAGGTTCGTTTTAATTGTCAATAGAAATATACTTTATAAAAATATTTAAAATAAACCAAAACGTTCCTAATGACTGTAAATTATTTTAGTTTTTCAACTTCAAAAGTAATTTTTCTTATAACAATAACATTATGTAGAATAAGTTTACAAAAAGAAAGAGGCTAGCAAGATTACTTGTTTTTTTTTTTTTTTTAAATTACATATGTATAATATATAATTGTGTAAAAATTCAAAGATAGAGAATCTATAAATGACCGAGCAGATCTTACCCGTAGACACAAAAGGCGGTAGTGACCACGATGGTCCCGTTGATGATGGCTCCCCCGCAAATGTTGAGGTTATCTCCGTTAACGTCATGAGTCTGGATGAACGCCACGTACGGCTCGTTGTTTGAAGCGTCCGAGCCTCCCAGCAGACGAGAAGTCTCCTCTGTAACACACGTGAAGGTACACCTCGGGAAAGTCGGGACGTAGCCTCTTTTACGTAATGGATTATCCCCTCCAAAAATATTACAGAAATGGATAGAGGGTGAAAATTTGTTATTATATTTTTTTCAGATTTTTTAGAGACCGGGATTTTTTTTTTTTTTTTTTTTTTAATTATTGAAAGTCCATTTTATAACATCATAGGATAGGACTTGCCTCCTCGTGAAGTCGAAAAAAATTTCGAAATTTCAATATATTTTTTAAAATGGTTCCCGGGGTTTAAAAATATATTTATAAAAAAAAAATCAGAGTTGACATAATTTTGCATCCTCTAGCTATTCATTTCTGCAATAAAATTTCTTGAGGTCGTTATTTTATTTGCCGCAACTTCAAGATAAAGTAGCAAAATTGTAAAAATTACCAATGGACAACATACATGAAAAATTTTTATTACAGAAATGAATAGAGGGTACCAAATTATTCTACTCTGATTTTTTTCAGATTTTTTTGAGACCCAGAACTATTTTTAAATAATTATTGAAAGTGCGGCCACGCCCCCTGGAGGCGTCAATAGGCGTCCAGTCTCTATCCTTTTTATTAAGGCATCAGGGGTGCCAACTGAAATCACAGGACTTTCAATAATGGACAACATACATGAAAAAAATTTATTGCATAAATGAATAGAGGGTACCAAATTATGCTACTCTGAATTCTTTCAGATTTTTTTGAGACCCAGAACTATTTTTAAATAATTATTGAAAGTGCGGCCACGCCCCCTGGAGGCGTCAATAGGCGTCCAGTCTCCATCCTTTTTATTAAGGCTGCAGGGGTGCCAACTGAAATCACAGGACTTTCAATAATTATTTAAAAATAGTTCCAGGTTTCAAAAAAATCTGAAAAAATTCAGAGTAGCATAATTTGGTATATACCATCTATTCATTTCTGCAGTAAATTTTTTTCATGTATGTTGTCCATTGTTTAAAAATAGTTCCGGGTCTCAAAAATATCTGAAAAAATTCAGAGTAGCATAATTTGGTACCCTCTATTCATTTCTGCAATAAAATTTTTTCATGTATGTTGTCCATTTGGAGGGGTGGGGAGAAACACAGAAAATATCAAGCTTGACAATGAAAATAAAATATTTCTGTAAACTGCGTGTACATAGGTATGATCGTAACTACACAATAATCAAAATTTCTTTCTGTTCCCTGAATGGTTTATGAAATCATCTGATTAATTGATTAGTTTTTGGATTGATTTTGCATCTTCAAACAGACTATATATTAGAACGTTCTCAAAGCCCTGAAATGTACATCAAAGATGGCTAAAGGAGTTAAATTTACTAGAAACGTTTTTTTTTTCAAACATTATAATTATGATAGTATATATTTATTTTTATTTAAATATATTTTATTATATTATCTCTTTCATGGGCACAAACATACATATATACATATATATAATAACATACAAAAGATATATAATTTTTAATATATATTATGTAAATCCTTATATTTATACTGTATTTTTTAAGTGTATGTGCTGAACTAAAATAAAATAGAATTAGTACTTACATTGTTACATTTAGTATTTAATTTTTTTTAGCATGACTTGAAACTTCCAAATTTTCAGGTGAAATTAAAGAATTAAACGTTTTTTTATTTGATTATTTCTTCTCATGGTTTTGCGTTTCTCATGGTAAGGTGCATGGTCATGGTCATAGATCGATACAAGCAATTTAAAATAGATAGAGGACTTTAAGTTAAATATTTACACGACTATGACGTCACAGTGTTTTACAGCATGATTTTTAAGGGTATTAATTACAGGATTCAAATTTTCATGCAGGCTTTGCAGGCCGTTGTTCGTTACTATCGTTAGTATATTATATCATGTATATGTATACATATATAATATGTAAACGTACTACAACTGTCAAATCTTATTTTTTACTCATTTAGCTATATTATAATTATTTTCCCGTTTCTAAAGTGTACAGTAAAATTATTAATATTTTATAAATAAAAAATGCGTGAAAATTTATGCTTTGCATCTGCGTTGAATTTGAGATTGTTTTTGGTTTGAGAAGGATTTAAAAAATTGAAAAGGTAATTTTGTTTAAGAATATGCCTCTTAAATTTTCTTGTGAGGAAAGGGGTGTGTGTTTTTTTTTTTTTAAATATTTGTTATATTAATAAAACTCTTTAAAAATCAACTTTCACATCAATTACAATAATTATTTTGGAGGTCGTTGCTCGTTTTAAATGACACGTCCCTACTGGAAATAATCCTTCAATTTTTTTTAAAAGACATGTCTTTCAAAATTTGGAATGACGCGTCTTTCAAAAACCTTGGGCCATTTATCCATGGACGCGTCCTTCCAATTTTTGAAAGACTATTTTGAAGGACCAAACCCTTTAAATTTGGAAGGATAATTTTGAATGGCAATTTTGAAGGGGAAAAATAATAATAATAATAATAATAAATATGTACTTGAGAAATATTTATTATGAATATGACAATATGTTTAATTATTTATAGAATTATAACATTTATAGTACACAAAAATTCAATTGTTTTTTGGCACATATCTAGCATATTATAAGTAAATTAAAAATATTTGAATAGTTATAAATTGTTGTATTTTTGATGACACACAAAATTATTGTTTTTTATGTAATGAGTATTAATTAAATAACAAATAAATTTAGATTAAACATAAATGAGTAGCTAGGCCAAAGTACTGTTTGTCGCACATCATAAAGGTTTGATAATTTTAAAAATTGAGTGACTTTTAAAAACAATTAACTTGGTGTGTTATCAAAAATGTTCATAAAAATTTTGATTAATAAAATATGGACTCAGCCTTTCAGCCACATTATACGCCAAACTACAAATTATTCTTCTTCATCTTCTTTTTTTTTGCTTTGACTTCTGTTCCAATCTTTTCCGTCAGAACGTCGGACACGAACCTCTTCCTTGTCTTTAATTTGGCATAGTCTGCAGATTTACCTTTCTCCACAATAAGTTTTCTCACAAAACCTGAAAAAAATAGAAAGTATAAGGAAAACCTTTTGATAATTTGTATCATGGAATTGGATACGAAAGAAAGTTTATTTACAATAGAAGGTTCAGTAGCCAGTTCAATAGACCCTGATGACGAGCTGGTTTCATTGAACTGGCTACTGAACCTTCTATTACAATTCATAACATAAATAAAAAAATCATCATAGAAGGTTCAGTAGCCAGTTCAATAGACCCTGACGAGGAGCTGTTTCCATCGAACTGGCTACTGAACCTTATATGACAATTTTTATCAAGGATGACAAAGAATGTTACACAATAGAAGGTTTACTAGCCAGTTCGATGGAACCAGCTCCTCGTCAGGGTCTATTGAACTGGCTACTGAGCATTCTATGGTGACTTTTTTTTTGTTTATGTTATGGATTGCAATAGAAGGTTCAGTAGCCAGTCAAATGGAACCAGCTCCTCGTCAGGGTCCATTGATCTGGCTACTGAACCCTTTATGATGATTTTTTTTATTATTTAATTTATGGATTGTAAGAGAAGGTTCCGTAGCCAGTTCGATTGAACCAGCTCCTCGTTAGAGTCTATTGAACTGGCTACTGAACCCTCTTTGATGATTTTTTTTTATTATTTAATATATGACTGTAATAGAAGGTTCCGTAGCCAGTTCGAAGAAACCAGCTCCTCGTCAGGGTCTATTGAACTGGCTACTGAACCCTCTATGATGATTTTTTTTATTATTTAATTTATGAATTGTAAGAGAAGGTTCCGTAGCCAGTTTGATGAAACCAGCTACTCGTCAGGGTCGATTGAACTGGCTACTGAGCCCTCTATGATGACCTTTTTTTTGTTTATGTTATGGATTGCAATAGAAGGCTCAGTAGCCAGTCCAATGGAACCAGCTCCTCGTCAGGGTCTATTGAACTGGCTACTGAGCCCTCTATGGTGACTTTTTTTTTATTTATGATATGGATTGCAATAGAAGGTTTAGTAGCCAGTTCGATGGAACCAGCTCCTCGTCAGGGTCTATTGAACTGGCTACTGAGCCCTTTATGATGACATTTTTTTGTTTATGTTATGGATTGCAATAGAAGGTTCCGTAGCCAGTTCGATTGAACCAGCTCCTCGTTAGAGTCTATTGAACTGGCTACTGAACCCTCTATGATGATTTTTTTTAATTTAAGTTATAAATTGTAAGAGAAGGTTCCGTAACCAGTCCGATAGAACCAGCTCGTCGTTAAGAGTTCAGATATGGGTGTTATCATAATTATATAAAACACTCAAAAATGAAAGATGACAGACAAACACATTCATCACCAAAGTATATACTTACCAACACAGAAGTTCTCTTTTCTGGCGTCAGCTGCATTTTTGCTGACTGGTTGGGGTGTACATTACTTCGACGCCCAGGCCCGCTCCTCCTGCACAACACATCCCGACCTCAGGCACAGTGGGCAGTGACCTTCAACATTATTAAGGATTATTGTCACTATGGTAATTATTTTTTGATGGTAAAAAAATATAAAATTTAAAACAGAACAAAGAAAACAAAATGACTGTTCTTGCACTTTCTAAAGTAGGAAAAGTAATAATTCAGTTCAGTTTTTGAGATAATAATTTTTTTAGTTGAAAAATATGCTGATTTGACTAATGGCCGCCAGATTTCCAATGATATTCGCACTATTTATAACTCTAATATCTCAAAAACTAGACCAACTTTTGCTTCCATTTTTTTCGCTGAATATTTATGTTATAATATGAAGGTTTACTAAAATTTTCAGAGTGATTCACCATCTCCTCAGACTAGAGACAATAACCCTTAAAATAAAAAATCATCTGCATACAAACGAAATTTTACTAAGTTTCTTGCAAGCAAAAAATTGTAGCCAGCCCTCGAATCAAGTATTATTTTTTTTTAATCACAACTTTTTGTGCTAAAATTATGTAAAAAATATATTGGTTGATACTTCACAAATAGCTTATTTAGCAAATTTGCTTTTTCTTTCCTGTCACTGTATAGAAATGGGGAGAAAAATGGTGACTCTAAAGCTGGGATGTACTGTAGTTCGATTTTAAACAACTGATGTTTAATCCCATGGTATTTATTTATTTTGTTGCAATATGCACTATTTTAGGGGTAGGTCTCCACCCTTAGGGGTGCGTCGGGGAAAAAATCTAAAATTATTTCCGAGTTTAGGAGGGTCCATTACCCCTTGAAAATTAATTTCATAATTTTAGCACAATTTTTAAGGAAAATGGATATTAGGGGACGGTCTCCACCCTCAGGGGTGCGTCGGGGAAAAAATCTAAAATTATTTTCGAGTTCAGGAGGGTCAATTACCCCTTGTAAATTAATTTCATAATTATAGCACAATTTTTAAGGAAAATGGATTTTAGGGGACGTTCTCCACCCGCAGGGGTGCGTCGGGGAAAAAATCTAAAATTATTTCCGAGTTTAGGAGGGTCCAATACCTTTTGAAAATTAATTTCATAATTTTAGCACAATTTTTAAGGAAAATGGGTTTTAGGGGTAGGTCTGCACCCTCAGGGGTGCGTCGGGGAAAAAATCTAAAATTATTTCCGAGTTTAGGAGGGTCCATCACCTCTTGAAAATTAATTTCATAATTATAGCACAATTTTTAAGGAAAATGGATTTTAGGGGTAGGTCTGCACCCTCAGGGGTGTGTCGGGGAAAAAATCTAAAATTTTTTTCGAGTTCAGGAAGGTCAATTACCCCTTGTATATTATTTTGGTAATTTTAGCACAATTTTTAAGGAAAATAGATTTTAGGGGTAGGTCTCCACCCTCAGAAGTGCGTCGGGGAAAAAATCTAAAATTATTTTCGTGTTCAAGAAAGTCGGTTACCCCTTGAAAATTAATTTGGTAATTTTAGCACAATTTTTATGGAAAATGGATTTTAGGGGTAGGTCTGCACCCTCAGGGGTGCGTCGGGGAAAAAATCTAAAATTATTTCCGAGTTTAGGAGGGTCCATCACCTCTTGAAAATTAATTTCATAATTATAGCACAATTTTTAAGGAAAATGGATTTTAGGGGTAGGTCTGCACCCTCAGGGGTGTGTCGGGGAAAAAATCTAAAATTTTTTTCGAGTTCAGGAAGGTCAATTACCCCTTGTATATTATTTTGGTAATTTTAGCACAATTTTTAAGGAAAATAGATTTTAGGGGTAGGTCTCCACCCTCAGAAGTGCGTCGGGGAAAAAATCTAAAATTATTTTCGTGTTCAAGAAAGTCGGTTACCCCTTGAAAATTAATTTGGTAATTTTAGCACAATTTTTATGGAAAATGGATTTTAGGGGTAGGTCTCCACCCTCAGGGGTGCGTCGGGGAAAAAATCTAAAATTATTTCTGAGTTCAGGAGGGTCGATTACCTTATGCTTGAATCTTTTTCCGCAAAATTCCAATGATTTCAAAAAAAGTTGTATTTTACATTGAATATCCATAAGGGGAAAATAATTTTTTTAAAAAACACCCCTGAAAGGGGTGTTGTTGGTGTTCAATAAAAATTTTAACACCCTGAACTAATTTTTACAACCCTCAGCTACAAGTGTACCAAATTTGAAGTTTGTACGAAAATTTTTGCAATACCAAATTTACGAAAAAATTTGGCACGCGAATTGTGGTTCACTGTGCATCTGGGCCAGGCATGTGCATACATGCCTGGCCCAGAAACAGATAGGCGATAGGCCTCTTCATTAATTCTGCCCAGTGTATGCATATGATATGCATACCTATGCCATGAGCAAGTTAATGAATAACTATGTGAAGCACCTCATACACAAGTGTATACATAATTATACTATATTCAGTACTGTATACATTTTGCAAACAAGATATGCATACTGTAACATAATACAGTATGCATATGCATACCAAAGATTATTAATTTGGATAAGCACATTATGCGTTTGTATTATACTATAAAAGATAAAAGTATAAACATTTTATGCATGCAATACTGTACTGTAAATACAATTATGCACATCAGAAATTCATATAAACCTCCAAGATACAAAACATGGATTTTTAGTCCTTTTTTTTTACCTTTTTTCTTCGGATAAACCAATATCTTCTTTAAAGAGTTGAGGCGGTCACTTCATATTATATGTGAAGTGTCTCTTGAGGTCTTCTTCTTGTTTATTAGAATATAAATTTTTAATCTCTGTTATTATAAACGTTACAAATTACAAAAACCAGTAACACGAGACAAGGGACTATCAACATGGTATTTAACATAAGCAATTTCTGGTTTTTGCTGAGACATTTCAGCATATCCTTTGAGAAATATAAAAACTCAAGTTATTTATTTAACATTAAATACTAAAAACACAAGTTTCAAAATGAAACTAAACCGAAAAAATAAAAGAATTTAGGAAATTTATGCCAAAACACGTTGATCGTTGTTTTTCATTCCTATGAATACAGTGTTGCAAGTTCTACTGTTCTGGATCTTTGTTTCAGGAAATAAAACGCTGTGATTAGTTTTAAAAATTAAAATTCTAACTAATCAATTATTTTATTAATTCTCCAGTCTCTATTAAATATTAATTCAATTTATAGAGCAAAATTACAGAACTGAATTTGCTGCAACATTCGGCAACATTGCATTGAGTCATTCAAAAATCTTTCAAAATCACAATATCATTCAAAAGACCCTTCAAATTTTTTAATGTCTTTCAAGTCTCTTAAAACATCGTTCAAAACCTCATAAAAGTCGTTCAAAATCTTTAAAATTTTGAATGACTTTCTGAAGGGTAAATTGATTATTTCCAGTAGGGACATGATACCGGAAGTTGCCGCATGCCTGTGGACTGGATGACATTACTTACCATTGTCAATCACATTTGCCTGCAACAAAAAACAGGTGAGATAAGTAAAAAATGCGTCAGAATTTGTGAAGGGGGAAGGGGGTCTGGTTTTGGAGTCATAATTGAATGCGAAATGTGATAGATTAATTTAAAGTAGGAACTATTTTTCAATCGGTATTAAATTTTGATAAAAAATACGTTTTCAAAGCATAGCTTACATAATTATTTGAAACACTTTATGAAACACTTATTTATAGATGAGATTGTATTTTAATTATTGAATAATTGTGGCATATTGCATGCCTGTCTCTACAAGTAACTCAAAATCTAATCGTGCAGCTTGGTAAACTATTCAAAATACAAACTAAACCTCGTCATTTGAAAACATTACATTGACACTGTTGCATTAATTACATTTTAATTACATTCTATTTTATTTCAAACAATTTACCTAACCTCAAGGTGAAATATTCCAAAAAAGAATACACCATAAATTAGCTAATTATTTATGTATACATGCATCTGAAGATTTCCCTACAGGTTATAAACAGATCGTTGACTTTCCCTTTGAGCAATATATAAGTGCTATAATATATAGAGCCAAGGTAAAATTTTAAAATTCAAATTATTAATTATTCAGAAGCAGTTATCAAAACCAATATAGCAAATATAATAAAGTCGACAATATAAATCATTTTTAATGTTAAAAAAATAATAATAATTATATCTTAATTGAAGAAAAAATTAAAATAAAAATCATGCACAAAGTATGTCAGAAATGTTTTCAGGTAAACAGCTGTAAATACTGAAGAAAATATATCGTATACGAGAAATATTGAACATTGTGTATTAATGTAATTTCTGGTACTTATAAGTTATTATCGCAATGGATATATTTGATAATAAATGGAATTTTTTCTCACCAAGGTAGTCGCAGCCAGTAGGCTCACCACGAGTAGTGCCGTGTTCGTTTTCATGTCAAGTGTGTCTTACAATTTCAGGACCGCACTGAGCTGCCTTCTAATCTGTTCAAATGTTACTGCTAATGGGGAGGTTCCACATAGTCAATAGATAAAAAATTGTCAAGAAAATAAATTAAAAACTAGAACAGATAACATTACTGTTAGTAATAAATTAAGCACACCTTGCGACAGCATGAAATTTACCTCTACTCTATTTATATTGTCACGCACTCCAGTGGTGATATAAAAATATGATGACAGGTAGACAGGATGCCTCCACAAATTTGCACAGGTATAACCTGAGAATTTTCAAGGTCACATTCACTGGAAAAAAATATTGACAACGCAATGTAGGGTTAATTGGAAGACTGTTGTATATAAGTTTACATATTTAATTTGAAGAACATTCTGTCGTTACGACTTTTTTCGGCCAAAACTCTCAGGGTAAGCCTTAATTTCGGAGCTACTCCTCCATTAAATTAGATTAGGGTTAAGTTAATATTGTTCCGAATAATATATATGAAAAAAAACAACAATAAAAACAATTATTAATTTATTACTAATACGATCTGAATTATATGTTGAAAATAGCATAATTTATTTGTCTATGTATTTTTGTTGTCAAACAAAAAAGTATATATTTACACCTTAGTGTGACAGCATTCATATAAATGTTACAGGGATACATCCCTATTGAGCTTGAAGTTCGAGGCGAAGTAATTAATGCACTTACTTTATAAGTGACAGAAAATATGGAGACTATGAGACCCTTGCACTTAACTTTAAATCCCACGATTTTTTTTTTTTTTAAAGAGATATACACTCCTTTTTCGAAGAGCTTATAGTAGGGATAAGGTAGGGAAAGGATGGTGGCCACGGCCTGTTGCGTGTTGTGCGTCCCAGCATTCACCGAAGTGAAACTGAGGGAACCGCGGAAAACTTCAGTTAGGACGGACACCTCTACTTTTTATCAATAGACCAAAGTGATGTCCAAGGAGTGGAACAGTGGAACCACACACAAAAGCATTTCTGTACTGGGTGGAAAGCGAGACAAATTTAATACAGGGAGGGAGCAACGTAATTTTTACTTGAAACGGTCACCCATCCAAATACTAACCACGTTCGATGCAGCTTGACTTCGGTGATCTAACGAGCACCGGTCAATGCATTGCGCCACGCTCCACCTGCATGATTTGGTGTTACTTCAGATCTACTAGTAACTATATAGTATAACACGAACTTAATCCAAACCTAAAGAACTGGAGCTGTAGCTACAAGATATAAAAATATATTAATATAATTATGGAGAAAAGAGTACATTGTTTATAGCCATCACAAAACTCCCATAGAGCGCGTGACAAGGTCAAAAAGTAGAGTAGGGGTAGAGGCCATGCTGTCACATTATTGGTGTACACACTATTCGTGACAAAGTAATGTTATCTGTTCTAGTTCATGTTTGTTTCTTATAATTGTTTGTCAACTGCGCACACCTGACGACGTGACATGTTTTGAGTATTTTCCCAATCAGTGGCGATACTTGGACAGATTAAGAAACAGCTCAGTACAGTCCTAGTGTACGAAGGCACATTTGACATGAAGACGATCACGGCACTATACTCGTGGTGAGCCTGCTGCAGCTACTTAGGTGAGCAAAGCCGTTATTTTTAGCAGTGTATTACATGCTGCTGTGTGATGAAAAGTTTCACATCTTTTGCTAAAAATAACAACAGAAAATTTTATTGGTTTACAATCAAATTCGTTTATTCCATTCATATTTTTTTTTAATTAAATTTAGTTACTTTAGTTGTAAGAAGATACAAAAATTATCTAAAAATTTTTTTTTTTTTTTTTACCTTAAATTAATCTATATAATTTTATAAATTTATAAGGAAGTCAATTATTAATATGAGTATAAAATCAGCCCCCTTGCCTTACTGCGTCTACAAGTAAAGGGGGAGGGGACATTTTATTTTTATATTTGTGGGTGAAAAAGGTTTCTGGTCACAGATTATTGAGGCCTTCATGTCTTATAGCTAGAAATTTGAAAAAAGAAAAAATGCAGTTAAAGTTCCATCTTTCATTGAATTTTAGTGCTACCAGTCACCAGTCACACGCTTTAACATGCATTTTTCTACTGAAATTTTTGGTCATGCATGCTTTTGAACATAAGACACGGAAGTCTCGGATCTTAATGATGTCCATGGATTCTGTTTTTATATTCTGTTATTTGAATTTTAAAAGTTTTGCAGAGGAATTTAAGTGCTGATTTGCTGATTTCTTTGCTGGATACGAGAAATGATGAATAATAGAACAAAGTAAATTTGATTGTTCTTTAAGGATTAATGTCAGTGTTCTTAATAGTAGCTTAGTAAGTGATGAACTACTCTGAAATTTTTAAGGAAACCTTCCTGACACCATGAAATAATTTTCAATGAAAAAATTAGACCAAATTCGGTGAACTTTTCGAAATTTTCAGCATTAGCAGTGTTTTAAATGAAGGACTGCTGTGACTTTTGATAGTCAAATCAGTATCTTTTTCACACGAAAAAATTAATTACTCAAAATCAACACTGAATTTTTTTACATTAACAAACCAACAGTTATTTTATCCTAAATATTGTATATATATATTATATATATATATATATACTGTATGTTGGCACCAAAGCCCGAATTCAGGCAAAGCCAGAAAAAAATGCGCACACCTAGATGTGCCCCTAGCGATTTGAGCAAAGACCGAAATTAACAAATATTTCGGGCTTTGCTCATTTAAATTTGATTATTTCTAGAAGTGCTCAAATCAAAAAAAGCAAACCCCGACGAGAAGTTTTATTTCGGGCTTCGCTCACTGTTTTGATCATTTCTAGAAGTGCTCAAAGCAAAATGAAAAATAATAATTGGAAATGGTGCCGTATTATAGCAATAAATAATAAAACAATAAAATAATGTAAATTTAATAATATTTTAATTATATCACTTTTTTAATTAATTAATAAAAATATAAATTTAACATTAATAGCGTTTATACTGATGCAGTATAGTATTTTTTTATTAAAACATTTATAATTCAAGTCATATTGAAAAAATACAATTTTGTCACACTGAGAGACACTTTCAATTTCCCCTGGTGCTTTGTAAGTGCAATGGACACCTTGTACACCTCCTGCAGAAACTTAATTTACTTGTTGTTCTATTTTTTATTTGTTTCATAATATCTCTATGATAATATCATACTAATGTAACAATACTTTAATTAAATTTGTATGAATGAGGTCAGTAAACGTTTATTACTTTTAATTTACTTTTTTAAGTGCATATTAATTAACGGCCATGAGTCACTCGGCACCCAAGCTGACATCGTCTCACTCTAAAATCTGTATAAAAAAGTAATAAAACGTACTAACTTTTGATTGAACTTTTTATCAGCATACATTGTTTGCTATTAGAAAGCACCTCTGGTTAGTTTGTTTGTTTTTTTTTCATAAAATTTTTCCACTTTTGAAAAAAAAAACTGCCCCCCCCCCTCAAATTTTTTCTTTTGAAATTTTTTATTTTTTTTATAGTAGAAAATTTAAATTTAATTTAAATTTAATTTAATGGTTCAAAAAATTTTGATGTATCCATTATAGAAAAAAAGTTATGATTTTTTAACCTAGCCATTAAGAAAATGGTAATGAGCGGCATATACTCCATATACACATTTGCCAAACCGAGGTAATAATTTTTTTTTTTTTTTTTTTTTTTCAAAATAATTTTGAAATGTTGATTAGATAACATAATAGTATATTTATGATATGTCAAAATCATCAACTATGGTGAACCTCATTGTTACCAATGTTTAAAGTAGAGTAAGTGATTTCATTTTTTGGAATATTTTCTAAAAATAGTTTAACTCGCCCTCTATTGAGAAATGAAAACCAAAAAGTTCCATCTTAAATAGCTTCACCACAAAAAAATTCCCAAAGTTGGTGTTTTGGAGGCCTTTAACATGCATCCTTATGGAACAGAAAACAGCTTTTTACTCCAACTTCGTCTGAACTATGGTACCAATTAAAAAATATGTACGTAATCTATGATGAATTCTTTAATGGATTTTCCAATGAAAAAAAAAATTACGGAGCCGTTTTTCCGAAAAAAAATATTGAAATTTTTGCGGGTTAATTCCCATAAGGATTTTTAAGATTTTTTTCCGGAAAAACGGCTCCGTAATTTTTTTTTTATTTGAAAATCCATTAAAAAATTCATCAAAGATTACGTACGTATTTTTTAATTGGTACCATAGTTCAGACGAAGTTGGAGTAAAAAGCTGTTTTCTGTTCCATAAGGATGCATGTTAAAGGCCTCCAAAACACCAACTTTGGGAATTTTTTGTGCTATTTGAGATGGAATTTTTTGTTTTTTTCATTTCTCAATAGAAGGCGAGTTAAAATATTTTTAGAAAATAAAATATTCAAAAAAATAAAATCGTTCACTCAACTTTAATTTGGGGAAATTTTTTCACCAGATCAACAATATAAATAATAATATTGTACTCCACTCAATTCAAATTATTATTATTCAATATACACTATGACTAACCATATTTAAAAAAAAATTGAAGATTATTATTATGCATTTTCTGTATAGCTGCCGACATAGGGCTATTGTAGGTACGTAATGTTGTAAACTCTTATACATGCATATATTAAAAAAATAAAAGAAAAATCAATTTTAGCTTTAGCTTTTATCAATTGATTCTTATTATATAAATTATAATTTATTCTAATTATAAAACTGTGTTGCATAAAGAAACTAAATTAACATCTCCAATGGACACAATGGGAAAACATAATACAATAATATATTATGTACAGTACACAATAGATATTTTCAATAGGCATGCAAGTATATAATTATTATATTTTTCTATATTTTTAATTCTACCTAAATATTAAATTATATCTCACAAAAATAAACTAAAATTATGCTTATATACATTGCTATTTAGCAATATCTTGTTGATTAAATTACCCTAATGTATTTATATTAAGTAAAACATGGTAAGTTTCAGAGTTGCGCTTTATTCGTACACACAGTAATGTCGCTTTACGTGACGATGGGACCACTCTGCTCCTTCAACCACTTGAAGAAGGGGCTGATTTTGGTCATCACTATTGGGGCACCCTTCTTGTTGGGGCACTTGACCCAGCGGCTAATCAGACCTACCAATGAAACTTCTAACGGCTTCTTGGTGTCCAGACCTACTATTGTTACGGGGCTTCCCCAGTCTCCCTGAAATCATAAATATGGCACACATTATTTCAAATCCTGTAACCGTTCTTTTTAAAAAAAACAATGCACTCTTTATAAGAAACAAGTATTTTCTAATTTAAATATTTTTCCTGAGTACAAATACATTTTGCATGGTGCAAACGTACGTACAGTTCTTATAAAATTAAAATTTTGAATACATGCATTTTAGAATCATATATACCTATGATTTCAAATTTTTAACTTTAAGAACGGAGTATTGACCTCAATTTTTTTCATTGTAGAAATGGATAGAGGGTGTAAAGTTGTGCTACCCTGATTTTTTTCAGATTTTTTAGAGCCCGGGAAGTATTTTTAAAAAATTATTGAAAGTCCTTTTTGTGACGTCACGCGGCGGCAAGTCCTATCTTTTTCTTAAGGAGCGGCGTCTCGTGACGTCACAAAAAGGACTTTCAATAATTTTTTTAAAAATACTTCCCGGGCTCTAAAAAATCTGAAAAAAATCAGGGTAGCATAACATTGCACCCTCTATCCATTTCTGCAATAAAAAAAAAATTTAGGTCAATACTCCACTGTGCGTACGAGCGTACAAGCGTACGCTGGCAATACAGGATGCTGCATTCCCCCCCCCCCTATCACTCCACTTAGACATTTTGTATGAAATGTTTTCGGTATGCTTATATTTAAAATTTATTTAATTAGCTATTTTAATTATAATAGTGCCCAAACGCAAAAAAAAAAAATTATTTCTATTTCTCATATCAGTAAGAAATTCTGCACCATTTTTATTATTATGCCCTGTCCCTTTAAATTCTTTAATTATTAATTAATAATAATAAATTATGGTGTATCCCTTGAATGAATCAGAACAGGACTATATCGTATAGTGCCAGCTATCAGCCATTAGGACTGTAGTTTCTTTGGTAAATAAAGGCAAATTATATAAAAAAATTAATTAATACTGAGTAATAATAATCAGTAATAATTGATACTCTAAAAAACTCTCTAATTCTTTAGTATTTTTAGTACAAGTTGGAGAGTAGAACATTATTAGGTAATATAAAAATAAAATGCATGTTAGAACGGTCTGCGCATTACCGAAAAATTAGATATATTAACAAGTAAAGTTCATATTTTGATAAGTGATTTAAAATGAGGTAAAAAATAGATTGAGAATATTTTCCTTATTTTTATAACAAAAATATGTTGTAATTGTAAAATTTACATTCAGAATAAATTAAGAAAGAGTTATTAACAGCGAGAGTGCATCAACGGTGACGTTCCCATCTCACGAAATAGATGGAAAGAATTATAATTCCCATCCCCAAAACATAGACCATAAAGTTAAGAACCTCTCGTAACCAGCAGATACACAAGGGACACCAGGGGCGGTTCCCTATCTCGCAATGTTAAATTTTGGAGTGGGAGTGGGAGGGGGGGGCGATGGGTGGGGGGTGGTAACACCTTGAATTTATTTTGGGACCTTTGGAGGGAAAGCTATTGCCCCCATGCCCCCCTCCCCCACACCCCTTGGATCCGCGCCTGAAAGGGTTAGTTACCGTGCAGGCGGTCAGGGCGAGGGAGGCGTTGAGGCAGATCGTTGAAGCCGGCATCTTGAAATAATTTGCCTTGAGGGCCGCCGCACAGTCCTTGTCCTTGCCAACGGGTAGTGCCAGAACGTTCAGGGCGGTTGCAGAGAGGTCAGCGGCTGCAAATAAAAGTTTGAACAAAATTACAACGATCAATTGCCGCCGGGATTTTTGTTTTGATGAGAATTATAATGACTAAATATTATTTATTCAAGTAGATTAACTGCATGCATGTCTTGTAAATTAAAATTAAACAAATGAAAAAAGGGCAACCCCCCTTATATTTTTGCCGGTCATACAATGTTAATAAAATTTGTTTGCAACTAGAAAATTTGCCACTATCATCAACATTTATGCTGATTTAAAGTTTCCGCAGGAAGTACTTTGTTTTTTATGCTAATAATGGTGTGACATAATATGATGATATTTGTTACCTTGGGAGCTAGACTTCTCTTCTCAAATTACCCCCCCCCCCCCCCACTCACACAAGCAACGCAAGGGAGTTGTACTGGTACATACAAGTTTGTTACAGTTTGTATGAGTGTGCTATTAGCTATTAGTAATATTAGTAAAGTTACATCTACTGTTAATGCTTAAAGTCAGGATTTTGTATATAAACTATGGATAGGAAAGGGTGCTGTCGAAATGATGGAAAACTTCCATACGGTTTACAATACAGATGGTTGCGCTCAGCGGCCATGAAACGATGGTAATTTGTTTTAGCAGCTCTAATGCTTTTGGTATAAGGGTATCTTATCCAAATTTTATACTCAAAATTCTTGGTTTAAAGCCTAGAGAAAATTCGGAGAAGTTGAAAATATAGTATTCGAAAAGAAATATATTAGAAAGATATAGAAATGGGGCTCACATGTGGCATCGGTGATTCCCCAACCGAATATGTTGACTGATGCCTTCTTGGTGAGTGCATCTTTATCGACGAGCTTGCCTGATGCGATTGTGATTGCCGAGATGGTGACTGTAAATACAGATAACAATTTTCAATTAACAGAAAATAACACAAAATAAAATCATGTGTTAATACACATCACTGCATGTCAACAATTTCACATTTATTTAGGTTTTCGTCGTATTTGTAATGTCTTCATTCATTCGTTGAATGTTTGCAACAAAGTACCTAACTGGTCTAACACGAGCCGAATACTTTCGAGCATCTCCGAGCATAAACTAAATATAACGGCCAGTGTATATAATAACAAATAATGTTTATATAGACCATTAAAATATGTACTTATTTTTCAAAAATAAATACATATTTTATTCTGTTTCATTTACTTTTATTTTAATTGACACTGGTAATAGTTATAAAAGTGTGACCTCTCTATAAAGTTTTCTACCGAAAGCAATGGATTTTTCAATCAACCAATTTTTGGACAGCCATGAATATAAAATTGAATATATTTTTTGTTTGGAACGAGAACAAATTAAATTCATCTACCACTGTTAACATGAACACTTATATGATGATCCTGATAATAAGGTCACCCTTCAGGTAGCTTGTGACAATATCTTGAAGTTAGTATTTCTACATTTTTGATCCTCCTATTCCAATTTCAAAATTTCAAACCCATAGATCAGTACTATGATGAAAATTATTTTTCGTTTAAACGTTTTAAAAAAAATATTTTTCTTTTTCTGGGTCCTGCATGCATAATTTTTTTTTTTTAGTTACAGCTCAATCTAAAGAGGAGGCCGAAAAATACATGATAATTTTCATAATATTGCATGATGCCTAAAATATAGAATTAAAGAAGTAACAATCAGCAATAATATTGTAATAATTTAATGATTGTTTATATATTAGTTGTTCGATTGATCCACAGCCAGTTCAATAACATTATATATGAGCGTTGCGGACCATTTAGGACACTTAATTTTTTTATTATATTTTTCAACCTTCTATTTTGTTCATCTAATAAAAAAAATTAGAAACCTAACAACAAACAAAAATAGTCATAAACTTAACACAACACTTATGACTTCTTCCAGTAGAAATATTAAATTATTTTGACTAAAGTTTACACTGAATCAAGGTAATTTCTCACCTTTGGTGAAGTCGAAGGCAGGTAGAACCTTGACGATAGCAATGTCGTTCTCCATTGTGTTCTTTCTGAATTCAGGGTGAATTATCTTACCAGTGAACGCGACCTTCTGAATGGCATCGTCTCCTAACGTTAAGCTACCCGCAAACACGTCGCCGGTTATTGTGCTAAAATCATTCAAAGTATTTATTATTAGATCAATTTGGTTGTATAAAGGAAATGGGCGAACCTACAGTTAAACAAATCTAAGTTTACACCTGACTTGGCGCCAACATAGTCTAGACAGGCTGGCGCCCCCTATCTTAACCATGTTGTAGACGCGTTGTACTTGGATGGGTGACCGTTTCAAGTAAAAAATACGCTGCTCCCTCCCTGGGGTAAATTCATCTCGCTTTCCACCCAGTGCAGTGATGCACTTGTGTGTGGTTCCCCAGGCTTTGGACATTGCTTTGGTCCATTGAGAAAAAGTAGAGGTGTCCGTCCTGACTGAGGTTTTCCACGGTTCCCTCAGTCTCACCTCAGCGAATGCTGGGACGCGTAAGCATGCAGGCCGTGGCCACTATCCGTTCCCTACCTTATCCCTACCCAGTACCCCGCCGCGAGCTGTAAGCTCTAAGGGGTGTATCCTTGTAAAAAAAAAAAAAAAAAAAAAAAAAGATGGCCGCCGCGCTTAAAGAAATCTCACGTAAACTAAGATCTGTTATACTAAACTACGTCAAAATTATCTTCTTTAAGTAAACAAGCAAAATGTAATTTATAAGAGAATAAGAAAATGTAATATGTGAATATGAAGAACCCTATATTGTGGCTCTGATATATTTATAATGGTTTACATATTTAAAAAAAAATATTCACTTATTTTGCATCTTTTAAAAATTAATTGTTTAAATCCCTTATGGACAATTTTTTTCATAATGTTAAAAAAAATACATGAAAGATAATATACTACGAAACTGATTGTTGTTATAAATGTGTATTATAATTATTATACTATATTTATGTAGAGATTTTTGTTGCTCTTGGAAGAATTTCCTGAAGGTTGAAAGATTGACTAGTATCAAAGTTCCTCAATTTAATGTCCTAGGTTGTTCTTTCAGTATAGAGACTTTGACTATTTTAAAGAAATAATCAGATTTTTTTTTTTAAATATCATTATTAATATTATTATAGTTTATTAATAAACATTCAAATGGAGTATCGACCTCAATTTTTTTATGCAGAAATGGATAGAGGGTACCCTGATTTTTTTCAGATTTTTTAGAGCCCGGAAAGTATTTTTAAAAAATTATAGAAAGATCTTTTTGTGACGTCACGTGGCGGCAAGTCCCATCTCCTTCTTAAGGAGCGGCGTCTCGTGACGTCACAAAAATACTTTCAATAATTTGTTAAAAATAGTTCCCGGACTCTAAAAAATCTTAAAAAAATCACAGGGTAGCATAATTTTGCACCCTCTATCCATTTTTGCAATAAAAAAATGAGGTCGATACTCCATTGTCATTCTAATCTCGAACTTTCAATTATGTCTCTATTCACCTTAATGGGCGAGATTCACAAAGAAAGTTATGTATTTTTCTCAATAACCTCGTTTGATTTAGCTAGGGTGGTGCTAACCGAAGTTAGATAAAGAAAAACTATGTTACTTTCTGGATAACTCTTTCGTGAATTGCCCTCAATAACATTTTAGATGCAAAGACAATCACATTTTAATTTTGTGTCATATTTACGGTCAAAACTAATATAATAAGAATACCACTATCAAAAAAAGGAATTTTACCATTTTTTTATTGGAGCATTTCAAATTTAGACGAGAAAAAAAATATGCTTCTTAATAATTTATTTAATATTAATTTTCTGAATTAAATAATAATTGTAGTCAAGAAGGATTATTGATTTTTTTTTTTTTTTTACTACAGTCAAACATATTTTATATTCCAAAAATATTTCATAATTTAGTGTGAATGGAACACATCAGTGAATGGACTGCTAAGTAATATTTTTCATCCACCCCATGGGTCTTTATTTAAGAATTTTGACTATGATGTACCTATGTACGTACTATTATATATTTCACTGTATTTTGCCCGTGAAAGAGATAAAATAAATATTGAAAAACGTAATTGAGAGGCTTCTGCTTTCTGTCCTCCCTGTTTTCGTATTTTAAAGAAATTGGCTAATGAGAATATAAAATAAATTTTAGAGAATCGTTGAAGACCATGTAGTTTATCAGAAACTTACGTGAAGACGCAGAAGGCGGTGGTGAGCACCATGTTTGCCTGGATGATGGCGCCTCCGCACGGGCCAACGTCTACACCTGCGATATCTACGCCCTTGATGGACACAACGTACGTTTCAACAGCGGTAGCAGCTACTGCTGCACCTCCGATCAAACGGCTCTCGAAGAACTCGTCATCTGTAACGTAAATTGTAGAATAAAAAAAATTGTTTTTAGAGATTTTATTAAACTTTCAAGTAAATTGTTAAAGAATAATATAAAGTTGAAATATTCAACCTAACTTGAAATTTTAATTAATGTTTGTAAAACATTGGTTTACAACATCAATAACATAAATATTAATATATTATTAGATTACCTCATCTGACACTTATAGAAACTTGTTTCGTATATACGCATAAATATTTTGATTAACTGCAGAGATGATATGAAATTTATACTTTTTTTTTAAATAATGGAGTATCGACTTCAAAATTTTTTATAGCAGAAATAGATAGAGGATGAAAAGTTATGTTACTCTGATTTTTTTCAGATTTTTTAGGGACCGGGAAGTATTGCTAAAAAGTTTTGGCGAGGTCGGGTTCGAATCCACGTCCCTTTTGGGTCCTATCTTTTATTAAAGGTGAACTGAAGGGATTGCTTTTTTTTTTTTCATTAGGGAACCTTATATTACCTATCCCATCCATCTGCACTAATTTTTTCATGGCTGATACTTATTGTGCTGCTGTAGGACAATTAGTGAAAAAGTGAAGTTGTGACGTATCAGCGACGGTTGGTTGACTTAAAACTCGCCGCCGTGAAAAAACACGCTCGTGTGTTTTTTCACGGCGGCGAGTTTTAAGTCAACCAACCGTCGCTGATACGTCACAACTTCACTTTTTCACTAATTGTCCTACAGCAGCACAATAAGTATCTGCCATGAAAAAATTAGTGCAGATGGATGGGATAGGTAATATAAGGTTCCCTAAAGGGAAAAAAAAGCAATCCCTTCAGTTCACCTTTAAGAGAGGCGGCACTTTTTCTGCACTTTCAATAATTTTTAAAAAATAGTTGCCGGGCTCTAAAAAACCCGAAAAAAATCAGAGTAGCATAACTTTGCACCCTCTATCCATTTCTACAATAAAAAAATTGAGGTCGGTAATCCATTAATAAACGATGAATCCATTAATATGTATTATTTATTGCTGGTGGTCTGTTCATGAAATATAAATTTAAACTGACAGCGGCTGGATTTGTATCCATACAATTGAATAATTATGTTCCTTCATTTTTTTTTATAACGTCTCATAGATAGACAATTTGTAAGAATCCTTCTCACTGACTAAACTCAAGCCAACGACTCCCGAAAAGATTACGACGACGAACGTACATATACGCTTCTAAAGTCACGATTAAAAAAAAAAAATCAGGAGGTTCTGAGATTTTCAGGTAAAAATTAAAATATTCGTGGAAAAAATATCACGTTCATACAGAATTTTGGCATAAATTCCCTTCCCTCCTTCTCTTGCCTGCTCTCAACTTACCTGTAATCGTTTCGTCATTTTGTGGCTTGCTCTGAAACACTCAAATAATTTTGTTAGTGCATGTACAAAGTGAAGCGCACCTTTCCAATGCATTACCACATCATACAGTAATATAAAACCAATTAGGTTAAAATCTATCAAGACTTTTGCACAAATGTTATATTGGACAAGTAGCATCATTTTTTTTTACTAGCTCAATCGAAAGATCGAAAGAGGAGGTCGAAAAATACACCTGTGATTTTTTTAGATTTTTATCCGTACTGCATCATGCCTAAAATAGAGATGTAAAGAGGTCACGTGACCTGGAGGCGGCGCCCGTGACGCCTGTGACGTCATTGAACTGTTAGGTCAAACAAACGATCGACTTTATAACGCTTTTAAACAACCACGTTGCTATGGAAACAAGCAACAATTAATTTATTGTTTACAAGTGTTATATACTATCAGAACCAAAAAGGTGTGCCCCTCTCCTTATGGAACTTATATGCTATTCAGGGGTACACCTTTTTGGTTCTGACAGTAGACGATCGTTTGTTTGACCGGACAGTTCAAAAACGTCATAGGCGTCACGGGCGCGCGCCGCCTCTCGGTCAAGTGGCCTCTTTACATCTCTATTTTAGGCATGATGCAGTATAAAATAAAAATCTCAAAAAATTCACAGGTGTATTTTTCGACCTCCTCTTTCGATTGAGCTAATAAAAAAAAATCGATGCTACTTGTCCAAATAATACAATTAGTCGTAACATTCTTGTTATGAAAGTCAATTTAAAAAAAAAATACTTTTATTGAATCATATATCCTGAAAAATTTAAAAATGTTTGAAACGACTAAAGTATTGATTTTTTAATAGCAACGTCTAATTGTCGCTAATGTTCAAAGTGAGATGCTCACCCAAGCAGCGCTGACCAGCAGACACACAATGAGAAGACAGCTCTGCTTCATGTTGTTCAAGTGACCTCCTCTCCTCACACGCACCTTATATACCTTTGCCACGTAGCGAGGGCACGCAAATTGATGCTAATTTGGACATTAATTTGATAACACTATCAAAATTTTTGTTTACACAGGGAACACTTATCATAAAAGCGTTTAGAAGGGGACAAATTTTTGTTATTAAATATTTAAAAAATAAATAAATATCATATAATTGGTCAAATTATTAATTTAATTGCATGTCGCGTGTGAGCGAGTATAATAATTATATTTAACAGAAGTGTCAAAAAATAAGAAAAATGTTACTGTCTTTTAGTGACATCTGGTGTTAAATTTTGGAAAACATTAATTATAGTAAAATTAAATTATTAAATTATATCATGCATGACTGTAATTAAAGTCATGAAAAAACGTGGTGTACCATTAAAGACAAAAAAATAAACAATTAAAAATAGACTGTAAAAGGAAATAGAATGCAGAATACAGTACGTGTTCTGCATTCTATTTCTTTTGGTTCACGATAATTCGATAAGACTTTAATGAAACCGAGTACATAATACAATTTTGTATTAATTGTGTGATTTTTATCAATTTTTTGTGTACAATAATTTTAATTCATTGTTATCATTTTTTTTTTTTAGTGAAATAAAAAATTATTACACCCTAGAGATTTTAACCATCCTAGATTTAACAAAATATAATTTATCTAATTTTTCAGATAAACTCCCTCATAAAAGTAAATAATAAAGTGGTTAGTAAATATTAAAATCATGTACGAAATGGACGAAACAGTATTATTATTATTAAATTATTTTTTTCTGCATAACAATTACCTTCTATTTGATTAATTAACTCATGTATTAATTCACAAAACAAGAAACTCAGGCTTTGTTTACGCCTTCGATGGTGTTCTTGCCCTCACGTATGGCTCGGTCGTCTCCGTGCCTCCAATCAAGCGAAACTTCACCGAAGCATCTGCAAACATTCAGTGGCGTAGCCAGGATTTGCCCAAGGGGGGGTTCTTCAGGACAAAGATTGAGAAGAGCCCACTGGGGGGTTTGGGGGGCGAAGCCCCCCAATAGCCCGCCGCAGGCGCGATTTTTTTTAAGGACACGCCCCTTTTTTAGGGTAAAATAATGGAAAAATACTATTATATTACAGGGTAAAATATATGGCCTGATGCAATTTTTTTAACATTTTATATTTTTTTCACCCCATTTTTCAATTTCTTTTGAATACGTGCGTATAATAAATAAAGCTTTGAGTAAATCATTTTAATTAAATCAATTAAGTAATTCATATGTAACCACTTTATATTATTTTTATAGAATCAGTGTACGTGTCATTTAATTGAATTTGATTTTTAAAATTTATTTAATAATCCAAGTTCACATCATTAAGATATTGTGAAAAATAAATAAATAAAAAAGGGAATTGCTTCTCTTATTTTTGTTAAATTTTGTCTGCATCGGGCGCGTGGAGAACCAATTAAATGAAAGTGCGGCACACGAGAGAGCGTTTTAATTTATACAATAGTAGTTATATGCACATGCAGTTTGTAAGGGAAATAAAACATTTATTTATGAGTCGCACTTATTCCTGTTAAAATTAGAAACTAACTTATAATTTGTTTATTTTAAAGAAAAGACTACTTGATACCCCTAAATTTCAATTTTTTATTTAACTTTTTTATTTTTCAAATTTCTATAATTTTTCCTTTTTTCTTCTTATATCCAGTCACTACTCGATCTTCATGGGGGGGGTTTAAACCCCGAAACCCCCCCCCCCCCCGTGGCTACGCCACTGCAAACATTTAGAACACATTTAATATTTAATAGTCTGTGAGACCTAGAGAGTGTGAGACACTTACCAGAAATAAGGTCTGAGGATGGATTGATCTGCAACAATAGAAGATATAGATATTTACTGTACTGTACATTGACACAAATAAATTATAAAATTTTACAACACATTTTTCTTTAGGGATACAAAATTTATAATTAATATACTTATCGATAAGAAAAAAGTGACAATAAGTTTGAAGATAATCATGAATTTCACTTTAAAATTTCATCTAATTTGTGTATTATATCTAATTGACAGTTGTATCTATTAAATGTGACACTATCATAACATATAACTACATCAAAATTTCAGTATTATAGCAATTAATGCTAATCAAAATGGTAAGCAATTCATTGTGATAATCCTTAAGTTAAAGTACATAGTCACATTTAATAATATATATAGACAAAGTTAAATTAATAATATTTGAAGGAAAATAACCCACCCTTCCTGAACCAGCAGTTAGACACGTTGTAAAAAACACAATATGTCTCATTTTGTACTGCCCTCAGCTAGAGTGTAGTTTCTTATAGCCTCAAAATTATCGATATTATGAACATGCAATTTAAGATTTTTTTTTTTTTTACTCTTCGTGCAGTTAAAGTGCGTCATAAACACTTGCAGAAAATTTATCTACGCAATTTATATTTCCTTTGTAAAGTAATATTTCAGACGAAAACAATTCATATTAAAACAAAATAATAATTTACAAATGATTAATGGTTTTAATAAAAATTAAACAACACAATTAATGGATCGAGTATCAACCTCATTTTTTTTTATTTTTTTAAATGAAGAAATGGATAGAGCGTGCAAATTTATGCTACCCTGAGTTTTTTCAGAGCCCTGAAACTATTTCTGAAACTATTTTTAAAAAATTATTGAAAGTTCTTTTTGTGACGTCACAAGGCGCTGCTCTTTAAAGAAAAGATAGGACTTGCCGCCTCGTAACAAAAAGGACTTTCAATAATTTTTTTTAAAAAATAGTTCTCGGGCTTTAAAAAATCTGAAAAAAAAATCAGGGTAGCATAACTTTGCACCCTCTATCCATTTCTGCAATAAAAAAAAATTGAGGTCGATACTCCAGTAGAACGAATTGTGTTTTTTGACAAATGATTTACTTTAAATCATATAGGAGCCTATCTCAATTAATGTATTTTTTAAGTCAGCTAGTTTTAAATATTATATAATACATACATATAATTATGTGATGTTATTTTTTATGCTTCCAGTAGCTCCAAAATTGCAACTATTTCTTTAAAATGCAAAATTGCAAAGCAATTAGCAATGCTCAAGAAAACTGTGTATAGCCTTTTTGGCAATGCTGTCTGCAGCATGCTGCCCTCAAGTTTGAAATTGTTGCACTAAAATATTTTACTTTGCATTCAACCTGCACGCATTCAACCGAAATGAATATTTAATAATTTTTATATTCAAAAATATCTATAGATTGGAGTATTCTTATTTTGATGAGGTTTGTAAAAAAATTAAGCTAAGCTTTTACTCTTTATTTAATAAGGGATTATGTATCTCAAGATACGCTACTATCATTCAACATATAAAAAATAATGCACATGTGTCTATTTACAGAACTTAGCATATAATGGCATAATTTTTTGGGTTAGTTATCCAAATCATTTGAACAGGCTCATGTATTACAAAATTAAACGAGCACTTAGAACCAATTTACATTTTAAAAGCACCATTCATGCGTTGGCCATTTTAGAAAGTTTAGCTTAAATTACATTACAACATAACATTGCCATATTGCCAAGTATAATCCGTATATTTTAAATTGTGCTATGTTTGAAAATAAATATCCAGACTTTTATGCATAGTAGTGATTTACACTACTATAATACAAAAAATAAAAATAAATAATTTCAGAAGCGCATAATTCAAGTTTATAAGAAAAAAGTTAAAAAAGTTCTACCTATCAGACAGTCAAAATCTATGATCTTTACCGTTGAGTTTGAGAGAAATTGAAATACACAAATAAATAAATAAATAAATAAATAAATAAATAAATAAATAAATAAATAAATAAATAAATAAATAAATAAATAAATAAATAAATAAATAAATAAATAAATAAATAAATAAATAAATAAATAAATAAATAAATAAATAAGAATAAATTGAAAAAATTCTGATTCATAATGAAATTCATTCAGTAAAGATGTGTTTCAGTAATAATTAAAATGCCTGAAGATACCTTGTCAAGCGTTGTTCTGTATTAGTTTTATTTAATTTTTAGGAATTAAAATTAATTAATTATTTGTTGAATTCTAATATTTGTTTTATGTTTTAGTGTCTTGTTAGTGTATTGTAAAAATGACGTAAACATCAATGTTGTACTTGTACAACCAGTAGTTAAATAAATTTATTTAAATTTAACACGTTCATGAACCAGTAAGGAAATAATTTCTCGTAAGAGTTTCAGGCGAACTGAAATGTTTTGTGAAGTAAATATAATTATTTCTATTTTTTTTTTTTACATATATTATATAATTAATTATTTTAGTATAGGTTATATATATTATACTGTAGGGTTCTTACACTTACTTGTTTATAATTAAGGCTGCAAAATAAATTATTCTAAAAAATTTAATTGTATTTTTTATACATGTATGAAATGTTTGTGTTAGCTGTTTTTTTAAATAAAAAACCTATTCTATTCTAAAATTATCAAGAGGGAGAGAGATGAAAAATATGAGATGAGATAAGAGGTCTGTTCGTAAACCCTGCTCAGAGTTAGACACCTTGTTCCCACGGTCTTACTCCAGCTCAGAGGGTGTGGTAGGAAATATAGTGCACGTGACCGTCACGTTTTTCGTTTTTAAAATTGCTCAGTGCACACCGATACACCGAGCAGGGTTTACGAACAGACCTCTTGAGATTAGAGAGAGAGAGAGAGAGAGAGAGAGAGAGAGAGAGAGAGAGAGAGAGAGAGAGAGAGAGAGAGAGAGAGAGAGAGAGAGAGAGAGAGAGAGAGAGAGAGAGAGAGAGAGAGAGAGAGAGAGAGAGAGAACTGATAACTACAGGTTTAACAGCCCCTATACTGTTTTCAATTTATCAAATTTTCCAGTAAGAACTTTAATTTGTCAATTTCGTTTTTTCATAAATAAGATCCTTATTAAACAAAGCTGTACTGACTATATAGTCCCTCGTCCGAAATAATGAGCTATCTGCTTGATACTTCAATTTCGTTGCAATAATGAGCTATTTCAGCTATGTGAGCGAAAATATGAGCTGTAAAGACGCTTTTCCATGGAGCGCTGTCGCGCGAGGCTTGACGGGGCGAGAAAAGCGCACTTGCAGTAAAATCGTATGGCAGCCATATTGGCGAGGAAAAATCGCTTTCCCGCAACGATTTAATCACGTCGTGATTTTTCCTCGCCGATATGGCCGCAATACGGTTTCACTGCAAGTGCGCTTTTCTCGCCCCGCCAAGCCTCGAGTGACACCGCTCCATGGAAAAGCACCGTCAATCGGTAAAAATAAAGCTCGCACCTGAAATAGCAGATAGCTCATTATTTCAGCGAGATCTTTTAGGTAAATAGCTCATTATTTCGGACGAAGCACTATATGTATTATGTAATTAAAATATTGTCGATTATGCTGATTTTTATAGTTCTTAAAATTTCATATGAATAAATTTAATATTTTTCATTACACTAAAACAACTGAAATTAATTATTACTTTTAAATTTTAAGTTTTAAATAATTAAGTGTCTGAGATTCTGTGCTTTGCTTGGCATGTAATTATTCAATCTCAGCCAATTTGTGCCTCAAAGTTGAGATCAACTCTTAAAATTCTTTGACTGGATTTATTTTTTCTACTGACTTCCGGTAAAAAAACAAAACATATGAATTACAGTTAGCTTGGCTAGTCAGGTGTTAAGAATTGGAATTTTACAGTAACTTAGGGGAAATAATTTATTTAAAATAAATTCAGCATTTTTTTTAAGAGTTTATTCTTATTATTCCTGCTTTGAAAAATAATTAGCCTGAACAATTGAAAGAAAATCTGTCATTTGCTTTACTGGTATATAAGATAGTTTCATTGTTAAAAACTTCTTTTACTTTGATTTTTTTCCCCTTTAACACAGAAAGTAAATACGAAAAATAAATTACATTTTGAATTATAAGTGAAATACAGATTTGAGGTTTTGTGCATGAATATGGCGTACTCTATAATGGGGAGATATGAAGATTATCCGCCTCTATCAAGATCTCAAATTCATCATATTGTAAGTCAACCTCCACCAGCACGCTGGCCATCTCATGATAATAACAATAAAAATAGTTTTAATAGTGTTCAACAATCTGTTAGCATGAATTCACCAGAAAGTTCTCGTGATGATATTTTTACACATCCTGTGCTTGCCAAAATGCAGAAAAACATTGAACATTTGTTAAATGGCATGACTATTTAAAAGTTATTAAAAGACCCAATAAATGACAATAACACAGACTGACCATAATTTAGCACAATGATCTTTGTGTGATTGCTGATTTTACAAATTTGATGCCACAAGGAGCTTATTTTGCAAAGAGATGAGGGGATGAATGAAGTTTTCAAGAAAATTAATTCAGTTTCATATTTTCTTCTAAAAAAGTTTGCATTATGAATATTTCAAATTTATAACAGAAAAAATGTAAACCCTTTACGATAAAACTTTTTGTGAGATAGTACAAGATTTCTAAGTTAAAATCAATCAATTTTTTTGTCTTATTCAAATGTTTTTTATTTAAAAAAAAAAATGTGGTATTTAAAAATTATCGGAGCAATTTAGATAAAAAAAAATATGACGAGCTTGTATTTTAGAAAACATTTGAGAAGGGGTAAAATTGCACGTGGCTAATAGCCATTAATTGAGGTGACCGGCACGCCACGGTGATATAAAAGGGCAGGGTTTGCGTGCAGGATGTACACTTGCCAGAAGATGAAGTTCGCAGCCGTTCTAGTGTGCTGCGTCCTCGCTTCGGCCCAGGTAAGCTTGTCACCTCGTGCATGTCTTCTCCTTAAACAAAAATAGTAGTAACCGTATTATAATAACATCATTTTTCAGTATTATTATTATTATTATATACACTGAAGCCGAGTAAATGATTAAGGATGAATTGAACAGTTGAGTGGTGGCAACGGCCTGATATTACACTTTTTGGTATGCAATTGACATTTAATTGTATTGAAAGTTCCCATCATCTTTTCTTTGTGATAAATTTAAACTGGATTAGTAGAACGATATAATACTGATCCATGTTAAATTTAATACAAGGTGGGTAATATGAAGTGTTTACTTGTAGGGGGATGCACTGAAAATTGAAAATAAAAATAAATGATTTTAGAGTTTAATTACGTGTAAACAGCATATAAATATATACATTAACTTTTAAAGACAAAGAGTGCATGCCTATAAATTGTAAATTTCTGGACAGCACGAACTTTACTTCTGCTTTGTTTGTGGGCGTTATCACGCAGTCTATATGGAAGCGTGGTGGACCAAAACTCTTTTGATATTGATAGACTGAGTGCTCTTCTTACTTCTCTCAAAATTGCAAATTTGCATCTCTCTGTCTATTGGAGCTGCAGCTCTTGCAAGTGAGGCAGAAGTAAAGCTCGTGCTGTCCAGAGGTGTCCAGTATTTGAGTTCTTTCTGGAATCCAACATGGCTACCCATACCAGAGATGTTTCTAACCATTCAATGGAAACTGAACAGCTGACCATATCTTATTCCAGGCAGAAAGAATCTTGATTCGGGAGTTTCAGTTTTATAATAATTTAGAAATTACCAATTTATTTTTAGGTATAAAATTTTTTTATTTTACTAACTTCCGCACATCAATATAATAATCATTTTACCAAAAATCATATTCTGCGGTGCTTCTTTTTGGGAGGACAAATGGGTTTTTATTTCCACCTTCTTCCACTGTTAACAATTATCATGTAATTGAGACTTTTTAAGGGTAGAATGTTCCTATCACCCGACCCTCTTTGGATGCACTATTAATATTGAATATATATTATATATATAATATTTTTATTTCAAATTGTTTTAATCAAGTTAAAGTTTGCATTTTTTTTTTTCACATAAAATTTTTAATTAAATTTAAAAAAACTAGAGTTCTTCTCTTCTTCTGCAATTACACTTTTTTAAATTTTACGTTTATTCAGATAATTTTTAATTTCTAAACCCTCATAAACTAAAAAAGGCACCTTTTCCCTCGATTGCATAAAAATTAAATTGTTCTGATTTTGTTTTCATAAAAAATTCTGCGTAAATTTTGAAATATATACATATATATATATATATATATATATATATATATATATATATATATATATATATATATATATATATATATATATATATATATATATAGGGTTGAAAAATGTAAAATTTAGAACCTACAATATTTTCCAGTAGGCAATGACCTCAGATTATTGCAACTTGCTTCCACATTAACGTAATTTAATTCTTATACATAATAACAAAAAGGCAGACGAGTACCACAACTTTGTTATTTAAAAAAAAAATGTTTGTAGGATGGTAACAGGTTGGCAACTATTTACCAACTGCGTGCACGGTTCAATTTTGGTTGAAATTAGTATATTGTATATTCTCAACACAACTAAATCTCTGAGAATTAAACAAAATTATCTGAAAATAAAATGAAAACCAATCCAGTTAAACACACAATGTATTTTGTATAGAATTCGTCGAATTTTGCATCTAAAACTGACCAATATTTTTATGCTTCCAGGCCTTCGCGGTAAATACTGTAGAGGGTAAGTCATTTTCTACCTAAAATGCAAATTGCTTTCTCTAATAAATACCCTGATGATAAAATGGAGCACATGAACTTCTTATTATCCCTGGTTTCAATAAAATATTATTCTATATTTTCGCTCTCCTATAGCTCCCTTCTCTTCACATGAAGATTAAAGGGATACATGCCTCAAATTACAAATTAGTCACCAAAAGTTGCTATATTTTATAATCCACATGCATTTGCATTATATATTTTTTTCCCACGCGCAGTGCAGGTGGGCAAAGTTGAGGTGTTAAATAATAAATTTAGTCTTTGATGCCAGCAAGGGACCTTCTTTGCATTGAATTAATTAATTAATCCTAGCATTACCAAAGCGGAGGGGAGGGGGAAAGGCAACACTGGTGACTGCCTATAATTTGTAATTTGAGGCCAGTATCTCTTTAAAGAAAAGGAGGAAATGCACTTGAGCACGATGTTTAAAAAATCAAAATTAGTGGGGAGAGCCCGATATAAAAATAAAAATCATGGGGGGAAGGGAGATGGGGACCTCTAAAATGTTTCCATATATTTGGCATCCCGTATACTTTACAATATGCTTAACTCCGCCATTAATTAGCATGGCTTACAGAGTCCTGAAACATAGTGACGCTTTTAATTTTAGTGAGAGAAAAAGCATGCAATGCTGGCTATTGATTATCGCTAAAATCAAATGAAAAAATCTTATTAAAGACAATGTAGTGGTAATTTATTAGTGGGTTTTTAGAAACATTTGAGTAGACGATCACACATTATTTTGGTTGCAAGTAACTTTCGAGTGATATGATAAGAGTGTTTAATAAATCCTCAAATTGAGGTGAAAAATTGGCTATTGAAGAAAAATTGAGCTTCAATATTTAATTCATTTAATTATATTAACACTCATTCATAAATAAAAAAGCTTGAATCAAACTCCTAAACAGTCTCGATTTCTTTATTTCTCTGTTAAAATCAGAGGAATGTGAAGTTTACATTTTAAAACTCGTAACAACAAGTAATGTTTTACTACATGGGGAGTTTCAAATTTATTTATAGTTTTAATATTCCTCTTTACATTGTTAAGATAGCAGTTCATGGTGGCCGTATCCTGCAGTAAATTACACTAAATGACAAGTAACACATACCCAGAGCAAGCTCATTATAATAGCTCATTAGCATGTGTTATTTGTCTTTAAATTTTAAAACCACGTGATATATGTGCGGATCCAGGTGCTATAGTAGTTCTTTACAACACCTAACTACTAGAGGAGGTGGTTGCACATTTTAATAAATTCAGGCTTAAGATAGTAATGTAAATTTTCCTTGTTATATTCATAAAGAGATTTAACATGATTTTTTTTTTCCAAGTTATAATTCAGAATTACATAGGATAAGCAAAGGATAAGCACTGCTTAAAGTTAAACAGCATCTATGCAAACGGTTGAAAGTATTTAAAATTGTGTTAATTGTAATTTAAATATTTCCTAAGAATCATAAGGTTTGTAATTTGATTATTTATTGCAGTTATCTTATGAGAAAATGTCTTCACTGTCTTAAATAATGAGCTCTATTTTGTGTAGATGTTCTTGATGGTCGCATTATCGGTGGTACGGAGGAGGCAGCCAACTCTAAGAAACCGTGGATGGCTTTCATTCAGATCGTGGACGCAGCTGACGCTACTATTATTTTAAACTCGTGCGGTGGTTCCATCGTCAACAACAAGACTGTCATAACGTCGGCTCATTGCTTTTCGGAGTGAGTTAATTAAATGTCCTTTTGATCATTTCACAGTATTAAGACTGAGGTTTTCCACGGCTCCCTCAGTCTCACCTCAGCGAATGCTGGGACGCGTAAGCATGCAGGCCGTGGCCACTATCCGTTCCCTACCTTATCCCTACCCAGTACCCCGCCGCGAGCTGTAAGCTCTTAGGGGTGTATCCTTGTAAAAAAAAGAAAAAAAAAAAAACATGGCGACAATTTTCATTCTGAAATTTTACCTGGGCAGTCTTGATAGTATTTTTCAAATATCCACAAAGAATTGTGTTGTTGACAAACACACAGACTGAGTTATTACAGTAACAAGGGGATCAAAAATGTTATATAGGAAAGCAATGTTAAATTTTTGGCTTCCCTTGCTACTGCAATAACTCAGTCTGTGTGTTTGTCAACATCAAAATTCTTTGAGGATATTTGAAAAATACTATATCAAGACTGATGACCATATATGCAGATAAAAATTTTAACATATCAGAATTAAAATTGTGGCCATGGTTGCAGCTACTTTTGCAAGGATTTCCCTATAACGTCACCACTAAATGGGTACAAGTGACGTCACAGGTGCTTTTTCATCGGCTATTATCTTTGATATTCATGCTACTGCTACTGGAAAAAAAATTATGCAATTGCGAGGACTTTCTAGTTCAGTTTTGAACTTGAAATTTTGTAGACGGATTTATATTAGGGATTTCAATCTATTTGCAAAATATTACAGTTTTCATGTTCATAGTTCAGCCCAAATCTTTTCACTTCCAGAAGTAACCTTACAACTTTTTACTGCCCTGCAATAATAGAACATAACTTTCATAATTTTGCTGACAAAGTTAAAAAGAAAGTAATAACAACCAACTTACAACTTTCACAATATTCGTTTTGAATAAATAAATATATAATTATCTTTTTAAATTTATCGTTCATGTATCGTTTATTTTTGCGAGTAATCTGGAGAATCAGAAGATTTTTCTATAATATACTCAAGCGTAAAAATTATAATATTTGTTAAATAATACATATATATAGAGTAATAAATTTCAATTCAACTTATCACTATCTAAATTATTAACTTGTGGTCCACAGATTGAAGCCAGGTGGTTCCGAAGCATCACGTATCAAATTGTACCTTGGTGACTTCGATCCAATAACCAACACAGTCGTAGCTACAGCAGTTTCTAACTACACCGCTAACCCAGGATTCTACGACAACTCAAATGAGTTTGACATCGGTATTATCACCTTGGGTGCCGCGGTTGTCGAGACTGGTAAGTGTAGCGATATCATGGTTAATACAGTCAAATTAATTTTAAATTGCCACGCCCGGAAGTGGAATTTACTCTCCAATTTATTCAAGATGTTTGAAATTTTGCCAAGGGGTTTTTAATTTGAATACTGACTTTTTTATAAAATAGCAAAATACAGACATGAACAGGAAGGGCAAAAAAAATATATATATGTATATATATATATATATATACCTGCTAATCTAATTTCAGAAGGAATATTAAATAAAATTGACTCGGGAAATGACGAAATAGTCGTATAAAAAAAAAATTCAAATGAATATTCCCATATCGGAAATATCGGAAGTAAAAAGTTTCTGTCTCTCTTATTCATATTTGAAGTTTGTACTGAACTCAGTGGCGAAGCCAGGATTTGCCCAAGAGGGGGGTTTCTCAGAATAAAGATTAAGAACAGCCCGGGGGGGGGGGGGGGCGTAGCCTCCCAATAGCTCACCGCAGGTGTGATTTTTTTAAGAACACGCGCCCCCTTTTTTAGAGTAAAATTATGAAAAAAAAAAATACTATTATAGAGAATGTATTAATATACTATGGCCTGATGCAATTTCTGTTTTTTTTTTGTTTTTTTTTATATTTTTCACCCCATCTTTTAAATTTATTTTCAATACGTGCACTAACGTAATAAATTTAATCATTTTAGTTAAATCAAGCAATTCATCTAACCAATTTTTTATTTTTTTTTTTATTAGTTTCATGATTATATACAGGATTTATAATTTTTTACTTTATAGTACACAGTAATTCCGATATTTTTTCGGAAGAAAATTGAGTTTTAAGTGCTTTCTATACATGCAGTTTATATTTTTTTCTATCAAGGTTTTATTATAGATTATCGTTATTCTCGATATATGACTTGCGCACAATTGAAATAAAAATTTGTACCTACTGTTCAATTAGTCAGTTCAATTTTAAATAATTTCTAGAATCAGTATACGTGTCATTTAATTATATTTGATTTTTAAAATTTATTTAATAATCAAAGTTCACATCATTAAGGTGTTGACAAAAAAGGTTAATTGCTTTTCTTATTTTTGTTAATTTTTATCTGCACCGTGGAGCAATCAAGTAAATAAAAATGCAGCACACGTTAGAGCGTTTTAATTGCAATAGTAGTATACATTATACAGTTTGTAAGGGAAATAAAATATTTAAGTCGTACTTTTCTGTTAAAATTGGAAACTTTTTATAACTTATTGATTTTAAAGAAAATACAACTCGATATCCCCTAAATATCAATTTTTTATTCATTTTTTTTTTAATTACTATAATTTTTCCTTTTTTCTTCTTATGTCCAGTCATTACTCGATCCTAAAGGGAAGGAGGTTAAACCCCGACCCCCCTTCCCCTCCTCCCTGGCTACGCCACTGACTGAACTGTTTGTAAAAATTTAAACTTCAGTTTTGAAAGAGAAATACAGAAAGCAGTCGTCAGGCTACTTCCGGTGCATGGGAACATAAAATAAATTTGACTGTAAATTTGTTTTGCAGACAAGATCAGATACCTCAACATGCCCACCAAAAATGTCATCAGCAAGCCGGACAACTTAGCTGGAAAAAAAGGAATCGTCTTTGGTTGGGGAACAAAGACTCAAGGTGAGAAGAAATTTACAATATTATTTGTCGAAATATGATTTTTGTAATAAGAAAAACAGTTTTTTCGTACGCGGATGATTTTTATATTTACATTTATAACAATGAACAAGATGCACAGTTGTTTTTGTACATTGTTATCCATGTGTGCATAGGGGAAATGATAAAATAATATATAAAGTAAATAAATAATAAAATTAAAAATTTGGAAATGGTCATGGAATTGATTGATGGATCTGTTCGTAAACCTTGTTCAGAGTACGTACACCTTGCCCCCACTTTCTTACTCCGGGTCAAAGGTTGGGGTAGGAAGTTCAGATGCTGACGTCACGATTTTGCAGGAGCGGATCAAGCGCACGGCTCTTGGGAAGGGTGGGGGGTGGGAAAATGCCTTGTCATTCAATGTTAAATTTAGGGTGGGAGCGGGGCTACGGGTGGGGGGTAGAAACGTTTTCAGTGTATTTTATGACCTTCGATTGCCCCCATTGATTCGCGCCTGTGATTTTGTTTGTAAACTTGCTCAGAGTACTCTGATCGCAGGGCTTACAGACCTAATAGTTAAATGTGCAGTGCTCTAGTTCTTTATTGTAATTTATAAAATTCAGCTTGCACCGAATTTATGTGTGGGGATACATACGTCCTCGACTCAAGCGATTTTAACAAATGCCTAGTTTGCCTACGTTTACATTTTACTAAAAAAAATGTATTGTGAATACGTAAGAACTACAAGTTATTCAAGATCTTGAAGTCTTGTCGGTATGCAACCAGATCTTTCCATCCGATAAACCTCATGCAATACATGGTGCACTAAAATTTGCATGCCCATAAAAGTACAAATTAGTAGCATAAATGATACAAACATAATATAATATACATACACACACACATATGTATTATATATATATATTATATATATATAAATATATATTATATGATTGAAATTAAATTAAGTTTTTCAACTTACGGAACATTGGCGGTATTTTATAATTATTTTAAACCCAACCGTGTTTACCCGCCAAGGTAAGAAAGAAAATTGTCAAAAATTTAAAAGTCTAGCCGAGGTGGGACACGAACCCACATCTCAAGTCAGTCGCGGACCTGTGCCTTATACCATTAGACCACCCGACCGATCGACCTTCAAATTCTCTGACTCTTCTCAATCCCACCTCGGCTATAGACTTTTAAATTTTTTGACAATTTTCTTTCTTGCCTTGGCGGGTAAACACGGTTGGGTTTAATATATATATATATATATATATATATATATATATATATATATATATATATATATATATATCATTATGTACATGTATAGGATATTTCTGTTACCGCGATGCTAACCTAAGATACAATGCATTTTTTTTCTTTTTTTACAGCGGGTACTACTGTCGAGGCTAAGTTCAACTCCGTGCCCATGAAGATCCTCCCGCAGAAGGAGTGCATCTCCACCATGGTCAGCCAGAATTCTTACACGGTGTTCGATTCTATGGTGTGCGCTGACACCGCAGTCTCAACCGTAGGGTTCTGCAAGGTGAGCACTGATTTTCCAACAGACGTTGAGTGAGTCACAAAATTCAAACAGGTGTTCCACAAAATGGGGCCCTCTCTATTAGGTCCTTTTTGGACTTTTTATAAAGATATATTTCAGATTCCTCACCTCTAAGTAAAGGGCACTGCTGCGTTTGAACGCCAGTGTTATTAGATAACCAGCATTTTCAGTATATAATTAATTATACAAATTTGTATTTTTTGTAAGTAGTAATTTTTAATTTTCCTAGTTTTTTTTTTAAATCTTCTTAAAGTCTCAGAAGTCATTTTCATTAATTCATTTAATTTTTTTAGAGCATGGGTTGCATTGTTAAGTATTGCTGCATTATTATATTATTATTTTTTTTCATTAAAAAAACTGATAAATGATGGAGATAAATAAGATTGTCAGCTGTAAAAAGCTGGGCACGACAGTAAAAATGATAATGAAGCGTTTACTAAATAGGAGATAAGCTGAGAATTTACATGAAGCTGTCCAAGAGCAAATTACATATTAAAGTGGTCTGGAGTGAAAAGAACCTCTTTTATATCAACCAACTCCTGATCTGAATTCTGCCACCACATATATTCTCCTTGCTATGTTGTTGATTAATTTATACTGTAATTTTTTTCTTCTTTTTATTTACTTTCTTTGTTTACTATTGCAAACTTAAATTACTCCTTAATTAGCAATTTTTTTTGCACGTAAAAATAAAGATATATAGTGCAGGTAATTAACCCCCTTCGCCCCATTTTGGTTCCAGTATGACTCCGGTGGCCCCCTTACCATCCAACTGCCGAGCGCCACGATGCCAACTCTGTATGCCGTAGCCTCTTACTACGAAACCTGTGGCACTCCCTACCCGAACGTTTTCACACGCCTTGGAGCCAAGGACGTGCTCAAGTGGATCGCGGCCAACGGAGGCCCCCCTGCGCCCAAGTAAACTGCTCCTTCCTGATGTGAGCAGAGATCACCATGTGGTTCCTTGAATAAACGAATGTTATCTAATTTTTATTGATTTTATTTTAACCCCTCTATGTATTGATTGTATTTAAAAATCAGCGAAAAACATAATAATTAAGATATAGAAATAACAATGTTGAAGTTCAACAGTATATATTTATATATATATATATATATATATATATATATATATATATATATATATATATATATATATATATATATATATATATATATATATATATATATATATATATATGTATGTATATAGTCATGAAAATAGGACAGAGGGTACAAGTTAAATACAAATTATATCAAATTTTTATGTATATTATATATATATTTTTTAACTTTTTTACTATACGCGCCGTTGAGTTAGGTAGCCAATAATAATGGTTCCACAAAATTTCGACTACATTTAGCAAATTATTTAGCATTTAGTTATTAGCAACTTGTTCTTCCACAAAGCGGGCTGCATATACAGCAGAGGCGATGATTTAATAAGTTACCTATAGCTAATTTTAATTAATTTATTTTTTATTCACACAAGTACATACACAGCTTACATATATCACAAAAAAAAATAATGAAAAGGATTCAATACACGGCACAAATAGCACCATAGCACATTAAAATATAGCACGTGGAAGAGGAAGAAAAAAAAAAAAAAAAAAAAAAGAACAGTACATTTATTAAATCATAATGAACTAAAATATTTAAGACTCTGTTAAATAAAACATTGTCAATATTTAAAATAAAAATAATAAGCATGACACCTATTGAGACATAAAATTCAGCTGCTTTTCTGCTGACATGCATAAGTTTATTAAGTGTGACTTACATAAATGCTTAAACAACACAGAGGGATAGGCGATCTTGAGGTTAGAGGGGAGTGCATTAATTCCAGCTCGTCACACTGCGATGACATAACCATTTTTGAACACTGTTGGTCGTTCAGGGCTTACGAGGAATAAGTTTCTGCGCGCCCTCACCACGTACAAACACCCCTTGAAGAACGTTTTGCATAATATTGACATCAGTGCGGACAATCAAGCATTGAGAAAAATCAGATCATTATTATAGAAAAGTTGCATATCAAAAGGCAGCAACTTGGATTTATCTACTGAGGGTTTACTTTTTTCATAAATGAATTTAAGTGCTCGATTTTAGGGTTATTGTTAATATAAAAAAAAAACAAAAAACACATTTTTGTTGAAGTCAATTAATCAACGATTGAGGTAATAACGCTGCTGGTTTACTCCGCAAGGGATATGGCGTCATGTTATGAATATTATGTAAAATTAGAAACTCATAATAATAAATGTGTGTACTGTTTCCTCTTTTTTATTTCTTTGGTCACTTTCAGTTAAAAAATAAATATACAAATAAACAGAGTAAAAATTAAGATTACTCGTATTATAAATGTTTAATGTCAGTGCACCCTTAATTGATTAGGCTCAAACTTTAGTGATAATTAATTCAGTGCAGTGATATTGCAAGCCATGACTGAGGTCTTAATCAATTTCCATGGCTAGAAATCAGATTCCTAGAAGACGAACGTACGTGTGACGTCACTTCCGCAATTATTATTTTATAAAACAGTAAAAAAATAGCAGAAAATCCAGATTGAGTCATTATGGCAGCGAAAAGGGCACAAAGTATATCAGACTATAAAATATCAACAGGTTGAAATGGTAAATATGTGTTGCCGTGATGTTTGCATCTAAAATTTTATCTAGAGCTATATCTTTTGTTTAGCGTTCTCGGATATTTCTTTGATGAATGGTTGAATGAGAATGACGTTATATGTGCGTCTAGAGCTCTTAGACCATCTGGTGATATCCGTGCAATGAAATGAAATATTCTTTATTTAGCTTTCGCTATCCAGTATACAAATATAGTTTATATATTGTTTTAATTAAACAATACAAAACAGTTGGTTAATAAAATTTATGATAGTTCATAAAATTTTATGCCTACAGTATATACAACATTTTTAGGATACAAAAAACATCTTAATATATATTTTATATTTACCAAAAATATATATATACTATTGACCTATTATATATATATATATATATATATATATATATATATATATATATATATATATATAATTATAATCTTTCTTCGTCTATTTTGTTTCCAAATGTATAAAATTGAATCAATGCCACAACACCAATTGCGGTGTCATTATTTTGAACTAAAGCGAGGCCTATCAATTTTAAGCTCTAATTTGTTGTCTGGAATAATCGAGAAATAACCTCTTTTACAAGTATCGTGTAATCGATCAAATAAGCTCTGCGTGCCATCTCCAAACATATTGCCTTGAAGTTAGGCAACCTATTCAGCATCTAAATAAAGCGGGTTGCATTTGTAGCAGAAGCACGGTGAAGTCTGATTTTTTTTTCTTTTTCTAACCTTACGACGAGATAATTAATCAAGCAATTTTAAATAATTTTAATTAATTTTGTTGAGTTAAAAAATTTCATTCACATGATCAATGTATTTATAACGCATTAAGGCGGATCCACATGGCGACAACGGCGATGCTACGCGATTTTGACCTAAAAGCTGGGAAATCCTACGCGGCAAGCGAATTCGTCAGGTTGCGGCGCCGGCGAATATCACATTAAATTACGATGCTCTTTTTTTGATCGCCAAATATGGCAGCCAATAGATGTTACAGCAAGTGCGCATTAATTTGCTTCGCGTCGCTGGCTGAAAATCGCTTAGTGAATCCGCCTTTTAAGGTGGATTTACATGAGTGATTTCCAGCCTGACACGTGACGCGAATAATGGGCACTTGCTGTAACATCCATTGGCGGCCATATTTGGCGATTAAAAGAAAAAAGAGCATCATAATTAACGCGACATTCGGCGAATTTGCTGTCCACATAGAATTTACAGCTTGTACGTCAAAAACGCGTCACATAGCCGTTGCCGCTCATACTAGGAAATCCACCATTACAAGTATACGTTTTTTTTTTCTTAAAATTTCAACATTCATTTTGGTACACTATTAGAGTAAATAAGATTAATTTGATTATTTATATCGATCAAGAATTTACCCCAGTTCTCTAGAAACATATATCTCTGTTTAAGCCTCCGATTATAACGTAAAATATAACTTTTGTAACACGACGCTTTTGCTTGGAAATGTTACAGTTTCATGAAGGAACCCACTCTCGGTGCGGAATCAGCACGTGCTGATTTGGCATCGCCTCTTACTTCGAGGCCTGCATCACCACAAGTACCCAAACGTGTTCACTCGTCTCACTGCCAAAAACGTGCTCCAACGGATCGTGATTGGTGGATCCGTGGACCACCAATCAGGAACTATCCAATTGATTTACAACATCATACACTTTAAACAATTAGCTGCATGATTGAATGATACGTCATAATGGACAACATACATGAAAAATTTTATTGCAGAAATGAATAGAGGGTACCAAATTATGCTACTCTGAATTTTTTCAGATTTTTTTGAGACCCGGAACTATTTTTAAATAATTATTGAAAGTCCTGTGATTTCAGTTGGCACCCCTGCAGCCTTAATAAAAAGGATATAGACTGGACGCCTATTGACGCCTCCAGGGGGCGTGGCCGCACTTTCAATAATTATTTAAAAATATTTCTGGGTCTCAAAAAAATCTGAAAAAATTCAGAGTAGCATAATTTGATACCCTCTATTCATTTCTGCAATAAATTTTTTTCATGCCATGTATGTTGTCCATTGATGGCAAATATTTTACATGTTTTACATTTTACGTCATGTGAAACTTGACTTAAATATATATATATATATATATATATATATATATATATATATATATATATATATATATATATATATATATATATATATATATATATAATTATAAAAAACAGGACAAAAATTTGTATGCAATTATTTATTTTGTCCCGGATTTTTCATATTTTGACACAACAAGTTAATTATGTACTTCCTTACAACGTAAAGTGATTGTAAACACGTTCAAGCAATTAAAAATTTGAAAATTTCGAGCCCAATTAAATTGTTTTGTAAAGGAAGTTATAAATATTAAGCAATCTTGACATTTGTGGGCGTCTTTCGTCGCGTGCTCTGCATCGTTTCCCCAAAATTGAAAGTCACACGAACGAGATAACTTTTTGGTGCTCCACTAATGATGTAATTAAATTTTATCAAGACATTCTCCGGTGACCATGATTTTAATTGCCATGTTCATGTTAAATATTATCTATCGTAAATAATATTTTAGTTGGACGAAATAAATATTAATTGAGACGTTTAAATTTTTTATCCTACACGAGAAATATTTACTAAGCAGTAACAAAAATAAAAATTATCATATAGAAAACAATTAATTAATTAAAAAAATATATAAATTAAATTTATGCCTAATGAAATTTATGGAATACATAATTATATACTTATGTAATTTGCATACGTGGAAAATAAAAATTTAAAAAAAAGAAAAAAATAATAATACAAACAATTTTATAAAATGAAGTGAGAGTCCTGCATGCAGTACGATTACAGCCCCAAGATCGGATTGCTACACAATTTACCTCTCTGTTAAGAACAAAATCCATCGTGATTGAAAGTTTTTAAATATCAACTTTTTTAAACTTCTTACTTGGCAGTTTCCCCAGTTAAAAATAATTTAATTAGTGCTGAAGGTAATGCGAATATTTTTTCTTATTTTGTATTATAGTTTGCTGCACCAAATAAATATAAGGTAATCGTTTTGAACAATTAATAAAAAATACTCAAAATTCAAAATATTAATTAGCGAATTGAGCCTACTATATAATATATTATATTTCCATTGCCTGAATTAATCATCTTCAATTGTCAACGGTCATTAGAATCTAATTCACTCATTCAAATCCATTCATAAAATCAATTAAAAAAATCCAAACAAAGTTGTTTTGAAATTAGAAGAAATTAGTTACAAAATATTATAAATTCAATACTCTCAATCATGCATAATTATTATATAATCGTACATAATTATGCAAACGTAATATTATATTAATTTTAATATACAAGTAAACATCCAAGGAGTTGAGGGAAGGATACTATTTCTCATTTCTTAGTTCAATCCCCATACTTTCGCATTCACTAATCTCTGTAATAGGAATATTTGAGTAGGAGCTATATCTAGAGACTTACCTGCGGCCTTGACGTCAATGCCGCCAGAAACGGCTGAGCCATAGGACTGCAAAAAATTTATAACACTGCTATTAAATAAATGTATTCAAAAATTGTACTAATTAAACAACTATATTATACTTGTTACATTCCATCATTTGCTAATATATTGAAATTATAAGCGTAGGTTTTATTTATTTACTTAGTATAGATTATCAATAATAATAAGCAATTTACTACCGTTTAGGCAGATGTTTCTTGAGGTAGTTTCTAGGAATAATATTAATAATAATATAAAAAGTAATGTTTTAAAAGAAAATAAAATTGAAATATAACTTAGATCCCTCCCCTTCTTTCCTCCAAAAGCACATTTAAAATAAAATTACCGTCTTATATTATATATAACGTCCCATAAAATTTTGTTGTATATTTATTATATTTTCCTCATGATGAATGCGTAAAAAAAATGTTCACAGGCAGGACACACCAACCATTTCATGATGAACCTAACACGTGAAGTGCATAGTATCCAGAGGGCTGTCAAACATAGTGCAGTAGAAATAAAAACTTACCATTATACTTAAATATTTTTGTAAGTATAAAATAAAGCTATTACTGCATTTATGAGTCAATATAGAATATAATACTATTTCATTTTATATACATGGGCCTTCAGTTTACTATAACAAATGGAAATGTTACACCCACTTTAACTATAAACTAAATTTGACATGAATAATTATATTTTTATAAGTTACTATATGAAGCTAGAACACTTACCTTAAGAGCGAGGACCGGAATGCCTTGTATAATCGAAGTCGGGCTACAAATAAAGTATGTTTGCCAAGTACTCGCCTTCATACATGCAGACTGGTGTGTACGTTATCGCACCTGTTATCTCGTGTAATTCTGTTTCTGCTAACTTGTAATTTTTTGCCATACGCTTATATCAACTCACGTGACGTACAATAAAACATGCAAGGCAAAAATAAGAACCTTTTTTAAGAGTAAACGTAAATTATATAGAAATATTTTTTTTTTCGTTAATTTCTAAATTCATTCCTATTTTATTAAAAATTGTTGTCAATAAAATGAAATTTTGACTATATAATTTTTTTTTTTTTACATTGTCTGAAATTGAGTGTGGATGCTAACATATCAAATTAGGAAAAAAACAATGTTGTTTTTGTGTGGGTATATATTTATATATATGTATAAAAAAATATATATACACACACAAAACAACATTTGTTTTTCAATTCGATATTATAACAGTATATAGAAAAATATTGTAACAATTTTAGTAATTTCTTTTAAAGATATCTTAAAATCTAATATAGTAGCAGTATAACTCATATTGATCAGTCCTTAATGGAGTATTGTCCTCAATTTTTTTTATTGCAGAAATGGATAGAGGGTGCAAAGTTATGCTACCCTGATTTTTTTCAGATTTTTTTGAGACCTGGAACTATTTTTAAAAAATTATTGAAAGTCCTTTTTGTGACGTCACGCGGCGGCAAGTCCTATCTTTTTCTTAAGGAGCGGCGTCTCGTGACGTCATGAAAAGGACTTTCAATAATTTTTTAAAAATAGTTCCCGGGCTCTAAAAAATCTGAAAAAAATCAGGGTAGCATAACTTTGCACCCTCTATCCATTTCTTCAATAAAAAAAATTGAGGACAATACTCCATTATTATAGTCATGGTATAACATGTACTTAAGGATTATTGTCACTGATCTTAGGAGATGGTGAATCACTCAGAAAATTATAGTGAGCCTTCCTTACATTATAACATTATAAAATAAATATTCAACCAAACAATGGAGCAATAATCGATCTTTGAGATTTTTGAAATTTTTGAGATATAGAGGATATAAATAGTGAGAATTTCATTGAAAATATGGCAGCCTTTAGTCAAATCAAGTCTTTCTCAACTAATTAATATCTAAATATCTATATCTATATCTAATTAATATCGGTCCGAATAATTACATTTTTTTACTTCAGAAAGTGAGCAGTGAGCATTCATTTTGTTCTCTATGTTCTGATTTAAATTTTATATATATTTTTTACGGTAAAAAATAATTAGCATAGTGACAATAATCCTTAAAGTCTGCAACATTTTGCATTAATAGTCAATTTAGATTAAAATAGGCTTTAGTTAGAATTCACTATCATCGTTTGGAATCATTCATTTAAATATTTTTACATCCTGTATGTTATGCAACTTGTTATGCTTATGTGAGCAAAATATTGCGTAAACTCCAGGCGCTTAAAATATGTATGTTCATGTACAGTACTTTTAATGTATCATGTAAATGAGATGAAATAAAACCTATCTTGAATCTTGTATCAATTTAATAATAATTCTTTGATCTATTATTTTAAATTCATCCTTTTGCTTGCCATTTTTAAACATACATACATTGGACCATTCTGAAATTATACTGGTATTACGTTTTTTTATTTCGTATAAATTTTTTTCATGCAAGAAATTTAATTGTGTCTTGTACCTGAATTATAAAATTTTGTTTGTGTCCAGAATTATTTTATTTTTACTACAGCAACATATTTGTATGCCACATAAATAAATCGATTAATGTAGACATAATTATTTAACAACATAAAATATAGTGTATTTAATCTTTCACTAAATTGCAGTATAAATTGAAAAGGTACTCTTATGATTATTAAATAATTGAGTATGTACAGTAAATGTAAGTCTAGGCTACAAGGATTATAAATAAAAATATTATAGTTTAATAATAAAATAAACTATCAGGGCTTCGAACCAAATCGATATGAAAGCATTCTAGCATATTATAAAGCAGTCATGTTTTTAAACAACAATAATTTTTATAAAAATTTAATTACGAGAAAGTATGAGACATTTCAAAATATGAAGAATTAGGGTAACTATAGAACGTTCTGGAAACATTCGTTAATTTTACTAATGTAGGGACGTCGCAAATCAGGACTAAATAAAATTTCAAAAATTGTCAAAACTGGAAACTAATTGCAGGCCCAAAAAACAATCAACTAATTTATCACAAAACGTTCAAACTGACCCACTTTAAACAATAGCATATAATTATATTATGCCTCATGTTAGCAACTAATTAAAATCAGAAATGAAATGTAATTAGTCTAAAATATTATACGTGTTTTTCTTCGCTCCCGAGTTTTTCAAACTTTGACACAAAAATTTAATGATGTACTTCCTTACAACGTAAAGTGATTGTAAACACGTTCGAACAATTAAAATTTTGAAAATTTCGAGGCCACTTAAATTAAATTGTTTTGTAAAGGAAGTTATAAATATTAAACTATCTCGACATTTGTGGCGTCTATCGTCGCGTGCTCTGCGTCGTTTCCCCAAAATTGAAAGTCACACGAACGAGATAACTTTTTGGTGCTCCACTAATGATGTAATTAAATTTTATTTTACAACACGCATTTTAAATTTATTTTATTTACCAAAAAAATGTTTCCTGTATGATTAATGTTATGGTTCAATTACTACGTTGGTTCTGAACATAAATAAAAAATGAGATAAAAATATAAACGTTTCAATTAACATTTATTTCGTCCAACTAAAATATTATTTACGATAGATAATATTTAATATGAACATGGCAATTAAAATCATGGTCACCGGAGAATGTCTTGATAGAATTTAATTATGTCATTAGTGGAGCAAGAAAAAGTTATCTCGTTCGTGGGACTTTCAATTCCGCAGAGCACGCGACGAAAGACGACACAAATGTCGAGATAGTTTAATATTTATAACTTCCTTTACAAATTTAAGTATGGTCTCGATATTGTTTTTTTTTTAATTTTTAATTGTTTTTACGTACAATCATAGAGTGATATATTGAATATACCACTCTATGGTACAATCTTTTATTTGCACATAAAAAAGTACTGTAAAATACACGTGCAGTATGTGCATAGCATTGTTCACTTTTTCGATTTCTGATTCCACTCGATGGCTGATGTACGAATTTAAAATAAACTGCGTAATGAACTTTTTTATGTTTTTATTTTTATTTATTTTTTTTTTTTTTGTTATTAATGGACAACCTTCATAAAATTATTGTATTGCGTTTTGTATATGAAGAGGACCCCAAGTTATATATTGTCAATTTTTGTCAGATTCTTTTCAGATCCTCAAAATCGAATGGAAAGATGCTGTGACGGCATAGTTGCGCAACGTCATTCCCTATGCCTATACACATGTATATGACACGTATTTTAAATATTTGCATGCCTATGACGTTACAGCGTTTTGCGGTATGATTTTAAGGGTTTAAAGGTGCATTTTCATGGAGCTATGTCGAGCGGAGCGACGAGAAAGTGCACTTGCTTTAATATTGAATGGTAGCCAATGCATCTTGGCAATAAAATTATTCCCCGCAAGGCAAGGAAATCCCGAGCCTCTGATTAGCTATGGCACGCGATTTTCTCACTTTCCCCGCTCCATGGAAATTCACCTTAAGAAGATTAAAAAAAAAATGAAAAAAATTGGCAATACATAACTTGTGATCCTCTATCCAAATATGCATTAAAAAATTGATTGTCCATTATTTGAGATAAAACAAATTCATCGCCTCTTAATAACCAGCATTACTATGAAATTTTGTAAAAATAAGCTGCATATGTGCTTAAATTCAATATTTCCAAAACAAATTTAATAAAGTATTTTGTGAGGCATTTAAATAAGCACATATTATTATAGTGGGTGCAACTAAGAAAATCTGAAATGCAAAGACATTATTTTCTTATATCAAACAAGCTTATTAGTAAAGTATAGAGGACATGCAACAAGAGACAATACGTGTGGCAATAGTGAACTAGATTGTTGTTGCGTGTCTATGATTCCATTGCGAATACTATTAAGATAATAAATTTTTTATAAAACATAGATAGTAATTCAAGAGTGGGCCAGGCTGCAAAGTAATTTCTTGGCTGTGGTCACACTCGATCCTCAACCACCAAGATGCACCCGTTGTCTGCCTTCTTGCTGCTCCCTTTGCTAGCGGTAAGTTTCATACTTTTCTTTTATGTTGGATATAGAAACTTCATGTAGAAAGTTAACACTATAACTTATTTTTATTTAAAATATGATAATTTAATTTCATATCAGTAATTATTTAATTTTAAAATAAAATGACAATAACATGTCAATTAGCAATTACCAGTGATTAATTTTAATTATTCATTTCCTGTTCAATTTTTATTGACACTATAATAGTCTACAGTAGACATGCAACCATGTTGTGTCTCCCTCCTTGCTAAATATATATTTATGTAAGGCCTATTACTGACATACTGGGAGATTGTCACCACTCCAATGGAATTATAATAATGGTTAATGGTGATAGCATTTTAGTTTATAATTCGTACCAAAGTTGTTTTTAGGTTAAATATAACGTTGTATGTAATGTTTATATTCATTAAATTTAATTCATTTTTAGTTATATGATTTGAATGTAATACAAATACTCATGATGAAAGCTATCAATAAAGTTTCATTTCATTTCTCTACGATGAAGTTATTACATTTTAAGAAATAATAAGAACAAATATATAATAATATTTCGATTGTTGTTGTTGTATACTATATTAAATTGCAATTCATTTTGTATCATGTTGACGACGTATACCTACTTCTGATTAATGTTTGGTGGTTGTTTACTTTGTGTATGGGCAATTGCCTTTTTTAGTCACCAATTTTTTTTGTCTCCTCCTAAACATGTAGTATTTAACTCAATAAACAATTATTATTATATTATTATTTGTATATTGGTTCTACTGTATTTTATTTTGCACATATTGACACAATAAAACCATGATGTTAAATTGATTCTAACTGTGCAGTTTTATTTTTCAGACGTTCGCGTCGGCTCTTTTTAGGGGAACTGATGTGGAGGATCGTAAGACTTTTTTTTTTTTAGAAATTCTCTAATTATTTATAAGATTATAAGACAAGGCTGTAGTAAAATCTAGCTAGTGTAAAATTTAGTTGGGTCATTTCCAAAACATTTCTTTTTACATCTTATACTCACCGGAATGAAAATCTATAAAAAAAATATAATTTGATAAGTAGTTAATCATAATAGTTGATCGCTTGTGTTTTTGTTTCATAATCTATTATTTTTAATGTATTCAGCTGTATAGTGTAGTGATTAGAGCGCCTGACTCTTGTCCGAGAGGTCTCCGGATCAAATCCCGAACACGGCAGACTTTTTATGATGTGGGATGGGCATGTCTGACAACTAGGTGATGGAGTTTGTAGAAGGAAGGAAGCTTTTATGTTATTGTCTATATATTATATACTCCGCAGGATTGATTATAGCATTGCGAAATGTTGTGTCAGTGCCCCAATTAGGAATGGTACTTGATTATCTGGCGTGCCCCAGAATTAGGAGCCCCAGAGAGCACTGTGTTGAAAAACAAGTTTCGCCTTAATTGGTAACCAACCGTTCTTTAATGTAGGTGTTATTATTTCTATGTTCTTTTTTTAATCAATAGTCACAAAGCATTTGAAGATTAATATGTGGACAATAATTCAACGTATATGTAGGGAATACAATAAAAATATTGCAATATTTACCTTCTGTCAAAAGAATTTTCTTTCTGCATACTAAATCAATCAGCAATCAATAAAATAAATCTGGTTTTTCATTAGCATAAAATGTATCTTAGGCATTTTCCTAGTTAGAATAACGAAATTTCAACACACAAATTTTCATTGTATAACTTTAATTAATGAATATAGCATTTGTTTTTAAATAGAACATCTTATCACTTGTAAATCTACACCTTCTTAAAATAAGACGAAAAAGTGTCCCCTTAATTAAGAAGGTCTTAGTTTAAGAGATTTTTGTCTTGAAACAAGTAAATACATTCTTAAAATAAGAACCTATGTTCTTAATTTCAGATATGTATTTGAACATAGGTTCTTATTTTAAGAATGTATTTACTTGTTTCAAGACAAAAATCTCTTAAAATAAGACTTTCTTAATTAAGGGGACACTTTTTCGTCTTATTTTAAGAAGGTGTAGATTTACAGTGTAGTTTTTTTTTCCGATTCCTGAAAAAAAAAATAGATTTCAAAAAATGACATTTTAATATTAATTGTTTCTTGGTTTAAAGGCTACATGCTGTGGAAGGAACAAAATAACCCAATTGGTAGCTGAAAAGGGGTGCGATTCACGAAGCAGTTAGCCAGGTATTTAACCATGTATAACTAATACCTGTTTTACGTGTTAAACGACCTTAGTTAAACGTGGTTAAGCTAAACGTGGTTAGAAACCTGGATAACTGCTTCGTGAGAATCGCGCCCAATAATGCTTAATATTATAAAAATCAAATTTCAATTTTTTCTTTCACTTTTTTCACACAAATCGTAATCTTATTGATTTCTGAATTTCTTCAGTTATATTATTGATATATTAATACACATGTGCACTAGAAAAATTAGATATTAACACAAAAGTTATAACATTTGCCAAGTGTAGCATGTCATCAAGTCCTATAGAGAAACTTGGAACGTAGCAGTATGTATTTACAGCTCAAGATGCGAGATTGATGGGTGCTGGTATCCTCGACGCTTTCTCCGTGCATTTCCCTGAGACAGTAGCCATCTTCTTGGATGATGAATTCAATTGTCAAGGCTCACTAATCAGCAACGTTAGCATCCTCACTTCCGCATCCTGCCTTTTTGAGTGAGTAATATAGAAAATACATCTTAAACCACGATTAGATTTACTGATTTAGTGCTTCATTTCAAATTTAAGAAACTCTAAATAAGTCAAATTTAATTTTCAATACCAAAATATTGAACAGAATAAATAAGAAGGTTATGTAATCAAGAAGAATAAATAAATAAATAAATAAATAAATAAATAAATAAATAAATAAATAAATAAATAAATAAATAAATAAATAAATAAATAAATAAATAAATAAATAAATAAATAAATAAATAAATAAATAAATAAATAAATAAATAAATAAATAAATAAATAAATAAATAAATAAATAAATTAATAAATAAATAAATAAATAAATAAATAATTGAAGTTGCCATTACACCCTGAATGTGGTTTTTAGCTTGAATTGAATTAAAAAAAGATACACGTTATAGGGCTTAATTGCATTTCCCTGATTTTTCAATTTAAAAACATGACTAAATAATTGATTTTATTTAATCAAAATACTTTTTTAACTAATAATTTATTAAAAAAATATTAATATTTTTACACTAAAATTACACTAGTTGTGAAAACCCCTTCATTTTATTTATAACGATTTTTTTTTTTTTTTTTTTTTTAGTTTTGGCGCTTCATCCTTTGTGGAGGAGCATGTGTTAACGGTGGCAGTGGGAATCACTAAGATATCCAAGGCCCCCGCAACTAAGCTCAAGGTCGCCAAGATGGACATCCACCCAAAAGCGCGTCTCTACCTTTCGAATAAAAATCTCGAATATGACGTTGCTCTCCTCACACTGTACAAGCCTCTCGCCATGGATGGTGAGAGCACTTTCTGCAGGGAAATTTTTGGGGTCTTCACAGAGCACTTTAACCCCCACTTTAGCCTCGATTTTTATCCCTGGTGCTAAATATGGTGCTAAACTAGGAGCTTAACATGCATGATTAGCCCCTATGGTTTAGCACCATGTTTAGCACCAGGGATAAAAATTAAGGCTACAGTGGGGGTTAAAGTGCTTTGTGAATGAACCCCCTTTGTGTCCAGGGGCATTTTTGGGTTCAGGGAGGTGAAACAAATTTTCTTAAAATTGGGGGTTTTGAGGAATATACTCCTTCTTCTTCTATATATATATATATATATATATATATCATAGCTTTACTTGTTATGTCTTAATGTTAAAATTTCAATTCTGAAAAATTTCAAAAAGTTATATAATATTCTATATTACAGTATACAGGAAAAAAAAAAGCATTCAAGTAATTTTTTTATCATACTACACTTTTTTCATTGTATCGCTCACAAGAGAAAATAACAAAATAAGGTTACAATATTAGTTTTTCATAAGAACCCAAATAATTCTTTAAATATGAATAAATTCATGATATATTGCTAAATTCATATTATATTATTTAAGTTTTGTTTAATTAATTAATCTATAGTATGCTTATATACAATCTTCTTCCTTTTTACGCGTAGCATTTGGCAATTTTTGTTTAAAATTGAATCTTATTAAAGTTACCTAAAAAAAAAATGGTATGTTACACGGTCCAGATTGTAATGTCCTAATTAATTGCAGGTAACTACGTTGACTCCATCAAACTGCCGTCCAAGACCAGCAAACCCGATGACTTTGTGACCGCCGCCGGTGTCGTGGCTTCCTGGGGAGAAATTGGTGAGTTCGTAAATCAAGAATAAATTTGGGGTGCTCATCTTTTTTGGTTTTCAGAGACGACGCCACCAGCAGATATATATAATGACGCGCTCAAGTTCATCAATGTGACTATCAAGAAGGACGCTGACTGTAAGCTGGAGCACGCTGCCTATCTTCCATCTTTCGAGATCACTGCAGCCACGATCTGCACTAGCGTATCCGCCAACAAGGCTTATTGCAACGTAAGTATGACAATTTTGCACTGAGCTCTATAATAATGGAAAAAATATAATAATATGATTGATTGATTGATTGATTGATTGATTGATTGATTGATTGATTGATTGATTGATTGATTGATTGATTGATTGATTGATTGATTGATTGATTGATTGATTGATTGATTGATTCATTCATTTATTAGCACATTTATTAAATTAGCCTTAGAAAATGTCAGCTGATTTGAATTTCTTACTATCGTTTGTTTAATTGTAGGGGAGCTAAAACAATCCTCACCTCCCCCCAAATTTCTTGCATCATCTAAACAATATCCGCCATAAATGTAACAGAATGCGCGGGTTCATTCAAAGGGTTGGGAGAAATTTCAAAACAGACACGTCAAAAATTCTGTACATGACACTTGTTCGACCAATTCACGACTACGCAAGCCCTATGTGGTCTCCAGCTGCCTATAAAACAAAACAAGATACACTGGAAAAAATTCAAAGAAAATTTATTAAAAGTATAATGTGTCAAAAAGACCAGATTAACTATAATAAACAAAATTATCCTGAATTGTGCAAAAAATATGTAATAACAACACTTAAACAGAGACGCGATATGAGCGAAATCTTTTTTCTTAAGAAGTTAATCGATGGAAAATTAGACTGTCCTGAAATTCTAGCTGAGCTCAGTCTAAATGTACCAGTGAGACAAAACAGATCATCTCATCTTTTCTACATACCAAACCCAAGAATTGATATTGATAAATATTCTTTTATTTCCAGAGTTCAATCATTTTGCAATGAACTGTACAGTAAATACGAGCTTGACATTTTCCATCAATCTTCGCAAGAAATTGCAAGGATATGTAAATAATTCAAATGCATGTTTAATTATGTAATATAAATATAATGTATTATATGTTACCAAGATTTTAGTTATATAATAATTTTTGTACGTGTGTATTTTAACTAAGAATTTGTATGAACTATTGTATTCTTTATAATCGAATTACCTAACCTGTAGTCTGTTTTCTGAATAAATATAATAAATAAATAAATCAACTTTAAAGAAATAAAAAAAAAATTGTTTTCTTTCAGCACGACTATGGTGCGGGTCTTCGGGCGAAGGACCCCAAGACGGGCGTGCCCTTCCTGTTGGGCGTCGCTTCTCTAAACTTGGAGTGCCCCCCACTCAGATCCAACATTTACACCCGAGTCACTGGCATCCTCGATTGGCTCACCAAGCTTGGTTATTAAAGCATGACACTAAAACCTGGACCCCTCCGTCATCAGCACCAAATTGGTTCTACAGTGACAATTAAGGAAGAAGATCTAGATTACTTTGTGCCGGGGTATATTCTTGGTCTTGTAAGCTATATTTGATATATATTATGATAGAGCTTAATATAATAATTAGATATCTGTGAAAATCAAAGAAAAATGTATTTTTAAAATAAAATTTAAAATCTTTATTTTATTATGTTGTATCATTATAATATACAACCATGGTATTAAAAGATTTTTTTTATAATATAATCTATAGATTATTTAAATCGTGTTATACAGTTATGAATAGTTGTTATAATAGTTCATAATTAATTGTGTTATAACAAATGAGCTATTTTTTAGACTGCCAAGAATTTCAAGCGTGGCTAGTATTTTTTAGTACTAATTTTAGATCATGTTTCAGTCCAAATTTTAACCCTATTTATACTTACCTGGGAGGTGAAAAATTCCACCACAATATCATTGATTTTATTAATTTAGTTAAAAAATCTATTTTAAACTGGTATATTACACGATACAATTTTGCATAAAAATTTTTCCTTACAAGAAAACTTGAACTCCATATATATGTTTGTATGGTGATGAAATTTTCTTGCAAGGAAAAATTGTATGCAAAATTATATCGTGTAATACCTGCTTTACATATATACTAAGCTATTTTTTAGAAGTATTTTTGAATTTGTTTATTTGTTGGGAGCTTTTCAGTTTACAATTCGAAACAATTGTAATCACCGCTTGATCAATCATGGATTGATTTCTTACGTCCAATGAGCTGATAGTTTTGTTCGTAAATAAACTCTGCAGGAGTTCATATGTTTGAAGAATGAAAGTTTGCTGCAGTACTGCATTTATATGATGCTTATTGTATACATGAATTTATGGCGTTTTCTTTCTCGTGAGCGCGTTTTGTACAGTTAATGTGAAAAAACAGGGACGCTTGCCATGCGTAACAAATGTTACAAAAATTTAACCGTAAATTATATAAATTTATGTTTTTTTTTTATTTTATTTTATTTCCAAGCAATGTGTGACAAGAGAAAAAAAAAATCACAATACTCTGGCATAACACTAACAATAAGAGAGCTATAATAATACAAAAAAAAAATGCAAAAAAAATGCACTGAACTTCTCATCTTGAAGTTAGGCAACTAACTTCTACAGTAATAAACAACATTTCTTGCTAAACATTCAAATTCAAACGTCTCTCAAACAAATTACCAATGAGAGAGAGGAGAGAGACTCATTTAGCTTATAATTATGATAAAACCATTGAATTTAATTCAGGTGACTCGCAGTCACCTCCTCTATCTCCTCCGAATCTACATCTGGCTACAAAAATAAGCAGATAGCGGCGAGTGATAAAGACAAGTGACGTCACTGCAACTTTACAAGAACTTGCCGCGCCATACTGGCATATCAGCAGCGTCTAAGGGAGAAAATGTTTTAAAATAAATTATAGAGGGCAATTATTACATTTATATAATTTCAATATCATCTTCTAGTAAAGTTTATAAAGAATGCACAAGATAAATTATTGTGCCCTTTAATAATTTAAGCTGGCATTCTGGCAACGAAGTCAATTTTTCTATTTTTTTTTTTTTTCTTCAATAATGCTTTAGAACGGACGGTTGCTTTACAGGAAGGGAAAGGAGGGGAGGTAAACATCAGGACATATCCTGTAAGCAAGCAACCCAACAATCTCATGGTGCTACCCTGTATATTGGTGGTTCCTCCATCTCCCACGCTCGTCAAGTGTGCCTAGTCTTTTTGAACATAACTGTACGAAATCAAGGTGGGTAAAGGTCCCACCTTGTACGAAATAAGCGTACCTTCTAAACGAGTTCTCAACCTAATTCCCGAGATGACTGGGTTAGTGGTAGTGCATAATAGATGATTAGTTCCAAAACCAAAGTTCTATGAACACCAACACCCCACTAACTAATGCAATTGTAGACCTCGTTGTACAAGGCGTAAAATCATTAAAAAGATAAAAATAAATAAAAATAATTAATATCGTTTAATGAAGAGAGTTTTACCACCCATATTATATAAATATAATAAAAAAGTACATTATAGGTAGTTTTTGCAATATAAATTGTAAATTATTAAATTAAAATATATATATATCATTATAGTTACACTAAAATATTAATTATTTAAAAAAGCATGGAAAACAGTAATAAATATGTCCACTTACAAATTAGTGTTTTAGGACAACTTGTTCAATGTCACGTTGCCCCTGTTGTGTATACAACCAGCTTCATTTGTTTGCTGAGCAAATTGCCTAGCCTCAAGGCGATGGTGTCTGGCAATGCGAACAGTTATTATTTAGTTGAGTGAACATACAGAGTTGGTCATGAAGTGTGAGATTTAACATGACTTTGGTTTAACATGAATATTTCTCGGAGAATATTTTTGTAAATAAATATTATACTAATACTAAAAGGTTGTGTGGACTTGTATATTTCATTTTTTTTTTTTTTTTTTTTTTTATTTAATGTGTTTAAAATTTGAATGTCAAAATTAATTTTTTTTTAATTAAATAATTATATTACAATATAATTTTATGCATATAATACATATTTTTCTACGGTTGATTTGGCTATAAAGTCTTATGTACTTAATTAAGTCCAAACTTTATGTATGATGTATTATGATTTTTTCTAATAAAAGCCTTTTTGAATTTGAATTTGATTTCAACAATCTGATGTATTAAAAACTTTATAATTTCTGAAAAATACATCTCTATATCTATATTTTGATTCAATGTACTGTTGATAATATTATGACAAATTTGGAAAATTTGGTGCTAAAAGAAGAACTAATTTATTCGCTGCATGATAAATAATAGTCAAAGCATGCATGCATTATATTATATTATATATCTACGAGTATAATATGAAATAAAATGTTAGCAGTGTGTTTTATAACGTAATTGGACGTAAATTGGGTAACTAAGAAAACATTTCAAACGTTTTAATGTACACTTTTTGACTTGAAACTTTCCGCATAAGTCGAAGCCATCAATGTATTGTTCGGGCAAAAATGAAATTGAGGGGTGATGAATCCACAACTTCAAATCAATGGATATTGACACAATTTTGAGAACATAAATATTTTTTATGATTCAAAACAAGGTCACAAGATAGAGAGGTCAAGACAGATAGAGATGGCATGACTGGTAGCAATTAATATACAAACTCGTGGCCTATGTAATCTTTGCCACCTATTGTCACTGATTTAATAGTTCCTGTCTACATAATTATGACTAATTTTATATTATCATAATTACCTGCGTTCTGAATATTAATTACATAATTTTTAAATGGACATTTAGCTCATTAGTCAAAATTGGTGGCGATAAAAAAGGGAGAATAATTATCAATAAGAGCAATTATGTATTATTTAATATTTAATTATATCAGTTTCCGCTTCTAATGAGTGTAAATTTGTAAACGTGTTTGAAGTTGTTATGACAATTAAGAAACTGGATGTCTTCACAAGCCTGCAGGTCACGAACTCTGAAGATAAGGGTCGATGAACTTTAATTATTAACGACAATAGTACGAACAAGTTGAATTAAATCATATTATTATTATTTAAAAAAAAAAATTTCATCCTTAATTTCTTGGATCAATTAACTTTGCAAAAAAAATTCCTTTCATGAATGTATTAAGATTTAAAGATGATTTTTTAAATGCTGCCAAGTATTTTATAAAATAAGAAAATCAATTTCATAAAAACAAAAATTTGGAAGTGGAATAGACAATAATGGTTGCATTTTTTTATTTCATAATTAGAAAATATACCTAAAATTATGCTTTTCTGAATTTTTTCAGATTTTTTGGAGTGCGGGAACTAATTTTAAAAAAAAATATTTAAAATCTCTGAATTAGGGTGGTACACCTGATGGGACAACCGTGACGTCATTTGTCGTGCTGTGATTGGCTGTTGATGACATCACGGTTGCTGTGATTGGCTATTGATGACGTCACGGTTGTCTCATCAGATGTACCACCCTAATTCAGATATTTTAAATATTTTTTAAAAATTAGTTCCCGCACTCAAAAAAATCTGAAAAAATTTCAGAAAAGCATAATTTTATGTATATTTTCTAATTATGAAATAAAAAAATGCAACCATTATTGTCTATTGTAGCATTCATTTACAGCAGCATAGAAAATTTGAATGATGTATTTTTTTTATACCATGACAAATTTCTAACAATCAAAAGACAAATTATTTTAAACAATCATTCAAAAATGGTCTGCCACAAATAGAGTAGTAAAGTAAAACTTGAATTTTAAGGCAGAAGTTTTTTTTTTTATTGTAAGCTCACAATAAGTCAACTTGAATGAAACTTATTTTGCAAATTTGGAGACAAGCTCTCGATTTACGTAGTGTTAATATTTTCATATTAATTTTTTCTAACCCTACTCAAAATCGAGGAGAAAGACACTCAAATTCTTTATTCAATCCGACAACACTGAGTAGTGTGTTAAATATTTACATGACAATATGATGTCTCAGGGTTTGCAGCAAAAAGATGTTATTATATAAATTGAAAAGCTAATACACTCTACAATCTCTACAACACTCGACGTGCTCTATCCAAATATGCAATAACAAATTTCATGCAGGTTGTCAATTTATTTAAATCTTCCCAGTTGCATATATTTAAAGTGTACAATTTTTTACTTACTATTTTTGTCAATAATATAAGGGATTGTTATTTTTCATCACAAATAACAATTAACAAAGTTAAGTAAGTCTGAAATATTTGAGACTTAATAATAATAATAATAATAATAATTGTTTATTGGGTTAAGAAATACATAAAATGGGAGGGAAAGACAAGAAAAAAAAAGAATAAATAACCCAAATGGTGGATTGAAAAAGGCAAATGCCCATTCACAATGTGATCAACCACCAAAACTTATTGAAGTTCGGGAACCAATTGTTAAAATATTAAATCAATTACCTCAATTAGGGTGATATTACTGACCCCGACGTCATAAACTTGGATTGTGATGGCCTGTTTGTAACAGACATAACAAGAACCATGAGGTTCCTTTTGTTTGCGTTAAAGTTTTGTTTATAGCTGCCTACATATTTGTCTTGTACGTACCTACAACTTCAGCTGTATTTTAAATAAAATAAAATAAACAATATATCATACATAATAGATGCATAAAAGTTAACAAAATATTACTAAACCAAACAGTTTCAAAATAGAAAATCAATAAATAATTGTCTAAATTTGACGAATAATATTTTATAATGGCCAACCTAAATAATTTATTTTTCAAAAATGAATAGAGGGTGCAATTATGTTACTCCAAAATTTTGAATGTTTTTTAGAGACCAGATTGCTATAAAGTTATTCAAAGTTCAGGTTGGGGTCCAAGCCCCTTTTTAGCTCCTATTCTTTTATTAAAAATGACGACTATTGATGCCTCTCTCTGTACTTTCAATGATTATTTAGAAATGGTTCTCGGGCTTTAAAAAAGCTGAAAATAATCAGTGCATTAAATTCAGTGCCTTCTTTTTATTTTTGCAACACACATTTTTCCATTATAAGTGTATAAAATACACAGAGGTCAAGACAGATAGAACTAACATAAATGGTTGCAATTATATTACACAATTTTGTGACCTGTGCTATCCAAGTCACTGATTTATGGTTCCTGTTAACATATATCCACTTATTATAATTAACTTAATTAACTACGTCTAGTGTAACATTAATTAGCCATGGCATGCGTGATATTTAAATGGACACAAAAATAATTGCTACTTGGTGGTGATAACATAAATGGTGCTTTTAGTTAAAATTGGTGGTGATTACAAAGCGAGAAAATAATCACTGACTACTTTTGAGAGTAATTATGTTTAAAACAACATACTTAAAATTGTTTATATCTGTTTCCGCTCCTAATGAATGTAAATTTGTAAACGTGTTTGTCGGTGATACTTAAAAATTGGACGTCATCACAAACCTGCAGTTCACGAAGATAAGAGTCATTGAACATTAATTATTAATAAAAATTACTTGACAACACATGAATTCAATAATTTAAGATGAAAGTAGGAAAATAATTATTTAAAAATTATTGTTATTTTGAAATATAGTTTGATTTTACTCAAACCTGACAAATAATATATATATTTAAATAGTTTTATTAATTTGATAACAATTTTCCCTCGTTTTTAAAAACACAACATATTCATATCTTCCCTATAGGTATAATAGATTATTAAAAATATAATTGTATATAATAATTGATATAAGCGATGTTATATAATTATATTTTACTTTGATTTTAGAACAAAGCATAATTTATAAATAAAACTGCATTTTTTAAAGTTTGAATGGAATATATAAAAAAAATGTTATTTAATAGTTGATTTATGAAGAAAATTCTTTAAATTACTTTATATTTAAATTCTTTAAAATTAAGAACTTGTAATCGACAGATAACAGATAGTGAATACATGTAGTACATAAAAAAATATAATAACTGAATGATGATTTAAAAGTCTTTATTATTTGAGAAAGGTGAAAAACATAAATGCTTCGCAGAAAGTTACTTCCATTTTATATTTTAATTGATTATTAAAAAAATCAAAATATTCAATATCCAAACAAAAATATAAGATTTAATATATGAAGTATATTTTGTGCTACATCGTAAGTGCATTGAATACTATTTAAAGTATTTAAATATTTATGCTTTACATGCAACCATACTAAAGTCATTTTTGTTTCCAGTTTTATTAATTTTGGTATCATCAATAATACACTCCTATAAAATATTATTTTATAGACTGGGGAAGTAGTAGGTTATACTAAATAGTTGTTTTATTTTGCAGAAAAGGAGCCCTCAGAACTATATTAAGGCTGCCTAGGAGACAGTTCTATGTATCTCATTTTAGAACACATAATATGCTCACACTCCCGTCTATTTACATCTTGAACGGACAATTTGCATGACATTTTTTTATAGCAGAAATGGATAGAGGGTGCAAAGTTATGCCACTCTGAATTTTTTCAGATTTTTTAGAGACCGGGAACTATTTTTAAAAAATTATTGAAAGTCGATTTTATGACGTCACGAGGAGTCTGTCCTTAAGAAAAGGATAGGTGCTAAACTCCCGTGACGTCATAAAACTGACTTTCAATAATTTTTTAAAAATAGTTCCCGCTCTAAAAAAAATCTGAAAAAATTCAGAGTATCATAATTTGGTACCCTCTATCCATTTCTGCAATAAAAAAATGTCATGCAAATTGTCCACTGTGCTTCATTAAAAAAATCTCACACCGACAGAATGATAATTGCAGAATGATAATTTTCATAATACCAATACCAGAAACAGGTCTAATGTATAAGTGTAAGAGAAGTTGAATTCAAATTTAAAATAAATTTATTTAATGATATCATGATGGTTATTAAGTGTTAATCCTTTTCTAATTATAGGTAAAGTATTTATAATTTGAGAATTGTTTTGTTTAGGTATAAAGTTGTTGTATAATTTTGTAAAAATACGACATAGGAGGTTGTCTTGTACAAATAAATAAAATAAATAAATAAATAAATAGATAAAACTGTGTTTATGCCTAATAAAATAGCATTTGATAATGTTTATGATGTTCCGATGTTTGTGTACACCTTGGGATACCAAGAATGTTATCTAAGACTGTCTTTTTCTAGACTTTGCCACACAGTTTATGAAGGCGTAACATAAATATATGTGTTGCAATGGCTAAACTGCCTGCAAGTTATTTCTACCTCGAAGTTCTAACATTTAAAAAAAACTGTTCACATTTTTCTCTTACAGCAGCAGCTCTGGGAATGAACTTTGGAGTATAAAGTTCAATCTTCCGCCGCATGAGTGAATATTATAATATATTTTAATTTAAATGCATTTTTTTTTTTAACCTCAAAAATTTTGATCATAAAATCAAAAATAATTATTTATTTATAAATAATTATTTATTTATTTGATTTATTTATAATCTTCCAGGCAGAGATTTTTGTTAGTATATCATCTTTTTTGATAATGTATTATTAGTATTATTACATTTAAGTTCATTTAACAAAGCTAGAGAAATGAATATTTCGTTCATTCATTGGTACAGTAATTTGCTACTATACCACCAATATCTGCACCGACGGCGACTCCAGGCAGGCTCACGCCCAGACCCTTCAGCGCTCACCGTTGCGACCCTATAAGTTATAAAATATGATCTCAATAGATATTTAGAAAATTTGAGAGTAAATATTTAATAATTATAATAGAGGTCAATACAGATAAAAATTACATGAACACTAGCATGGCCTATGTATTCTGTTCCACCTATTGCCACTGATTTATGGTTTCTCTCTACATAATTATGCCCATGCACTTTTTTTTATCAACATATAATTACCTCCGTTCCATTCTAAATTTTTAACTATGATATTTAAATATACATGAAAATAATTGCCCATTAGTTAAAATTGGTGGAGATAAAAAAGCGAGAAAAGTTATCACTGTTTTCTTTAAATTGTTGAACAACACAAATATATTATTTCCGCTTCAAATAAGTGTCAATTTGTAGACGTGATTGGTGGTTGTTTTGACATCTAAATATTTGGTGTCGTTACAAGCCTGCGCAGGTCACAAAATCTGATGATAAGAGTTGTCACATTTTAATTATTAACGACAACAATATAATTAAATAGTTCAAGAGGAATAAATAAATAAAATAATAAAAAATTATATAAAAGTCAATTTTTCTTTAACAATACTTTTATTCATTAGAAACAATCATAAGTCTAATTTATTGTAGACTTTCCATAAAAAAATTAATTAAAAAAAAAATCTATAATTTATATAGAATTACAATAAATTTAATTTGCCAACATGAATCTTTTCCTCGCGTTTCTGCTCACCTCGCTTGGAAGTCACTCAATGAAGGCTGAAAACATATAAGGCCATAATTAGAAAATCTTAAGCAGTGATTTTTTTGTAGTTGAAGTTGCTACCCATAGAAAAATTGAAAGAATATATTATACAGTATAAGTTGATATTAATAATATGTCATTGATCATTTTGCAAATGGTTTGGTTCCTTTTTTGCCCAATAACTTGTATTTTTTATATGTGCTTTATAATACATTTTGTTAATTATAATTATATTTTGTTTCGGTGCAATATTTATTTGCACAGGCCAGCATGAGCTGCCTTAATTTTTCTGACTCTGCAGCTTCAAGATATAAAATTGTTCTTGCAGCTTTACATCATAATTGTAATTTTGAAGGTAGTAAACTAAAAAAAAAAAAAAAAATGATAAGTTCATCACGCTTCTATATAGACTGTGTAAGAACTAATAAGGAGCAAGAAAGTTTATGAGTTTAGTTTAGTTGGTAAAGTTTATGAAACCCCAATGTTTATGTACATCTTAGAATACCAAGAATGTTTTCCCGACCAAAGTTTTTTGCGGTTTTTGACACGCAGTGCATGAAGGCGAAACTTGAAACTATTTTATGACTTGACTGCCTGCATACTCTTTTTTTTAATTCTCTAAATTAAGAAATCTGATTACATTTTTTTGTTGAAACTTCAGCTTCAGAAAAGTACTCCGGAGTCTCCCAGTGGGTGAATATTTTATATTATTTTGCAGCTTTTAATTTGAATGCTATTTTTTATTATTATTTCACCTCACTATTTTTGATCATAATTTATCAGATTTACACTGTCAGGCAATGGATTATTTTAAATTTTAAAATATACTATTTACCAAAGCTAGAAAAGTTAATATTTCATGGATTCATGGTACAGTTGTAAGATAGGATGTCAATGGATTTTTGAAAAATTTGAAGGTACATAATATATTATTTCATAATTATAATAGACAAATAGAGGCCAATATTATACAGATAAAAATTTTGTGAAAACTTGCAATATATACAAAAACAATTCATAAACTGTATAATCGGTGCTACTGATATATGGTTCCTGTCTTCATAATTGTGCCCATACACCATTTAATTTATCAACATAATTACCTCCGTTCTATTCTAAATTGTTTAGTTTGACATGATATTTAAATGGACACAAAAATTATTGCTAGTTTGTTGTTGTGATAATAAAATAATAATGGAGTTCATTAGTTAAATTGGTGTTGATAAAAAAGGCAAGAAAAGTTATCGCTGGCTCCTTTTAAATGTTGAGAGTTGGGAGCAATTAACAACACGCATATTATGTATATGTGCATGTTTCCTCCCATAATAAGTGTAACACTTTTAACGTGTGTTTGGTGGTTGTTATGACACATAAATAAATAGATGTTATCACAAGCCTGCAGTCACTAACTTTGGAGATAAGAGCTGTCTTTACTCTTTATTGACGTCATGCAACAATAACTAGAAGACGAATTTCGTTAAATAATTATTTTTAAATACAAATTCAAACCCTTTTTACTTTTACAAATAAGTCCAATAAAAAATAAGTTTGGGAAAGAAACTACCATATTTCATATAAATTCAGCACAGTCACTTAGCAAAATTAGAAAATTGACTTCAACAGCTGTCTGACAATCCTACGTGCAAAACATGTAGTGTTGAAATGTATGTTTAACTATGCACAATATTTCGATTGATTAGTAAATGGCATTTATTTTTATTTATTTATTTTATTTGAACCTTTTCGATTGTACAAGACAACATAATTAAATGTTTATGTCAAACTTAATTTAATCAAAGATACACAACTATGATTCCCTCTACACATAAAAAGTATAAAAACATTCTCACATACACTTTCCCTCTAATATGGAAAAAAAAAAAATGCTAGCTGTGTCTTTTCCCTGCTCTAACTAAAAAAAGTAACTTGATAAAATTAATAGCTAAAAAAATGAGCTAACATATTACAGAGATATAACACTCTCAGGTAACTTTTTGCTTTCAAATGCTGTAACTAAAAGTAACACTGTTACTTACCAAAATATTTTTTTCAGATTAAACAAAAATTTTGTCTGAAATTTTGGAATTTTAAATTTTTTAGCTTGTGACAGCAAGACCAATAATAATAATTTTTTCTTTTGATTTTTTAGAAAATAGTGATTGAAATAACATTGAACTTTGTGTTTCAGAGGTATATCGGTGTTACCCAGCAAATGGTATGAAACATAAACATGGAGAAATATAATATTTGATAATTTATTTTAAAAAAATATTTCTTGATGGAGAACAAAACGCGTTGATGTAAGAAAAACAATTCCTGGATTTAAATTATAAATAACATCAAGCCAAGTCATACGCAGGCGTGGATCCAAAAGATTCCAAATTCAAATATTTATTCATCTCACTTCTCACTTACAAGACAAGTCAACATAGTACACATTGCATAAAAAAATAATAATAATTATACATAATTATATTATTGACGTTTGTAAAAATCATCAATACTGTTCCCCCCCACGATCCAAATCCGCGCCTGGTCGTACGATAAATAGGAAAACTCGATAAACAAAATGAAAATTCTTTCAAAGCAGTTTGTTGTTTTCTGTATAAAATATTTCGACCTCTCAAACATTCCACCGGGCATTTATTTTTTTTCCCACCAACATGACATATATATATATGCTCGTGCGTTCCTGTGCTCGATTTCAAACAGATATCAAAACATTTGCATAATATCCACGAAGTTATTTCTTTCTGGATATTGTAACAATTGGTTTTCGAATAGGCCAAACCCACGTGACGTCACTGCATTGCATATTGCATACTTTACAGGAACCTGCTGTGCCATATTGTTGTGTTGCATCAGCAGCGTGTAAGGGAGAAAATATGGAACAAAATTAATTATAAATTAAATACGGCAATATTTAAATTTATATCGTTTTTCAATGTCATCTGCTATAGTTTATAAAGAATGCACATATATGTGTCTTTAAATAATTAAACCTGGCAACAAAGGCAATTTTTCTATTTTTTCAATCTTTTAGAGCGTATAACAGTTTGACAAAAAGAGGGGAAGTGAAGGGAGGTAAACAGCTGAGCGTTATTCTGTAAATAGGCAACCCAAAAATCTCGTGAATACTAATATTATTATGTATTGTGTTCTTATTTTGTCTATATAATATATTAATTATTATTATTAACATATTTTTGTTCGTATAATATATTGATACTGTACAATATAGGTACAATTTTGTTTGTATTTTGGGCAAATTATATTTATTTTGGTTTGTATAATAATAATATATTTATGTATGTATAATATAATCAATATTATTTTTCTTTTATTTTTAGGTTATTATTATTTTATAATATTTTATAATCTATTCTGTACACTGTTTTTGTGATCAATAAATAATTTATAAAAATCTCGTGGCGCTGTCCTATTATTATAACGTACTATATTATATAATATAGAAATCTGATATACTGAGAATGCGTATCAACATGTATTAGAACTGGTGAATTCCTGTTTTATGAAATGACTTGTACGTACAACATAATATTATGTTATTTTACACACAAATTACAGTAATTACATATTAAATAGTGAAGAAAAACACCGCTTTATTTTGTCAAAATTTGTTTTGTGCTAATTTTGTTATTGCCTTTGTAGCATTTTTTTTTTTTTTTAATAGGAACAAATTTTGTTTTTTGTTTCTTTTTTTTTTTTTAAATAAATTGAAGCAAGCTAAGGATTTGAATTTTGGAGTAAATTTACCAACGACTCCTTTATTTTAAATCCTGAATTACTTAACTTACTGCAATTAAAAAAAAATAATTCAAACATAATTTCCAGGATTAAAAAAAAAAAACAAGTATGCTTCAAGTGGAATAAAATTTAAATTTGGATGCATACATGTCTAATTTAGTTGACGTATTTAGGATTAATATCTCGTTGAGGGTTGCATGGTTTCACTGTATTTGAACAGTTGCTATTATTATAATTATTATAGCTTTTGCGACATTTTTTTTACCCCCTAGCTAAACAGTGATTTGCTTGAGTTGATATCATTTCAATTTTTGTTTTTTTGGGGGGAGGAGGTGCAAATTTACATTGTTTTTGATCCCTATAGTCCTCAAACATGTACTGAATAGTGAATGTGAATAGTGATATATGTCCCATGTCAGAGGATTATATATATATATATATATATATATATATATATATATATATATATATATATATATATATATATATATATATATATATATATATATATATATATATATATATATATATATATATATATATATATATATTTTATATATATATAAACCATATATAGACATATATATAACCATGTCTAGCTCCTAGTTTAGCACCATGTTTAGTACCAGGGATAGAACTTGGGGCTAAAGTTGGGGTTAAAGTGCTTTGTGAATGTCCCCCAATATATATATATATATATATATATATATATATATATATATATATATATATATATATATACAAAAACCGGGAACGGACATTCGTCGCCTGGGATAGTTTCCCACTGACATGATCCTTATTAATCACCATGCCATATGCCATTATTACGGGGAATGGTGATTAAAAAGGCCCAAAGAGAAATTTTCAGAGAAAACCCCCCCTTCCCTAAAATTTTTTTTTTAAGGTGATACAATTTACAACATATATATTATTGTTAAGTTCTGAAGAATTAATGCACAATATATGCAATATATGCAATATTTTTTACTACTTATTATTCTTTATTTTTAAAGAACAAACAACAACAGTAATTTCTTAAATCATTTTATTTCAGTCGAAGAGTACATGTTTTTACATGGCCTTGGGTCCCTTCATTGTCTCAATCCACTTGAGATAGGGGGTGATCCTCGTGTACACGTTGGTTTTCAAGGGTGGACAGTCCAAGTTACTGAGCGTAAAGACACCGGTCGCACTCGCGATCCCGATCAGGTAGGGGATGTCTGTCTTGGGGTCGACCACGCGCAGACCCGCTCCGCCATCACCCTGGAATCAACAAAGGATATTTAGAGACAGAGAAACTTATCACAAATTATCCTTTTTCATGAATCGGCTCTTCAAGTATCTAAATGAAATACTATAAATAATAAAATAAAATAAAATAATAATAATTTATTTTATTTTTTATTACAAACAACTGGTTGTATAGGACAACATGGAACAATAATACAGGAACTTCCAGTCTTAGTATAGAACACAACTTTAACAAAAATATTTAATAATATTATAAAGAAAAGTTAAAAATTCTGAGATCAGCAAAGGTTTACAATTTTAAAACTGCATATATTTTGTTCATCTCTTTTTTTTTTTTTTTTTTTCATTTTAAATAATTTAGAATATTTTTCTTTTTAAATTTTGCCTGCAGAAGTGTGTACCACTTTATTGCAATGGCGGTCTTTTAACACTAATATCCTTTGAAGTATACTGTTTGCTTTGCTCATACACCACTCACCATGCAGTATCCCTTGCCGGTGCTGATGTCAGTGCATACAGCCTCCTTGGGCACCACGTAAGGCAACAGAGTCGCGTCCTTCTCACAGACCTTGTTGTCCAACACTTTCACTACGGTGAACTTCAGGGGGTTTCCACCAGGCACACCGGCGACCCTACGTCTCCTAGTAGGTGTAGGTGGCTCTTCTGTAACAATAATATTTAATTACTTAATAATCCACTGTTTCCTTCAAAATCGCTAGCATTTTGCTCGTGTTTTTAATGTTGTTTAGGACATTTTGTAACAACCCTTCTCATTGACAAAGTTGAATATTTTCAACAATCAACGATGAAAGTCTGATATATTACATTGCACCTTATGGCTCATGTTTATAGTTAAGAGTTCTTTTCAATGACAACAATGTCTAAAATAAAAAAAAAACATTGTTGACAATGTAAAAGAACAATGATATATATATATATATATATGTTCTTTTTAATGGACAAAAAAATTTACTAAAAAAATCTCATTATTTGCATTTAATATATTTTAATTTAATTTGGTGACATTATTAAGACTTTTGTTGTGTGTGCATAGACCACCAACCCTTCAATCAGGTGATTTTGTAGACAAAATACTAATACAGCTGAGCTCTGGAGACCCTGAGGGTGGATCACAGAGCAGGAATATTTGTCAGTCATCCCTTAATTGAAGTCACTTATTGTAGGGTACTCACCAACAATTCCCCAGCCTGCTAGAACTCCAATGGTACTGGCGGGCTCCTTCTTAGGGATCGGTATTGCTTGAACGGTGATCCCTGAAACGAAAAGTACAACAAAAAAAATCATTTTTTATAAAAAAAAAAAAAACACGATCATTTGCAGCAAGAAAATGTCTAAAAATATTACCATAATCTACGTTATTTTATATGAAATATATTTTTCTACGATATTTCATGAAGTATCGAACATTTTAATACCATTTCATATCCTTCGACACTATATAACATATCACCCAAAAAAATTAAAAAAAAAAAGTATTTTTTTTTCACTTGCCGTTATATTATGATATGCAGTTTAGTTTGAAAAAATAAAATACCTTTCAGGTAACGTATTTTCAAAAAAATATACATCACAATAATGTTATATTATACTGGTGTACGTGTTACTACTTTATTATTATAAACCCCTAAACATCCATTAAAAACGTTGATGAAAATTCCAGGTTACCGTCCATTGTAACGTCGGTAGTATGAACGATCAGTACAAGGTCGTTCTCGAACACCTGGGTGGCCGGTAGGTAACGGAAGTTGGGATGGAAGATGAGTTCTTTGGCTATCTGAGTCTGCGTGACGGTGATGTTGTTATAGGTCTTGTCCAGCTGTCCGAAGTCCGAAGTTGAGCTCGATGGCAATAGCCGGAAAGATGAAGTCCTCTGGCATACTGTAATTTATTCAATCGTCTTGTAACTTAGAACTGATATGATGATACGAAATGAAAAAAAAAAAAAAAAAAAAAACATGTTTTCAGGCGAAAGTTTGGAATTAAGTAATATTTTTCTTTCTTTTGTGGCATCAAGTAAAAATTTTACGTAAAGTTTCAAAGTTGTCCACAGCCGCGCGCTGTCCGAAGTTGAGCGTGATGTCACCAACTACATTAAAGGAGTACCAAAGTGAATAATTTTTTTTACATATTCGGCAAGCTAAGAATTATTCTGATATCCCTGTGTCTCAATATTTTCGTACAATGCCTAGTTATTTTAAAATTAATTATTTAGTTTGAAAAGTGAGTTCAAAAGCCGTTGGTTGATTCAAGTCGGTGCGCGCCCGCAGCAGCCGCTGATACGACGAGAATTTCCCGAACCTCCTCCCGCTCCTTTCTTGTCGTATCACCGCTATCACCGGCCGCTGCAGGAGCGCATCGGCTTGAATCAATCAACGGCCATAGAACTCACTTTTCAAACTAAATAATTAATTGTAAAATAACTAGGCATTGTACGAAAATATTGAGCCACAGGGATGTTAGAATAATTCTTAGCTGCCCGAATATGTAAAAAAAAGTATTCACTTTGGTACCCCTTTAAAGACGTCGCGTCGGTACTTAACCTGTAATTAAAATATGTTTTGAAATACAAATACTTAATACAGATAAAAAAAAATCCATGATGCACAATAGTTGTTTTTAAAAATTAATAATATAAAACTAAAGGGCCCAAACATTAAAAATCAGGCTCACTGATTATAACAAATTCAACGCACAACCAGAAGCACGATGCTGCGGTGATGGTCATATTCTTGGCGATCATTGAGCCTTGGCAAAACATGTCCCCTGCCACTTTGATGGTCACGATCTCGGGGAATTGGAAGGCGAAGGCGTCCAGTATCCCCGCGCCAGCAAGGCGAGCCATCATCGGTGCATCTGATGGCAAATAACAGTTTATACGCTAAAAAGCAAAAACTGATATATTAATATTGACACAAAAGCTTTTATTACAGGGCTCACAATAATATTAAAGATATGATAATTCAAATTTTAAAACTTCCTATTTTGTGGAAAATTTGGACGTAAAATGTATTTAAAAAATAGAAACAATAAAAAAAAAAAAAAGAAAAATATTATCACTCCGGACAACCTACATGAAATTTTTGCTTTCAAAAATGAAGAGAGGATACACAATTATGCAACTCTGCTTTTTTTTCAGATTTTTCCGAATTCAGAACTATTTAATCATTGAAAGTGTAGTCACGTCCCTTTGGTACTTAATAAAGTACCAAACGTCTTTAGAAAGCGTTTTGACACTATTTTTTTTTTAATCAGTTGACGAACTAAAAAAAAATGTAGTCAGACTACACTATAAGATCTCTGAATGTCAGAGATCTTATAGTGTAGAGATATAGAACGCTTATGGCCAAAATTTTGTTCAAACATCATAGATCTTGAAAGAAGTGCAACTACGTTATTCCTTATTCCGAAGCTCTTTAGGAAAAGCATTCAGATGGCGTTACTGTGATGGGGTGCCAGCTGCATCGATCGCGACACCCGATACTCCTGCAGCTTCACCTACTTGCAGAGACCTGAATGTGTCCTTTTTAACTTCATCTACAGAATATCTTTGGTTTCTACGCCAACAGATAGGAAAAATATTTGACACGTACGTTCAATATCTCTACACTATAAGATCTCTGGTACTGTCAGAGCAGTAAATTTAGAAAAAAAGGTATAAGAAAAATTTACCCTAGTAAAAAGTAAAATGTCAATTTAGACAAATTAATGTGTCTTATTTTGTATTTTTTTTTTTTTTTTTCAAAATTATTATAGTAAAATATGAAATGAAAAATGAAATATATAGTTCTATCATGGAAATATATAGGTTAATTAGGCCATTAAATATAAAATATATTTTTTTCATTTAAGTTATTGAATGAGGTTCAGTTTGGAATTAACCATCTTAATAGATGGGAAATAAATTATAAACACCTTGCAACGACTTGCCTTGCATCTACCAACGTTTTTTAACATCAGCTACGGAAAAGAGTGTGGGGGGGGACGTATTGACGTATAAACTCACCTACGTCACCAACGTTCATACCACCAGAGATGGCTGAGCCATAGGCCTGCAACACAATGAAATATATTATTCTTTACATATACTTGTAATGAAAGGAAGGAGCAAGACGCAGAGCATCCACAATTTAGGATCACTAGTGGGTGGGATTCATGAAGAGTTAAGGAGCGTGTTAGGGAGAGATATTTTAAGAAGCGTTTTTTATACCAGGTAACAGGTAAGAAAAACGCTTCTTAAAATATCTCTCCCTAAAACGCTCCTTAACTCTTCGTGAATGCGTGAATCCCACTAAGTGTTACTAAAATTAATAAGCTGTCTACGGTTACCTACCTATAGCATCGATACAATACATAATTATTATAATATAATTATCGTTGAAATACATTATATGGCTGCATCTGTTTAACTGACATGGCTACGAAAGGGACTGTTGATTTTTTTTTCGATATAAAAATTGTTAAAGTTCATACCAACGTTGATCGGAAAAATTGTATAGCCAAAATGAAAATTTTACTTTACTAAAAATTTAACAATAATTATTTTTTCATCAAAATGACATTTTGTCAAGCAATAAATTTTAATGTTTTTTTTTTTTCAACCCAATGTTAAACATAAAGTATGGAAAGTAAATTTAAAATATATATATTATTAAATTAATAATTATAATACAATGAATAAACTACTTACCGCGAGTGCGATGACCAGAATACTTTGTATCAGCATCATATTCTTCAAGTAAAGATACTATTGAAATCGGACCCTTATATACTGCCCTAGCGCTTGCAATCAAACCAATTATCTATTGCATTTCCGCTAATTTTCTATACTATCAAATTATGTTATGTTATCAGTTCCAATTAAAATTTTTATTATGTTTGAAATTTAGAAGTTGCGTGTCAGGAAGCTAGTGAATTCTTTTGACCTTTGACAGACTCGCACTTATGGGGCACACACTCTGAAAGTTTTATGAACGATTCAAGATAATAAAATAATAAATTTGCATGACGAAGGTGAGCCTTAAAATAAGTAAACTGTACATTAAGTTTATATTTTTTAGAATTACTGAATTTAACTTTCCGGCTCTCTCAACAATCTACGAGTAGCAATCAATATTTAGTGTGTAGTAGATCCATTTCAACCATAGCTTAGCAATCCATTCCAGCATTTACCTTTACCTTTTTGTAACTGAGGAAACTATGGAAAACTTAGTCAGGATAGTCGGCACTTAATATAAATATATATATATATATATATATATATATATATATATATATACATATATATGTGTGTGTGTGTGTGTGTGTAATATATACATATATATATATATATATATATATATATATATATATATATATATATATATATATATATACATAGCCCAAGGCCAAATATGCAAAAAAGTTGTCCATTGCTCTAAAATTATATAACAGCGATCATTTTTAACTGAGCGATTTCATCGTTGCATGTGATCATTTTATTATGGGGAAGTTGAAATCTGAGGACGCAAGGTCAATTCAATAACGATGACTGTTATATAATTTCAGAGCAAAAATACAAAACCTTTTTGCATATTTTCCGCTATGGCTACAATGTAATTGCCAAAAAAACCTCTATGGCACCTGAAAATAATCCTGCAAAATGCTGTGATGTCATAGTAATATAAATATTTAACACGCATGCAAATATTAAAAATTCTGAGGGTGCCAGAAGGACTATAAAAAAGTAAAAAAAAAAATGACAATGTACAAGTGCTGGTTTTCCATTGCGCAATTATAGCATAGCTCTTAAAATTCGCTCAATTAAACCTATCTTGTTAGTGCAAATTGCAGTATACAATTATAATCAAATGAGTTTGTTTTTTGAGAGTTTACTATTTTTAGTTCATGTCTATTATAGCTGCAGAGTTCTAAATTAAAACTCTAAACTATGCATAAATATAATTAATACATAGTTTTTAGTTTTTATTACGTGTTTAAAGGAGATTTGTCAATAACTGTAACATAATTGCAAAAAAGGAAGGAAAATTTCCATTGTCATTAGATAGGACAGTTAGGATAGTGAGGTGACAAGATGTATTCTTATAAAAATGGTTCAGAGCCCCCGGTGGCAAACGATTATTAAATCAAATTATGTAATTCAATTTAAAATTAATAAAAATTAATTAATTATTTTTTTATTATTTTAAGAAGACACGTGTGAATTTATTTTATTTCATATTTCACATTTGAATAGGAAAACTCGAGTTATATAATAGTGTACTGTCATTTTTTTTTTTAACACATTAACACCCTTAAAATTGTGCTGCAAAGCGCGCACCATAGTCAAGTAAAGGCTTTTCTTTTGCTTGTGTGTCAAATATTTACAAGACTATTATTAACGGAGTTTTTTAAAAAGATTTTGGGAGTTTTAAGAAGGTTCCAAAATATCTGAAAAAATTGCAATATACTCAATATATTGCAAAAATATTCATGTTTTGTCTATTGATTAAAAAATATTTGCGTTTTAATTAGCAGTATTTTCCAGACATTCTAACGGTGTTTTGAAAGTTCATTTACCTTACATAAATATTAAATATAATGATTTACATTTTTTTTTTAAATAATATAAAGTAACTATATATTGTCGAAATTAAGAATGTTTGTGTGTTTCTTTCTCGAGTGTTGAAACTTAGTGTTCGATTTACAACAGCTTAAGTAGAGCAGCAAAAGTAGAGATAACACGGATCAGCTAGCCCAATGCTAAAAAAATCCCATTCATAAAAATTATGAAAAAAATTTAAAATGTTCTCCTCTATACATCCCCTATCAGTAGGTAAAATATCAGGTATACAAAAACGAGCTAGTTTTCGAGTTATTAATTTTTAAAGTTGACTAATTTAACATGCATGGAAGTTCCATTTCTCTACGTTAAATTAGAGAACTTTAAAAATTAATAACTCGAAAACTAGCTCGTTTTTGTATACCTGATTTTTTACCTACTGCAGATAGAGGATGTAGAGGAGAACATTTTATTATTTTTTTTTTTTTCATAATTTTTATGAATGGGATTTTTTTAGCATTGGGCCAGCTGATCCGTATTATCTCTACCTTAATTTTATATTTAAAATGTAAAGATGCATTGGATCTATTACTAGTCAATATTTCAAAGTTCACTGCATACGGGTCAGAGAGAGGCAGTAACTGAGGAGGTGATTAATGCAGTAAAGGTGATGAAGAAAATAATTAAAAACTGACCATACCATACTACAAAACATCTATTGATTTTACATTTTTTAAACACAAATTAAATAGTAAATCAAATCATAGAAGTTACTTAAAAAATGTTTAGTAAAATTATAAGTGCCTATAAGTTGAAACAAAATTTTGACAAATTAGAAGCTCAAAATCCATGGCCTGAAATTTGCAGTGAACATTTGGCACTATACTTTAGTTTGACTATATTACTATGCTCCCTTTTGAATTTTCTATAGTAACCTCCTGTTTCTTAAGTAGTATCAAAATAATAAAATTAAAATTTTTTCCCTTTTTTTTTTTCAGAATGAAAATATCGATTCTATATTATGTAATTTTACCATGACCTGCCTTGTGTTATCAGCACGAGGTCATTCTCGTAAACCTTGGAGACTGGTATAGGTACCGGAAGCCAGGGTTGAAGATGACGTATTTGCAAATACGTCATCTTCAACCCATGGCCTCCGATTCTGCATTTTAGTGACGTCCTAGTCCAACAACTGTCCGAAGTTTAGCGTGATAACAGCAACCTTGACGCTGTCGTTTGATTTCTTGTAATTCATGCTACCGATAAAATAAAAAAATGCCTGTTTTCAGGTGAAATTTTCTATCCTTCTCATGTCATTTAATTAGTGCTTTTATACATATTTATATAAATATATATGTGTCGCTAAAGTAGCCAGTATTTTTTTTAAAAAAATTGTACATATTAAACAAAGTTTATTATAATTATATAATATTAACATTATTATTTTATAAAATTAATTGTATCAAGTATTCTGTACATGATATACAGTGTTAATTATTTTGATGAATGATAGTGCTACAAGTAATTGAGCATGACATAATTACAATTAACTTAACAATTAAACAATAAATTTGCAAAGCATATTTCTATAACTAAATTGTTAGATGGCGGGTGGGGGGAAGGTAAATTCCATGTCAAAGACAGTATAGTTTTGTTCTGCAGATTACGAACTACCAACTTTCACACTCACTACTACTACTACTACACTCAGCCACTACAGCCACATATATTATACTACACATATAAATTTTTATCGTCATTTTCACAATAATCTATATTTCATAAAAAAAGTAATAATAAAAAATAATTCTTATATAGTTTAGATGGTATCAGCTATACGTAGTACTTAGGTTCCAATTTTCTGCAGTGGAGAAGTGTGAAAACTTTTAAGGTTTAAGGTGGAGCTATTTTATTGCTCTAACTTGATGCACACTTAAATTTAAGTTGATGATAACTTTTATCGTGATATTGATTGTGTACGGAGTGCAAAAGGGGGAAAACATAGATGTCTATGGGAGGAAATTAAATAAAATATATCTAGCACGAACAGGCCGGGCCAGAGCTGGCCCTCTGGTGGCCGTCTTGGCGAGCTTCTGGCTATGGCCTACCAGAAGCGGGCCATTCATTGGCCGTCTTACTGTCAGCCGTAAATGGCTTGCCAGACCTGGGCCGGACTGGGGCTTCAAACCACAAGCCGTAACAGGGACTTAGAATATTTTCAATAACATATTCACATAATAAATAATAAGTAATTAACATATCGTTGTTACATAATTATTAACGTTTAAAAAATAAATGTAGCTAAAAACTTAGGTCGGAATAAAAATATTTTTGTTAAGTATTCCAAATGTAAAGTTTATAAACCTAAATTTACCATTCTCTTCTAAGAAAGGCAGTGTCCTAGCGGTAAGGACCTTCAGCTGCGGATCCAAAGGTGCCGAGTTCGATTCTCTCCCCATCCAAATTTTTTACATTTTTTTTTTTGTTTTTTTGGGACCCAAAAATGCGTAGAAAATAATAAATAAACACAAAAAAAAGGGGGGGAAGCAAATTTTACTGAAATAAAGGTGAAATGCAATGACCCTGGCCCGCCAAGCCTGGCCCAAGAACGGCAAAAACCTCTGGCCGTTTTAAGCCCAGATTGCCATAAATTAAATGGCCCATGAATGGCTGACCAAGCGTCTGCCAATCTGGCATGCCAGAATCTGGCCAGGTCTTGGCCAGCTTCTGCGTGTTAGCTGGTACATTCTTAAGTGCACAATTTTAATTCCTTTTACACGAAACCTATAATATCTTACAATAAAAATGTTTGAAGGTAATGTATTTAGATAGATATTAACAAAAATATGTTTAAATAAAATTTTCCATTGAAGCAAGTGTATATAGGATTTTTAAATTAAATAACAATGGCTCAAATTTAAGTATCCAATATCTTTTATATTAATTTACTCGTGTATCGATATCTATAGGAAGTATACTTTATATAATTTTACCAGAAACAATTAAAAAAAAAAAGGTAGAAATCTGCAGTAAGAGTGAAAAAATATCAGGGGAAACCTTTATATTATATACTGTCTAAGATGTTAAATTGAAAATTTTAGACCAATATGCGAAGAATCCTCTACGTCCTTCCTTTCGTCCTTCCTTAATATTGAAATAATATATTGAAAGTAAACGCTAAACAATGCAGATTTTATACTAATATAATGATTAATTGACACTGTGAATATTGGGTGCGATTCACGAAACAGTTAGCCTGCAGGTTTCTAATCACGTTTAACTTAACCACGTTTAACTAATTGTAAGTGGTTTAACACGTAAAAGAGGTATAGTTAAACGTGGTTAAAGCTAAACGTGATTAGAAACCTGGCTAACTTCTTCGTGAATCGCACCCAATATATTTTTTACATACCTTGCTTTTAACCCAAAATACCATCAACAAACAAAAGTGATTTTATAAATCATTTTATTTCATTTCTCTGTTTAAGAGTACATGTTTTTACATAGGCTTGGGTCCATTGTTTGCCTGAATCCACGGGAGGTAGGGTGTAATCCTCGTGTACACGTTGGTTTTCGAGGGTGGGCACTTCGTGTCGGTGGTAAGACCCGCGACTCCGATCAGGTAGGGGATGTCTGTCTTGGTGTCGACCTGGCGCAGACCAACTCCACCGTCACCCTGGAGTCAAATAAAGGGTCAATTATCATTCAGTTTAATTTCTTTTTTAAATAATTTATATATATCGAAACTGCTAGTCCGAGTCACAGAAAACAAAAAGATTTTGAAGATTGTTATGACAGGCCTCAACTCACCTTACAGTATCCCTTCTTGGAGACCACCGCCTCAGTGCAGACAGCCTCCTTGGGCACCACGTAAGGCAACAGAGTCGCGTCCTTCTCACACACCTTATTGTCCAACACTGTCACTACGGTGAACTTAAGGTTGTTTCCACCATCCAAACCAGTGAGAACAGCGGGATCTGTATTCTCTGTAACAATATTCAACTTCAGAACCGCTCTCAATTTATTTATATTTAACTGAGGTTATTTTATATATTTTAAAGATAAGTTCAAAATAAGCAGTGGATTTGTGTAATAATTTATTAGGATAAAACATTAAAGAAAACTAATTGTATTTTGCTTAAAATTATGATAAGATTCCTACAAACTAAATATATTAATACACCCTTGTAGTTGCGATCTTGTCTGAAATAAAAAATGTGATCACCAAAACTCACCGACATTTCCCCAGCCTGCTAGAACTCCAACTGTACCAGCGGGCTCCTTCTTGGGAATGAAGATTGGTTGAATGGTGCTACCTGGAACACATCATTGTAACATATTTAATGTATAGGGAGTTATCGTTATGAATTATGTCATTATGTAGTCATGGTTATTGATTAAGGTATTTTTTTATTCAATATTGATATGATAACGTATGTATCAAATACATGACTAAAAAATACCGTATAATGTAACATCTATAACTATTTTCAAATTATTATTATATATACAGCAGATGTACTTTACATTCAAAATGTAATCTCATATCGTCATGGTTACATAAAAGGCTGTAAAAAATAAGAGTTGAAAAAAGTAGAAAGGATTTATGTGCATTTTTTTTTTTTTTACCGTCAGTGGCGACGGGGGCATGTGCTATGAGCGCGAGGTCATTCTCGAACACCTTGGTGGCCGGTAGGTAACGGAAGTTGGGATGGATGCTGAGTTTGGTGGCCGTCTGAGTCTGCGTGGTGACGTCGTCGACAGTGGTCTTGTCCAGCTGTCCGAAGTTGAGCTCGATGTCAGTAGCCGCAGTGATGGTGTCGTCTGACTTTCTGTAATTTAGTCAATCGTCTTGTAACGTAGAACTGATATGATGATACGAAAATTTCGATAAACAATAAACAAAACGTAATGTTCGTAAACCCCGAACAACCTTATATGTTCAATTAAGTGCGTATATACAAGGAAATATTAGTGCAGAAAACCTACACAGTTCAGGATGGAGTATCGAACTCAATTTTTTTTTTTTTTTTATTGCAGAAATGGATAGAGCGTGCAAAGTTATGCTACCATGATTTTTTTTTTTTTTCAGATTTTTTAGAGCCCGGAAACTATTTTTAAAAAATTATTGAAAGTCCTTTTTTTGACATCACGAGGCGGCAAGTCCTATCTTTTTCTTAAGGAGCGGCGTCTCGTGACGTCACAAAAAGAACTTTCAATATTTTTTTTTTTAAAAATAGTTCCCAGGCTCTAAAAAATCTGAAAAAATCAAGGTAGCATAACTTTGCACGCTCTATCCATTTTTGCCCTAAAAAAAAAATGAGGTCGATACTCCATTCACAATTTTCTACGCATGAGTTAATAATTATGTTATTTAAAATTATATTTAAATTATATGGAGTACTTCTTTTTTTATATATTTTACACGTGATGGCGCATGAGAATATCATTCATTGCAATAACCTTATTTTAACAGCGTGCATGCAAGGAATATTTAAAATTGTATTTTGTGGGATCAATGGGTGACCATCTCATAATATGTAACCTGTACATACAATATTATATAATATAATTTTTGGGGCATTTTAATATTAGAAGGTTACAAAATTCTTCTATAAGACACCATATCAACTTTTTTTCCTTGAGCCACCGATGGAGAGTTATGCAAAAAACCTCAGTTGAAAATATTATACGATTTCTCAAACTATAATTATATTTATACTGCACAAATAAATTTAAATATAAACTCTTCGTACTTTTCCGTTAGCAATTCTGCTATTTCATGCATGGGTCAACGATGCAATGCAAAATATTTACGAATCAATGGTGAGAACTAATGTAGTTTCAATTCAAGCGAAGATTTAAATTTCAATAACAAATCGTGTTAATACAGCTATAATAATTAATTATTTATTACGATATTATTATATAGTATGGAAAATATCTTCAACTGAAAACAAAGAGAATTAAATTTTAAATTTAAGATTTTGATTGTTTTTAGTAGTGTTTTTTAAAAAGTTGGATATTTTGCCTCTTCGTTGTGTTTTTTATATACGAGTGTGCTAAATTTATTAAGAAGAATCCAGTGTTATTTACAGTATAACATTAATATACATAAATATGGGACGCGGCAACGCGACAATTTTTACACAGAACCTCATAAAGTGTCATTACGTGATCATAATTCCAGCTAGCTAGCCTCTAATATTTAATATATGCTTTACCTGACCATATGAAAAATTCTGGGGGTCTTCAAATAACACAAATTACAACAATCCTAAAATTAAGACAGTCTTAGCGTATTCTTTATTGTTGCGCTAAGACAGTCTTAGGCTAAGTTTAGGTTAAGTGGTGTTATTTGAAGACCCCCCTGGACCCTTTGCATGTTTTAAAAAATAATTATTTAAATACACTCTTAAAAAATAATTATTTAAATATATTTAAAGTATACCTATAATGGAACATTTGTTTTAATTCTGTTGTTAAAGAATTTTACAAAAAGAGTAATATGCTACTTACATGGCTATATAACTAGTTATTAGTGCAATAAGTATATATAATATAAATTATTATGTTTTTTTTATGTTATTTTGTGTGTTTTGTCTATTTGTGTTGTTATTTGACTTGTCCTATTCTATTTGTATAGCCAAATAAACTGAATAAATCTATTAGTTTGGACCTTCTCATTACTGCTGTGAAAACTTCTTACATCAACACAAACCATACAACTTTTTTTTTCCTGACTGCTACCAAAACTCACGACCAGAAGCACGATGCTGCGGTGATGGTCATATTCGCGGCGATCAGTGAGCCTTGACACACCACGTCATTACCCACAGTGATGGTCACGATCTCGGGGAACTGGAAGGGGAAGGCGTCCAGCATCCCCGCGCCAGACAGACGAGCCATCATCGGCGCATCTGATGGTAAAAGTAAGCGGACAGTTGTATAAGAAATAAAATTGAACATGAATAGTACACTTATGACATGGAACTTATTATAAATTGTTCCCTTCGTTTATGAGTTTTCCAAACTCTTGGGGTTTAATTATTGTAATAATCTATGTAAAGTGTCATTAATATGTTCTTTTTGGAATAAACACATTAAAAAATAATAATAAAACACGCTGTAAAACAATTTAATTACCATTCTCGACCCAGAAACTAAAGGCTATATATAATATAGATCCGTTTAATATTATAAATGAGAGATAATTTAAGTTCTAACCTTATTTACATTATTTGGAGCAGAAGGCTTCATTATAAACTGAACCAGTTCTTCCCTTACTGATCCATTATTTAAGTATTCTTAGAAATACATTAAAAATAATTATAATAAATAAGTATTTAAAATACATACTACTCTATAATAGCTCATACTTGGAACATGAGCCACTCATTACATTTTTTAAAACTATATATATATATATATAATTAATATAGTTATTAATAATTTAGATGTCAGTTTTAAACCTGTTTCTTTCTTGAACTTTCTGATAAGAGCTACCTTTCACGTGTCGTCAGCAATTTGCCAGGCGCATGAGCTTAACATATTGCATATACATTTAGGAACTAAATCCTAACTTTGTATTTGTAACGTGAATTTTAAATAAAAAGAAACTATTCTTATTCTGATTTGTTTATAATTTTCTTTTTTAATTGAATTGTATTGAAATAAAAAATATTAAATTGTAAATTTTATACACACTCGATCATACATATTAATTATTTAATCGTAAACGTGATATTGTATTAATTTGTAGACGATACAAAAGTAAAACATCGAAGGAGTTGGGGGAAAGATATGTAAAAGTATTCCTCCTTCCCCAGTTCAATCCCTATACTGATCGAAGCATTCACTAATCTCTGTAATACAGTATAACAGATCTTAGTTTACTTCTAGACAGTTCAGTAGATTAGACGGTGCCAGATATAACAGAGCCAATGAAAAGGTGGCTAGCTGTTATTCTAGCCTTTTCATTGGCTGATTTATCTGGCGCCGTCTATAGTCTACTGAACTGTCTAGAGGTAAACTAATATCTGTTATACTGTAGGAAATATTTGAGTAGGAGCTCCTTAAAATTCTACATATAGAGACTTACCTGCGTCCTTGACGTCAATGCCGCCAGAAACGGCTGAGCCATAGGACTGCAAAAAAATTATTATAACACTGTTATACAAATGTATTCAAAAATTGTACTAATAAAAAAACTATACTAAACTTGTTATAATAGCTTGTTACATTCTATCATTTACTATATTTCTATGCTAATTTATATACAATAGTGTAGTTTTTAATTGATTTATTTAATAGATGAATAATAAATATCAATGTATGATTTACATTTAGACAGATATACTAGCTGCTTGAAATAGTTTTTGTGAATGATAATAATATAAAAAGGTAATACTATAAAGCATATTGAAACATAATGTAAATCTCCCCTCCCCTTTTCCAAGCACATTAAAAAAAAATGCTGTTACCATTGAGCTCTACACAAGGCCTTACGTACGTCACCAAGAATATATAAAAATTTACAAAAAAAAAAAATGGGTCCACCTATTTTAACTAACAGCAATCACTTAAATTTGACAATTTTTTATACTATTGGAGGCTAGCACACTTACCGCAAGAGCGAGAACCAGAATGCATTGTGGAATCATCATGACGAAGTCGGGCCACAAGTAAAGTACGCTTGCCAAGTACTCGCTTTTATACTTGACTGGTGCACATTATCAAACCTGCTTTCATGCAATTTTGTTTCCGCTAACTTGTAATTTTTTTGTCATATGCATGCTTATCAACTCTAATTACGTGATATATGTAGTACAAGAAAACATGCAAGGCAAAAATAAAAAACTTTCAGAGTAAAAATGTAATTTTTTTTATCTATATTATGTTAATTTCCAAATTACTTTTAATGAAATTTAGACACTTTTTTAACATTGCCTTAAATTGTGTTTGGGTGCTAGCATATCGTATCGGGAAAAAAACAACAAAGCATATTATATAATTATGTAACAGTTATATATCAAAATTATTGAAAAATATTTTAAATTAATTTCTTCCGCCATTCAAATGTTGCTTTTAAATGGGGAATTCTCCTACAATTATTTTAATTTTTTTTTCAGATGCTCTAGCTATGCCTTGAAATTAAACGTCCCAAAACAAAAAAGTTTCAATTTTCAAAATTGGAGACAAGGGATTTTTTTTAAAAATCTCCTTCTTTTGAATTTAGCGCCAAAACGTGACGTAGAAACTGCCTAGCAGGTGAAATTTTCCTGCAATAAATTTATATTTTCGATTATCACTCTTAAAGTAAACTGATATTAGAGACAAAACTATTGATACTAGGGTAGAAAACCCCGCTGATTTCGATCGTGTTACTCAAATTTATAGCCAATGACTCCTTGACGCTCAAACTATGATATCAAGCAGTTGTTGTGTGTTAACTAGGGAGTTTCTACGTCACAATTTTCAGGTTTGCGCGAGGGTTGCATACTTTGCCCCTATTCTAATAATCCCTTCAGAGTCCTCAAATTTGAGTTAAAAAAGTTGAAACTTAAGTAAAACTTATTGTTAATATGTACCCTATCATGATATAGTAGTATAATTAAAATTGGAGTTCTAAGAGAATTCCCCATTCTTTGGTTTCTAGTTTCTAGTCAAAGATAATTATATAAGTAATTAACTGTAGAAATCACTTATTGTTTTATTATTACTTCCCAACTTTACTATAAGATTTTAATTTATACTGGCACACTAAACCTGCATGTAATATCAATTTTAACTAATTACTCTTTATTCTTATCAATTTACCATCAATTTAAAATAGGAGACTATTTTTAAAATTATAGAAAATAGGTTCTCTGCTGGTTGGCTGTCACATTTTACAAGATGATAAGCAAAATGTTTTTAACGGAGCAATAGGTGTGATCCTAAATACATTTTTTTTAGTTACAGGTAAAATGTCTATAATGTAAGAATTGCTTTGTGCATTTTTTTTTTTTCATCTGATGTGAACATATTATTAAAAAATGTTGTCTTGTACAACCGAAAAGGTTCAAATAAATAACATAAAAAACAATAATAAATAAATAGAAATTAATTAAATTTAATGCCCACACTGAGTGTCATGCGTTTCTCGAGTAAAATTAATGATCGCGATTGTAAAAGAAAAAAAAAAGTTGAAAAATGATGTAATATATACTCATGGTTTAAATTAATTGTTATACAATTAACCATTAGAAGACAACTTTGGCAATAATTAAAGATAAAAAGTAAAACATTTTAAGTTACAATTCATAATCATATTATATCGATAATTTTATTAAAAATATCATAAAAACATGAGTAAATATGTTATACCTGCATGGCATGCATGCCATGCCATATATAATTTATATTTTTAATATATAGTCTAGATATTTTAACTCTTCCATCACTGTACATCTATGAATGCATAAAATTTATTCGTAAACACCCTGACCTATTTGTAAAAAATAGTATTAATCATAATTATAATTTGAGGAATAAAAATGATATTTGCATTGATAAACATAAACATTCCTTTGCTGATATTGCTTCACGCACGAAATGTGCTCCTTTTTTTAATCACTTACCAATGTTTTTGAGATCTAAAGTAGATCAAGGCAATTTCCCGGCAATGTTGAAAAATTTTCTAGTGAAAAAATGTTATTATAATACAATGGATTATCTAAATGATAAATTCTCCGAATCACATTAAAGTGTATACTATGTGATTGTATTTATATATTATATTATATACTATGTAGGTTTGTTTTGTTTATGATAATAGTCTTTTTTTTTTGCTTGAGTTTTGTATATGATTTTAATATGTGTAATATCATTTTTTTTAATAATATTTGGGCATAAATGTTACCTCAAAAGGTTAATATTTCTAATTTTATTATTTTTTAATATTGCTATAATTAAGTGTTCATTATAATGGAGAATTGGCTTGTTATTATAATCATTTTTATGTTTTAGAGTGATTATTTGGATTCAATTGCAGGGATTCGAGTGTTACACCATAATATAATTTTTTATACTGCTTTGATTTGTTTGTATGCAGGATTATTTGTTATATATGTTTTTTTTATTGACGTGCTTTCGAGTTGTTTGTGATTATTTGTTTATGACACGTGTGCTTATATATTGTTGTACAATCAAAGAGCAATAAAATGATTATGAATTATAATACACATAATTTAATTTGATAATTACAAGAAAACTATAATAAAAATAAATATATTAACAATTACCCTCAGCTACTTCGGAGTCAAAGGACATATTTCTGTAAGAAGGAATGGATTGGAATATTTAATTTTTAAAAATCCGATAATATATAATATATATTCATCTAAATTTAAGCCGGCATTGCACGATACAATTTTTCTAACTATCATTGAATACAATTTTTCCTTACAAGAAAATTTAAACTACATTTGTTTGTATGGAGATGAAATTTTCTTGCAAGGAAAAATTGTATCGTGTCGAGCGTGGCGCAGTGCATTGACCGGTTGTCGTTAGATCACCGAAGTCAGGCTACTTCGAGCGTGGTTAGTACTTGGATGGGTGACCGTTTCAAGTAAAAAATACGCTGCTCCCTCCCTGGGGTAAATTCGTCTCGCTTTCCACCCAGTGCAGTGATGCACTTGTGTGTGGTTCCCCATGCTTTGGACATCACTTTGGTCCATTGAGAAAAAGTAGAGGTGTCCGTCCTGACTGAGGTTTTCCACGGTTCCCTCAGTCTCAACTCAGCGAATGCTGGGATCGACGCGTAAAAGCATGCAGGCCGCGCGTGGCCACTATCCGTTCCCTACCTTATCCCTACCCAGTACCCCGCCGCGAGCTGTAAGCTCTTAAAAAAAAAATACCAGCTTAAAATTAAATTTATAACATTCATCTCTATAGCACTCTCACATCTCCGTTAAAATTCTCTCTGCGATATATATATGTGTATATTTATATATATGAATCTATGATAGGCTTCCCATTCTTCATGAATCAGCAGAGTTTCTCCCACTTTCTTCGAGCAGGCCGGTCTCTCTGTTCTCCGATCAGAGACCTAATTTAAGTTAATTTAACCATGGCACCGCCGGCCCTCTCTACGACGTTCTCCGATCAACTCTATAAACAACTTTAAATTTTTGGCACCAAAAGTACCCAGCTGAAGTTACCTCCAAATCACCTCCACGCCAGCTCCAAGGAATTGTGACGTCACGGAAAAGTACAACCCTCGCACATTGATCTTGATTGTATTTTAAAACGTTTTTTCTCGGGTTATATGGATTATAAACGACCTGTAGACTGAATATAAATAGTATTTATAACATTTAAGTGTCATTTATAAAAATTCTATGATTATTTATTAAGAAATTAGCTAAACTAAAAAATTAAAGGCGGCAAAATTTTAAATGCCATGTGTGTCGGAGCTTTTATTAATTAAATTTTAAAAATTCTAGGGAACGAAGTGTACGTCGTTCCAGTTATATATACTGACACATCACAGATTATAGGTAACAACATCTTTTAAATGAATCCGTAATAAAATTTGATGAAACCAGGGGATAAAGGACAATTTATAGTGTTGGAGGTGGAAATTTATTAAAAAAATCAACGAAACTCGGTATAAAAAAATTTCTAGGGAACGAAGTATACGTCGTGCCAGTTACTGACACATCACAGATTATAGGTAACAACATCCTTTAAATGAATCCGTAAAAAAATTTGATGAAACCAGGGGATAAAGGAACAATTTTGTCTTGGAGGTGGAAATTTATTAAAAAAATCAACGATCCTCGGTATAAAAAAATTTCTAGGGAACGAAGTGTACGTTGTGCCAGTTACTAATAACACATCACAGATTATAGGTAACAACATCCTTTAAATTAATCCGTAAAAAAATTTGATGAAACCAGGGGATAAAGGAACAATTTTGTCTTGGAGCTGGAAATTTATTAAAAAAAAATCAACGATCCTCGGTATAAAAAGATTTCTAGGGAACGAAGTGTACGTCGTGCCGGTTACTGACACATCACAGATTATAGGTAACAACATCCTTTAAATGAATCCGTAAAAAAATTTGATGGAACCAGGGGATAAAGGAACAATTTTGTCTTGGAGGTGGAAATTTATTAAAAAAAATCAACGATCCTCGGTATAAAAAAATTCTAGGGAACGAAGTGTACGTCGTGCCAGTTACTGACACATCACAGATTATAGGTACCAACATCCTTTAAATGAATCCGTAAAAAAATTTGATGAAACCAGGGGATAAAGGAACAATTTTGTCTTGGAGATGGAAATTTATTAAAAAAAATCAACGATCCTCGGTATAAAAAAAATTCTAGGGAACGAAGTGTACGTCGTGCCAGTTACTGACACATCACAGATTATAGGTAACAACATCCATTAAATGAACCCGTAAAAAAATTTGATGAAACCAGTGGATAAAGGAACAAATTTGTCTTGGAGGTGGAAATTTATTGAAAAAATCAACGATCCTCGGTATAAAAAAAATTCTAGGGAACGAAGTGTACGTTGTGCCAGTTACTAACACATCACAGATTATAGGTAACAACATCCTTTAAATGAATCCGTAAAAAAATTTGATGAAACCAGGGGATAAAGGAACAACTTTGTCTTGGAGCTGGAAATTTATTAAAAAAAATCAACGATCCTCGGTATAAATAGATTTCTAGGGAACGAAGTGTACGTCGTGCCGGTTACTGACACATCACAAATTATAGGTAACAACATCCTTTAAATGAATCCGTAAAAAAATTTGATGGAACCAGGGGATAAAGGAACAATTTTGTCTTGGAGGTGGAAATTTATTAAAAAAAATCAACGATCCTCGGTATAAAAAAATTTCTAGGGAACGAAGTAAACGTCGTGCCAGTTACTAACACATCACAGATTTTAGGTAACAACATCTTTTAAATGAATCCGTAAAAAAATTTCATGAAACCAGGGGATAAAGGAACAATTTTTTTCTTGGAAGTGGAAATTTATTTAAAAAAACAACGATCCTCGGTATAAAAAAATTTCTAGGGAACGAAGTGTACGTCGTGCCAGTTACTGACACTTCACAGATTAAAGGTAACAACATCCTTTAAATGAATTTTTTTATATTGAGGATCGTTGATTTTTTTAAATAAATTTCCACCTCCAAGACAAAATTGTTCCTTTATCCCCTGGTTTCATCAAATTTTTGTACGGATTCATTTAAAGGATGTTGTTACCTATAATCTGTGATGTGTCAGTAACTGGCACGACGTACACTTCATTCCCTAGAAAATTTTTTATTCCGAGGATCATTGATTTTTTTAATAAATTTCCACCTCCAAGACAAAATTGTTCCTTTATCCCCTGGTTTCATGAAATTTTTTTACGGATTCATTTAAAGGATGTTGTTATCTATAATCTATGATGTGTCAGTAACTGGCACGACGTTTACTTCGTTCCCTAGAAATTTTTTTATACCGAGGATCGTTGATTTTTTTTAATAAATTTCCACCTCCAAGACAAAATTGTTCCTTTATCCCCTGGTTTCATGAAATTTTTTTACGGATTCATTTAAAAGATGTTGATACCTATAATCTGTGATGTGTTAGTAACTGGCACGACGTACACTTCGTTCCCTAGAAATTTTTTTATACCGAGGATCGTTGATTTTTTTAATAAATTTCCACCTCCAAGACAAAATTGTTCCTTTATCCCCTGGTTTCATCAAATTTTTTTACGGATTCATTTAATGGATGTTGTTACCTATAATCTGTGATGTGTCAGTAACTGGCACGACGTACACTTCGTTCCCTAGAAATTTTTTTATTCCGAGGATAGTTGATTTTTTTTATAAATTTCCACCTCCAAGACAAAATTGTTCCTTTATCCCCTGGTTTCATGAAATTTTTTTACGGATTCATTTAAAAGATGTTGTTACCTATAATTTGTGACGTGTTAGTAACTGACACGACGTTTACTTCGTTCCCTAGAAATTTTTTTATACCGAGGATCGTTGATTTTTTTTAATAAATTTCCACCTCCAAGACAAAATTGTTCCTTTATCCCCTGGTTTCATCAAATTTTTTTACGGATTCATTTAAAGGATGTTGTTACCTATAATCTGTAATGTGTCAGTAACTGGCACGACGTACACTTCGTTCCCTAGAAATTTTTTTATTCCGAGGATCGTTGATTTTTTTTAATAAATTTCCACCTCCAAGACAAAATTGTTCCTATATCCCCTGGTTTCATCAAATTTTTTAACGGATACATTTAAAGGATGTTGTTTCCTATAATCTGTGATGTGTCAGTAACTGGCACGACGTTTACTTCGTTCCCTAGAAATTTTTTTATACCGTGGATCGTTGATTTTTTTTAATAAATTTCCACCTCCAAGACAAGATTGTTCCTTTATCCCCTGGTTTCATGAAATTTTTTTACGGATTCATTTAAAGAATGTTGTTACCTATAATCTGTGATGAGTTAGTAATTAACTGGCACGACGTACACTTCGTTCCCTAGAAATTTTTTTATACCGAGGATCGTTGATTTTTTTAATAAATTTCCACCTCCAAGACAAAATTGTTCCTTTATCCCCTGGTTTCATCAAATTTTTTTACGGATTCATTTAAAGGATGTTGTTACCTATAATCTGTGATGTGTTAGTAACTGGCACAACGTACACTTCGTTCCCTAGAAATTTTTTTATACCGAGGATCGTTGATTTTTTTTAATAAATTTCCACCTCCAAGACAAAATTGTTCCTTTATCCCCTGGTTTCATCAAATTTTTTTACGGATTCATTTAAAGGATGTTGTTACCTATAATCTGTGATGTGTCAGTAACTGGCACGACGTATACTTCGTTCCCTAGAAATTTTTTTATACCGAGTTTCGTTGATTTTTTTAATAAATTTCCACCTCCAACACTATAAATTGACCTTTATTCCCTGGTTTCATCAAATTTTTTTACGGATTCATTTAAAAGATGTTGTTACCTATAATCTGTGATGTGTTAGTAACTGGCACAACGTACACTTCGTTCCCTAGAAATTTTTTTATACCGTGGATCGTTGATTTTTTTTAATAAATTTCCACCTCCAAGACAAGATTGTTCCTTTATCCCCTGGTTTCATGAAATTTTTTTACGGATTCATTTAAAGAATGTTGTTACCTATAATCTGTGATGAGTTAGTAATTAACTGGCACGACGTACACTTCGTTCCCTAGAAATTTTTTTATACCGAGGATCGTTGATTTTTTTAATAAATTTCCACCTCCAAGACAAAATTGTTCCTTTATCCCCTGGTTTCATCAAATTTTTTTACGGATTCATTTAAAGGATGTTGTTACCTATAATCTGTGATGTGTCAGTAACTGGCACGACGTATACTTCGTTCCCTAGAAATTTTTTTATACCGAGTTTCGTTGATTTTTTTAATAAATTTCCACCTCCAACACTATAAATTGTCCTTTATTCCCTGGTTTCATCAAATTTTTTTACGGATTCATTTAAAAGATGTTGTTACCTATAATCTGTGATGTGTCAGTATATATAACTGGAACGACGTACACTTCGTTCCCTATAGAATTTTTAAAATTTAATTAATAAAAGCTCCGACACACATGGCATTTAAAATTTTGCCGCCTTTAATTTTTTAGTTTAGCTAATTTCTTAATAAATAATCATAGAATTTTTATAAATGACACTTAAATGTTATAAATACTATTTATATTCAGTCTACAGGTCGTTTATAATCCATATAACCCGAGAAAAAACGTTTTAAAATACAATCAAGATCAATGTGCGAGGGTTGTACTTTTCCGTGACGTCACAATTCTTTGGAGCTGGCGTGGAGGTGATTTGGAGCTAAGTTATGCACGGTCCAAAAGTAGTAAAACGAATAGCGCAATGCGACAGTAAATACAGCTGGATTTGTTTATGAAATATTTATAAGTGGTTTACACCAAAGAATTTAGCTTTTTGACAAATTGTACGGTAAATATTAAAGTCTTAAATTATTTATGCATTATGCCCAATTTCTTGTATATTTTTAGCTTATGCTAAGATGTAAAAATCGCAAGTTTTTAACCAAAATGTTATGTTGTTTTCCTCCATGCATTCTCTGATCTCTCTTCCGAGGGTTTTGGTTGTTTTTGTATTGAATACATACCATGAGTAATGGCAAAGGTTGATTAATATGTTAATATTTATTTAATATTAATGTATAATTAATATTTATTTATTTATTTCACATTAAATATCAGTTGATATGATACATTGTGACTACGGTACATATGCATATGCATACTAAATTATGCCTATTAAACAAAAAATACTGTATGCATATGCATGCGGCATTGTATGCATATAGTATATATATATATATATATGATATATATATATACTATATATATATATATGAAGATGACATATAGTAAGTTTTTCAACTTACAGACATTGGCAGTATTTTATATAATTTTAAACTTCTACCGTGTTTACCCGCCAAGACGAGAAAAGAAAACTTGTCAGAAAATTTAAAAGTCTTCCGAGGTGGGACTCGAACCCACATCTCTCTGTGCAATCGCGGCAGGCGAGCGCCTTATCCCGTTAGACCACTCAGAGATTTGAAGGTCGACCGAGTGGTCTAACGGGATAAGGCGCTCGCCTGCCGCGATTGCACAGAGAGATGTGGGTTCGAGTCCCACCTCGGAAGACTTTTAAGTTTTCTGACAAGTTTTCTTTTCTCGTCTTGGCGGGTAAACACGGTAGAAGTTTAAAATTATATATATATATATATGTTAGTATGTTAGTGTGTCTGCTTTAATTGAGAATTTGGGGTGGGAGTAGTTGGAGTTAAGAAGGAAAAATTGTAGACTTGGTGTTATGTATAAGATAACAAGAAATTGTGAGGGTTGGGAAGAGTTGAGTGGTCGTGTGATGAGAGCAGGTTATATTGGAAGAAATGATCATGGATGGAAGTTGGAATGTGTTAGATGTAGAAGTGATGTGGGAAAGTTTTCTTTTTTAAACAGGACGGTGAGGGAGTGGAATGCGTTGACAGCAGATGTTGCTGAGGCGGAGAGTTTTGATTTGTTTAAAGGGGTACCAAAGTGAATACTTTTGTTACATATTCAGGCAGCTACGAATTATTCTGATATCCCTGTGTCTCAATATTTTCGTACAATGCCTTGTTATTTTACAATTAATTATTTAGTTTGAAAAGTGAGTTTGAAAACCGTTGGTTGATTCAAGCATCCCCGCGGCCGCAGCAGCCGGTGATACGACAAGAAGGGGGCGGGAGGAGGTTCCCCCGATTCGCGGGAGATTCTCGTCGTATCAGTGGCTGCTGCTGGAGCGCACCGACTTGAATTAACCAACGGTCATCAAACTCACTTTTCAAACTAAATAATTAATTGTAAAATAACTAGGCATCGTATGAAAATATTGAGCCACAGGGATATCAGGATAATTCGTAGCTTCCCGAACACGTAAAAAAAGTATTCACTTTGGTACCCCTTTAAGAAATCTCTGAGAGTTGGTGAACATTCGCGGGCCACCGTGGCATTGCCACATTTGCCGCGTTAATATTATTATTATTATTATTATTGATATTTAATTTAAATACATGTAATTCTGATAATGTTTCCATTGTTGTTTTACAGGTGAAAATATTTGTTGCTGCAACCATAGGGGCATAGCAAGAATAGAACGTCATTGTATTCTAAATTTATTGAAGAGGAGGTGGGAAAAGCAACCACAAATTAATCTGATTTTTTCATGGCATCTACCTATGAAAACTAAACATTTTCAACTGTTTTATGATATATTTGGGTACTCTACATTAAAGAATGAAATAGTATTCACAGAAGTTTCTACATGAATCCTGAAATGGAACAAAAGAAATCAAAACTAATTTTCTACGACTCCATGCGATCATCAAACAACGGAGATCATTTAGTTCTAAAACCAGGCATATTGAAGAAATTGAACAAGAAGTTTCAAGTGAAACCAACCATATTGAAGAAGACACTTTCATTCCCAGACACTACACATGCAAGAAAACAGAAATTTGTTGAAAAGTCTGGTTCTCAGTTGGAAGTCGTTCACGATCAGCAAGCAATTGAAGAAGAGATGACGATAGTAATTGATTTACCCACTGAGGGTGAAACATGCGACACTTCAGAGATAATCCAAGATGAAGTGGAGGAGAATTATTTCTCTCAGGTAGAAGAAGTCATTAGTACTCCAGAGGTGTCTTTTATTAAACAGGAGCTCGAGGAAAATGCAGCAACTGTTGAACTTTCCTCTGAAAATAACCAAGAATTTGTGATTGTTTTACCTGACAAAAATAAAGTAGAGGAGATCAATTTCTCTCAGGTAGAAGAAGTCATTAGTACTCCAGAAATGTCTTTCATCAAGCAGGAGATAGAGGAAAATGAAAAAACTGTAAAATGTCCTGAAAATAACCAAGAAATTGTGACAATTTTACCTACAAAAGTTGAAGAAGAGTTTCATATTCCTTATAGAGTTGTACAATCATTAGATTCAAACATGTCTTTTGAAGCTTCAGAAGAATTTATATCACATAATTCAAATGAAAATATAGATGATTTTTTAAATAATATACCTTGTGAAAATAGAGAAGAATTTGTTTTGAACTCAACATCTGAAATGGAAGGAGAATTTGTGATTGAATCTCTAGGTCCTGAAGAGATCTCAGAAAGCTACTACGACAAACCTAATGGTCTAGATCAAGACAATGGTAGCAATGACGACTCTGAACCTGATGATCCCATGGACTTCCCACAGCACTTCATGGTGGCAAGTACTGAGGCCTCGTACAAGAAAGGTAGAGATTCAGTAAGTCATAACCTCCTGGCATATAACTGGAGAAAAAGTTCACAAGCCTCCACAGTCAACATCAAAACCTCTAAGAGAAATATCACGGCTTGTTTACTATGTAGGAAGACATATTGCAACAGGGTAAACCTACTGAAACACTTCCGTAAGGTTCACAAAGGTTTATCTGCTGACCGAGACAACAAGATGATATCAAAACCGAGTGACGTTTCTTATGTCTGTTTTCCTTGTGATGCTTCCTTCGATAACTCGGTCATGCTTAAGAAACACCAAGAAATTGTTCATCAGGCTCCCCTCAAGCCAGCCCTGAAGTGTGTGACGTGTAACCGAGGTTTCATCCTGGCAGAAAACCTCAGTAGGCACGCCAAGCTTTGCCACAAGCTAAAAGAGGTACGTCCATCACAAAGTCACATTCAATACGTTTTCATCATGTCGTCCAATACAACTAGGACATATAATGCTATCTTATGGTTGTGTCAACATATTGTCATAAGTTAACCACAGTTCATGTATTTCAAGTTTATAAAACCAAGTTTTCAAATTTATTTGAAATTAGCATGGCTGAACCTATTAACACCCTTTAATTAATAGAGCAGCTTGAAAGTGGTTATTTATTTATTTATTTATTTATTCATTCATTTATCTTTTTATGTATTTATTTATTTATTTATTTATTTATTTATTTATTTATTTATTTATTTATTTATTTATTTTTTTTTTATTTTTTTTTTTTTTTAATTTTCTCAACTTTTCATGTATTGAATAATGTATTGTACTGTATATTGTACTGTACCGGTATTTTTTTTTTTTTTTTTCTGAACTTTTTTTTCTTTTTTCTTTTTTTTTACATTAACTTAATTAATTAAAGCTCCCTGGTACTTATCCACCTTAAAGGAGGGGATGGGCATCAGCTCTTATATTTTTACTGTTTTATTGATGATGTCAATCATTTAAGGCTTAACCTGAGATATTCGGACGAAAAAAGTCGTATCGACAGATGTTCTTGAAATTAATTTGGTAGACTTACAACAATTGTCCAAATACTACTGATTTTTTTTTAGATTTTTTTAACCGTTGGTTTAATTATAATTAATTTATTCAAATGTGTATTTTGTATCCTTTCAATGTTAAATTTTTCAATCAACATTGCACAAAAACGGCTCGAGAATTTTTTTAAAATATTACATGGATTAAAAGCTAATTTTTTGGACTATTTTTCTGAATTGTTTTCATATAAATAAATAAATAAATAAATAAATAAATAAATAAATAAATAAATAAATAAATAAAATCGTCTTTATTGAGGGCGGGATTTAGGCCATTAGGCCCACTCTTCCATCCAACCCAATGAAAATACAATGAAGAGATTTTTAATTATTTTTAGTAAAAACACATAAATATACTGTTGTAATACCCTACATAGTACATACTATATGTAACATACATTTAAATACAAAAACTATATATATATAATATAGTTATAATATAAATAATATCATAGAAAATTATATTAAAACACTGCAGGATAACAATTTGTCATGTTAAAATTAATCTAATAATGACTCCTACATAAATGACTCTCACAATCAGATACATATTTTTCAATTTATTATTGTTATATAATATATATAATATATCTCCAGCATGCCAAATTTGAAAGTACAGGCTCCATGTAAAACAGAGTATTCCTCATCAGACAACTTCAGCAGCTAGGGAGGGTGTTCGTGAGACACAGTGGGAAGTAAGAAACATTTGTTAAGAAAAAACCAGCAGGGCATTATAATTTTAATTACTTATTATAATTATTATTATTATTATTTTTTTTTTTAAATAATTTTACATGCATAGATAAGAAAAACATATTACATTTGTTATTGGTATTCATGCAGGAACATATGCAGAAATTTAAAATATTAATGTCTTGATGATTTTTCTACTTTTTTCAAATAAAAACAGTTTAGCGCACTGCACACATTTTCACACAGAAATATTGTCTATAGCACTAAGACCTGAAATTCATCTTTATAACTTATTGCACTGCACTTTTCACAATTTTTCATCATTATTTCGAACCGTGGCGATGATCGTTTCTGATATGTCCTAAGAGACTTGGCAACGCTCTCAAGGACTGTAGTTACCACCCCCCTCCTAATCTTTTATTCGCATTACTATTGCAACAGTGTTGTCAGATTTGCAGGTGTAGCCACGCCTCTTGACCTTGACAGACAAATTCTCAGGTTATACCTTAATTTTACACCCCCCCAAAAGAGTCACCATTCTCTTAATTCCTTCTAGAGAGTAAAGTCTTTAAATACCAAATGGTCACGTTGATGATGTCACGTTGCTGCTACAACAACGAGTTGAAAGTCACAGTGTACATTGCAGTTGATTCTTGGAGTGCTGAGGCTTTCAATTTTTTCTTGAGACATCATATTGACACCTCCGTTTGAAATTTAGCTGGTGAGGAGAACAGTGATGACATTTTTTGGTGCAATATTAAGTTTATTTAGTATTATCAACAATGCAAAAACAAAAACTGAAGCTTTTTAAAGAGTTTCAAGTGAAGAGGTATGATAACTGTTGTTGTTGATGTTTTAGTTGAGCAAGCGTCAACAAGCCGACACAGCCGAGACCAACATGAACGCGAACCTGAAGTGCCCGTTCTGCCCCAAGGTGAATATAGCAATGATACCTTCTGCTTTGGGAAAATTTCAAACCCTGCAGAATTAACTCCTATATATATGTATTTTCTTCTTAAATACAGTAATCTTATTAAAAGATTATAAAAATTGCAGTAAGAGATTGCACATCAGTATTATACAATATCAGATTTAATGTTCTTGTTAATTAATGGATAAGAATACTGTAAATGTATGGAATTCAAAACGTACTGTATTTATATAATATTTATATGTACATGTACACCCCACGCTAATTCTAATGCGAAAATCTCGGGGCGTAGTGTTCTAACTTCTAACTGAGAAGGGTACAAAGAAGCAGGTGTCTTGCCAGAACGCCATAAAATACCAACATTCCAAGGGAAAACACTAAGTGGCTTTATTGACGCGGGGAAGGCGGCGGCGAAAATGACAATAGGCCGGATTTGACGGTTAATTAAGCAAAGACCCCCAATATTCTATCTATTGTCTAGCTTCGCCACCTCCTTCACCGTGGCAATAAAGTCACTTAATGTTTTTCTTGGAATGTCACTATTTTATGACCATATGGGGAGACACCTGCTTCTTTGTGCCGGTCAAAGTTAGAGGCATATTCCCCGAGATTTTCGTATTTGATTTGGCGTTGGGTGTACTGCATCACAAGGTTATGTAATTTTTTAATATAAATTTGGAGGAGAGGTTAGTGATAATCCTTTAGTTTCTACTAAAATTCATAGACCTTATTTACCAACATATTTTGATAAATGTTCTTAGTCTTGTTTTATTGTCATATGTTTTAGTTTACCTATTCTCCTTTCATTGACATAAACATACTTGTTAACATTAAAAGTTTATTTCTGTTTCTTTGGAAGAATTTAAAATATAAAATTTATTAAAATATTATGAAATGGAAAAAAAATTAATACTGTAAACTTCATGTTTTATGTTGTGGCAGACCCTCAAGTCATCCAATACGCTGGACACACACATCCAAATGGTGCACCTGTATCCCGCAAGCCAGCAACCTTTGAAGATTGTCCCTGCCCCTCCTCCCCTTCTTAGTGATCCTACCTTGGTCATCAATGATGGAATACCGGTATCTGGTATGGACGGAAACAATTTTACCCAAGATAAATATGGAACAAATTTAGTGCAAACATTGAGTGAAAACAGTTCTATTTTAATGCCAAATTACAGTGAAGGTAATTCTTATGCAGAAGAAATTGGAACCACCGTGGTTCAAAGTTTGGATGGTTCTACTTGGGTGATAGCCTCTGAAGTTGGACCGTGGAGTGCTAATGAAGGAGAAAGTTGGGAGCCGGTACAAAGTTGGTCCCAGCCTGCACAGACTCCTGTTAATATCACTCCAAAAGTTGCCATTCCAAGACTGAAACCTCCGCCTCCACAAGTAGCCAAGTCCAAGGCAAGCAAGTTTTCGTCAAAACCAAAAGAGGGCAGTAGCAGTAGTAGCAAGTTCGTGAAGCGGGACAGAGGTTGGCTGCGGAAGTTGCAAACTCCAAACTACCAGGAGGACAACAGTGAGAGTGAGAGTGACAGCTCCTAGACCCTTCTGTAAGTACCAATTAGAAATCAGTAGACAGTACTTTAACAGAAAGTGTATCATGTACTGTATTTCCCTCTGTGGTATCATATTGTATATGTATATATTGTAAATTTCACATGGTTATCTTGTAACACAGTAATGAAATTTGTACAGTTGCAGCAAATCTTATGTAACGTACTGTACTGAAATTTTATGCAAATACTGTACTACTTTTTGTGGCATTAAATTTCTAGCACTCTAGCAAAGCTATTACCCCCCCCCTCCTCCTCCTCCTCCTCCTCTCATTCCTCCCTTAATTTTGGATTTAGTTTTTTAGTTTGAGATATTGGTGGGGCAATTCATGAGAGAGTTCTAGAAAGTTATACTGCTTTTGCACTAACGATGATTAACTTTATAATCGCGACCATTATAGTTGTTATTTTCCTATTTCATTTAACACTTTCTGGGGTACAAGCACTGTCTATTTTCATGATCATAAAATAATTCCCAAATTACGATTTTTTTTTTTTTTTTATTATTATTTTTTTATCATTCAAACATAGAAGGCTTGTGTAGACATTTAGTGATTACAGTATGACACAAACAATTAATTTATCACAAGTTATTTAGCATCCAGCACAGTTAAGTAGTATATTGAAGCAGCTTAATTGTTGAAATGTCTATAGCTAGTACAAGTACACTAACATAAGTAATCACTGGTCTGATTACAGACCTTGCCTGGCAGAGATATCTGGTGACAGCTAGTCAAACTACAGAACGAGTTTGCAGCATTGTAATTCTTAGACAAGTACCTTTATTTTAACTGTACAAATTTTATGTCATATTTGTAAGATATGTTTTAATTTAATTGTAGAGGTACAGCTATGTAACTGCTACACCACATTCTCAATTCTCAATTAAGTTATGTTTGTTTTTAAATGTGATTCTTTTTATACAATTCATACTGTTTGTACTCAATTTGTACAAATAAAATATTTAATTTAAATCTCAGTAGCTTACACATTTTATTTTATGTGATTACATCACTTTTTTTAATACAACCTCTAATATAATACTAACTATGATATTTTTGTATGTACTGCATACTGTATGAAAATATGGTACTATGATGGCAATTAATTAAGCATGCAGACAAAATACTATGGACCATATAATTATGAAAATAGACAACCTGCATGATTTTTTTTAATGCTTATTTGGATAAAAGATCTAAAGGTAATGTTTGTCAGATTTTTTTAATTAAAGCTCTCGCACCCTTAAAAAACAAGCTACAAAATTATGTGATATAATGTATATCATGTTGATGCAATGCTGTTTCCTAATATTCTTGTGCATTAAATAATTAAATGACAAAAATACATCACAGCATTTGCAGCATGATTTTAAGTCGGGAGCCTTTAAAAAAAAAAAAAAAAATGACAGCTACACTAACTCAAGGCCCTCTGTCCAATTATGCAAAACCCAAAACCCTCTCTTTCGATTGAAGTAGCTAGTAAAAAATAATAATAATAATAAAATGAAAAAAAAATTGCAGTTATGTTCAGAACACCATTTCTGTTGCTTTTGGTAAATTAAATACTATTGATAATGTGATAATGATTTGATAAATGCTATAATAGTTAATTTAAAAAATAAAAAATTATTAAACATCTAACGGTAAGTAAATTTATAAATCATTTAAATGTACCGAAAGTTGAAATTCTCTAAAAAAAAAAAGTGAAAATTTGAAAAGAGCATAATTTTCAGTTTATTTATTAATTTTTATAAACACAATTATGATATACATATAATGTGTCAATCATACATGTTAAAAAGTAAAAAGTGTGCCTGAGATGGTCCAATGACGTTTCCTCAATTATCAATATTATCGTCAAATATTCCGCGTTATACATCATCGCATAAAAAGAACTTTATAGTTGTAATATCAAGTTTTTTATTGAATTCAGCTCGACCAAGTTATTAATAGGTCTGGAACAGCAGGTAGCTCGTTAATTCCCGCGGCAGATCCGCCACGTCTAGCTGTCTCGTCCGCCTCACTACCAATCTGCACTGCGCCTTCAGAGAGAGCGGGGACGCTGTAAGCCCACGCACGTGCCTGGCCAGCTGGGCACGTTGGTCAGGGGACATCTCTGCTGGGGGATGCTCCCGTGTACGGTAGTGTGTCATACACAGGAAACTCAACATTTCGTGTCTGCACGCATCGTCCTCCAGCACACATAAAACGTCGTGTTCCGTGGAAGTCCTTTGCCTCAAGTTCACTCCAAAGTCGCACAAAATGTGCAGCATTTCAGTCTTTTTGTCCAAGTCATTTCCAGATGACAGCGCAAGCCGAATTGGAATTGATAAGAAATCTAAATGTTCTTGAGTCAAAGACTTAAAATTTTCAGTCTTAAAGTCTGTGATTGCCCCATTAAGAAGTAGAATTTTCAGGTTTTCAGGACGTTCGTACATGATAGCATTCATGATAGGAGTTGGAAAAACGTTATCCAAGGGGTCTCGCAGGTAGTCTGTGTTTTCTGTGGCAGCTCCGGCATCTATCAATATCTGGACCATCTGTGGGGATCCTTCCTTTGTGGCTCGTAAGAGATACATGGCCGAGGGATCACAGTCAATGTATACGATGCGGCTGTTGGACGGTCGTAGGTCGTACTTGTCCATCAGCAGGCGTGCTATGTCAAGCTGATCGAACGTGATGGCAGCCTCGAGAACGTCGCCTACGTAACCGTACTGCCTTGTCAAGCTAGCGCCAAGCACGTGGCGTGACCGCTTCGCACGGCGAGCTGCACCGGAGTCATCGAGTCCTCCCCTAGCAGGCACGCGCGCTCCAGAGCGGCCGGGTCACGAATGAACTCCTCACGCATGCGATCAAGGTCAATGTCCAAACCGAAGCAGCCTGGAGGGTGCAGGGATGTCGCCGCGTCATTCATCTGCGATCGAGCATGTTACTGAGTTTAGATTTTTAAAGTACGTCTTTACCGTAAAATTTTTGTAACAATCTTTTTTTTTTTTTTTTCTATATCAGAAAGTTACAAAAGTTTACAGACTTTACACCATATATAGCTACAGCACATAATTTTCTTTGAATTTTAAATATTATATATATAACATAATATAACATACATGTATAATAATATGCATGCATAAGAATTGCATAATTGGAAATTTAATTATATAACTTGGATAATTTAATTGAGACCATCAAATTAAAAATGTTTTAATTCGAATCGTTTTTCTTCTTTCGGTCCTGCAGATTTTGCATTATTTCTTTATTTTTTAATCATTATATAAAAAAGGTTCATTTCTTGGTATAATTTATATATATTATTATTAATATATATATATATATATATATATATATATATATATATATATATATATATATATATATATATATATATATATATTAAATAAATGAGTAATTCATAAAATTTAAGGTATATGAGTATATTATAACAAATAATTGCGTATAATTGCGTATAATATGCGATCATGCAGTCAATAATTTATTTTCATTATCCCTTTATTAATTTTATTAAAATTTTGTATACATATATAATATACGCGCGTATATATAAAATATGATTATATAATGTACGTACAGTACGTTGCATTATTATCACATTATTTATCACTGAAAAAGAGACTCGAAGCATAGTGCATTTATATATGGCATACACACTATTCGTATACGATGAAAAAGTAAAGTATATAATTAATTGCAATGGCCGGTAAATATAAAGAATCTTACGGATAGACTTTGACGTGACACGATTGGTTCAGCAAAAATTTACACATGTGAATGTAAGCAGTAACTGCATGGCATCGGTACTGCATGTATCAATAAAATATTTACGCTAGCATGCTGATTATAATATTATCTATTATAGATAACTGCGGAGATGAAAGAAATTGTTAGTGCGGCATTAAAAGTTGTTGTTTAGGTGCGCTACCTGTGGATAAAAAATTGAAGTCCCAGAATACGTATACGGGTTTTGTATAACCCGCGCATGCAGCCTTTAAAAAAAATTGATTATAACTAGAACTAGAGAGCGGAAAAAAGTAATTTTGACTTTTTGTGCATATAAGGACTATTTTGTTGTCATTTAGGATGTCCACCGATCTCCGGAAGTGGATTAAGATAAGCCTATAAAAAAATGACTATTTAGACTATTTTTTGTTTTTGCGACTATTTTGGTAAAATGTGACTTTTTTGTGACTTTTTGCCACTTCTTGGTGTATTTCAGCTATATATTTTCTTCCGATAGTCAATAGAAACTTCTAAAGAAATATAGTAAAAATAATAAGGTTAAAAAAACACGTACATCAGAATTTTAAACACAGATTTTTTTTTTTTTAACAATGCATGCCATCTATGGATGTACATATCTTTTAAAACTAATGAAAAGATTTTTATATCGATAATACTTTTACAATGCCTATTTGCTGCCTTTTCTTAAAAAAAAGTGACTTTTTGTCAGGGATCGGATGTGGATGCAGATGCAAGATGCAAACGGATGCGCAAAAATGGACTTGCAACCGCATCCGTGCATCCCAAGATGCACGGGAAAAAAATTAATGCATCCGGATGCGCATCCCAGATGCATGGAAAATAAATTTGCACCCGGATGCGCATCTTAGATGCATAAAAAATAAATTTGCATCTGGATGCGCATCCATGGATGCATGAAAAATTAGTTTGCATCCGGATGCGCATCTCGGATGCACGAAAAAAACGCGTGCATCCGGTCACTGAGTTTAAGGCCTCAAAATCCGGCTTTTTTGTTTAAGATTGAATATTAAAAATTTCTTCGTATTTGAACTCCTAGGGTCCAATTACATGGCGTCAGGTGTTTTCAGTATGATCGAGCTAAAATTAGAAGTTTTGGTTTTGTCAAGTTTTGCCGTTTTCACTGTTTTGAAGTTTAAGGCCTCAAAATCCGGCATTTTTGTTTATTATTGAATCTTAAAAATTCCTTCATATTCAAACTCCTAAGGTCCAATTACATGGCGTCAGGTGTTTTCAGTATGATCGAGCTAAATTGAGAAGTTTTGGTTTTGTCAAGTTTTGCCGCTTTCATTGCACAGTTTTGAGGTTTAAGGCCTCAAAATCCGGCTTTTTTTTGTTTATGATTGAATCTTCAAAATTCCTTCATATTTGAACTCCTAGGGTCCAATTAACATTGTTTTTCTATACAACATTTTCGCTCCTCTTTCTACCGCAATAACTCGGTTTGTATGAATGTCATCAAAAAAAATCTTTCAGACTATTTGACAAATACTATCAAGACTGCCCTGGTAAAGTTTCAAAATTCCAGAAATCAAATTGTGGCCGTGGTTGCAGCGGGAGTGAACCTATCTTTTGCAGGGATTTCCCTATATTGTCGCCGCTGAATGAGCGTGAGTGACGTCACAGGTGCTTCTTCATCGGCTATTATCTCTGATATTTGTGCTACTGAAACCAAAAAAATTATGCAGCCGAATCACCCTGAAGCAAAGCTAACCGTGCACTTAATACTGTGAAAAGGTTCAGAAGGCCTTTAATTGTTGCCATAAGGCTTCTGGTGTTTTCAGCATGATCGAGTTAAAATTAGAAGTTTTGGTTTTGTCAAGTTTTGCCGTTTTCACTGTTTTGAGGTTAAAGGCCTCAAAATCCGGCTTTTTTGTTTATGATTGAATCTTCAAAATTCCATCATATTTGAACTTCTAGGGTCCAATTACATGACGACAGGTGTTTTCAGCATGATCGTATTAAAATTAAAAGTTTTATTTTTGTCAAGTTTTGCCGTTTTCACTGTTTTGAAGTTTAAGGCCTCAAAATCCGGCTTTTTTGTTTGTTATCGAATCTTCAAAATTCCTTCATATTTGAACTTCTAGGGACCAATTACATGGCGTCAGGATTTTTCAGCATGATCCAGCTAAAATTAGAAGTTTTGGTTTTGTCAAGTTTTGGCTCTTTCACTGTTTTGAAGTTAAAGGCCTCAAAATCAGGCTATTTTGTTTGTAAATGAATCTTCAAAATTCCTTCATATTCAAACTCCTAGGGTCCAATTACATGACGTCAGGTGTTTTCAGCATGATCGAGCTAAAATTAGAAGTTTTGGTTTTGTTAAGTTTTGCCGTTTTCACTGTTTTGAAGTTTAAGGCCTCAAAATCCGGCTTTTTGTTTGTTTTTGAATCTTCAAAATTCCTTCATATTTGAGCTCCTAGGGTCCAAATACATGACGTCAGGTGTTTTAAGCATTTTCGAGCTAAAATTAGAAGTTTTGGTTTTGTCAAGTTTTGGCTCTTTCACTGTTTTGAAGTTAAAGGCCTCAAAATCAGGCTATTTTGTTTGTAAATGAATCTTCAAAATTCCTTCATATTCAAACTCCTAGGGTCCAATTACATGACGTCAGGTGTTTTCAGCATGATCGAGCTAAAATTAGAAGTTTTGGAATTGTTAAGTTTTGCCGTTTTCACTGTTTTGAAGTTTAAGGGCCCGATCTAGTAGAGGGAAAACACCCCACGCGGCAAAATGTAGGCAACCACGCGGTTTTTCAGCTTAAAAGGAAAAACCAGCTTTATCTGCTCCTCACCACATTTCTTCATGTATATATTTGGAAAGAAAAGTCACAGAGACGTGGGAAAAAAATGAATTTGGCCTATTTTTTAATGAAAAATTCAATTTAATGCAGCTCTAAACAATTAGATTGGTACTTTTTGCGTATATGAGATGTTATTGATTGTGCGAATTTTGTATTCATAAACATGTCATTGTTGAGATGGGTAGCGTCCACTAAGCTGCTGGTATTGTTGTTTCGAGCACAATAGAGTGCTTCTGCACTTGCTGTTAGAGGAGGAGAAAGCCATAAAATGAACCGCTGTCAAACACGTTTATAATTTTGATTGTTTATTTCTCAATGCAAGAAAATACTCTACCAGTGATCTGAGACTTTAGAGAATAATATTATTTATATATTTTTTATAGTTAAAAAATTGAAATTTTCTCTATTGCGCCAAGTTTCTAAGACAGTAAATTTTTTTGTGTATATGTATATTGAAAATTAAATAAAAAAATATATACGATTATTACATCTTGTAAAAGTATAGTAAATGTCACAAAATGTGTTATTAAATTAATATTTTCATTTAATTAACGATCAAACAATATAAATAAAGGAAAGGTAAATTGGTTATTTTAAAAAAAGTGCAAATTAAAAAATATACATTTTCTCTCGATTTATTCATATTTACAATTTTCAGTGATAAATCACAAAAACAATTTTAATAAAATTTTAATTTTTTAAATTTTACATACAAGCATTGGATCCAACCACCACATTGGGCAACAACCCTTCGCTTTTACAGCTGTATACGGGTCTTTCACCATACGTCACAAAAACATGACGTCACGTGAATGTAGGCAAAAAGCACCTATTTAACATGGTAGTAGCATACCAAAAACTATTTATTTTCTGCGATATGACGATTGTGATACTTTTGACAATTATTTTATTTGATAGATTGAAATGTCAAGTAAATGGAAAAAAATGCAATATTTGCCAATGATATCTGTGAAAAATACAATAAATCATTAAATAAAATGTAAATCGACTCCAAATTTCACGTCAATAATGACCATTTTACGACACTTATGCACTGATATTGACCCTAATATTCTGAAAAAAAATCAGCCAATCACCTACCATTGCTTTCCCCGCGGACTTTTGAATACGAGGGGGAAACGGCACAACAAAGAATAATGATAAAGAAACTAGGTAAAATAAAAAAAATATATATGTTCAAGTTATGTATATTCATTTCTTACGTATAAATTATTGTTAAAAAAAATTAAAAATATGTTAAATTAGGAGCAATAAATCAAGTGATTCCAGTTCCCCCTAAGTACCTACTGATGAATGTAAACAACAACAAAGCCAAGCAAGCACCGTATACATACGTCACTGATATCCATGTAGCCACCATACCATGGATACAGATTTGAAAGCTCAAAAAGTCATTTTATTTTTTTTTTATTCTAGGCAATAATGTACCTTCAGATGACCCTATACTGTATACTACAGCATAACAATCTACTGAATTCTCTTCAAAGTCAAGCTAGAAGCAAAGATAGAGCTTAGGAGCGAGACAATGATGGTAAAGCAAGATAAGGCTTGGGGAAGGGTTGACCGCGCGCAAGAGGACTGCAGGCTGGTGAATTCTTTTATTGTTCTCTTTCAGCTCTCTCTCCCTTTCTCTCTCTCTCTCTCTCTCTCTCTCTCTCTCTCTCTCTCGGCCGAGTCGGCCGCACTTGTATAATAGTTCAGTATTTCGCATATTTCCGCAATTCCGCACGGCGCTGCATTCAGCGGTTTTAGGAACTAGATATTGCAAAAAAGTAGCTTTAGTCTATCAGTTCCAGTACATTTAATTTTTTAAATTAACACATTCAGCACGCATCAAATGAAAGATGACAATTTTTTATAGGGGGCTGGACGATTTTCATTTGTAAAATTCGTTTTTTTTAAAGTGTTATGATAAAGCAAAGTTGACACTCTTTTACCACTTTTAATTATTAATTAATAATTAATTGGTGGTACTTGTGTAAAAAAAAATCGACTGGCCCCCTACATACCAGTCTCTTCTCTTAAATAAAATTTTTTATTTTTTTTCTAAGCAAATATTGAACCTTACAGAACTGATGGAAAATGCTGTTTTTTCCTTATGGCCGTTTTTACTAGATCGGGCCCTTAAGGCCTCAAAATCCGGCTTTTTGTTTGTTTTTGAATCTTCAAAATTCCTTCATATTTGAGCTCCTAGGGTCCAAATACATGACGTCAGGTGTTTTCAGCATGTTCGAGCTAAAATTAGAAGTTTTGGTTTTGTCAAGTTTTGCCGTTTTCACTGTTTTGAAGTTTAAGGCCTCAAAATCCGGCTTTTTTTGTTTGTGATTGAATCTTCAAAATTCCTTCATATTCAAACTCCTAGGGTCCAATTACATGACGTTAGGTGTTTTCAGCATGATCGAGCTTAAATTAGAAGTTTTGGTTTTGTCAAGTTTTGCCGTTTTCACTGGTTTGAAGTTAAAGGCCTCAAAATTTTGAAAATTTGGCTTTTTTGTTTATGATTGAATCTTCAAAATTCCTTCATATTCAAACTCCTATTTTCCAATTACATGACGTCAGGTGTTTTCAGCATGATCGAGCTAAAATTAGAAGTTTTGGTTTTGTTAAGTTTTGCCGTTTTCACTGTTTTGAAGTTTAAGGCCTCAAAATCCGGCTTTTTGTTTGTTTTTGAATCTTCAAAATTCCTTCATATTTGAGCTCCTAGGGTCTAAATACATGACGTCAGGTGTTTTCAGCATGTTCGAGCTAAAATTAGAAGTTTTGGTTTTGTCAAGTTTTGCCGTTTTCACTGTTTTGAAGTTTAAGGCCTCAAAATCCGGCTTTTTTTGTTTGTGATTGAATCTTCAAAATTCCTTCATATTCAAACTCCTAGGGTCCAATTACATGACGTTAGGTGTTTTCAGCATGATCGAGCTTAAATTAGAAGTTGTGGTTTTGTCAAGTTTTGCCGTTTTCACTGGTTTGAAGTTTAACTGCAGGGATCGGATGCGGATGCAAATGCAAGATGCACACGGATGCGCAAAAATGGACTTGCATCCGCATCCGTCCATTTTTCCGTCCGGGAAAAAATTAATGCATCCGGATGCGCATCCCAGATGCATGAAAAATAAATTTGCATCCGGATGCGCATCCATGGATGCACGAAAAATTAACTTGCATCCGGATGCGCATCTCGGATGCACGAAAAAATCGTGTGCATCCGGTCCCTGCTTTTTGTAGACTATTCCAAAAAAAAAAAGCGACTTTTTTTAAAGACTATTTTCCCAAAAAAGTTGACTTTTTAGGCACCTATTCTTGAAAAAAATGTGACTTTTTTCCGCTCTCTAATTATGACACTGCAAGCAAAGATAGTAACTATATATCTAGATATATCTGTAGTACTGCAAAGGATTTTGTACAATTATTTAGACTGTAATGGATTTGGCATTCATTGGTACTAATAATATATTTTCCATAACAATTCTATATATAGTCATTTAATAAAATGTAAAAAAAATTTCAATAAAACCGCACATATTTTTATAATTATCATGCCAACGCATGGATATCAATTAAAGCTATAATTAGAAGATTGACAGGTTCTATATAAATATAATGATAAAAAAAATTATTCTGCACTTTCGGACACAATTTATTCCTACACGCATATTAGATACATATTATTAGCTTTTATCACATCAAAAGTAAAATTAATAAAACGTCAATTAATTATCACTTCTTTTTGGATAGAAGAATTTAATTCATAACATGACAAAAGTCAGTTGTTGGTTGTTTTTTTCTCATGTCAAACGTTTTCAAAGAGCAAGAACGGGTAGAGCGTCTCAGGTATCTGCAGCTGCCTGGCGCTGCTCACGAAGTGCCTTCCCATCACCTCCTGCAACCTCAGTCTGCACAGCATCTTGAGGCTGAGCGGCCGCGTCCTCAGGCGCCGCATCTTGTAGGTGAGCAGCTTGGCGAACTCATTGTTGCCGGCCAGCTTCTCGGCCTTGTGCCACGCCTCCTTGTCGTGCTTGTCACACTGCCAGAAGTTGAAACCGAACTCGCACAGCATGTCCAGCGTCCGCAGGCTCACCTGAAACAGAACCATGACCTCAGTCGGGTACCATTTATTTTTTTCCAGGGAAAGACCAAAATGTGGGGGGAAGGAAGGTAAACAATTTTTAGGGGGTACATTAGAGGGAAGATCACTCGGGTTTCGGGGGACTATTATTATAATGTATAATGGAGTATCGACCTAAATTTTTTTTTATTGCAGAAATGGATAGAGCGTGCAAATTAAGTTATGCTGCACTGATTTTTTTCAGATTTTTTAGAACCCGGAAACTATTTTAAAAAAATATTGAAAGTCCTTTTTGTGACGTCACGAGGTGGCAAGTCCTATCTTTTTCTCAAGGAACGGCGTCTTGTGACGACACAAAAATTACTTTCAATAATTTTTTAAAAATATTTTCCGGGCTCTAAAAAATCTGAAAAAAATCAGGGTAGCACAATTTTGCACGCTCTATCTATTTCTGCAATAAAAAAAATTGAGGTCGATACTCCATTGTGATATTAGGGGTCGTATTGGTGTCTTATCTTGCATGCAATATTTACACTGAAGACTTAAATAAAGATATATAATAAATAATATATATTCACAAAGGGCTTGGCGTAGAGTTAAATAATATATGTACTATGTATATTATACATATAACTAACAATTTGATATCAAAATCAATTATTATAATGAAACTGATAGACTAAAAATTTTCAGTCTTAAATCCATGCAAAGTGCAAGTCCAATACGTTATATTGTTTCTTCTGACTGCAGCTTCAGGCTTGAGATTTAGACAATTTTCTGAATTCATTAATAACACAGAAGCTCCGAGGAACTCTCTCACCTCGAGAGGGTTTTCGTTACGCAACAGCACGCACACGATGGGGAAATTGCAGTGGATGCTGCGCGAGAGGTTCGGATAGAGCGTCACTTTGCGCAGCTCCCGGAGCGCTCCGTGCAGACACAGTGCACGCAGATTCTCCACCTGGCCCTCGGACACGGCGAACTGCACGTGCTTGAACAGAGCGTTGTGTTTGTCGAAATGGGCGTGGCCGTGCAGCGAGGCCCCGTGGTCCAGCAGCAGACGCACCATCGTCTCGTGACCCAGCTGTACGGCCAGGAAAACGGCGGGAACTTTCTCGTCTGATGACACACCAACATTTATAACGAACGAGATTCATTAATAGGAGCGATACAGCAAGCGTTAAGAAACGATTTAAGCAAGTTTTTTTAAAAGTATTTTCATATCAGGTAACAGGTAAGAAAAATCTTCTTAAATCGCTCTTTAATTAACACTTGCTGAATTACTCTGTTTTTTATTCTTAGCACCAAAAAAATGTAGAACAAATTCCAAAACAATCGCTCAATCATATTTTTTTTTAATTGATTTTTTAAATTTTCAGTATAGGGCTTTAGGGCTTTCCCATGGAGACCTATAGCTACACTAATAAATTAATTTAAAAAAATAGGAATCGAGCGATTGTTTTGAAATTTTTTCTACGTTTTTGTGGTGTTGCTGTCTCTAGAAAAAAAAAAAAAAAAAAATCAGAATTATTATGAGGTTGCTAAGGTCTACATGTTAATCAAATGGGACTACAACAATCGATGTTTCGTGTTATCAGAGAACATACCTATTCTCTGGTGTTATATCTTACCCTTATTAACTGTAGATAGATCTAGCTTAGAGGTACTTTTATAACTTATGTATATAATTTAATGTGTTCAATCATGCTTCTTCAATCAAAGAATCGTAACTAAATCAGTCAGATTACCTTAAAAATTAGAGGTGCAGGTTGTCGCTCTATACTCACCGTTTCTGATAGCACACACGTTTGGCCTGGCCCCGTGTTCCAGCAACAGACGAACAGTCTCCGTGTTGCCGTGTTTGATGGCGCGCACCAGCGGCGGCTCCTTAGTCAGAGAGCTGCGAGCGTTCACCCCGCTGGAGTCGCGGGACAGCAGAAGGCGAGCCAACTCGGGGGTGGATCGAGTCACGGAGCTTGAGAGCGGAGTCTCACCTAGCGGCCCGTACTCCTTGTTCACCTGTTTATCCAGAACAAAATATATACATCAACTTAATTTCTATCAACTTAATTTAACATGGAATTCCCATAAGGAAGTAATGCAAATCGTGAATCCACCCCTAAAAAGGCATAAAATATTAATTTTAACAAAATTCTAACACATGTCAAAAAAACTTCCAACCCTTGGCTTTATGTGTGCCAAATTTCAACTTTCTAGCTGAAAGTCCTCCCGCCGAAAATTTAGCGTACGATTGGAACACCATTTCTGGCCCAGTCTGTACATATATAAATTTAGGGTTATATTAATGAAACAAACTGTCTAACAAAAATCGTAACGGAGAACAAAATAGCAAATTAATTCGCAAGCAATACGAATATTCATAATGTTCACAGAAAATAACAATGCTCTTTTTAACCGGCCTCGTATTACCAGCGACTTTTCGTCCCACTCTATACGAGGAAAGGGGAAGGGGAGTCGAAATACCCACTATTTACATCATTATAATATAATATATATTAAAAAAATAATAATAAGTTTTATTTTATCACTTTTTTTTTTTTTTTTTTTTAATATATAGAGGAAATATGCATTATTCGTTGGCGAACTAGGGATTACTATTTTTGTCAAATTTTTTTAAGACTTTTTAAAGCAGCATGCATTTCACACATTTTTGACGCTTTTAAACGCTTGTGTGTAATCTCCCCCCCCCCCCATAATAATAATGCTAGGGTTAATTACTAAATATATATGCAAATTCTTAAAAAATCTATACATTTAAACGGCCAAAATGCACGTGTCTTTCTTTATATTACTATAAAAAATTCAAAGTATCAGGGCACTCACATCAGCGCCCATCTCTAGCAGGAAGGCTACGCAGCGTGGGTGCTCCTTGACCACGGCATGCAGCAGCGGCGGGCAGCAGTCCTCCCCGCCGTCCAGTCCGCGCGGCCAAGCCTCCAGCTCCGTTCGCATGCGGGCCAGGTCCTCGTCGCGAGAGTGGCACTCGAAGTGCACCGACACCACGCGGCCGGACGCGAAGCTACGACGAGGCGCCGTCTGCTGAGGAGTTTCTAGTGGTTGTACAGGTACTTCTTCAAGCATTGGTACTTCGACTAACGGTGCTTCTTGCAGTGGTTCAGCTTCTTGATTTGGTAGGTTGTTTAATTGTAAAATTTGTTCATCCTGAACATTTAAAGATACTCTTTGAGGTATTTGTACTTCTTCAAGCATTGGTACTTCGACAAATGGTGCTTCTTGCAGTTGTACTTCCTCTTGATTTGGTAGGTTTCTCACCTGTTCTTGAATATTTAAAGGTACTCTTTGTGGTAATGATATTGGTACTTCGTCTAAGCAGGCTACATCCTGCAGTGCTGACTGTTGTTTTGGTGTATTGTTCAATGCTGGTTCTAATAATTGTGCTTCTTGCATAATAACCTGTGCATCTTGCAAGTTGTTTAATTGTAATTGTTCATCCTGTCTCGGTATCCCTTGAGGCAGTGCTATTGGTACTTCTAATGTCACAAATTGAGGCAGTTGCTCCTGTTGTACAAGTGGGTCATGTATAAGCTCTCTGACCTGTACTGGCGCAACTTCGTGCTGTAACGGCGCGAGCTGGCGTTCCTCGAGAACCGGTAGACTATTTGGCAGCTCCATTCTGCAAAGTAAACTTCTAATCAGTCAACACTAATTGCATTTGAAATAGTTTAATATAGCATCGCATAATCTGGTAAAAATTTATATAGCAATATTTATATTACTCATCAACGCAACAGCGAAATGAAAAAGTTACAGATAAATTTTATAGCGTAATATTTTATCACTTTTTCTGTCAAAATTTTATCAGGTATAAATTTAAACCTATAACAATTTGAAGGTAATAATTTAATTATGTTAGGTCTGTTCGTAAACTGGTTAACTCTGCCCAGTGTACACTTTCTGCACCCGATCGACCTTATGGACATGGACATAAGGTCGATTGGGTGCAGAAAGTGTGTAATACACTGGGCACGGTTTACGAACAGACCTGTTATGAATAATAAATTATATATATACTTTTCCAATAAGCTATATATAACAGAAATTTAAATTTTCGATATAATTTAAGATATTTCGTCTGAAAGTAAATATTTAAAAGACACGCTTGTTTATACATTATTATTACTATTTATATTTGACTAGATGCAAAGATTTTTTTTATATATTTAGATGTTATGAAATTAATAATGGAGTATTGACCTCAAAATTTTTTATTGCAGAAATGGATAGAGCGTGCAAAGTTATGCTCCCCTGATTTTTTTCAGATTTTTTTGAGCCCGGGAACTATTTTTAAAAAATTATTGATAGTCCTTTTTGTGACGTCACGCGGCGGCAAGTCCTATCTTTTTGTTAAGGAGCGGCGTCTCGTGACATCACAAAAAGTACTTTCAATAATTTTTTAAAAATAGTTCCCGGGCTCTAAAAAATCTGAAAAAAGTCAGGGGAGCATAACTTTGCACGCTCTATCCATTTCTGTAATAAAAATATTTGAAGTCAATACTCTATTTTAGACGCAAATTAGAGGTAGATAAAATGTGTATTATAGAATATTCTCTCGAGCTAATAACGGACATTAGGAAATTTAGTCATCGCATATTTAATAAGGAGCAGGTGTCATGCATTATAAGCTAGGGTGGTAGGCTGTCCCAGTGTTTAGCTCAGCAAGAGGTCTTTCACCATACGTCACAAAAATATGACGTCACGTGAATGTAGGCAAAAAGCACCTATTTAACATGGTAGTAGCATACCAAAAACTATTTATTTTCTGCGATATGACAATCGTGGTACTTTTGACAATTATTTTATATGATAGATTGAAATGTCAAGTAAATGGAAAAAAATACAATATTTGCCAATGATATCTGTGAAAAATACAATAAATCATTAAATAAAATGTAAATCGACTCCAAATTTCACGTCAATAATGATCATTTTAGGACACTTATGCACTGATATTGACCCTAAGATGCTTCAAAAAAATCAGCCAATCACCGATCATTGCTTTCCCCGCGGACTTTTGAATACGAGGGGGAAACGGCACAACAAAAAATAATGATAAAGAAGCTAGGTAAAATAAAAAAATGTATATGTTCAAGTTATGTATATTTATTTCTTACGTATATATTATTACTAAAAAATAATAAAAATATTTTAAATTAGGAGGAATAAATCAAGTGATTCCAGTTCCCTCTCAGTATACCTACTGCTGAATGTAAACAACAACAAAGCCAAGCAAACGCTATATATAGAGCAAATATTTTGTACGTCGATTAGCCACCCACACTTTTCTTTTTATATTTACTGCGTGCGACATTTATTAGAAGGTCATGCAGGTTATGTTAAATTTAATTTTCTAAGCTTTTTTATTAATAAAAATATATACGAAGTAATTATGTTTTTTAATTAAGTGAGTCTATTTACAAATTCACTATAAAACTCTGTTTTTTTCTTGCATGACATTAACTAATAATAATTAGAACTCACTGACCAACTGAACTTTGTTTATTTCCGAATTACATACAGTGTCCATGACGTTATACAGCTATAGGTGTCAATCAATTAGGGGTAGAACTTGCATCGTTCGCCCCATCGCTGGCCCACCCTATACATGCACATGTAACTTACCGGTTTGATCTCGGTCTGCAGCACTACAGCTGATCCATGTCATAGGAGAGTTTCGCACAAAATGAGTTAATTTGGTCGCCGCGAGTAGAGAATCTTCTTGCTATAAATACCCCACGATCTTGATGTAGAGCGCATCTCTGGCGGTCCGCGAGAAAACCACGTTCAAACGGCGCCAAATTGTAGTTTTTCATAAAAACATGACCAAGTATCTTGCAGCATTTTTAGTGGGGATTTTATAGTCGTCACCTCAGAATGTCATAAAGAGCTAAAGATCAGGCACTTGACGCAGTGGTATATACGCCTCTGATTCGTAATCGGATGGTCGTGAGTTCGATCCCACAGCCATGCACCGCCAAACTTTTCACAAGTGGCGGTTGCTAAAGAACAACCACTCGTGCATCCGGGAGATGATTGATGGCATCCTCCATCAATTGCCGACCATCATCCTGACTGAGGTTTCCATGGTTTCCTCAGTTACAACCAGGCGAATGCTGGGATGGATTGCTTGGAAGGGACTCACAAAAGTATAGGGTCTACGAAGAGCCGGGAGGTTAAATTCAGTCACTTAATTGTGGCCAGTACCCTGTACTAGGGTTCAATTGAAGCAAAAATTAATAAATAAATATATAAATGAATGAATGAATGAATGAATGAATGAATGAATGAATGAATGAATGAATGAATGAATGAATGAATGAATGAATGAATGAATGAATGAATGAATGAATGAATGAATGAATGAATGAATGAATGAATGAATGAATGAATGAATGAATGAATGAATGAATGAATGAATGAATGAATGAATGAATGAATGAATGAATGAATGAATGAATGAATGAATGAATGAATGAATAAAATAAATAAAGAGCTAGTTGACGTTCAAGTTCTCCTCTTCAAGTTTTTCTCGGCTATATAATATTTATAAATATATTATACAGGACATTATACATTTGAGTAATAATGATTAGGGCTCTAATGCTCCAGCAGAGGTACAGGAGGGAGGCATGGTCTATAATCGTTTTAGGGCGGCTGTCCCCTAAATCAAAGATTTTTAGTTTTGTGTTAGAAATAAAAGCCATTCTCGCTCAACTCAAGTTTGTCTTGTGAAATGTAAATTTATCACGAAAATAAGTTATTTTATTTTGCATAATTAATTACCTAGCTCCCAACAAAAATTAATACTGATTTTAAAAATTTGCATTTTCAAATTATTCAAAGTTTTGTTAGTGATCAAAACGTTTCCCAATTATTGATTTTTTTTTTTTTTTTTTTTTAATTTGAGCGATGCTAGAACATAATATTATTTATTATATGTACGTACGTGTTCATAATAATCATATTATCTTTTAAATTACTTTCTTGAGTATATTATAATTTATATGCCACTAAAATGTTTTTCTATTTCGGTGATCAAGACAATCAAATTCATTGTTTTAAAATTTGTAAATAAATAAATGGATAAACTCTCATCCAAACGTAATTTCTATGAATTGAAGGAGTGTTGCTATTGTTGTTGATTTACTAACAACGTAATACCGCGCTGCATTGCATTAAACACTTTATATATACTTTTAGTGAGAAACTCGACAACTTAATGTTGAGAGAAGTTTATGTTAGTAAAACGCACGCAGAACTGGAATTGAAGTTTAATTTACAAAGCTTTGATTTCAAGGACTATTTGAATAAGTTTTGTCCTTTTTTTTTAAAAAAGTTTGTTCGGGTTGTAATATCTTATTTTTAAGATCTTAAGGATATACCCTACAGTCAGAAAATTGTTTTAAAACACACTATAAATTTCATAATACTATAATGTTTGAGTATATATTTTATTAATTTTTGCTGCAGTATAAAAGTATTTGCGATGCTAAATAATAAAAAAAAATATATAGTTTCTACACTACATGAGTTCAGCTCTACTGTATTCAGCTATACCTTTTATTCATTTTCTATAAGAATAATTGTATTTAATTGACAATAAGCAGCTCAACAAGAAACTTTTTTTTAAAAGAAACCGGGAAATTTGAACTGTAATACTATAGACTTGTGCTGTATATTGAAAATTTTGAATATTCATTTTAAAAATTAAGTATTCTACATACAATGTTTTCTATTGTAATTTTTTTACAGAAGCACAACGTAACAATACACAATTTTACGAACATGTATAAAAGAGGCTAAAAAGAGTAACTTTTGAACAATTTTGTTGACACTCATATCGTAGAATGCACAGTCATTATCGTCTTGGAGATGAGGAGCTGTCAGGTTAATTGGGGTTATGTTTACATAATATAGTGTGAGAAAATTACTTGCGCAACGAGACGGTAAAAGTTTTTTCATTGAGTGTTTCCTATTATTACAATAAATAGGGATTGTTAGTTGCATTAATTAATTAATGTTAACTTTTCAAGTTTATATTTTCCAGTTGATATGTGTAATTATCCGGCTACCTTATTATACCCTATCCCTATAGATGGCTAATTACCCTATCCGGCTATCCCTAAGTAGTACTACTGTTACTAGATATAGTGGACGCTATTCACGAAGGAATTATCCATGGCATATCTCTCAATAACCGTGGTTAGCGCCAGCCTACTTAACTCACAATGATATACTATATATATATTATATATACTAAAATGTGGTTAGTGAAAACCTTCGTAAATCACACCGATTATAAAATATAGCTCAATGTAGTATTTATAAATAGCAGCGTCAAATATGTAATAATAAATTAATGCAATGCAACGTTAGGTAATTAAGGTTCTAACTGATGCATCGTGAAGCAATAACTTTGTGACTCAACTCGAGATAATTATATCCTCCTGCATTATTATGAAAAATTGGTAATCTTAATATAGTATAAATTATATTGACTTTGTTTGACGAGAAAATTGATCAACATAATCTTAATATTTACAACATCACTTTTCTTTATTATAAATTGATTGATTTTTATATAACGATTAATTGTTTCAGTGCTTATATATATAAAGGTAACAAAATCAAATTTCGGCATAAAACTTTTAGTCATGGCAACATTATGGCGATCAAATGCTCTTCATGAACTTCTACCTGTAATTTGGTTATATCGAGTATCTGGAGTATTTCCTATCAATAATGATTTGAGTGTCAACCGTAAAGCCTACGTTCTATTTATAATAATATTATCATTATTATTTTTCTTTTGCGTTCCTACCTTTTCTCTTATAACAAGCATCATGGTTTCTTTCTTTCGTGTGGACAATGTTATCTTTATGAAGTACTTTGGTCTATTTAGTAGCTATGGAGTTACGTTGGTGTCAGGTGTCGTAGCCGTGATGTTCGTTGCGTGTCACTCGCGGGACTTGGCCGGGGTTCTGCGAGGTCTGGATGCGGTGGACGTGGTTCTAAGACCTTCAAAGGGCCGCAGGACGGCCGTGTTCCAACTGCTGCTGGTGTGTACCCAGTTGGTGCTCGTGGCAGGGTCGTACGCCACGGTGCAAGGGATCCCAGCACTGCTGGGTGTGGTGCCACCTTTCGTGACCGTCACCGCACTCAGTCTGGCCCAGACAAGTTTGGAGCAAATGCAGGTAGGGAATGCTTCATTGCATGAACAAAACATAAAATGAACGAGCTGCAAAATTAATTATTCAGTAAAATAAGTCAAGTTTATATATTTTATTCAACATTCACAAGTAATATTTGGTACAATATGGAAGTTCCACTACCACAAAAATATTTCCTTTCAATAAATTTATAAAGTAAGCTATAAGGTTATCTTTATTCTTTATTGTGTAATATTTTGTGATATCCATGCTTAAAATTATAATCCATTTTCAAAAACCTGTAAACCTTAATCTTGGGAGTTTTATTAGTTGTTTATAAATATAACGAAATCTTGTATTCAAATATTAATCTTTTGGTTAATTTGATTGATGCAGGTGACCTTCTTCCTGGCCCTCAAACTGCGCTTCGCTCGGGTTACTCACCAGGTTTCCTCTCAGCTCTCATCCCCCGGTCCTCACGTCTTCAAATCAGTCAATCACGTCTGCAAATTGCGAGCGTGCCACGCGGCCCTCGAGCTGCTGTTGAGGAGGACCAACCGCGTGTTCGACCTGACCCTGCTGTTCTCCCTGACCTCGCTCTTCATCTACATCGTGGTGTACCTCTTCTTTGTGGTGGATGACATCTTCGACCCTTTGTACACCACCGAGTCAAGTTTCTACATATACGCTTTCTTATTCGTGCAAACTTCCTTCAGGATTTTACTTCTCATTTGGGCATGTGGCTCAACTTCGACCGAGGTAAATAATTTTATATATACATGTGCAATGTATATGCAATATGCATCGTCTCCGTAATAAAATAAAACGTGCATGCAGGTTGTATGTACAATGCTGATTGGACTAATATTAGCGGCCATGGTGCTATTTTTTATCCGACGAGGTGCTTGTGCAGGCGCAGGGGGTACTGGATCCTCTACAGCAGCTTATGAACGTGACACTGCCCCACCACCACTCTCTCCACCAGGTAACACCTCAAATCGCAATCTGTGAAGAGCTTGAATTACTCATGGCTACAAGAAAATTAAAAAACTCAATATATTAGCTAATATCAATGACATGGACGTCTAGATTGATTGCAATTTTTTCATAATAATATAACACACATAATAATACATAACATACATCAGGTGTATAATATATATATATATATATATATATATATATATATATATATATATATATATATATATATATATATATATATATGATATACACACAAATACAAATAATTAATTGTATTATTAACTTTATAAGCTTGCATGTCGTATAAAACTCTTACATGATGTGTTGTCAACTGATATGAGTGATATCCTGATATAGATATATATGTATTGTATTATGATCACATCATTTGAACGAAGTGTTAGTTACGACTAGACTATAAGAGACCTTCCGTAATTATTACTATGTCAAAGATTATTAAAGGCATACAGGCCTCAAATTACAAATTAGACAGTCACCAAGTGGGTTTAGAGTGTATAATCAACATTCGCATCATTTTTTTCCACGCGTGATGCATCCGTGCGAAGTCGCAGTTCAAAGTAAGAAATTTAGTCCTTGATGACGTCATGAAGTCCTTGATGACGTCATGAAGTCCTTGATGACGTCACAACTCAATGCCAATCGGTGCTAGCTGTGAGTTGTGACGTCAGCAAGGACTTTCTTTACAGCGCGACTTCGCACAGACGCACCGCGCGCAGGTAAAAATAAAACGAATGTTGATTATAAACTTGAGCAACACTTAATGTCTGTCTTATTTTTTATTTTGAGGCCTGTATACCTTTAAAGCATTTTAGTACGACTGTTATGTGACTACAAGTTTTCTATTACGTCAGATGAAGCTGTTTTCACTGCAGCTGATGCACAAAAGTTCCACAATCACTGCCTACGGTCTGTTTGTGGTTGATTCCACCCTCATATTCACCGTAAGTATATTTATATACCTATTAGGTTTTTTTGTTTTTTTTTTTAGCTTTTTAACTGAACCCTAGTACAGGGTACTGGCCACGAACAATTAAGTGACTGAATTTAACTTCCCGGTTCTTCGTAAACCCTACTTTTGTAGATCCCTTCCAAACTGGGGCGGCCATGGCCTAAGCAATCCATCCCTGCATTCGCCTGGTTAGTGAAAATAAATAATAAATATCAGTTAGCCACAAAATCTCGCCAAGAATTATGCAACTTGTTCAGCAAATAAGTTGAGCAGGTTGCATATGCCGCTGGAGAAATATGAAACGTCTTCTCTTTTTTACTGAGGCTGCTCTTTGAATGCTGTCTTGGCTATTATAGCGTCACGGAAAAATGATTATATTATGTAAGGCAGACATCACTTAATTATTAATTGAAAAACCTTGAAATGCCATTAATATAATCCTTTCCTCCGATAAAATAATATATTGTAAAATACTGTAAGTTTTGAAACTGAAATTTTGATTAATTCTACCTTCCAGGTGTTGCAAGAAGAAAAAAATAGCTCTTATTAAAAAGTGAAAAAAGACGGTTATGAAGTGGACTTTTATATTAACTTATATTTATGCATCCTGAGGCTCTCAATTTTAATTCCAGATGGTGGGAGCCGCAACGACGTACCTCGTTCTGCTGCTTCAGTTCGACAACGGCCTTTGAGGAAGTCATTTACTACAACACTGTACAATAATCAATTGTTTAGTTAGTGCAAAAATTTTATTGCCAGAGCTAGAAATTGAATGGGAAATTTTATGTAATTGTAGTGGAGAAATACATATATGTTGCTTTTTTGTTGATATTTTGATATATATCATAAAAATATATTGAAATATTAATTATAATTTGTAATAATTAAAAATAGTAACATAATTTCAAATAAAATATGTAGCAATCAATCTACATATTAATTTTGTGAAAAATTATGCTACTTTTTGTAGTAAAGTAATTATGTTAAGATGCTGTTAAAAAATGTGGAAGTAATAAATTAATTTCAAAAATAACAGTTCATTTTATAAAGTTGATGTGCCGTGATATTTAGGAATACTTAATTCAGATAACTATATAAAACTAGTACAATTATCATAAAAGTTTTTGCAACAATATATTAACTATAAAATTTATTCAATAATAATTGTAACATTTTGGATGCGTCTTAATCATTAATAAATAATATTTATAAATGGAGACCTCGAGATCAAAAAATGACATCACACCTGAATAATTTAATTGCTAACGCTGTATGATATTAACTCCAAGAAAAAAAAATAGTATAAGATTTTGGAAATATAATTTAATGGTAGTGGTAACAGGTAACAAAATATATCAACATTTTATTACTTAAGAAAATACATAATTATATTGTACATAATAAAAATTAAATAATTATAAAGAAAGGGAGTGGTAAAAAATATTAATTTAATTAATATTAAATTTTTATACATTATCGTTTTAACAAGTCAAAATAATTTTTTAATTCTGTTTCCAAGAATTTAAAAAAACGTTCAATAACTTTCTTCTCCGTGGAAGGATGCAAATTGAATTCCCTGAAAGTTGTTTTCACTGAGTCGTCAAACCGTTCCCTCAACTCTTGCTGGCTATCTCTGACGTCACAGATGCTCAGGTCGTACCTGAGCTGCGCGAGCGAGAAACGCGTCCAGCTTGTGGTGAACACGAACACCAGGGTGATTGTCTTATGCTCTGAGAACACGTCGTAAACGTGCGAACGGACTCTTGCCAAGTCCTCTCCAGCACCGTCAAATGGGAACTCTAGGGTATTCATCTTCTCGTAAGCCTTCGAAATGAGAACCCTGAGAGCAGGGTCACTTCGTTCTCCAAATTTCTCAACACAAACATCATAAAATTTATCATAAAAAGAGAACAATTCTTTGCTCTTGTTATATTTTAACATGACTTTAGAGAGTGAAGGAATTTTTAGAAGTAAAATAACTAAGAAGTCCTTCACTCTACTCATATCTTCAATTTTTTGCTTTACTAAATTTAATTCTAAATCTGCTTCATCTTCAATCAAAGTTTTATTGTCATTCAAATTCAGAAGGAGTTTATGATATTCATGATCTACACCAAGACCAGAAGAAATTTAATCTGAAATTTCTTTTATAAATTTTTTTTTACTGTCAATTGTGAGAGCTGAAATTGATTCATATAAAAAATCCCTGAATGTTTTTCTGCAAGCTACTATATTAATTTCATCATGTTGTGGAACATTTAATAAATAGTGATTTGCAATGATAATATTGTTGCTATTTGTTAGGTAATTAATTCCAAGTTTCAGCAGCTCTCTAATGTGTTCAACGTGGTCTTTGCCAATTTTTTTGTAAATGTCGATTAAATTGAACCGGCAACGAAGAATTTTGACATTAGCATCGACTTTTTCACATGTGTCAATCGATACTTCTAAAATTTTGCATGCAGCCTGGTAATCACCTTTTTTCCTCAGTTCTACCAAACAACTTCTAGCCGCACACAAATCGTCAAAAGCTATTCCATCTTTCGGGCTGCCTTCATCGGTTGTCAGATGTGACACCGCTTCTAACGCTGCTGAGAAATTTAATGACATAATGTATTTGTAGGAGTCCTTTATGTACTCTTAAGTTGGTTTCTCACGAAGTTTAACCGGAAATATAAGGTCTGGAGCTTCTGAAAAAATTTGTTCAATGTCGGTGTTGGAATATTTGCTGATGGCAAGACAAAAATTCCAAGCATTGTTCGTAGTAAAGTGATTCCTTTTTACTAGAAATTCAGAGTTTATATCAATATGCTTAACATCCTCTATGATGTGTCTTCCTATTGTTGGATTCCTTGACCTGAAAAAGTCTTCAGCTTGGTAAACTTTTGTATATATGTATTCCTCATTCTGTGGTTTAAACACTTCTAGAATTTTATTAAAACCATTTTTTGCATTTCCAGTAATGTTTTTTGAAACTACAATGAAGTAGGCAAGTTCACGTTTCATAAAAGTAATATGATCATTTTTTGTGTCTGCATTCTTACACATTAGTCCAATAGTCTTGCGAATGCAATAAGAATTTTCCATTTGAGAACTTTTATTCAGATCATAAAATAACTTTGGTGCTAATTGCAAGTATTCTGATATTAAGATATTACAATAATCTTCACATTTGAGCATATATGTTTCCATGTAGAAAAAACGTGGATGAGATTTAAACTTGAAAAGTACAGCGCTCCAGTGTCTGTCAATGAATCAAAATATTCAAGCAATTTTCTGAGAATATTAAGAGTTGAGAATTGCAGCACATCATCCGTGCTGCTGTACTGCTTTTCACGCAGACTAGATCTTGCAGCCACCTGCAGTAGACGGTGAATCCGCCATTTGTATTCAATATCATATACTTTGTCAAATTAGATATTGCTCGTAGGTAAACTCTGTCAGGAATGCAAATATATTTTCTTAAAGTTTCTAATAAGAGTTTAGAAATATTTTCTGGTTCAAGATAACTTAAAAAATACAAAACATAAATTGAGAAGTCCCCGTTTTCACACTTGTATACATTTTTGAGTGATATATTCCATGCTCCCTGTAGCGAGTGTACATAGTCACTCTCATGGTTGCTTTCAAACTCTGATCGTAGAAGTTTCCCTTCCTCTTGGTCGAGCTCCTGCAGGTAATTTTCACAAGAATATTTTTGATCGATACTGTTCTTGTACATTTCTACGTTCTCCTGTATGGTCGACACAGCCAGCTGCAGTGCGAGTGGTAAGTTATCTAGCTTCGTTGCCAGAGCTGATAGGTTCAAGTCATTTTTCCCTTCGCATTCAAGATTTTTTGACAGGAAAGTAACAGTATCAGTCAAGTTGAATTTTCCAAGCTTGATTGTTGTATTTTTTCAGTTCCAATCATCAATGCGAGAAGTCAAAATTACATAAGGCCTATTTTTGTTTCTTTCAGGAAAGAAAGTAATCTTTTGCTTTTCATTTTTAAAATATAATGTGTCAACGTTATCAAAAATAAATAAACCATTAAACTTTTCACAGTAAGAGTAAACATGTTCTTTTAAGGAAGCATTTGTTTGAAAGGTAAAATCTTTAGCCAAAATGTTATATCTGTCTACTATTTCTTTAAAACTATTGATGGTAGATTCCAACGTTTCTGAATTTATGTAACAAACATAGTCGAATTTATCTTCATATTGGTGGGCGTATTTTCGCACTAGTTCACTTTTTCCTACACCTCCCAATCCCACCACCACCACATCAAATCTGCCTTCACGCGTGCTGGCTTTGATGGCATCATCAATTTTGTTTATTTCTTCCGACCTCGCGTAGAAGTTGAAAATTGGTGAAGGTAAACTGTATTTTGAGTTTTTCAGTTGGTCTGTTCTTATATCATGTTCATACTTTAGTCTTATGTCTTCAAAATATTTATGTATCACATTGTTTTCAAACATTGAACCTTTTGGTACATTAAACCATTCATTTATATCGTAATAGAATTTATTGAAAGTGTTTTCTATACCATTAATTGCAGCGTCATCCTCTAGTTCTTGTTTAATAATAAATTCTAAATCCGTTTCGTTTTCTAGGTTTACTGCAAAATATAAATTATTTAGAAAATTGCTAATTAATGGGTGCTCTTTTTTTTCATTTAAAAAAACAAGTAACAGCTGCTTTCTTTCTGGGAATTTTCGTTTCAGTTTTTTTAATGTTGTTTTTAATAATAATTTTTCAGTAACTTCTTCAAACGTGTTTTCATTAAACATGAATGGGGGTTGCATTTTCGTTGTGGTATCAAAATTAAATGGTCTATTACTATAAATAATAAATTGATTTTCAATACAATTTGATGATTTGAAGTTTGGATTTTGGGAAATTTTCAAGAATGATTCATAATATTTTCTTAAATCTAGAACTAAATTGTCAGTTTTTGGTTCTGGAAGTAAATCCAAAGAAGTGATTGGTTTGATCAACTTTGTAGCGTCACACTTACTGTGTTTCAATTGAATGAATTGCTGAACAAATCTCGTGGAACCAACTTGAAGTTTGATGTAGAAATCATCGAACTTGCCTAGTTTTGAGTTCTCGGTGCACAACTGGTAGTATTTTCCTGATTTGTGTGCTCGGTAAATCCACTTCATGATCTGCTTCACCTGGTATGTGAAGCCATGCTGTGAGGAGCGGGCTCCGTCCGTCTCATGCAGTGTGATGCCCTCGCTCTCTTGGGTCTGTTTGAATGGACTCGACGGGGGGCTTTCGACGGCAGATGAGCTCGTCTGGGTAAAAAAAGTTCATTACAGGATGTATACAACGCAACAGCAAGTTTAAAGTGTACTCGTTATATGCGATACATTGTTTTTGTATATTTTCATGACACAAAATCAGTATCAGTATCTTTATTATTAATTCTTTTAACAGTAAATATTATATTATATAGTTAAAAAAATATACATATATACAATTTTTTTAATTTTATTGCAATTCATTAATTTTTGTATCAAAAATTATAAATTCAGTCTTTACGTCGAATTATCGTGTATTGTTAGTATGGTGATTTTTCTCTAAGCTGGTTCACTGTAATATTATTCCTATACCTGCCATGTCGTTAAATTATAGTTTTAGTGTTAGTAGTGCCACTGCAAGTATAATAATATGTTCAACAATAATGTGTACATTTAAGGTGAATATAATAAAAAAGAAAGGTTCTGTCGATGGCCAACATTAAAAAGTCAAGTCTGAGTTTTTTTTTACAGCAGAAAATGTAAAACATACAATGATTTATCTGATTCTCACAATTCATGAATGATTTATAAACATACAGTATAACCATATATAATTATTAGTATTACAGAAAATAAATATTATCAGACGTAGTAGACGTACAATAATAAATAATGTTGATGCACTACTAGCTTTTACATGCTGTCCAATCCTTGCCGCTCCTTAATAAATTGTTATGTCATGCAGAACCTAAAGTTAACATTGAATATTATAATAATTAATATAAAAATGGTTACACAACATTATTTTGTAATACAATTACTCTATTTTATAATCATTAAAATCAGTGTTAAAGGCCCTATGACCATTTCACAGTATTAATTTAAGTCCACAGTTAGTATTGCCTCACTGCGGCAATATGATACGGCTGCATGAAAAAAAAAAATCCAGCAGCAATAATATCAAAGATAATAGTCAATGAAAAGGCACCTGTGACGTCATTTGTACCCATTCTGCGGCGACGATATAGGGAAATCCCTGCAAAAGATAGGTTCACTTTAGCTGCAACCACGGACATAATTTTAATTTTGGAATGTTGAAATTTTACCAGGGCAGTCTTGATAGTATTTGTCAAATATCCTGAAAGACTTTTGTTGTTGACATTCACACAGACTGACTTATTGCAGTAACAAAAAGAGAAATAGTTACATAGGAAAACAATGTTAAATTTTTGGCTTAATCTTGCTACTGCAATAATTCAGTCTGTATATAAAATGTCAGCAACAAAATTCTTTCAGGATAGTTGACGAATACTATCAAGACTGTCCCGGTAAAATTTCAACATCACAGATTTAAAATTATGTCCGTGGTTGCAGCTATAAGAGTGAACATATCTTTTGCAGGGATTTCCCTATACCGTCGCCGCAGAATGGGTACAAATGACGTCACAGGTGCCTTTTCATCGGCTATTATCTCTGATATTATTGCTGCTGGAACAATTTTTTTCATGCAGCCGTATCATACTGAGGCAATACTAACAGTGGACTTAATACTGTGGTTATAGGCGGGCCTTTAATATATTATATAATATGTATGCGGTTGTAGTATGTACAACGGTTGTACATAAAAATTCCAGGAGCAGCAAGACTTCCCAGCATACATATTATTTGATTTTTGTTATACAGTTTATAACATAAACTTACGGCAGGCAAGCTGGTAATTTTTTCGTTCATTTTTAGCCGGGTTAAACACCGGTCTCTATATATAACTTATAAGAACCAAACTATATGGTCATTTATTCAGATTCTATAATAGCTGTTAATTACTTTTGAAAATATATTGAAGAGATAATCACTATCAGCTGCCTGTTCACTTTTAAAATATAAATGGCATTCAGCATTAAAACAATATAATAAAAAAATGCATATACCCTATACCTTTTATTATTCGTGATTATAGTATAAAAGCATTGCGTTTCTTTGTTTCTAAAGCCTTATCAAAATCTTATCATGTATTTCTTATCAGTGCCGCCGTTCACCAGATCGATCACATTTTGGCTTATTCTTTTAATTTAAAATAAATGCAACACACTTAATTCAAATAGTTTACGAGTTTTGGATAGCGATAAAAAAGAGCAAATGTTGATAATTATTATTGTTTTGTAAAACATTTTTTTAAACAAATTTAGATAATTAAATTTAAGATAAAAACAAAATAAAAATTATTGTAATTAGTTACATAAATATAATATGTGCATCAACTTGACACTCAGTGTACTAGTTAAATACAATGGGGGGCATTCACAAAGCACTTTAGCCCCAACTTTAGCCTCAAGTTTGATCCCTGATACAAAATATGGTGCTAAATCAGGGGCTAACCCATGTCTAGCTCCTGGTTTAGCACCATGTTTAGTACCAGGGATAAAACTTGGGGCTAAAGTTGGGGTTAAAGTACTTTGTGAATGTCTCCCATTAAAATTAAGATTCGAGAAAAATAAAAATGATTGTTCTTTTTTTAAATGTGCATGTTTATTCAAAAATAAAACACATGTTACAAGTTCGACCCCAAGAGTTTAGAACTCGATCGTAAGCGGGGAATGTTAGTTTGTTATTTATGAATTATTGAGTTATAAATTATAATATACGAGGTCTCTTCGTAAATCCTGAACTGTGTATAAAGGTTGTATGCATTTGATTTTTTTTATAATGTACGTACTTTTGAATATAAGGTTGATCGGACACCGAGACACAAAGTGTATATAGGGCAGCAGGTTTTAGGAAAAAATCTAATATGTATATTATGCAAAAAAACTGTAATAATATAATAATATTGTATAATTTTATTATGAAACTTTTAAGCATGCAAAATCATAAAAAAAAAGGAATATCTTCGCTGATTATTTAAAATAATTAAACTGACGAACCATTTAACAACAAACACGTCGCGTGACGTCACTCGAGGTCACGTGACCTCCAAGGTGAAGCTACCCACGTGCTACAGCTGACGTCTCGCTGTGCTTGCTTTTAAAGGTATTAGCATAGAGTTAATATTACAGGGTATTAGTTATGTGTGAGAGGTGATTTAAATACAAGTAAATCTGTTTCATTGTTAACTAGATGCAGTTCTTTGCATTGTAAGTGCATGCAGTACTAATTAAGCGCGCGCTGCATGTGTGCATATAGTCAAATATAGTGTATATAAATATATATATAATATATATAGTTATTAAAGTATATATTAATATTGGCGTTAATATTTAAATCAGGATGTGCATATTTGTGTAATATATATATTCGCAAAGGTTCCATCTAATTATATAATTTTTAAGTTGCAAAAATTAAATGTATAATTAATTAAATTATAAGTGTTTTCTAATTTAATCATTTATAATATTTTTTATACATCATAATTAAACGACAACATGGCATGACTCATGTGGTATATAATATAACAAATGACTAGTAGTATGCAAATTTTAATTTAACAATATTTTTATGTTGTATAAAATTAAAATGATGGGCTTTTCTGTATCAGACTCAATAAATAATAAGAAACTAACCAATTGAGATTGAGAATACAGTAACAGTATTTATTTTGAAACTAAAATCATAATATTATGAAATATTGTCAATTATTTGTTTTATTTGCTACAATTTTTGTTTTTTATTTTATTTGCATGACATGTAACTCAACTGTGACGTGTAAAGTATTGTTTTTCTGGATAAGCAAACTTAAGAAATGTAACCTCTATATGTGCAGATGTCATCCGTGGCGAACCGCTTGCACTCTTACTTCTGTGAGGAGACAGAATGCGATCTACGACGCATGCGCGAGGTTCTGTCCGCCGACCCTGGCGCCCTTGACCGACCCTCGCTTGTGCGGCTATACGACGACGGCTCCGAGAAACGATTGACACCACTGCTGATAGCCGTGGAGTGTGATCACCTGTCATGCGTGCGACTGCTTCTGGCAGCCGGGGCGGACGTGACACCTCCCGGCACCGGTGGACTTGACGCACTGTCCCTCGCCATCTCTCGCGAGAGTTACGACCTCGTGGAGTGCTTGATAGAACATGGCGTAAGTCCCAGCCGCGCGTTCAGCAGTACTCCTGAGTATTTCTCTAGGCTGACGTTCTACGTGCATGAGGCTGCGTGCCACAGTACACCGAAGATGCTGCAGTTTTTAATTGACCACGGAGCAGCTACATATGACGTCAACTACGTTCAACAGACTGAGAATATCAACCACTTGATGCCTACAGTCTCGGCTATAGATTGGGAGCGGCCGGATACTTTACATGTTCTTCTTCTGAATGGAGCCATTGTCGACCCTGATGATGCGAATCTTGAATTGAGTGACGAGAAACACGATGCACTGCTCTTGTCCCTGCAACTCGCGGTGTCATACGGAGATGACTTACGCAGAAAGCTGCAGATCGCGGATGTGCTTCACATGTTTGGAGTCAGTTTTCTTAGACCCTCACGGCTTGGGCCGACACCACTTGCCATTCTAGAGAGTGATGCTCTACGAGATGAGGCACGAGTGTTCATAAGCAAGACTCGTGGAGCCAGGCCTGAGATGTTCTCTGATCAACGTGCCCAGCTGGCCAGACACGTGCGTGGTCTTGCGGCTTCCCCGCTCTCTCTGAAGGCGCAGTGCAGACTGGCAGTGAGGCGGACGAGACAGCTAGACGTGGCGGATCTGCCGCGGGAATTAACGAGCTACCTGCTGTTCCAGACCTGAAAACGTGACGTGGACTTACACTGTAAAACAGAATCAGGTGCGGATCGAGAAAAAAATTTCAGGGGGGGCTGCCTCCATAAGGCCAATGTTAAAAAAAAATTGGAGTGGGGGAAATGCCTATATTGACCATGTTAAATCCAAAATTTCGGAGTGGGGCTGTAGCCCCGCCTCCCCCCCCCCCCTGGATCCGCGCCTGGAACAGAATGATGAGAACATAATTAATATTTTCTTTAGTTGTTGTTGTTTCAATCTCAGGAAGTAATTTTACTTGAAAACACCTCACCATTCAATTAGTTAATTATTTTTGTTTTGTAACTCGATCAATTTTACTGCACTAATTAATTATACAAATTAAGATGATAGTAAAAATCTTAAAGTATTTTATTACTAGCATAAATGTTAACTATTATAACATTATTAACTATACTATAATATATATATATATATATATATATATATATATATATATATATATTAATTTTAAGTAATACTATATATATATATATATATAAATATATATATATATATATATATATATATATATATATATATATATATATATATATATATATATATATAGTATTACTATATATTACTAATCTGCAACATTTTGTTCCCATGCAAAAATATGATTAATAATTATTATAATTAATATACACTTAAATGAAAATAAATGATTAATTTTAACAAACAATGTCTACTTTTTTGTTATTTAATTTACACAAAACTGCTATATAAAAAGGACACATAATTTTAATTTATATATGAAATTTAATTGCAGTCATTATCACGATCGTGACGATATATCGAATTTAGGGAAACAAGTGAAAATCCTAATAATCTAAACAATAAAATTTTTACTGTATATAAATTGACAAATTGCATTATTATAATGCTATACATTTTAATTTTAATGTCAGATTGTACTTTCTGTGGGTCATCGTGTTTCTGAAACATATGTATACTTGACGCCAAATTTCTTCCGATATGGGCTTCAAATTCGCATTGCTTGCGTGATATATTGATAAAATAATGTGGGGAAATATTAAACTATATAATTACAGTGATATACCCACAACAATAATTGTGGGACATTTATATAATAATTGGTAATTTGGTTTACTTATATATATTATTATGAATCGGGATTTAAATAAAACATCTGCATACAATTTGTACAGAGAATATATAAGAAAGAATCTGACAATTGTGATCCGTTTGATTAATTCTGTTATTTACATCACATTGCACAGACCTAAAGTGTATATCTGATACCAATTACTGCTACCATGATTAATGAAATAAAATATTATTTTATTAGTTGCATGAATAACTCAGCTTGAATAACAATTAAACCTTATTCTCAGTTCTCATGCAGTGCAGATCATGTGCCGCGCGCTGTTATAATTATAATAGCAAGTTTAAAAAGGCATAAACAAAATAAATAATTATAATTAAATTAAACAAAAGATTATTAACAGCTATTTTGACTCAAAGACCATACAATATTTTTTGTTCACTTTAATTAGATTAAGCAATTTTTTTTTTTTTTTTTTTTACAAGGATACACCCCTAAGAGCTTACAGCTCGCGGCGGGGTACTGGGTAGGGATAAGGTAGGGAACGGATAGTGGCCACGGCCTGCATGCTTACGCGTCCCAGCATTGGCTGAGGTGAGACTGATGAAACCGTGGAAAACCTCAGTCAGGACGGACACCTCTACTTTTTCTTAATGGACCAAAGCAATATATGCCATGTCCAAAGCCTGGGGAACCACATACAAGTGCATCACTGCACTGGGTGGAAAGCGAGTTGAATTTACCCCAGGGAGGGAGCAGCGTATTTTTTACTTGAAAGGGTCACCCATCCAAGTACTAACCACGCTCGACGTAGCCTGACTTCGGTGATCTAACGAGAACCGGTCAATGCACTGCGCCACGCTCGATTCCACAACATGTGGGTTGCTCACTCCTCTGTGTTTTTTTGTTTTTTTTTCTCTGTGTTAGGTATTCTTTATTATATATGGTGCGTGTACGTGTTAGGTTCTTTAAGCGGAAGAGGTCCCCATAAGAAATATAATACCCTTTAATTAATTTGAATATATAAAACTTAATGTTGATCGTGATCGCCACCGAAAGCCCAGCAGGTGTCTTGAGAGCTCAGGAATGTATATTAATTAAGGATAATTTGCACTTTTCTTGTTGCTTTGCACTACATTGTTATTGAGACAATGCAGCATCTAGCTAAGCTATAGGATCTCAATTTTACACATATAATTAATGTAACATTTGCACACGTATATATACAAGACATCCATGCCATATATGCAGTGTTACGAATCTAAAAATATGAGTTTCATGTAAAAAAAAAAAAAAAATGCCGTTTTCTTGATTATGGCTTTATTCCAGAGACTATATTAATTTTATGCATGACATTAACGATTATAATAATAATTAATTATGTACGTACTTGATCTAGATGACCCAGTCTAAAATCATTGAAAGACCATCTCAGAGACCTCCTTATCTTAATAAAAAGCCGAAAATCTTACAATAAATATCACACGTATACTGCATGACCTTCATTATAAATTTAATTATATATTTATATATAATTATATGGATTAATTGATATTTATATTATTATATATATTTTTCTTGTAAAATTTCTGATGAAAAGATCCCAGAATAGAAAATATTCTATGTATTAATTTATATTTGGGGAAGTAAAAATTAAAATTTAATGCTATAATTATCATCCACAACTTCACATCAAGGGACCATTTACATTAAGTACGTGTGTCATTCATGATTTTTTTATTTTTGCTTCTTTGTCCAATTAGCAAGCATTAATTTTAAACTTTTCCCACTCACACAATTATATTCTGCATGCTACTGCCATCTATCAATAAATATTTTACCTACTTGAGCTTTGGGAACTTGAACCCTAAATTATAAAGATAACTTTTCAAATGTAAGCACTAATTATGCCAGAAAAATTATATTTTATGTTTATCACATGCAATATACATTCAATTAATAGAAAATTGATAATATCACCATAGAATTAACTTTAGTGAATAAATTCATATTAATATTGTAGAATAAATAATACGAAACATTATATTGAAATGGATATATTTTTTACTATTCAAGTGTCATCACTCAGCTGTCAAGATGGCGGCGTGATAAGTGTCAGTTTGGCGACAATATTTCGAATATTGTCAAATTTACTGTGTTAAAAATATACAAATCTCTCTTACAATGGTAAATGTGATTTAATTATATATTTATTGTATCGTTTATATTCTTATGTGATACGTGTTTATTCATTTTCAACTAAAATCACTGTTATTTCAGATTCATTGTGGCCACTACAATAGTTTTATTTGTTTACTTGCCTCTAAGTACCCTTTCTCCCTAACTTGTAATGACAAAAATAGATTTCCTTTCATGTTTTTTGTATTGTTGAAAGCATTAACAAAGCCCATATTGTCTGGAAGCTTTATTTTTCTTTTGAACAAACCAGCAAACCCATCTACAGTATTGTGTGCCTCTGCCTATGGCATATGCATATGATACATACACTGCATATATGCATAATATGCATACATGAAATGCATAGATTTGATATGCCATACTGTATGCATAGTTATTGCGCTATTGCATACTATGTATGCATATGTATGCAACATATGATACAGTATTATTGTATGTACTGTACAGTAGGCATATGCAGTATGCATATGATATTTATTATATATTACTTTATATGCATACTGTAAAGCATAAAAGTTATGTACAGTGTGCGTACTGTAAAATATGCATATCATATGCACACTAGTCACAAAATTATGCAACCTACTTTGTCAATATGCAGGAAGGTATCGGTACAAACATAGTTTTTGCAGGCTGTCGCAAGGTGACGTTATGCTGTCTGCTGCACTGATATTGGTTGGGCTGCTGAGTGCGTTGGGTGACAGCCAGGAGCTTATTGGCTCTTCACGCTGCCCATCTGGCTGTCGCTGCCTTCCCATTGGACCTAAAACAAACTCAACACAAACACGAGCCCAGGAAGTGCCTAGGACAGGTTTGTGAATCGTTTTCTTTAATATGCTGTTTAATTTTTAATAGTTTCCATTATTTTCTTACAACGATTAATACCTGGTACTGTAGTTAAAAATATTTAACAACAAAATTATAACAAACAATTTATATAATTCAGTACATCATGTACTGTAATCCAATTTTATTTAATGAAAAATAATTAAAAAAAAATAGAGGCCCACAGAATTAAACCTTGATCAGAATCCTGTTTGAAAACAGTGAAAATGAGCACTTGACTCAATTGCTTGCAGGCCGTACTCGCTCCTCCTCACCACCAGTGATTCCGGCTGTGACGTCTGGTGTCCGTGTGCGATGTGGAGACGTTGGTGGCCAGGTGGCAGCACTGGCCGAGCTGCAGCCGTCCCTCTTCCCCCGTGACACCTTGCAGCTGTGAGTTGTCCCTCAAATTGCTAAAGTCTATTCAACCTGACGTTTTACCTGTTTCCCATTAAGATGGTAGGAGAAAGGAGGAAGTTTATGACATCAGCAAGCCTTATCCCGAACAGACTTTATCTTTATTTATTATTATTATTATTATTATTTTTTTTTTTCAGTAGTTCCAAATAAAAATATACTTAAAACAACAGCTTACTATTGAATTAAATTAGTTGGCCCCCTTTCTCAAATTGTAATAAACTACAAATTAGCAAACCAGATTTCATAGTACAGTATTAAAGGCAAGTAGGCTTGAGCAAAATGTTCATGAAATTTTTTTATTGCAGAAATGAATAGAGGGTACAAAATCATGAAACTCTGAAATTTTTTCATATTTATTTGAGACCTAGAACTATTTTTAAATAATTATTGAAAGTGCGGCCATGCCCCTGGAGGCGTCAATAGACGTCTAGTCCCCATCCTTTTTAATCTTTTTATTAAGGATTCAGGGGTGCCAACTTAACTTACAGAACTTTCAATAATTATTTAAAAATAGTTCTGGGTCTCGAAAAAATCTGAAAAAATTCTGAGTAGCATAATTTGAGACCCTCTATTAATTTCTGCAATAAAAATTTTTCATGCAGGTTGTCCATTCCTTTCGAAAATCTATTGATTCAGTATCTTGAAAAGAAAGAATAGCTATGAACTGTCAAACACATAAACCTTCTTGTGCAGAGACCTTGCTGGTAATCTGATTTCGGACGTGCCTCGAGGTGGACTGGCTCACTTGCCGCTGCTGCAGAAACTTGATCTTCATGCCAACCTCATCTCTGCTCTCGCCCCCGAGTCCTTCCTCAACTTAACGAGCTTGCGCAGACTTGACCTTGCTGGCAACAGACTGTCTCGATTGAGTGGGGGCGTCTTCCTGGGCCTCGAAAAGCTCATCAGCCTGTGAGTGCACTGTTTCCGACGTAGTGTGTATCTTTACTTAAAAATAAGAACACAGCTCTGCAAAGAAGAGAAAAAATGGGAAAAAGTTTTCAATTAGCGATGAAGGAAACTTTGTTTAGTACAGAACTTATAAAAAAGTTCTAAAATTCTCATTCTTTCTTGCTTACTAATATTAAGTGCAGTGATTTGAAAATAAAAACTGTTATGTTGCTATATGCAGTATTGACATTAAGACTATGATCTCAAAATATTGAATGTATAAATTTGAACATAAACAATACAAAGCTTTAATGGAGTGTCGACTTCAATTTTTTTTATTACAGAAATGGATAGAGCGTGCTAAGTTATGCTAACCTGATTTTTTTCAAATTTTTTACAGCCCGGGAACTATTTTTAAAAAATTAGTGAAAGTCCTTTTTGTGACGTCACGCGGCGGCCAGTTCTATCTTTTTCTGAAGGAGCGGCGTCTCGTGACGTCACAAAAAGAACTTTCAATAATTTTTTTAAAAATATTTCCCAAACTCTAAAAAATCTGAAAAAAATCAGGGTAGTATAACTTTGCACGCTCTATCCATTTCTGCAATAAAAAAGATGAGGTCGATACTCCATTGCTCTTAAACAGTTTTATTAAGTTGCTCTTTATGCCTTAAAAAAAATAGAGCACACATTTAACAAATTTTATGCTCGATGGTATATGCTTCATTTGTAATAAGTACGGTAATAATTATTTATTATGTTGCGACTGTCCTAAAATATAATTCGTACAAAGTTGTGTTATATAGAATATTTTAAAAAAAAATGGAGGGGGGGGGAGGGAGTCTTGATTAGCAAGGAATTATCAGCAATACAAATATTCACAAACTTATTTGTTCCACTGAACCATGTCTCAATTTTACGTTATTTACAATGTGTATGTGTGCAGGCGGCTGGCACAGAACCAGATAACATCCATCGCTGAGGGAACATTCGATGACCTCATTGCACTAAAGAACTTGTGAGTACTCTGGTCTTCCCTTTGACACATCCTGTAGTCATTTCTCTCTTGCTAATATTAAGTTTTATGTTTTCATAAAATGATCAGTTTCACTCAGCATTAGTACTGTATTAATTGGTATTGTATACAGTAAAAACTTGTTATTACGTAACTTGTTATAAGGTAAAAACTCTATATTGAGTAACGGAGTAAAGGTCCCATAAAAAATAATTAGTATTGCAGGTATAGGAAAAACTTGATATAAGGTATACTCAATATAAGGTAAACCTAATTTCCTGGGTCCCTTGACTTGACGTAATAACAAGTTTTTACTGTAATAATTTCGTACCTAAGCAAAATTCCCTATTTTCTATTAAGGGTAAGGTAACGCCACCAATGTTAAAAAAAATCCCTCTCACAAAAATTCTGAAAAAAATTTAAAATGTTCTCCTCTATACCCCCTATCAGTACCTAAAATATCAGGTATACAAATACGATCTAGTTTTTGAGTTATAAAATTTTAAAGTTGACTACTTAACCATGGAGAAATGAAACTCCCATGTTAAATTGGTCAACTTTAAAAATTCATAACTCAAAAAGTAGATAGTATTTGTATACCTGATATTTTAGCTACTGATAGGGGGTGTAGAGGAGAACATTTTAAATTTTTTTCAGAATTTTTGTGAGGGATTTTTTTTAACATTGGTGGCGTTACCTTACCCTTAAGAAAAAATAGTACAGCCCAACTATTAAAGCATCAAAACTACATATATATTTTTTTTTCTACATTTTATAAGTATGCTTTGATTAGTGGACTTCGGAACAGTTTAAAGTAGAGGTTTGCAGTTTTAATAATAATGATTTGTAATGAAATTGGTTTAATATGGACCTCAGCTTTGCTGCATTATAAACCATGGTTAAAATTAGTACCAAAAGTTACTACGTGAACTGACATGATTGTGTGTCAGGGACTTGAGTGGCAACCCGCTGCTCTGTGACTGCCACCTGGCGTGGCTGGTGGACTGGCTCGGCAACGAGTCCGTCAAGCTAAGTGAGGGCGCCCTCTGCCAAGGACCTCCCCATCTGCAGGTGAGCAAGCCTTAAATGAGTCATCAAAATACCAAGAGTCCAAGTTACTTTTAGATCCATGACTATTTTTTCTATAATTGGTATACAGTTCAACATAGAAATGTAAAATAACTTTCAAAATATGTCAGAAAAGTTGAAGGATTCTGACTATACTGTAAAATTTGTAGCTAAAACTTTGCAGAAGTGTGGATGTCTTTATAAAATAAATACAAAGTTTTTAATATCCAACTATATCTTGAACTATGGAAGTAATCTTATTTGTTAAACTTATTATTTATTTATTTACTTATTTATTTATTTATTTATTTATTTATTTATTTATTTATTTATTTTTAATTTGAATGACCTAATGCAAATGTTACTCTATAGACAATCCTATTGTAATGTGGTTTTTAAGCTAACATTATTGGTTTAATTTTTTCTGACAATTTATTTAAAGCATTTTGAACAAAATGAAATAAAATGGAGACTGGGAAAACTTGGAGACTTTTTCTAAAGCAATTGTATTTCTGTAGAAAATTGTATTTGTATAAAGAAAAAATGAGAAATTGTGTGGCTATGACTGACCTGATGTTCGTGGTGTTTGTAGGGTCAGGACCTGGCTAGTCTCGCCGGCTCTTCACTGGTCTGTCGTGCCGCTCCTCTGCCAACGTCCCTGGAAATGCTACCTGATTCCGACCAGGTACAATTTCCTGGAGAACTGAAAATTTATATGATAAACAATGTGTCAAGTAAACTGAGACAAAAAATTTCTTTTACTATGCAAGAGTTAGCAATGTTTGCTTCACCAAAATCTTTTTTGGGCCAGACAAAAACTTTTGTGTAGTGTAGCAGCATTAAAAAAAAAAAAAAAAAAAAAAAAAAAAAAGTGATTTTCCAATGATCTGTTGTAGACCTTTTTTTTTTTTTTTTCCCCCCCCCCCCCCCTGTAGTGGTACAGTTTATACATAGAAAAGCTACTCCCAGAGATTCAAGTATTTTTGATAAATTAATGAAGAAAGCCTTCATTCAGTTCACTCCAAGTACCAGTACTGTTAAAAAGTTATCAGAAAAGGGCAAAGCCTTTTAAAGTAAAATGGCTTAACAACAATATTAATTGAAGCTTTATGCAGGTGGTGTTTGAGAGAGACTCGCTGCGCCTCTCGTGCGTGCTGATTGGTCCTCGAACTCTGACCGCTATCTCGTGGGTGTGGCAAGGCCACAAAGACCCCGCTCTGCTGCCGGACGTTCGCGTGGAGGCGAGGTTTATTCCAGAGCAGACAGCCACCCTCAGGTGAGTCTGCAGTCCAAAGTGGATGATGAGAGAGAACCTGTGTTCAAGTGTTTCAAGTCATTTTTAGAATATTATTCACTTCAAATGTGTAAAAATTGCTTTTGACTTTCTTATTAAGAAGGTTATTCACAATGGAATTTACACTGATTTTAGATAAAAATTTCAGTAGCACATTTAGTACTTAATTTATTATTTGATAAAATCGAATGTTTCAAGCTAAAATTGGTCAGGTTTCTCTCTCTGGCTTATGATTGACCTATCAAAGCATTTTGCAGTTGTTTGTTTGTTTTTTGTAGTTTCATACAAAAATACAAGGTTTGTTGTAAGTGTTAAATTGTGATGTGTGTGCTTGTGTTTCAGTACCCTGGACATCAGTCAGCTGGGGGCAGAGCACTCAGGTCAGTGGGGGTGCCACGCGGCCAACCTGAGCTGCTCCGTGGCCCTGCTCGTTATCTCCTCCTCCACGCAGTTCTGCCCACAGACAGGTGAGTGTCTTGTTTTATTGTGTTGGGAATGTCAGTTATTCTAGGTTCAAGGCAACTTCTAATAAAATTGCAAGTTTAGAATGGATAAACTACATAAAAAAAATGTTATTGAATATTTGGATAAATAACCTCAAATTTTTTATTGTAAAATTTTCAGATTTTTTCAGGACAAGGGAGACAAAAAAAAATTAAAATAGTGATGCTTAAAGTAATGAATGACGTTATAGTCATGCAAATATTTAACATGCACACATAGAGTAAGACGTTGCATTACAGTGACGTCACAGAACCTTTTCCCTTGATTTTGAGAATGTTACAGAGTTTAAAAAAAAAAAAAGATGATAATTAACAATATTAATTAATATTGAGGTTCTGTATTCAAAATTGCAAAAAAATAAATCATGCAGGTTGTTTAAAGAAGCATGGCGTTGAGGTGTGCTCCTGTCTTAATATTTTAAGATAATGTACCATTTAACCATGAATTTATTTTATATTTTAAATACTGTAGTTAATGCAGGGAAACATAATTATAATATTACGCTTAAATTAATAATTGCTTAAAATTTTTGTTTTATATAATATATCAATTGAAAGAAAGTACAGTACAGTAATAAGAATATTTTATGATTGTAAAAGAATTCTTCTTCAGAAGTGTTTAAGCTTCTTGACTGTTATTTTACTTCTGATTATTCTGTAAGTGTTTCTCCCTTTTTATTGAGAAGGAAGTAGCACAATAAGTGTAATAAACAACATTTCCTAAATTTTCTCTAACACTCTAATCATGTCATCCCTTGTTTCAGTGACTACCGGTAGCAAGGGCTCGTACACGTGGCCCCGCAGTGTCGTTGGTACCCTGGTGGAGCTGCCGTGTGCCTCCTCTCCCCCGACCGCTGTCGGCTCGCTGGTCCGTCCCAAGGGAGCCACAGCAGCGAGAGCAAGTCAGCTGTGTGGCCAGAGTGGAGCATGGCAAGCCCTCAACACCTCGGCTTGTGCATTCCTAAGTGACACCACCAAGGCCCTAGAGCAGTTTGCTAAGGTACATAAAGTCGTAACTGTTGCTCGTTGTTCATCTGACATACATGTAATAAAGTGTTAAGCAATGAAAATAGTAAAAACGGACTTCAAAATAATAATAATAAAAAAAATATATGTACGTATAGTGGTAGAGTGAAATCATTTTTTAATTTAGTACATATTTCTATGCATTGTTGTGGATATAAGTTAGTTTATTTTGTTGTAAAAAAACAAACATTAAACTTCTTTGACAAACTAGCCGGAGCACAAGAAAATTACATATTGAGCATTGTCAGTATCTTTTCAGTTACAGGTGTATTGACACAATATTATTGTAAAATTTACTGCTAGGATCATAAATAATTTAACTGTACAGATTAAAGTATTTTGAACCTGACTTACTTAGCAGTAAGGTATTTTTAATTTTATTTATTTACAATATATCATATTTTTTTTTGTCTTCATTTTTAATTTTAATTTAGGGAGACATTGAGACATTGTGTTATGGCCTTCATTCATTAGTCTTTAGTGAGTTATGTATTTGTTATTGTTAACAGCTGAGTCTGAACAAGGCGACTGCACTTCAGAGTGCTCAGAGGCTACACAACTTCACGGGGGACTTGGCGCAGCTCAAGGACAAGATGGACGTCGTCTTCCTGGCAAAGACCATCGAGAACCACCTCGAGTTCATCACCAGGGAGAAGGAGGTGAGTTTTTTGCTTTCCCCCTCCCCCCTCTATATTTCCCCTCCAGTGCTTAATTAACCCAGAGTTAAAAAAAACAAGTATGTAATAATAATAACAACATAATTTTAATATTCTAAAAGTTACAATACGTAATTAATTTCAAGAAAAACAAATTAATATTAATAAAATACATCATCCTAGTAGACTTGGGTTGTTAATAAATACGGTATTATAACTTAATAAATTGCTTATAATATGGCTAAAATAATACTGTATTGCTAAAATAACAAATATAAAAAGAATAAATATATTCTGTTAATTTATTCAATTTGCTCTGAATAATAATGAATTTACTACTGCTAGACAATGATACCATCTGTCATATGCTTCATAGTTGGGAGGGCTGCTGGTGGGGATGGTTGGCCGGGCCTCGCTGCTGCCTGCACCCCTGCTGCAAGAAGCTGAAGTCGAGGACGGTTCGTGCCACAGAATGGTGCAGGCCGCAGAATCGGTTGCTGAGCATTCCCTTGCACCTCAGACACAGGTGGGTGTCAATTCAGGGTAAACTTCAATTTATGATTTTGAGTATGTTTTATGTACAGTCGTTGCCTTGGCAAATTTCCCTACCATGCTCCACAAAAATAACACGGCATGATGATTAACAAAGCTGCAAGTGGGAAATTCTTAAAGGCGCCGAGTCTACTATCATTACTTTGAGTGAAATGCTAAATTTAAAATTAAAGATATGTAACTGGTGCAACAGTAGCAACAAAATAATTTAAATGTTGACTTGTTGGCAGCCTGGAGTGGCCGTTGAAGCGCTGAGGGTGGCTCGTGAGGGCTTCCAAGGCGTGACCTGTGTGTGGTACCAAGACCCTGCCGGCAAGTTGCCGAGACTCTTCCACTGCTCTTCCAGTGCCCTGCCCACCGCTGCTGCCTTGCACGACATGGTGAGTGTGAATGGAGGAGCTAGAATTACATTTTCAATTACTGTATGCTTTTTATTACAATGATTGCAACTTTAAATAATTTAATTATCACATCATTTTGTTATATTCATGGCGCTATAAAATCATTAAATTTGTGTTATGTATTCTCATTCAATATCGACACCTATATAAATTTCCATACTCTCCTATTCCACAATTTTCTATGTTACCCTGCTGTGACAATAGAAATTCAAAGTGTATTAATTACTGGTAACAATTACAATAGTAGCGTCCGAGGTTTGAAGATAGCACATGAAGTCTTCAATCAATCTCTCCAATGTTGTTGCAGGAGGTGGTAGCCTCGGTGCAGGTGCCTGCCTCGTTGTTCCACCAGCTGCCCGGGGCAAGACCAGGCCCGCAGCTCATGGTGTCCATGTTCACCAACGGTCGTCTCTTTCCCGAGACCAACGCCTCGGCCACATGGGGAGTCACCTCTTGTGTTGTGGGCTGCAGACTTGGTGAGTGTTGCTCCTTAATCATTTGTGTCAAGCCTTAAGAAGAGGGAATTTTTTAAGTCCTAATTGATGCCTATTATGACAACAGCTGTTAATATATTACTATACCAAAAATCAATTGTTGATTCCCAGTTTTCAAAGGCTGACTGAATGATTTTTTTTTTTTTTTTTTTTTTTTTTTTTTTTAAGAGAACACAACGTTATGATTTTCTTTTAGTTTTATGTGGAGGGATAGGGATAGAAAGAAGAATATGTAAACTTTGCAGTACACTCCTCAGTTTTGCATTATTAATTTTATCTTAGTTACTGCATGAATTATATTTAGTTAGAAAGGAAATTGAGGCGCTGGGGATCAAACAAGAATATATCCAAGCCCAACTGGAATTTAATTTTTAAGCCTCAGCTACATCAACAATAACTTTGGATTTGGAAAGTTCATTATACTATACTTGTCTTTCTAAATCCAGGTTTAAAAGTGACCTAAAAAAATTATTGTTGATGTAGCTAAGGCTCAAAAATTAAATCCCAGATTGGATTAGATATATTCTCGTTTGATCCCCAGCACCTCAGATATTTAGAGGAGTAGAAATTCAGCAACAAAATGATTTAGCAATTACATTTGAGAATGATATTTACACTGGCATCATCAGCATTTCAATAAAGAATATTCAAACTAATACTATGAGAAAATCCCATCTGTTACATATAATTTTACAATGGACAACATACATGAAAATTTTTTATTGCAGAAATGAATAGAGGGTATCAGGGTACCAAATTATGCTACTCTGAATTCTTTCAGATTTTTTTGAGACCCAGAACTATTTTTAAATAATTATTGAAAGTGCGGTCACGCCCCCTGGAGGCGTCAATAGGCGTCCAGTCTCTATCCTTTTTATTAAGGCTGCAGGGGTGCCAACTGAAATCACAGGACTTTCAATAATTATTTAAAAATAGTTCCGGGTTTCAAAAAAATCTGAAAAAATTCAGAGTAGCATAATTTGGTACCCTCTATTCATTTCTGCAATAAAATTTTTTCATGTATGTTGTCCATTGTCTTCTTTCCTCACATCTGCAGAAGCTCCTCGTGACGATGCATTTTTACGTCTATTCTAGTGGGTGGTGAAGGCAGGGAGGAGATGCTGGGAGCTGCGCCTGTTTGGGTCACTCTGCGAGCACCGCTAGACTCGCTTGCCCGGCCTGTGGTGTGGGACGGTAGAGGCGGCTGGTCTGAGCAGGGTTGCCAACTGTCGCGCATGCTGGGCAGCCTGCTGGTGTTCCAGTGCCAGCGTCTCGGCTACTTTGCCCTCCAACAGGACCTCACACAGCCACTTCCAGCCTCGCTAGGGTAAGTACCATCACCAAGACCTTGCATGTATTTATCATCTGCTGGATGTAATACTTAGTTCTTATTATCAAAATCGCAGTGCAGCATCTAACTTTAGATTACTCAAAATTTGATTTTATATTGAAGATTACTTAAGTGTTCTGACCATTTTCTAATTTTCCATTGTTAGTCTTTCAAACAAATGAGAAAAGTGAAAAGTGTATTTGAAACACACTGGGGGGGGGGGGGGGGGGGGGGGGGGGGGGGAAAGAAGAAGAAGAAGAAACAGAAACAGAAGAAATTGTAGAATTTTAAAAGTTTAATTCAGACTTTTACATCACTTCTAAAGAAACTCTTAAGTTCGTTTTTTTCTTGCTGGTTAATCTTTTTTAAGGCTTAACCTGAGATATTCGGACGAAAAAAGTCGTATCGACAGATGTTCTTGAAATTAATTTGGTAGATTTACAACAATTGTCCAAATACTACTGATTTTTTTTTAGAATTTTTTAACCGTTGGTTAAATTATAATTAATTTATTCAAATGTGTATTTTGTATCCTTTCAATGTTAAATTTTTCAATCATCATTGCACAAAAACGGCTCGAGAATTTTTTTAGAATTTTACATGGATTAAAAGCTAATTTTTTGGACTATTTTTCTGAATTGTTTTCATATATTTCGAACCGTGGCGATGATCGTTTCTGATAAGTCCTAAGAAACTTGGCAACGCTCTCAAGGACTGTAGTTACCACCCCCTCCTAATCTTTTATTCGCATTACTATTGCAACAGTGTTGTCAGATTTGCAGGTGTAGCCACGCCTCTTGACCTTGACAGACAATTTCTCAGGATATACCTTAATTTGGTAAAAAAATAATGTTATTTTGTATTTTTTCATTAAAATACAGCTTATGTCTCCATTGTAAAATTTCCATCATGTTGAGACTGAAGTATAATACAATAGCTGCGCTATTCACTTAAGGATAAATCTCAGTTGATTGATATCTCGGAGTCGACCTCCTTGAATGAATGCAATAAGATTTGCAGGGAACTTTGAAAATGCCGTCAATAGGTGGCATACCAGTACAATTCTGAAGTGGATCCGTCTTATCAGTTTTGTGAAAATTGAGGTAGACTAGTTTAACATGGGGACTCATGAACGGACACCTGAAATAGAGATGTTGTGAGAAAACCGCCCCCTTGAATGTTGCCAAACCATTAGCGATTAAATTTCAGAACATTCTCAAATTTTTAAAATTTTCATTTGATTCTTCCTGCAAAAATTTGTCAATACAACATTATGACGCCGAAGTTACTGAAATTAATTGTGAAAAGCAAAAGTGTCAATAAATGTTTCTATTCACAGTTTTGCTGATTTATCATGCTGATTTATTTTTATATATTGTAATTTTAAACAACTTAGCATAATGAGAGCATTAAAAAAACGACCTTCATGAATTTTTTATCACATATTTAATTAGAGCATTAGAGCACCTCAGGTTATGTATTGTCAAATTTTTTTAATATTTTTTGAACCCTCAAAATCAAGAGGAAAGATGCTACATCAACATTTTATATTTTATTGGAACATTTGGTTGTAATCATGCAACGTCTTTCCCTATACTTGCGTGTTAAATATTTGCATGACTATGACGTCATAATGTTTTACAGCAAGATTTTAATGATTTTCGAGGGTTCAAAAACTCTGGAAATTTTGGCTATAACTCGAGGTTCTCTATCCAAATATGTAATAAAAAAAATCATGATGGTTATTGTTTTTACTTTTGGCAGTACCTAACGATCAGTATTTTATAAGAACCATGTTGATCAGCGATATAATATATTTATTTTTAATTTTTTACTAGAACAAGAATTCAACTTTTGAGAAGTATAATAGTTTTAGAAAGGCAGGTCATTTAAATTTATGTATTTGCCTTTTATTTAGAAATATATAATATATATGCATTTGTAAAATAAATCCACATATACGGGAGCGTCGTCACATGTTAATACTCACTCTATAGGAGACATTTCGCAGTTTTTTTTCTAATGGCTAGACTTGTTATGTCTTCCAACATTGCATGCAAATCCGCATCTCTTTATCTCTTGAAGCTCAAGCAAATCAGACAAAGACAGTATGAGAGGTGTAGTCGTAGTCAGGTACTCAGCGATGTATGTTTTGCGAAGTCATAAATATTGTTGCGGAATGGAGTATCGACCTCAAAATTTTTTATAGCAGAAATGGATAGAGGATGAAAAGTTATGTTACTCTGATTTTTTTCAGATTTTTTAGGGACCGGGAAGTATTGCAAAAAAGTTTTGGCGAGGTCGGGTTCGAATCCACGTCCCTTTTGGTCCTATCTTTTATTAAGAGAGGCGGCAAGAGGCGGCACTTTTTCTGCACTTTCAATAATTTTTAAAAAAATAGTTGCCGGGCTCTAAAAAATCTGAAAAAAATCAGAGTAGCATAACTTTGCAACCTCTATCCATTTCTGCAATAAAAAAAATTGAGGTCGGTACTCCATTGGAAATACACTTACAAAAATAAAACAATTGATTAATTATTATTCATGGAATCTGTAATCAATTGGTTAAAAGAGCAAAACATTTTTTTTTAATTAATTAAGTCTTTACGAGCCAATATTAAATATTATATTATTCAGCAATATTAAATGTTATAACGTATAACTGTATTGTAATTTAAGTATTTATTTCCTGGCACTTCATACATATACTTGCTAGATAGACACCTACTAGCGTAGCTCGTGTCCGTCCGTACCTCACTGTAACAGCGAGTGTGCTGATAACCTATTCATGGTTAACAAATTGCCCTGCAGGCCCCCCGCGCTGCCGTCTCGTGCGTCACCTCCCGCCCTCTATGCCGGCTGTCTTCTTGCGTGCTCTTGCCTCCTTACGGCGCTGGTCACGTACGTGGCTTGCCGCCGCGAGCTGCACATGTCCGCCAAGACCAAACACTCTCTGGCCAACACGTGGGTCGCCATGCTGCTGCTCTCGCTCGTCTTCAGGTAAGCCACGTCTCCTTCCTCAGGCGGCCTGAGACTGACGTGGTTACTTGTTGCAGCTGTGGCATCCATCAAACGGGTGACGTGCATTTGTGCCAGGCAGTGGGGCTCTCGTTGCACTACCTCTCGCTATGCTGTCTGCTGTGGATGACCGTCACAGTCAGGTAAGTGGACAAACTTGATGTGTTACAGGAGCTATTTAGCTTAATTATATTGAAAGTCAATTATAAAGTGATGTCTGTATTACATTATTAAATATTTCCTACTCATATTATATATATACGTATACTGTATAATGTCTGTGGTATTATTATATAAAAAGATCGATGAATCGAGTTGCTTTCTTCAGATGACATGAGTTATATTTATGTTGACGACATAAAGCATAAATTTATAAAAATGAAGATGAAAAAAAAAAATAGTAATAACTAAGAGAGTGAAATCAATTATAAGTTTAATTAATTAAGATTAAACTTAAATTATTTATAAATTAAGAGTTAAAGAGGCTAAACGAATTTACTTGTTAACTTGGTAATGTCCGTAGTGTTCGTACAGATTTCGCGAATCACGTAAAAATATAGATATAACAAATTTAAATAAGTAACATGCTTTTTCATTTTTCATAATAATTTTAATTTATTTCAATTTTAAGTCGATCTTTGCTTTTTTTTTTTTTTTAATTACAGCTCTTTTAAGTGCATGGAAAAATGAGCGTGACAGCATGCCATTAACCGTAAAAGTACTACATTTCATTTTTATTTAATATCGTACTTCGAATGCTTCTAAACTTGGAAACCTGCTATTAAATTTTGCGATATTTTTATGCGACGTGTTTGACGTATCAAAACGAGCCCCCATCATAAAACGATCGAAAGAAGAGATTTCCTTGGAAAAAAGTTCGTTCAAAGTATTTTGTGGAACAATATAAGCACTTGTAATTTACGGGTAAAGACTAAAGATTTGTGCCCCCGAAATCCGCATAAAACAGCGTGCGTTTTCTATCTTGTAGTAATTGTGTACGGCATGCATTTTTTTTTTTTTTTTAGTTTCTGGTGTTTCTAAATTAAATGAATTTTTATATGTTAAATTATGAAGTTATGAAAGGAACTTTAATGCTGTGATTAGATCAGTCAGATCAGTATACATTCTATCAGGGTTGTCTTGAGACTGGCCGCGGTTTTGCATGCATATTTTGCAGCATCTTTTTTGTTGTCATAGCAATCTACACAAACACCTGACCGCTGGTGATCGAAGCCCGGGAGACGAAGAGGAAGAGACCGGGGAGCTCCCCGTCCCTCCACAGCCTATGCTGGGCTTCTACCTAGTTGGTTGGGGAATCGCTCTCATCATCTGTGGCATTTCTGGTGCGGTGAATATGCGCCACTATGCGGGACCGGCCTACTGTTTCCTGGGTCCGGCCGCAAGCGTGAGTGCCTTACTGGTGCCGTGCGCGGCAATCCTGGCCGTACTGGCTTTTCTGTGGATGCTGGCCCGGTGTGCGGCCGCCAGAAAAGGGTCAGAATCCGGCAGAATCTCCCAGGGTACCCAGGCTACCGAGCGCGTTGACCTCGAGCTGCTAGGTGAGTGTTGTGTGACGCGATTTATAGTACTATCAAGGCCCGTAGTTGGTGGTAATAGTCGTCTACTGCTCAATTATTGCTTGCCACGAAAATAATTTTATTACATTCGCGGTAAGAATAACATTGGATAATAGTTTGTAATTAAGAAATAATATTTTACGAATCAATATGATGTTTACTCAAAAGTAGTCTTTTTAGCAAAAAAAAAAAAAAACAAAAAATGTATATATACAACAGCATTTTAATATCTAGTTATGTCTGTCTATATCTGTTATCAGCGTATAACAGCATCGTTTGCAATTTAATTATCAAAGAAATTCAAGCGGAATATATTCGGTGTCTTTTAACTTTTTTCGGGCGACGGCTCTAAAATTTGAGTCTAAAATGACTGTCGTCTAACGTTGACCTTCCCTTTGTGGATGGCAGGCCCTCGTGCTCCCAGCCCTTGTGCCAGCTCGGTGTCATCGTGCTCGAGTGTGGAGGACCCCGAACGTTCGGCCGTGTCGCAGCTGCTAGCTCACCTATGCGTGCTGGTGCTGTTCCTCGGCGCCTGGTGCTCGGGAGCGGCCGCGGTAGTGCCGGGCCTTCCTCCCCTACAGGCCGCCATCTGTGAGTGGCTGCACGCGGCCCTGTGCGCGCTGCTGGGCTTGCTCGTGCTGCTCTATTTCTGTGCCACAAGGAAGGATGTAGCGGCAGAATGGAAGATGCTGCGCTACCCTCGAGACTGGTGGTGTGCCGGTAAGTGAAGCATTGTTGCATGTTAATATGAAAAACCGCAAGAATGGAAGTATTATAAAAAAGATTACACTTCGATTTACTCAAAATCGCGTGAATATCTTCCAATAGCAATAGCAAGCTGAACGAGAAAATAATAAATGTGTAAGTCACTTACTAGTTTTTAAGCATTCAAATATGTACAGTAACCTGCAGAAAAATGCAAATGTTCCTAATAGACAATAATGGCAATATTTTTTTTATTTCATAATTAGAAATATACATAAAATTATGCTTTTCTGTTGTTTTTTTTTTTTTTCAGATTTTTTGGAGTGCGGGAACTATATTTTCAAATTATGAAAAAAATAAAATAAATGCAACCATAGCCCTCTGGTGGAGGGCTATGATGCAACCATTATTGGCTTTTTTACTATAATAATTATACGCATATAAATACGAGATACACTGTTTACAGTATAAATCTTTGCGTGTTGTGCATGACGTTTTATATATACAAACCGTACTGTATATTACTGTATAATTATATTCTGTATATTATAGGATATGTAAAATGCATAGTTAATTTGCAACTTAATTTTTATTCGTGCTTCAAAATGATGAAGTAAATCGACAACTTGATGATACAAACAATATTATACATTGCATGCTACCTATACAATAATTTTTATATACATTAATTATAGCTTCGTATTTAGCGTGACGTTAATAAAAACACGCGAACTTTTTACATGTTCGGCGTACAGAACTTAAAATAAAATAATGGGAAATGTCTTCTATTACTTCATGTGAATTATTTATGGAAAGAAAAGTCACTAAAAAAAAATTGGTCATATTGTCGCGTATATATATAACGGATGATACGATTTGATCGTAGATCGGGAATTATGTATGATATTTTTAACAAACCGTGCCCTAAACCCTTTATTTTATGATTTTGAACTGCACAATGTAGTAGAAAAGGGTTCACATCTACTAATTATAAAAACGAAAATTCCTTGTGCATGCTGTCTTTTGTATTATAGTAAAAATTTTATACCGTACGAATGAATCGTGATCGTAAATGTTACGTTATGATACAAGCGAATATATTAACGAGTCATGACAGTCATAATTAACATTGTTGAAACTGTTAGAACTGTTGGTATTTATTTTATTTATAATAATTTCCTTTTTAAATTAGGTTTGCGATCTTTAGGAATCATCATGCAGAATACTTCGTAAAATCAAGTGAACGCGTGATTACGGTCATGATCTTCTAAAAAAAGTCATGGACTGCAGCTTATACTTTGTTTTTTTTCAATTTTCTTCAACATTAAGGGTAAGATAACACGAACAATCGATTGTTGTAGTCCCATTTGATTAACATGTAAACCTTAGCAACCTCATAATGATTCTGAATTTTTTTTGACATACAGTTCTTAACACCAAAAAAATGTGGAAAAAATTTCAAGACAATCGGACGGTGCAATTTTTTTAAATTAATATTTTAAATTTTTAGTATAGGGCTTTCCCATGGAGACCTAAACTAAGAAATTAATTTTAAAAAATTGGATCGTCCGATTGTTTTGAAATTTTTTTTCATATTTTTTTGGTGCCAAGAACTGCATGTCTCTCAAAAAAATTTCAGAATCATTATGAGGTTGCTAAGGTTTACATGTTAATCAAATGGGACTACAACAATCGATTGTTTGTGTTATCTTACCCTTAAGGTAGGGATAATACGGATCAGCTGGCCCAATGCTAAAAAAATCCCATTCATAAAAATTATGAAAAAAATTCAAAATGTTCTCCTCTACATCCCCTATCAGTAGGTAAAATATCAGGTATACAAAAACGAGCTACTTTTCGAGTTATTAATTTTTAAAGTTGACTAATTTAACATGGAAGTTCCATTTCTCTATGTTAAATTAGTCAACTTTAAAAATTAATAACTCGAAAACTAGCTCGTTTTTGTGCACCTGGGGGGTCTTCAAATAACACCACTTAACGTAAACTTAGCATAAGACTGTCTTAGCGCAACAATAAAGAATACGCTAAGACTGTCTTAATTTTAGGATTGTTGTTATTTGTGTTATTTGAAGGCCCCCCTGATATTTTACCTACTGATAGGGGATGTAGAGGAGAACATTTTAAATTTTTTTCATAATTTTTATGAATGGGATTTTTTTGGCATTGGGCCAGCTGATCCGTGTTATCTCTACCTTAAGGCAATATTTTGCATACAGTATTGATTATACTCATTATACTACTCTCATGGCTATGCGCTCATTCATGATGATTTTTTATAACATCCATTTATTTGCAACAAATTTATGCAGTGTAAAAAAGTCGTAATTTTTTTCCGAGAGTCTTGAGAATTTCTACACTGACTCTTAGAATTTTCCGTCACTTTGTGGTTGTATTTATTGAAAAATATTCACTAGAATTTCGATCCATGAATTCCATGATATCTGCAGGTCCTGCGCGGTGCCACAGCTCTGTGTCTCGCCACTCTGCGGTACCCACCATGCAGCCGGCCGTGGTGTGCGCTCCACTCTCGTACGCAAGTCTACCGCGCTCTCTGCCCCGCTCACTTCCTCAGTCGCTGTCGCCCACCGCCCCTCCTGTCGAGGTCGAGCCAACCAGCAAGTCTGCAATCGATGACGAGGAGCGAGGTGAGACAACGAAAACTTTATGAAAATTTACCTTTTTACTTTTGACAACATAATATACGTGATGTATATTATATACAGTTTGACACGTGAATTATGTATTATTGGGTTACAGACGTATAATGCAGCAATAAACAATTCTTTATATTTATTTATTTATTTATTTATTTATTATCTATTTATTTGTTTGTTAACTGTTTCACTTATTCACTATTTATTTAGTTATTTGTTAATTTTTATAATGCAAGTTCTTTAATTAACTTCCTATCAAACTAATAAATTATAAAAATACACACAGTAAATAACTTTTTTATACATGAACATGGCTTTTATTGCCCCAAAATCAATCGATCAGATCTTCTGAAAATTAAAACTGCACAAGTTATAATTTTTGTTTTTAAAACATCCCCTGAAATAAAGAATCTGAACCCTGTTATAAAATACCAATGATCCTTGTCACAGACGAGGCAGAGCTTCTGGAGAAAGTGTGCAATCTGCGCTGCCTCGTGCTCCCCGCGGCCAGCGTCGTCACCGAGGGATCCGTCTCGGGCATGGACGTCTTCTACAACCCCCACCAACTGGGCGTGGCTCGCAAGTTCTTTAGGAGGTGAGCATAACTTGGTGCTTGGCTTACCTCTGAGTGACAGGATTTAATTCTTGATTATTTTTATTGCCTTTTGATTGTACAACAACATAAGCTTGTCAAGATCATATTAATCACAGACAAATTGAAAGTATGCTAATGTTAAACAAAAGAAATAAGACAAAAAAAAAAAAACAGTAACATTTCCATTATTATTGTCTGTAACTATAAATAATGATACAAATTCCTTATAATCTTTCTAACAAATATAAATGCTTTTAAAGTAGAATGATCGATTCGATTTTTGGTGCTGGTTGCATATGTTGCAAGGCGCTAGCGCGTTGTTGCGCGCGAAATTCTGAATTCTATAAACTCCGATAAACTCTAATCTAACGTCAATTTGTAAATGAAAAACGCGATGTGAAAGGTCAAAAACCTTTCAAACCTCCGTTATAATAAAGCGTAATAAGGTTAGAGCAGTTAAATTATCCATCCAAACAAATTATATATATAAAAAAAAAAAACGTACGCATTTTATTAAGGGTAAGGTACCACCAATGTTAAAAAAAATCCCTCACACAAAAATTCTGAAAAAAATTTAAAATGTTCTCCTCTACACCCCCTATCAGTAGCTAAAATATCAGGTGTACAAATTCGATCTAGTTTTTGAGTTATGAATTTTTAAAGTTGACTACTTTAACATGGAGAAATGGAAATCCCATGTTAAATTAGTCAACTTTAAAAATTCATAACTCAAAAACTAGATCGAATTTGTATACCTGATATTTTAGCTACTGAAAGGGGGTGTAGAGGAGAACATTTTAAATTTTTTCAGAATTTTTGTGTGCGGGATTTTTTTTAACATTGGTGGCGTTACCTTACCCTTAAAAAGATTCCATGGGTGGAATCAAACCTACGCCGCTCTGAACGATGACGATTGGAGAGGAGGTCTAGACCGTTGGGTCACAGAAGTAAGTTGCAGTGATGAGAGATAAATGTTAATAAATTTGAAGACGTCAAAAATGTAAACACGACAGCAGCGCTGCAGTGTGACGGCATCATGTACTATTATGGCGCTAATGTAAAATAAAATTTTCATCCGTTATTGCGACATTCTAATAGATTTTTCTACAGATTTTTATGAAGAGATGATACAGGTTATGACACTTCCTGATTTATCATATTATGTTACACCTCTGATTATTTTTTAAAAACATTTTACGGGGAAATGCGAAAGAAATCAATGATCGAATAAAAAAAATTGCCATTTTTTTTGTGAAATTCGTACGATAACATGGAGTTGATAGCCGAGTCAAAAAACTTTTAGCTCCAAATGCTCGGAATTTTATTGAAGGACTTCATAAACTAACTTCAGATTCTGATTTATGGTGTTTGATAGTAACTTAATACACAACAAAAGAGAGGTTTTACGGGAGCTCGCAATTTCGATCATTCTACTTTAAATGCTTTTAAATAATAAATGCTTTTAACTAATACTGTATCTACAGTATTTCGTTGTTGAAACAATGGTTTTTCTTGAAATTTAGTCTGCTATATACTATGTGGTCCTTAATTAATAAAGTTCAAAAACTACTGTAGATAAAATGTAGGAACTATAAATTTTATTATTAGGGAAATAATCCAAAAATATTAAGGACCATATTTGTAAAATACCTATAAAAAATACTGCATTTTATATTATTCTTGTCCAGTTTTGGTTGAGTATATTTTCTTAACTGTGATGTGTTACTGTTTTTAATAGCATAGTTTTGTTCCGATTTTAGTGGATGAGTGTCGTTGGTTAGTTGATTCTTACCTCTATCAATTCATTACTATATATTTATACATATTTTTTCATTTTTTTCAAAAGTCAATAAACTAATATTAAAATAAATATCACCATTCACGAGTTCAATTTATTTCCAGGCAGCGTCTCATGAAACGAAACAACGCTGCCGCGGCTGCGACTAGTTGCGCTGCAACCTCTGACGGGGAGAGTTTGTTCAGCGCAGGCTCCAAGGTGAACAACACCAACATCCACCAGCCGGCCAAGCTGAACAACAGGGTGAACAGAGACCCCAATCTTCTGGCCAACCCTGCAGACTTCACCACCACCAAAAACGTGTTCGCCAGCCAGCGTGAGTCAACAATGATGGACAATCTGTATTGTACTGTACACCTTAGGATTGCATGAACCTTATCCTGCTGATTTGTGAGCATTGTTACATAATCTAGAGACTCTTTTTATAGGATAGGGTCCTTATCTTACCTTTCCCAAAATTACAAATTTGTACCTAGTCTCTTGGAGCTACAGCTCTAGCAAATCAGGTACTGGTAATGTTCAAGCTGTCTTATAATGTAAAATTCAGAACAAAATTTTGGTCTGATTCATGAAATAATGACATCAGCTGCAGGTATCACTCTTTAAAAAAAGATATTTAACTTTTGTCAGAAAGGAACAACTGTTCAATATATGTTGTTGTATTTAAATAATTCTCAAGTAAGAAATATTTGAAAAAAAAAATTTTTTTATTATTCTTATTTATTTATTTTTGTTTGTTTGTTTGTTAATTTCTGGAATAAAATTTAAAAAATCCCTAGAACTTGGCAGTGTGTTTTTTTTTTTTTGTTTTTTTTTCTAGGGGACTTGCCGTATGCTGTGAGTGTTAGAAACCACATTTCTTGCTTCCAACTGTCACATCAAGAATAAGTAACACTTCTCTTTTAAAAATGTTGCATAAAATATATACAGTATAATACAGCCCTATCATAGCTTATTGAATCTATTGCTATTCAAAAATAAAGGTACCAAGTTAAGGTGCTTTCACATATTCGAAAATCGCTACGGAAACGCTCCGTAGCAATGTTGTTGATTACGCCGTAGAGATCGCGATCTGCTGCTGCGGCGATCTACGGCACTCCGTAGCAGCTCCGTAGCAAAATCAAACTCATCTTGATTTTGCTACGGCGTTCACATGATTTTCCGCCGCAGCTGCTGCAGACGAACGAGAATATGTGAAAGGCTTACGGCATTGCTACGGAACTCCGTAGCGATTTTCGAATATGTGAAAGCACCTTTACACAGTAGCTGTAAATATGGATTAAAATATTTTGCATTTAAACAAAACTATTTTTTTATATATAATTTTTGTCTGTCACCACTGCGCTGACATTGTGAGTGTGCTTAAATGAAGTCTTGATTGTTGCAGGGGCTCATTCGCCAGTAAGTAGTATTTCCGAGGCTCGCCAGGTGAGGTCTCGACGCCCTCCTCCTCGTGCCCGTAGTGCAGATGACCTCGAGAGAGAAGCAGACGCCAAGCCTCGACCTCCAGGGTCCCGTCAGCGAGCAAGACGGAGAAGAAGAGGAGCCAGGAGGGTGCATGAAAGTTCCCTAGCCTCTGTGACCAACCTTCGAGACCCAGGCAAGCTCAGCTTATCTCTACAGCCAGATCAGTATGACTCAGATGCAAAGAAAGAGACCTGTGTGTGAGGCTAACCAAATCACTGTTAGTGGACGGAGGTGCGATTTTTGTGGTATAAATATAGAACTTGAGAGGAATTTTGTAACTCAATCCATGAAGGTTTTATAATCAAAGTATGTACAGAATAAGCCAGCAATCTTGCACTCTCCGTTACTCTCAGTAAGAACATTTTTAACTTAATTTATAATTTGACTTTACATATACAAGTATCAACTTGTTTTAACAGAGCCCTTGCGTGAAATAAATTAAAGGGAGCATTGAGATTTACTGCAAATATATCGGACACACTTGAGTCCTCGTGTGCAGTACTTTTAAAGTCTTGTTGATAGAAATCAGTTATTGACTTCTTATATCTATATTGGAACTCAAGACCTGTAATATTTAACAGATTTTTTAATTATGAGCTTGAAATGGTTTTTATATTTAATATGACATATTTAAGCTGCTATTTCAATTATGCCAGTGTTAACTATAAGACTGTACAGAAAGCTTAGGGTTTGGACTTCAGTAGCAGCTTTAAATTTAGAATTAATTTGATTAATATAATTGTTTTAAGTTGGAAATTTTATCTTGCAGTCATTCTTCATACATTATTTACGGTAATAGAGATAACCATTGTGGCTACTCAAAGCCCATTGTGGTAAAAAATATATAACTTGTATTTGATAAATTAGCTTTGTTGCATTCAGAACAATGTGTATTATAATACATGACAGCAATATTAGTTTTATTATTGAATGCTACTGTTTTAACCAGTGGGAGGTTTAGGGTACATACATAACATGACGCCATATCCCTTAAGAGGTAATCCAGCATCATTATCACTTTGGCCGTACACAAATAGACCTCCACAGCCTTCTATGGAGTAGGATAGGACAGACGCCTCGTGACGTCACAAAAAAGACTTCCAATAATTTTTTAAAAATACTTCCAGGGCTGTAAAAAAATCTGAAAAAAAAATCAGGGTTCCATAACTTTGCACCCTCCATCTATTTCTGCAATAAAAAAAATGAGGTCAATACTCCATTCTTACATGCTCTCCTCTTGATTCAGAAATACTACTTGTGATACTCTTTTGCCTTCTACACTCTTTATTGCACAAAGTACTTAAAATTTAAAATTAACAATTTATCACAAACATCTCAAACATTCTGCAATCACATCCAAACAACCTAATCCTTTCAACACAAAAAGAGCTTCATAAAAGGTTCAATACCAGCTCATCGTCAAAAGTTTTATTAACGTGGCTACTGAACCTTCTATGATGACTCCTTCAATAGAAAAAAAAAAAAATGATAAATATCGTAAACCCCACTACACTAACACTACACTGACTCCCACTGGTCACTAATTTCACATGACATGTGAGTCATCTAGTTTCAAAACCAGCACGTTGTGATAAGATAAAAATGATCAAGATTGCTGTTTTTTTGAAAATAGAAGACTTATGTCTAAATCATGATGTTTTTTTGGTGAATTCAACAACATTTATATGCATAATATGTAATTTACTTTATATATAGTACAATATTTTTTTTTTTTTTTTTTACAATGTGGCCATAATAATGGTAGTAGATAGTAATACTTATTTTGCTAAAATATATCAGATAATGAAATTAAATGTCCAGATAAATTAAGCAAGTTTCCTTTCTTCTTCATTACATAATAAATGTGTGCTTTAAAAATAACATACTAATATCTTTATTGCATGTACCTTCCGCAGATGTCACTAAGCAAGTGGCCTATTGGCCTCTACTTGTTCTTGTAGTATTATATAGTGGCCAAATTTAAAAACATTCATAGCGAGTTGTAAATATGTAAATACAAGTTTAAAAAATATCCTAAGCCATATCAGCCATTCTATATTAACTAACAGATTTTAAAAATACAAAAACCTAGTTCTAAGATATTAACCTCAAGAAATTGACTGCTAAAGGAGACAGCTGTATATAATCATAACTTAAGAAATTTTACATTTTCCATGGCTACTAATAGTAACATAATTAATTGTATTTTAAAACTTCATATATCTTTAAAACTTATCATTTTACATTTTAAAGGAAAAAAAAGGAAGAAAGAAACTGTGTAAAGTTGTAACTGTTTAAAAGACATTTCACAATTAACTGGTCAGTAATTACTGTGAAGACAGTTACTGATATATGTATGCCTGCCATTTTATTGAAACATGTGCTCTGTATTGCTTGTTGCAAGTGAAGCTTGTTAACAGACCTCCTTTAATGGAAGATGTCCCCTCTAAGCTTTGCTATTTCTGCATTGCCTGCTTTCTTCAAAGTAGACTTGATTGGCATTAAGGTAGAGATAACACGGATCAGCTGTTCAATGTAGTCCCCTTTGATTAACATGTAAACCTTAGCAAATTCATAAAAATTCTAAAAAAAAATTGAGAGGCAGATTTTAGGGGATAAAAGCCATAGAAAAAATTCCAAAACAATAAAACGAGCCGATTTTTTTTTAATTAAGTTTTTAGTGTGTTTAGTGTGCCCTATGCTGAAAATTAAAAAAATTAATTAAAAACAATCAACTCGTTTAATTGTTTTGAATTTTTTTCTATGGCTTTTAGGCACTAACTAAAATCTGCCTCTCAAAAAAATTTCAGAATTTTTGTGAATTTACTAAGGTTTACATGTTAATCAAAGGGGACTACTTTGAACAGCTGATCAGTGTTATCTCTACCTTAAAGGTATACAGGCCTCAAATTACAAATTAGACAGACATTAAGTGTTGCTCAAGTTTATAATCAACATTCGTATTATTTTTACCTGCGCGCGGTGCGTCTGTGCGAAGTCGCGCTGTAAAGAAAGTCCTTGCTGACATCACAACTCACAGCTAGCACCGATTAGCATTGAGTTGTGACGTCATCAAGGACTTCGTGACGTCATCAAGGACTAAATTTCTTACTTTGAACTGCGACTTCGCACGGATGCATCATGCGTGGAAAAAAATGATGCGAATGTTGATTATATACTCTGAACCCACTTGGTGACTGTCTAATTTGTAATTTGAGGCCTGTATACCTTTAACACTGAAAAAAAAAATATAAATCTAATTATTTTCTGAGAGTCACTGTTTTGTGACTCACATATTTTTTTGCTCTCACAAGTAAAATTAGATTTTACATAAATTGTGAATTGATAAACAAAAAGTAGCCATTACTTACTTAAGTTTTTACAGTTACAATAGATTATATCTTGAGATCATTTTTATCGGATAATTTGAGAAATTATTACTCCTTTTTATGTACCATACGCCTTTAAAAACAAACTTGTATTAAATGATCAAGGAAGGTTCCTTACGTGTTGAATAATTGTAATTTATTAATTAGGATTATAATATTATATTTATAGCATTGCAATGTTTTGTAACTATGTATACCGTACATGCCTATATTTTCTAAGTTGAACTGATCATAATAATTGTTCGCCATTTTTTAACGTGTTGTTTTTACCCTTGTATGCAAAGTATTTTTTACCTATCTATAGGTTTTATAGTATTTTTATTGCCATATTTTACCTCATACCTACCTGTATTTTTAATTATTGATTTTATAATATATTATGATTATACATCAGTATTTTATGGAAAAAAATATAATGTATTATTTTAAAAAACAATGAAATTTATTCACCTTTTCTACTACATATTTATATTATATTATTTTAGTAACATTATTTAACCCTAGCATTATCAGGGAAGGGGGGGGGGGGGGGAGAAGTGTGGAAACGAGCTACAACTCTTTTAAAGCGGATGGTGAAAAAAAGTGTGAAATACTTCTCCAAATAATCTGAAAAAAATTGTAGTCCTTAGCCACAAAACACCTTGGTAATGCTAGGGCTAATATTTACATTTCTTTTCAACTTTTCAATTTACTTTTATTTATAATCTGCATCACATGCAATTGACTATTAGCTGGCTGCAGTTAGACCGTTATATGACATGTCCACTCTGACTTTGAAATTTTAATAAATGTAATAATAATAAATGTTTTATTGAGCAGAAAGCAGACAAATTACAAATATGTCACAGTCAACAAACAAAGGAAAAGGAAATTTTCATAAAATATATATATATATATATATATATATATATATACATTGTATATATATATATATTTTAGATTTCGGTTCCATATATGAAGGAACACTATATATAGAACTATTTTTTAAGAAAATGCTAACTCGAAAATGTTAATTGGTTCTACTTTAACTCAAATTATAATTTAAGGAAACTTATGATTTTTCTCATATGATATGTATGCATGTAGTGTGTACATATGTTTTGTTTTTTCACCTATAGCTAATTTTGAGAGTACTTGATTGTTGGTATAAAATATAAAACTGGTTCTCCGAGTCTCAGCAACATTGTTTTGATCCTTGCCAATATTTTTACTCTATCACCAAACAATTATATTAATTGATTAAACATTTAAAAGTGATATATCACACTATGACACATACAAGAGCAGATAAGTTATAATTATATCTCTTTATTATAGTTTATTTGATAGAGCCGGGACTGCAATAATCAGTACTGTTGTTTGCATATATAGTTTATCAGATTCGACTTCGACCCTATCTACTTTCTTCAATATTTAGCCTAGTAAACGTTCATGAAATCATGAACTCTGCTTTCAAAAATATGAAGTAAGTATGGTATATAATATCTTTGTCATATATCTTTACTGTGCTTCGTCATGCTTCATCATGATGCAGAGAGAACATAATATATACAACAATGGACACCATACATGAAAAAATTTTATTGCAGAAATGAATAAAGGGTGCCAAATTATGCTACTCTGAATTTTTTCAGATTATTTTGAGACCCGGGACTATTTTTAAATAGTTATTGAAAGTCCTGTGATTTCAGTTGGCACCTCTGAATTCTTAATAAAAAGGATAGAGACTGGATACGCCTACTGACGCCTCCAGGGGGCGTGGCCGCACTTTCAATAATTATTTAAAAATAGTTCTGGGTTTCAAAAAAATCTGAAAAATTTCAGAGTAGCATAATTTGGTACCCTAGCTCTATTCATTTCTGCAATAAAAATTTTTCATGCATGTTGTCCATTGTTGGTCTCATCTGCTCTGCTTGTTCATGTCAGAGACCCTTAAGTAGAGACCTCCGTGTCTTATGGCCAGAAATTTGATGGCCTGAGCGGGGTCCAAGATCGAGTGGCGGTGCTGCTATAGCTGCATCGCATGGGTATATATACGGTTAGGCCACGGCCCGGCTTTAAGCTGCGCGCGCAGCTGGCAGACAGCGAGAGCCGGGCCGTGCCGGACCGCGCCCATGCGATGCAGCAGCGCCGCCATACTTGGACCCCGCTCAGGCAATCAAATTTCTGGCCGAGCTTCACTGTAACTGAGAGTGGCGGTGTCACTGAATCGCAGCGGCACGGCCCGGTTCTCACTGGCTACGCGGGCAATTTTAGCCAGCAAGAACCGGGCCGTGCCGAACATTTAGCAGCGCCGCCACTCTCAGTTACAGTGAAGCTCTGATCAAATCCCTGGCCATAAGACACAGAGGTCTCTGTAGGGAGTGTAGGGTCTCTAGGTTCGCTAGGTTCATGTTTTATGAGTTTGAATATTTTGGCGCGGCCTGTGCACGATCGATCAGCTGATGGGAAAAAACCTGTAAAGTGTAACCTGTTCATATATTGGCCTGTTCGTAAACCCTGTTCGGTGTACACTTTCTACACCCAATCGACCTTATAGCTCATGTACATAAGGTCGATTGGGTGCAGAAAGTGTACACCAAGCAGGGTTTACAAACAGGCCAAATGTATAGTGTTCATCAAAAATGGCAGGCACAGGCAGCCGCAGCTAGGGATTGAAAAGTTAGATTAATTCTCTCTGACATCATATTTTCGAACACAAAAGGTATGATTACTATATTTTAGAAGTTGGTAAATAATTTATGATTCCATCATTTCATTTCACTGCTCAGTATTTGATTGAAACAAGTCAAGGTCAGTGAACCGACGCGCGCGTGCCGCGCGTCCCTGGCGTCCCTGCTCTGTTCGGCTGTACGTATTAGCCATTAGCCATTGCGGCCCATTGCAGGAATTTGGGCTATGTGTAATATTTTGCAGTGTATATACACAGTATATATATATATACTATAGTATATATAATTATGCATGCTTATTTATAATAATATATGGTAAAGAACTGGTACGGCTTTTACCAGCACGCTGCATGGTTTAGTGCTTCTTTTAAGAGTCTTACGTATGCATACCAGGTTCTGCAACCAGACCGAGGTATGCATAGAGATAGGGGAGGCATCCGTTTTTATAGTTGTTATCGAAAGCACTTCATGCATGCAGCTAGCTCTATAAAATAGTGTGAATGGGGGCTTAATTATTCCTCGCAAAGTTATTTCTCACAGCTATAAAAGAAAAGAGACGATCTCGACAGCTAGAGACTTTATTTATTTAAATTGCAATGTAAAACTTCTGGACCTCTTCGGACAATATTGAGAGAGAGAGAGGTCATCTTCCCCCCCACCCCCCATTCTTCTTCCCTTTCGTGGATCGATCCGGTGGATCCATCACTGATACTCGATACTGCATATAGAGGACATAATAAAGGACCAAGAGATGGCGCTGACGTCTGCAAATTTTGCTCTTTGCATCGAGGATACGGCAATATCTATAGCATGGGGAGAATCACAAAAATTATCAAATATATAGGAAAGAAATCACTTACGAAGTTGAAATATATTTTTATATTTGTCCGAAAGTGTTTGACAACTAATAATTATGGTGTTGCCATTTCTATAAAATTATGCTGCACTGTGGCTACTGATAGAGCATTTACATGATTTTACAATGTTAATCATATACAGCAATCCTCGCCAGACGCACGTAGTTCCAGCAGTTACTTATACTAGGGGGCGCACTAACTTATTTTTATGACGCCAATATGGCAGCTAGTATGTTTGACCAAGGGCCGGCAAATATAGACAGGGAAAGGGGGGGGGGGAGTTCCAAGAAAGTACATGATGGAAGGTGCCATGTTACGTACCATATATATAACCTCCGCCTGTTGCCCACCCTGATGCCCCAAAACTAGGAAACCAAACCACCCCCCTATATTATACCCCTTTCCCCCCCTCCCCTCCTGCTCCCCTCCAGAGCCGAGCACTGCATCAGCCCTTGAGTATAATATATATGACACGTATATATAAGACCCTGGTGATCATTAAGCAAGATTAACATTTGAATTACAGTAAATTTAAGCCAGGAACAGTACTTTCGTCTGGCTCTGTTGTGCCTGTATACAGCTAAACTAAGGGTAAGATAACACGAACAATCGATTTTTGTAGTTCCATTTGATTAACATGCAAACCTTAGCAACCTCATAATAATTCTGAATTTTTTTTTTAGAGACAGTTCTTAGCACCAAAAAAACGAGCAACCTCATAATAATTCTGAATTTTTTTTTTAGAGACAGTTCTTAGCACCAAAAAAACGTGGAAAAAAATTCAAAACAATCGGACGATCCAATTTTTTTAAATGTATTTTTTAAATTTTCAGTATAGGGTTTTAATTCCCATATGAAAACCTAAACTAAGAAATTTTTTTTAAAAATTGGATCGTCTGTTTGTTTTGAAATTTTTTCCATATTTTTTTGGTGCCAAGAAGCTCTAAAAAAAATTCAGAATCATTAAGGGTAAGGTAACGCCACCAATGTTAAAAAAAATCCCTCACACAAAAATTCTGAAAAAAACTTAAAATGTTCTCCTCTACACCCCCTATCAGTACCTAAAATATCAGGTATACAAATACGATCTAGTTTTTGAGTTATGAATTTTTAAAGTTGACTACTTTAACATGGAGAAATGGAATTCCCATGTTAAATTAGTCAACTTTAAAAATTCATAACTCAAAAACTAGATCGTATTTGTATACCTGATATTTTAGGTACTGATAGGGGGTGTAGAGGAGAACATTTTAAATTTTTTCCAGAATTTTTGTGAGAGGGAATTTTTTTAACATTGGTGGCGTTACCTTACCCTTAATTATGAGGTTGCTAAGGTTTACATGTTAATCAAATGGGACTAGAACAATCGATTGTTCGTGTTATCTTACCCTTAACATACATTGATATCTTGTTGTGAATTTTTTGCGACCTTCAATGCTTTTGTTAGTGTACTGTACTTGATCTTCATGCCAGCAGCTAGTTCAGTGAGAGGACACTGCAGCCATGTCTGGACGACTGCCATCACTGCTCAGCACCCTATCAATTAAACAGCCCACCACAGGTAAGTGATTAAAAAATGACTTTGCATGAGTTAATTTAACCTCACTCTCACACTTTCTCCCCTGAATAAGCTTATATAATACCGTACCTGTAATGTGTGATGTTAATGTTAATTTCAACACACTCAAAGCTAGGGGATCTAGGGCTGGTATATATATGAAATTAATTTTTAGTTATGACTTTTTGCTCCTTCACACCACATATGTCTGCCCTTAAGTAATCTAAATATTGTCCGTCATGCAGGTGCCGCGTGGGTGGATGCCACGAATGGGGATGTGCCGCCAGGGGCCGTGGTAGGGTGCACCAATAACTGGGGTCAAATTTTCGTGGCACGAGCTGAGCACAAAGGGGTAATGCTCCCCGGCAAGCTGATACCAGGACAGTACTGCATCGTGTTCTGGTGGGGCAAGCCTCTCAACAAGGACAAGTACCAGGCAAGTGCATACAGTAAAAACTTAATGGAGTATCAACCTCAATTTTTTTTACAGTATTGCATAAATGGATAAAGGTGCAAAGTTATGCTACCCTGATTTTTTTCAGATTTTTTAGAGCCCGGGAACTATTTTTAAAAAATGATTGAAAGTTCTTTTGTGACGTCACAAGACGCCGCTCCGTAAGAAAAAAATAGAACTTGCCGCCGCGTAACGTCACAAAAAGGACTTTCAATAATTTTTTAAAAATACTTCCCGGGTTCTCAAAAATCTGAAAAAAATCAGGGTAACATAATTTTTCACCCTCTATCCATTTCTGCAATAAAAAAAAAATGAGGTTGATGCTCCATTGTTGTTACGTAAAGTCAACGGACCCAGGAAATTAGGTTTACCTTTTATATCAAGTATTACCTTATAATATATTGAGTTTTTCCTATACAGTACCTGCAACGCTAATTATTTTTGTGGGACCGCAATCTCCTACCTAACAACAAGTTGCGTAATAACGATTTTTTTATTAATGTATTTCGTTATCACCTTTTTGTCGCACATTGTTGTATATATGGATTAATTATTACAGCTAGCTAGAAGAGATTTAAGTACAAATTGAATGCTTTTTTTCTCACAAGAGATATATCAGATTATATGTATTAAATTATACATAAATATTATAACATGACTCATATCCCTTACGGGGTAAGCCAGCAGCATTATTACATTAATATTGGCTGTCCTCAAATAGACCTCTTATACATGCTCCACTTACATCAGAAATATTCATGATGCTCTTTTGCCTTAAATTATTATGAAGCAATTAAAGCAAATAAGACTATTATATAATAAGAGTTATAAGAAGATAAGGTATAGTGCCATGATTTTTTTCACAGTTCCTCCATTGTTACATAATGTTTAACAGCTATAAAGTATAACCTCTTACTGTGACGTTGGATCAATTTAGAGATTTACTGTAATTTGCTTATACAGGTGAGAATATTGATTTCTTAAATTCAAATTAAAAATTTTCTTAAAAATTTCCTTTTTTCACTGATGATCAATATCCTGAGCCCTGGTAATAGATTGCAGTTCTTGACATTTTCTTTCTTCCTCCAATAATGCTAGTCAATGCATCACTCCTCACTTAATTATATAGAATTATACAGAGGCATCACATAATGCACATTGACTTACCATGTATTTTCTAAACTTATTGAATTTGCTGCTAAAGATATGGTGCAGAATTTCTGCACTGCTAAAAACATTTTTTCTCCCTGTCAACATGGATTTACAAAATTATGTTCTACAACAACAGCAGTGACTGAGCTAGTAAATGAAGTTAACAAGCAGCATGAACTAAAAAATTATTTACTTGCTGTGTTTGTTGATTTAAAAAAAGCATTTGATGTTGTTGATCATAAATTATTATTTGCAAAATTTGAGTTTAATGGTATACGAGGAAACTGTCTATCTTTTTTTGAGTCGTATCTAAGCCAAAGAACACAATATGTTTTTGTAAGTGATACTAATGATAAAGGTGAGCAAAAATCATTTAAATCAGAAAAATTAAACTGTAATCATGGAGTTCCATAAGGTTCTGTACTTGGGCCTTTATTTTTTGTTCTATTTATTAATGATTTAGAAATAGCTCTCAAAGGTGTCTGCAGACTTATTCTGTATGCAGATGATATTGTATTGCTTATTATTGGCAAGAATCTTGAGGAACTTATAAAAAATCAGGCTCTTGCTATGAAAATTCTCGAAGAGTATCTCAACAATAACCATCTTGTAATAAATTATTTAAAAACTAATTATATGCTGTTCAATAGATCTGTTAATACTAAGACACAATTTGAATCATTGACAAATATCAAACTGGTCTCAAACTGTAAATATCTTGGAATAATAATTGATGACAAATTGTTCTGGCAAACATATATTGCTGACCTAAATAAGAAACTGGCCAAAACTAATTTTGCAATGAATCAATTACGAAAAGTGTGTAATTTAGAAATGTTAAAAAAAGTATACTATGGCTATGTGTATTCTATTATTACCTATGGAGTTCTATTGTGGGGTTCATCTGCCTATGCTGACAGTGTTTTTGTTTGCCAAAAAAAAATTATTAGAAGTATGATTCAAGCAAAAGCCAGACAAAGTTGTAAAAAAATATGGGAGCAACTTAATATATTGAATTTTCCAAGTATTTGTATTTTTTTTATGATAATGTATGTTAAAAGAAACTATTCTATGTTTGAAATTAATAGAAATATTACTGGACATAATACTAGGCAGTCAAACCTAATCCATAAAAAATATGGAGCTTACGAGCAAACTAAAAGAGATCATTTTTTTCTGAGCTCGTTATTGTATAATAAATTTCCTGATTTTTTAAAACAAATTGAAAGTATATCAATTTTTAAGACATAATTGTTTACTTATCTTATTAAAAAGAATTGTTATTCTATTCACAAGAAAAATATTAATAATGAACGTGTCAATTCTTATTTCTGATAATCTTTGTTTTATATATATTGGAATTATTTGTATATTATAAATTGTATGTATGTATTGTTTTACTAATTTCTTTTTGTGTTTTCAGATATTAAATAACTGTATAATGTAGTCATAATGTACCAACTGGTATTTAATGTGAATAAATAAAATAAATAAAAAATAAATAAATAAAAATATATAAGAACTTGACACCTCTCTCTCTGTCTACAGGTGCTATGCAATGCCGGGGAGGCATGGCAGACGGTCCAGGACGGCTCGCCCCTGCCCCCTTCCGCCCTACCCATTGGATTCTTGAAGAACCGTGGTGTGCTTCATGTTGGGAGAGTCCATGTGGCAGGGGAGATAATTGTTGGACAGGTGAGATGAAAGTACTACCTGGATCATGGGGTACCACCGTCCTGGGTCAACCCTTTTTTATTTAAAGGTGTACTGAAGGGAACACTTTTTTAATATCATCTTATCAACAAAAATAAGACCGATTCACTGGTAATAATCATTTTCTTGTTGAGGCCCACAAATTTGAATTTCAGGGACCAACGGCTAAAAAGTGAAGTTGTGACGTATCGGTCTGGCCACACGCGATGTCCAGTAGAAATTTTATGGCGAGATGAGAGCAGAAGCGGCGATACCGGATGTTGGCTGTCATTAAAATAAACACAAATTTTAAACGTCTATGAGAAATCATCTTTCGTCTTTTTCAACGATTGGCATGAAATCACAATTCAATTCCCTATCTAGCGGTACAAAAATTATTTTTCTGTGATGATTAGAACAATTTATAGTAAAGTGCAATTGCATGAAAATGCATTGATGCAATTCTCAATCTAAGCTAATATGCATCGCACAAGAACGAAATTTATACTAATCGATTGGAAATTTTATCATCAGTTACGCACTATCATTAAAAATTACAAAAATTGATAATTAATAAAAGTTGAAATTTTATATTTATTTTATTATTTCATTGACACCAGTAAGATTTATGATTTCCGGTGAAGCGCGGCGACTCCGGCGACGGCTACCATCACCATCGCCACTCCAATTTTTTTCCCATATTACTACATTCCTGACAATAAAATAAAAATATAAAATTTCAACTTTTGTTAATTATCAATTTTCGTAATTTTTAATGATAGTGCGTAACTGATGATAAAATTTCCAATCGATTAGTATAAATTTCGTTCTTGTGCGATGCATATTAGCTGAGATTGAGAATTGCATCAATGCATTTTCATGCAATTGCACTTTACTATAAATTGTTCTAATCATCACAGAAAAATAATTTTTGTACGGCTAGATAGGGAATTGAATTGTGATTGCATGCCAATCGTTGAAAAAGACGAAAGATGATTTCTCATAGACGTTTAAAATTTGTGTTTATTTTAATGACAGCCAACATCCGGTATCGCCGCTTCTGCTCTCATCTCGCCATAAAATTTCTACTGGACATCGCGTGTGGCCAGACCGATACGTCACAACTTCACTTTTTAGCCGTTGGTCCCTGAAATTCAAATTTGTGGGCCTCAACAAGAAAATGATTATTACCAGTGAATCGGTCTTATTTTTGTTGATAAGATGATATTAAAAAAGTGTTCCCTTCAGTACACCTTTAAGAAAAGTTAGGGGAATAAATAGCTCTTCAGTGTGAAAGAAAACTCTATGAGTTGTAAATAAATAGTTGGTCACCAATGGCGGAACTTGTTTTAATTTCAACATTGTTCACAGTGCTCTCCTAATACCCAGTCTGCACGCCAGACAGTTAAGTACCGTTTCTTAGCGGGGCACGTATGTTGTTTGCACAACATTCCGCGGTCTTAATCACCCCAGCGGAGTATAGACAGCCGTAAGCTGCCTTCCTCCTACCAACTCTTTCATCTAGTAGCCAGTCACACCCATTGCAAGTCGCGAAAAGTCTGCCGTATTCGAGATTTGAACCGGGGACCTCTCGGACGAGAGCCAAGTGTACTAACCACTACACCAAAGAGCAGTAAATAAATAAAAAAGAAATAAAAAAAAAATAAGTGTGATATTAGGTTTTATATTAAACAAGAAAAAATTTGAAATCTGGTACAGATATATGTATTTCAAACAACTATACTGTGTAACCATGTACTTTGAAATCTATTTTTATTTTTAGTTCCACATCAATTTTATTAAAAGATTAATTATTTTTCCTTTATCTTACCACACTAAAAACTAAAAATGTTAAATTAAATCTGGTTAAATATGATACAGTACTTCAAATTTCACTCTCTTCAACAAAACACAAAATAATTGTGATTTCTTCCTGTATGGTTCTTTAACAAATTAAGTATCATTAATCCCAGAAGTAGTCAAAAGGTTTCTGGTCTTACGTGAACATTCAAATTCTAAAACTTTTTATTTGGACTCAAACTCATTTAATATATAAACTGTCTGTAGAACTTCAGGCTTAAAATAGAAATGCCAGATACCTTTATCCAGTTAATTCAGACATAAGTTAAAACTAGTTTCATTATTGTTGCAGGTGGGCTCCAAAGATGGCCATTGTTGGGTGTATATGCAAGGTCGTGAGCAAAAAGTGCCGAGATTTGAGGTGCTCACTGTGAGTGAACTGGTGCAGTGTGCCCTCGCCTCAAACACTATCATTCCCCGAGCAAACAATGGTCCTCTCCTGGCAAATGGTCCCGCAACACAAGGGGGGCCATGCAAGAAGAACAACAATAAGAAAAAGTTCAACAACAAGAGACAAGCCTGGAAGAATGACAAAGAGAATAATAATAATGACACAACAGACGTCAATGACCAACCTCAACAAGCTAAACCTAAAACCGCAGAGAATAAGCAAATAGAGGTAAAAAAAAATATACATAAGAAAACAAATGATAGTGAGGGATCTTGTGAAGCTAAACCTAAAATTATAGAGAAAAAGCAAGTAGAGTTCAAGAGAAAGATCCGTCCCTCTCTTGTTCAACCTGATGACGAGCCAGTGGAGCCTCGAGATTTAGCTCTGGAGGCTTTATTGAAGACTGCTGCTAACGAGTTTGATGAGAAGCACAAGAATGATAAGCCTTTCTCCCAAAATGAGAAATTAGAACCTCCTATGCCTTGCAAAAAGAAGGAAATCCCTCGTCAAGTTTCCTTTCTTGATGATGTGCCTCAAAGACCCAAGAGAAAGTCTCAGCCAACCAAGCCAATCAACATAACTCAGCTTCTGGGTACCCCAAAAATCCCATCAGTAAAGATGGTGCCACGAATTAGTACTGAAAGAGAAGTAAATGTAAGTACCCACATCTTCTGTAGTTACAAGATTTTACTTTTGAATTTATGTACTGTAACTTACTTTATGAGGGATAAAGAGAAATTGCAGATAAAAATTTTACAATTAATTCACAGAATTTTTTTTTTTTTTTTTAAAAAAGAAGAAAAAGAAAACTGATGAATTACGAACTTGCTGACTAGCTTTGTTTACTGTATTACATACTGTGCACCTTTTGAATTGTAAATTTGTGGTCTTATAAATCAATTTCACTAAGAATATTTACAGATTACACCGTATTATTAGATCTATTTTATTGAAATTAAATTTAGGCAATAGAATCAGTACAGTACTATAACAAATTGAATAAGGCTATAAATGTTGGTATTTTACGATGGGTAATATCCTCACATGAAGCCCTTAATGTATCTTTGCAGGACTTTGTGGTGGTAGATGAAGCGGAGGAACTGCGAGAATCTGCAGATGAGGAGGGGGAGGGGGATGAGGAGGAGCAGAAGTGGACTTGGCTGCGAAGTCTGCTTCCTGCGTTTCCCTGGCCTTGCTCCCAGCAGCAATCTCCGGTCGTGCAACCACCGGCTAACCGTGGTGAGTGTCAGTGGCCTTGTTAGGACCAAAATTATGACGATAGATGGGAATGCTGTCTTTCCGTCCATCTCCACCTATTTACCTGACTGACGTAATTATTTTAAAATTAATCACATGATCCAACTAAAAAAAATTGTTTAAGTTTAGCAAGGAAGGGTCAATCAGTAGAATTGATTGTTAACTTTGTTGAAGTTTAAATGAAGAAAATTAATTATTTACTTTTGCTCAGGAGGCTCCCAAGGAGAATGGGTGTCATGCAGCAATGGTGTGGTGGCCCAAGGCGCCGTGCAGGGTGGCAAGAACCATAGTGGTGCCGTATACGTGGCTCGAGCTGAGCACCAGGGTGCCCTCATCCCCGGCAAGCTCATCCCCAGCTTCAAGATTTGCTATGTGGGTAGTGACGGAGAAGAGTTTCGCAAGGACGTCTACGAGGTCAGTAAACCAATGTATAGTTTTGGAACTTTGAAATACCAAATATAATTTTAATGAGAGGATTATAGTCAGTAATAAGTTTTAATATACAGTATTAAAATTTACATCATCAAAACAAAATTAAACATATATGCCTCAGAATTGTAATTTGGCAATACCATGGCATTATTAAAAAAAAATAATAATAACTGTCTTAACTGTTCACGTGCAAATTTTCAAAATTAAAGTTAGTGTCATAATTCCCATACTCAGAAATTGTCTACTTATACATACTCCAAACTGTTCTTTGTTTGAAAATTCAGTAGGAAAAATACATACTGCAGTTTTACTGATCTACGTAGTATTTTAACCAGGGATCGGATGCGGATGCAGATGCAAGATGCACACGGATGCGCAAAAATGGGCTTGCATCCGCATCCGTGCATCCCAGATGCACAGGAAAAAATGAATGCATCCGGATGCGCATCCCAGATGCACGGGGAAAAATGAATGCATCCGGATGCGCATCCCAGATGCATGAAAAATAAATTTGCATCCGGATGCGCATCCACGGATGCACGAAAAATAAATTTGCATCCATTTAACACTTTTTTTTCTCTTTTTTATCAGGTTTTTTGCTAATTGCCTCTAAATAAATCTTTAACACGAGGCATATTTTTTAACTTTATTTGCCACTTGTCGTTTAAAAATTACAAAAAACAAAGTGTATTATAAAAACCAAAGATCGGATGCGGATGAAGATGCAAGATGCACACGGATGCGCAAAAATGGGCTTGCATCCGCATCCGTGCATCCCAGATGCACGGGAAAAAATTAATGCATCCGGATGCGCATCTCAGATGCATGGAAAATAAATTTGCATCCGGATGCGCATCCCAGATGCATGAAAAATAAATTTGCATCCGGATGCGCATCCATGGATGCACGAAAAATTAATTTGCATCCGGATGCGCATCTCGGATGCACGAAAAAAACGCGTGCATCCGGTCCCTGATTTTAACTGATTAAGCTGAATTTTGATAAAAGAGGACCAGTGGAAGCAGCAGTAATTTTCAACTGGCTTGACAGTATACTCTTCCTCAGTCCCTATCCTCTGTTGTCAGGTGCTGTGTGGAGTGTCAGCCAAGTGGCTGAACATGTCTCCTTCCTCATCGGTCCTTCCAGACAACGTAGTGACTGGTGGCTACAACGAGCATGGCGAGCCGCTCTACGTGGGCAGAGTACGCTCGTCCAATTACCTAATGCTGGGCAAGGTAGGACCCCCGGAGAATTGCTACAATGAAATTTCATTCTTAACAATTGATCTCCCTTGTCATTAATTACTGCCAGAGTCATAAAATATTGTAATTATATTTCTTATGGTAAATTAAAACTTTAAAGCATGTATCTTGATTCTATAATGATTACATTTGATGACTAACCCAAATGTGTATTAATCGAGTGTGTAGTTTTGTTTGAGAACATTTGTGTAAATTCTCTCTCTTCATTGAGTCTTTGATGTCTTTAGGTAGAGGAGGTGGATGGGGCATGGCACTGTGTTGCACTGCAGGAACGTCGTGAGATCAAGTACGACAACTTTGAGATTCTCACCAGTGGCGGGGGCGTCACGGTGACTGAACTGCCTGACGAGGAGGTTGATTCTGAGCCAGTACGACGTCCATCCATTCACCCACGACCAAGGCCAGACCCAGAGCATCCAACCAATCACGCACAACCAAGGCCAGGCCTAGAGCGAGCAGCTTGGCATGGAGATGAGCCCAGCAGGGAGTGGGAAGCAAGGCGAGGTGGTCAACATGATAGAAGAGCCAGCAAGCAGAGGCCCGTCATCGAGCCTGCAGTGTTGGTGGGAAGTCCAAGGCAGACACAAGGTAATGACAGGGGTATTAGATTAGGTTATCAGTCGACTGGCAATTTACAGTTAACTTTGGTTAGGTTACTGTAGGAGCATTTTATAGAATTTCGAAAAGAATATAATTGCAGATATCTGTTAATTTTTTAGTGTATTTTGATGTGACACAGAATATTATTTTAGTTACTTTTCCTTTTTATGTTTAATTTTCAAAGAAAATAAAGTTTTATACAAGGTATATTATTTGTCAAATTCTTATCACTAGTTTTCAGTCAAGATACTAGGGAAATTATCTAATCTGTTGGTTTACGCACCTTTTCTTACTTCTTACTTTCCCTTATGATCCTTCCTTTAATTATTTTAATCATGTTGAATAAATGAATTGAATTGAATCATTAGTTCAAATATGCCACTGGCAATTGACAACCTGAATGAAATTTTGTATTGCAGAAATTAAGAGAAAGAGAACACCATCAGCTGTTTTTTTTAGTTCCATTTGATTAACATGTAAACATTGTAAACCTTAGCAGACACACAAAAATTCTGAAATTTATTTGAGATATAAATTTGAGTACCTAAAAGCCACAGAAAAAAATTCAAAACAATTATTCGAGCCAATTTTTTTTTAATTTTTTTTATTTATTTATTTTGAAATTTTCAGCATAGGGCTTTCCCATGAAGAGCCAAACTAAAAACTTAAGGAAAAAGAATCAGCTCGAATAATTGTTTTGAAATTGTTTCTGTGGATTTTAGATACTAAAATCTATATGTTAAAAAAAAAAAAAAAAAAAAAGCAACACTTCCTGGCCTCTAAACAATCTTTAAAAACAAATAGTAACATAATTTGTTTGGTGTCCTCTATTCATTTCTGTGATAAATAAAAAAATGTTGTGTGTAGGTTGTACATGTTATGTTATTTGATTTCAAAAGTCACATTCTAATTGTGACACCATGAGGGGCTAAGTTTGCTGAATCTCTGTGTCCTGCAGTAGTGGGTGTTCCTGGTCGCTGGAAGGCTGGCCAGCCAGAACACGTGCCTTCCACTGCTGTGGTAGGTGGTTCGAACCACGTGGGCGACGTGCTGGTTGCTCGCACTACCGTTGCTGGCATTACCATCCCCGGCAAGTTGATCCCACAGTTTGGCTACTGCTACGTATCAAACAATGGTGTTGAGGTGAAGTCACGAGACTATGAGGTAATGTTCTCCACTGTAACCTCTTCTTAATTATCTCTGAACAGAAATACAACAAGTTAGTTAAAAATTCAATTATGATTTCATTAATTTTCTTTTGTTTTATCATGCAAAATACATACTTATACAGTATTGTCATTATTTGATGTTGATACATAATATATTTGTAGAAGAAAAATAGAAATAAAAAAATTGTTATAATTTTATACTTGTTGGGGTTAACTGAAGAAGTCATATTGAAACTATATGAGCTAAAACATTGATTGTGGTATTCGTATAATTATATTCTTATTTGAAATCACTGTCTTAATTTGTGGGATATATGTTGTGAAAAAAGCAAAAGAAATATATATACAAACAAAAAAGTTTCAATTGTGAGAAAAAATCTTTACAATAAAAATAAAACTTATTCTAGAATTTATATTGTCTTTTAATGATAATTAATGGGGATCAATGAATTATAAAGTACATATTTGCATGTTTGTAAATAAAATCACCAATCATCAATCATTAAAAAAAATGTTCTCATCAGTGACAAGAACTGGATAGCTATTTATCAGCCTTGTAAACTTGTTTCACAGATCTTGTGCGACTCGAATGCTGGCTGGCAGAAGATGGACTCCAGCATTGACCCTCTTCCGACCAATGCTATCTTGGGCGGGACCAATGCCTCGAATGAGCCGCTCTTCATTGGCCGCGTGAGTCACCAGACTCAGAGAGGTATCAGAGTCACGTGTGGCAAGGTAAGCACTAGTGAGATTATAGCAGGTGAATCTCACTGCCCACTCACTTCCTTGAAATATTCAAATAAAATTGAAGGTCATTAATAAAAAGGAACGTAAAACATATAACAAGACTTGGATTTTTGGAATTTGATTTGATTTGTAATAAACTTTCCTCCCTTTATTTATTTATTTATTTTTTTTTGGTAGACATAAATGGTATATTTATACACAATGCTGCAGTTACGAAGTTTTTTTTTTTTTTTTTTTTTTTTTTTTTTCTTTGTAATTTTTGTAATTCTGGAGTGATGTCTAAAGAAGGGGGGGGGGGAAGTAATTAAGTGGTTTGTAGAAAACGTTTATACACACATGTACTTTTGCTACACAATTTATTTTAGTTTTTAATTAACATAACCAAATTTCTCCCTTTGCTTAATACCTAAGTCAATGCCTTCCCAAAATACCAACCAATCAATCATTTTGTCAATGCTATTTTTAATATGTGTGTCTACGATTTTTATAGTAGTATACTGTAGTTATTTTTGATGTAGCAAATACAATGCTTAATCAATAATTTCAATTAAAATATAATTCTTTTATTAAACGCAAAATAGTGTATATATTAATTTTTACATTTTAAATATAAAATAGTGTAGAACATTAAGGTGATTGAGTGTAGCACCGGTAGTTGGTAGCACTGACATATCTTCACAATGTTACTTTTTGAATCTCATGATCTAAAGTCTGGAGTAATTTTGAATCTAGAGCTTAGCTGATTGCAGAAATGTCAAGATTATGAGTTTCTCTAGCGGACAGATTAAGTTTTTATGTCTTTAATTAAATAAAATTATTTTTTAACATTTTTTAAAAAAGAACAAGAATCTTTTAAAAATTTAAAAAAAAAAAAATAATTTTATTACTAAAAGCCGGTATTACACGATACAATTTTTCTAATTATTGTATACAATTTTTTCTTGCAAGAAAACTTAATCTCCACTTGTTTGTATGGAGAGGAAATTTTCTTGCAAGGAAAAATTGTATCTAAAATTGTATCGTGTAATATAGGCTTAAAGGCATAAAAACTTAATCTTCCGCTAGAGAAACTCATAATCTTGGAATTTCTGCAATCAGCTAAGCTCTAGGTTCAAAATTACCCCAGATCGTTAGATTCAAAAATTAACATTGTGAAGATGCGTCAGTGTTGCCACCTACACAAGCCGCACTCAACTACCTTAAGACATATGACATATAGGAAAAAACATAAAAACAAATACATACAAGAAAATAGCAAATAAATATATAGACAAGATGGCAAGATATAGATACACAATATATAATTAAAATAAGCACAATAAGTATAAACATATATAACAAGGATAATATATAGAAGGATTCCCAAGAAGGGTTCCAAACTGGAGATAAGAGTGTTAACCGATACTAGCAGCTCTCGCGGTAGATTTTGGAAACAGAGAGGCTGACAAGCGCGCCATCTCTACGTGATAAAAGAACTGAACCTAACATCGTAAAACAATGTTAACTCCGGGTTGCGAGATCCGAAGTTCGATGGACGATTTACATTATTTTTTATTGCTAGACAACAGCTCAAATCAACGCGAAATGAAAAATATTCTCGCATACCTTATTAAATTTCCAGTCTTCTACATGTGTTCTGGATACTCCAAGGCACAAATTTCACTGCCAAATAATTTACCGAAATAGCTTGTGTATTTGCAGGATTGCACCTATATGCATCACCCACTTATCTATGCTGTATTTAATTTCTGGCGTGATCTAAAAGGACAAAAAGCTCCTTATCGTTAATGGTAATTAAGATTGAAGCTAAAACAAAAAAAAAAATTGCACAATCAAGCCAATTTATTGAGCAAATGGAAGGTAATTAATTGACGTACGTGTTCACGAAAACTTCACAACATAAACATGTGAGCGGAAGGCTGGCGGCAGCGAGCGAGCCGCCGGAGCAGCGCAGCAGAAGAGGGGAGGTAGAGGAGGGAGAGAGGCGGGAAATGTTCTACAGCTGATATTTTGTAACATTTATCAAATTTTATTTTCGTATTCTTAACTGCAGCATAACAAAATAACCCTTAAAGACAAGCTCTGTTGAATTTGTTTGAATATTAACAAAGTTCAATGACTTAATGTGTTTGTATTTGAAGTTCTTGTAAATATTTATGTAATTATAGTAATAAAATTATTAAAAAACATTTTTCATTGAAACAAATTTTTTTACTACATCGATCATGATCCCGCTCGTTAATTCATTTTGATGCCTTTCATAAAATCGATCGAAGTAAGATGCACACTATATTAAGGTCGATTTTCCTACCGGTTGCCATGATAAACTAGCATTATATAATATATTATGGTGAATGGAATTTTTAAAGTCTTTTTCAATTAAAGTTATTTTTCATTTAATGAAAATGACAGTGCACAAAAATTATAAACATATATTTTTTTTTTTAGTGAAAAATTTTTTCACTAAAATTTACATCTTATTTATTACGTTACCATTAAATGGAAAGTGAAAATGAGTATCCAAAACGCACATATTTATAATTTTTGTGCACTGTCAATTTCATTAAATGAAAAATAACTTTAATTGAAAAAGACTTCAAAAATTCCATTCACCATAATATATTATATAATGCTAGTTTATCATGGCAACCGGTAGGAAAATATCGACCTTAATGTAGTGTGAATCTTACTTCGATCGATTTTATGAAAGGCATCAAAATGAATTAACGAGCGGGATCATGATCGATGTAGTAAAAAAATTTGTTTCAATGAAAAATGTTTTTTAATAATTTTATTACTATAATTACATAAATATTTACAAGACTTCAAATTTAATACAAACACATTAAGTCATTGAACTTTGTTAATATTCAAACAAATTCAACAGAGCTTGTCTATAAGGGTTATTTTGTTATGCTGCAGTTAAGAATACGAAAATAAAATTTGATAAATGTTACAAAATATCAGCTGTAGAACATTTCCCGCCTCTCTCCCTCCTCTACCTCCCCTCTTCTGCTGCGCTGCTCCGGCGGCTCGCTCGCTGCCGCCAGCCTTCCGCTCACATGTTTATGTTGTGAAGTTTTCGTGAACACGTACGTCAATTAATTACCTTCCATTTGCTCAATAAATTGGCTTGATTGTGCAATTTTTTTTTGTTTTAGCTTCAATCTTAATTACCATTAACGATAAGGAGCTTTTTGTCCTTTTAGATCACGCCAGAAATTAAATACAGCATAGATAAGTGGGTGATGCATATAGGTGCAATCCTGCAAATACACAAGCTATTTCGGTAAATTATTTGGCAGTGAAATTTGTGCCTTGGAGTATCCAGAACACATGTAGAAGACTGGAAATTTAATAAGGTATGCGAGAATATTTTTCATTTCGCGGTGATTTGAGCTGTTGTCTAGCAATAAAAAATAATGTAAATCGTCCATCGAACTTCGGATCTCGCAACCCGGAGTTAACATTGTTTTACGATGTTAGGTTCAGTTCTTTTATCACGTAGAGATGGCGCGCTTGTCAGCCTCTCTGTTTCCAAAATCTACCGCGAGAGCTGCTAGTATCGGTTAACACTCTTATCTCCCTTCATAACATGGCGGATTCCAATAGAGTGCACTCCTGTCTATTTCCTCCATGATATATAATAATGGTATTAAATTTATACTGTAATTTCACTTTGATCATAGTTACTTAATTAATACATTCTTCTATGTCTGTGATCTTTAATCTCAAAACTGTCATTCCACAGGTGGAGGGGGGAGTCTGCCTGGTACTCTTTGACGGCCAGGAGATTTCATTCCCTCAGTTTGACATTCTTGTGTCGTCCCCTCGCTTGGCTCGTCACGGAAACTCGAGGGTAGCCGCGCGACCTTTGCACACCACACCGCCTGCAGGACTGGCCAACGTGGCCCTAGCACTGCGAGACCAGAGGCAGCCACAGTCCTTCAGGCAGCCACCAGGTAAGTTCCATTCTTAACAATGAGTTTGAGGGTGCTTTCTATAGTTAATTATGTAACTAAAAATAGAGTTTATGAATAACCAGTAAGGCTTTACCGATCACAAAAGTAGCAGCAGTAGGTGAAAATCTTTTTGTTAGTTAAAATAAGAAATTATTTACATTTCATATAGACGTTACATCACATTGTTTAGATGCTTCATTATTATAGTTGCAAGTAGAGATTGACTGTATATAGTGACGTTTTCAATCAGTAAGTCATTGCTGGTTATTCCTATCCTGTACATACTTTTAATATTAATTTATTAATACATATATGTCATAACCTTAATGTATTATTTTCCTTGAATTCTGCTCTGTAATGTAGTGGCTAGAGCACTTGACTTAGGTCCGAGAGGTGCCCGGTTCAATTCCCGAACCCGGCAGACTTTTCGTGACTTGAGTTGGGTGTGACTGATTACTAGATGATGGAGTTGGTAGGAGGAAGGCAGCTTATGGCTGTCTATACTCTGCTGCCCTGCAGTCTTGCACTACCACTGCAGGCTGCACAGATCTGGTAGTAGGAGCCCAGAAGAGTGCAGGGAAGAGTTCTGGGAGCCTGGTAAGCCCCAGCATGGTCGCAAGATAACTCTTACTGGAAAGGCTAAATAATATCGGCCTGGTCACACCCAAAAGGGTAAAATGGCGTCAAGGATATTAACTTTATTATTATTAATTATATATATATATATATATATATATATATTTTTTTTTTTAAAGTTGCTCGATTTGTTATGTACTGTATATTAAAGTATAGTTTTTAGGTTTTCACTGTACAAATATTTAACAAGAACGACTGTAAAAGAAAACTAATCGGCCGTATATTGAGCAAAATAAGTTTACCAACATTAATTGTGTGCTTGTCAGGCTCGTCAGTGCCACGCCCTGTACCCAGGGTCAAGATTGACCAGGGCCTCACTTTGGTACCGCTGTCACCCACAGACCAGGACTATACATATGTGAGCGATAAAATGCAGAAGAGCATCAAGTCACACGCTGGCATCACTCTCACCTCGTACACCATCATTAAGGTGAGCAGCGGGCTGATGTAATTTCTGTTTGCAATTCTGCTTCTTTAACAAATATATTTAAAATCCTTAAAATGTTTATGTTTATTTGCCCTGCCAAGCATGTAGTATATACTTCAAGGTGCATGAAACTTTCACTTATAAGGTCAATACAATAATTATTGTAATTATTCTCTTTCACGTGATACTATCAATTTTCACCTCTGCCAATTATTTTCTTCTCAGTTTTCATCGAGATAGATATTGGAATTTGACTCTGTGACGTCACGATGATGTCATCCAGCCAACGGACAAAGAATTGACTCGTGACGTCACAGTCCAATATCTATATGGTTGAAAACTAAAGTAAATAATTAGCACACATGAAAATTAATAGTATCATGCGAAAGAATAAAATTTTTGCATGTCTTCATTTTGTGTTGAAAGTTTCATATTTTTTCAGTTTATTAGCAACAATTAAACCCAATTCACTTTTCCTTGTAATGCATTGTAAGTAAGTCTATGGTGGCTGTTTCTTAATGCATTGTAAGTCTATGGTGTCTGTTTCTTCTTGTTTATTTATTCATTTTGTTTTATACTTTTTCAACATACTTTACATATGTTTCTATGATTTTTTATTTTAAAAGGTGTGATAATATTTATTGGTAATGCTCATTGTCAGTCATTGGAAGATACCATCCCTCGCCTGGAATAATGAGCTCATTGAGCTGTGCCTCCTTGATTGTTGCAATAATGCGTTGTATGTTATCTCCATGCATCAGTGTCATTCCTGCACATATTCGTATAGTTGTACTGTTAATTAATATAATAACTGTATTCCAAATGAACTACATATATATGGGCACTCTACCTTTTCTGAATAGTATTTAATGGTGCAGTATAATAAACACTAAATGCGTTTTTAGTGCATGACGTTTTTAATTGTTGCACTTTCATATATTTCTTGATTCCTGCTTTGGTAATTGGAGTGTTTTCATTCTCTGCTGGCAGATAGAGAAGGTTTCGAACGGAGTGATTTTCGAGCGCTATCAACACTGCCTCAAGCATATCAAAGCTCAGAATGGTGGAGAGGCCAATGAACGCCACCTCTTTCATGGCTCGCCAAAGTGCGGTGACATCCTCAAGGATGGCTTTGACGAGCGCCACTCCTCAACCAATGGCATGTTTGGAGCAGGTGCGTTCCCTCGCCAATGTTGTCAAGTCACAGTAAAACATTTTATTTATGTGGGCTGTTTTTATTAAATTTTCTTCAAAGAAATTCAAAACCTTTTTGTACTTTAATAGGAGCTCAGAAGAGTGCACAATAGGGTTCTGGGTATCTGATAAGCCCCAGCTCAGTAACAAGATAACTCTTACTGGCAATTAAGGTTTAAATATCTGGCCACATCTGAAAGGGATCAAATGGCGTCAAGGATATTTAATTTAACTTTCTTTCTGACACTTAAATATTTTAATATCATTGCAGATGCTGTTTAATTCTTGTGAATTTTTATAGCAAAAAATTATAATAATATAGTACATACATACATAACATGACGCCATATCCCTTTACGGGGTAAGCCAGCAGCATTATTACCTCGGCCGTCTACAAATTGCCCTCCAAAGCACTCGATTCTTGCATACTCCACTTGCTTCAGAAATATCAGAAATACTCATAACACACTTTTTTTTCTTCTGCACTCTCTATTACACTGTGTACTTTTAACACTTCTGTTCTTCAAACATTCTGCAATCACATCCAACCAAACCTTTTTAGGTCTACCTAATCCTTTCATGCCTTGTACACTACCTTTAAACACCTGTTTTGCAATTCGTTCATCACCCATTCTCTCAACATGTCCAAACCAACCAATAATATAGTAATTATAATAATGCCAACTTTAAAGTTTCAAATTGAAATTAACGAAATTTTAATTTATAAAAGTAATAAAAAAATAATATTAAACTGCATGTTATTATTATTATTATTATTATTATTATTATTATTATATTTTTTTTTTCTTTCTTCTTTTTCCTTCATTTTATTTACTTAAATTGTTTATTTATTGTTTGTGAGACATTTTTAGGTTTCATTGGTCATAGTCGGACAAATTTCCAGTGCAGTGTCTCGTTTTCTCCTCAACAATCATGACCCTTTGGAGTTGTTTACAAAATAAGATATAAATGATTGCACTGCTCAGTTAAACATACAGTGTGTATATATATATTAATAAAAAGTTAATACCCTTGACACCATTTTACCCTTTCGGGTGTGGCCAGGCCGATATTTAGCCTTGTCAGTAAAAGTTATCTTGCGACAAGGCTCCCAGAACCCTTTTCCTGCACTCTTCTGGGCTCCTACTACCAGATCTGTGCAGCCTGCAGAACTTATAATTTAACATTATTTATTTATTATTTCACCCATAAATACATAATATTATTATTAGTCTTTTATTAAACACAGAAAGTGTACATATTAACAGCACTAGAAACATACATTATAGAAAAACATTACAATAGAACACATAAAACATACATACAAAACATATATAATAGTTACAGAATAATAGAATAATAGAAAATGATAATAAAACAATATAAAATAAAATAACAGATGATACTAACAGCCTGTTACATCATAATAATAATATATCATATATATAATCACATATATAAAACAAAATATGACATAGAAAATAGATAGAATAAAAAACTTATTGCTTCATTGCTATTCAAAATCTATAGACTATTCGCGAACGCAACCAAATTCAGCCCTCTAGCGGCCAAAAGTGTGAACTACTAGAATGCGGCTAGCTGTTCATAACAGTATAGGAACAACATACCATTCCTGAGTTAATTTACGTGATTATATAATATTATCCACTTGCAAATTTTTAATTATCATAATAAAGTTAAATATTAGTCTTAATAAATAAAATAACAGATAAATGTGACCATACACCGTGTCATTTGCTTTAAATAGAGTCTTGCGCCCGGCGCGTGGTATATATGCATAATATGTATATGTCGATCCATATGATATTAAATAATTGTTAATTTTTCTTACTGATTGGGATAAAATTATGAAATTAATTTTCAAGGTGTAATCGACCCTCCTAAAAACTTGGAAATATTTTAGATTTTCTCCCCGACGCACCCCTGAGGGTGGAGAACTACCCCGAAAAACAATTTTCCTTACAAATTGTGCTAAAATTATGAAATTAATTTTCAAGGGGCAATCGACCCAACTGAACTCGGAAATAATTTTAGATTTTCTCCCCGACACACCCCTGAGGGTGGAGAACTACCCCGAAAAACAATTTTCCTTAAAAATTGTGCTAAAATTACGAAATTAATTTTCAAGGGGTAATCGACCTTCCTGAACACGGAAAAAATTTAAGATTTTCTCCCCGATGCACCCCTGAGGGTGGAGAACTACCCCGAAAAACAATCTTCCTTACAAATTGTGCTAAAATTATGAAATTAATTTTCAAGGGGCAATCGACCCTACTGAACTCGGAAATAATTTTAGATTTTCTCCCCGACACACCCCTGAGGGTGGAGAACTACCCCGAAAAACAATCTTCCTTTAAAATTGTGCTAAAATTATGAAATTAATTTTCAAGGGGCAATCAACCCTACTGAACTCGGAAATAATTTTAGATTTTCTCCCCGACGCACCCCTGAGGGTGGAGAACTACCCCGAAAATCAATTTTCCTTAAAAATTGTGCTAAAATTATGAAATTAATTTTCAAGGGGCAATCAACCCTACTGAACTCGGAAATAATTTTAGATTTTCTCCCCGACGCACCCCTGAGGGTGGAGAACTACCCCGAAAATCAATTTTCCTTAAAAATTGTGCTAAAATTATGAAATTAATTTTCAAGAGGTAATCGACCCTACTGAAGTCGGAAATAATTTTAGATTTTCTTCCCGACGTACATCTGAAGGTGGAAACCTACCCCTAAAATCCATTTTCCTTAAAAATTGTGCTAAAATAAAAAAAAATAAATTTTCAAGTGTTTATTAACCCCTCTGAAACTCAGAAATAAATTTAGACGTTCTCCCCGACGCAACCCTGAGGGTCAACGACTACCCACCATATCCTTCTTTCTTAATAATCGAGTTGAAATTGTGAATTAAATTTTTATTCGGGATTTATCGAAATTTTTCAGAGAAAAAGTATCCCAGACTCACTTCTTCACTTGCAGTATGATGATGGTTTCACCCAATGTGTTCAGCACCGTTAATTGGCGTGATGGCACATGTTGGTCCGCTCAACGAGGCTATGTGTGTAGGTGCATGGCCTCTAACATCTGAGTTGTGACCAATTCCATGCAACGTCTTATCTCCACTTTCTGTTCGTCAATTGGTCTCAAATCTCTTCTTGTAAACCATTTGCTTCAGAAAGAGATTTGAGACCATTGACGAGCTGAAAGTGATAGAAGTTATGTGGAATTGATGGTCACACCTCAGTTGTTAATTAATGTCACACATAGCCTCATTGTGCAGACCACAACATGAGCCTTCACGCCATGTAATTATTATAACGGTGGACATCCATCATCATACTGCAAGTAAAGAGGCGAGTCTGATATATTTTTTTTCTATGAAAAATTACGATAAATCCCGAAAAAAATTTAATTCACAATTTCAACTCGATTATTAAGAAAGAAGGATATGGTGGGTAGCCGTTTACCCTCAGGGTTGCGTCGGAGAGAAAATCTAAAATTATTTCCGACTTCAGTAAGGTCGATTACCTCTTGAAAATTAATTTCATAATTCTAGCATATTTTTTAAGGAAAATTGATTTTCGGGGTAGTTTTCCACCCTAAGGGGTGCGTCGGGAAGAAAATTTAAAATTATTTCCGAGTTCAGGAGGGTCAATTACCTCTTGAAAATTAATTTCATAATTTTAACACAATTTTTAAGGAAAGTGGATTTTAGGGGTAGGTCTCCACCCTCAGGGGTGCGTCGGGGAGAAACTCTTAAATTATTTCCGAGTTCAGGAGGGTCAATTACCTCTTGAAAATTAATTTCATAATTTTAACACAATTTTTAAGGAAAGTGGATTTTAGGGGTAGGTCTCCACCCTCAGAGGTGCGTCAGGGAGAAAATTTAAAATTATTTCCGACTTCAGTAGGGTCGATTACCCCTTGAAAATAAATTTCATAATTTTAGCACAATTTTTAAGGAAAGTGGATTTTAGGGGTAGTTCTCCACCCTCAGGGGTGTGTCGGGGAGAAAATTTAAAATTATTTCCGAGTTCAGCAGGGTCAATTACCTCTTGAAAATTAATTTCATAATTTTAGCACAATTTTTAAGGAAAGTGGATTTTAGGGGTAGTTCTCCACCCTCAGAGGTGCGTCGGGGAGAAAATCTAAAACTATTTCCTAGTTTAGGAGGGTCGGTTACCCCTTGAAAATTAATTTCATAATTTTAGCACAATTTTTAAGGAAAATGGGTTTTAGGGGTAGTTATCTAACACTCAAGGGTGCGTCGGGGAGAAAATCTAAAATTATTTCTTAGTTCAGGAGGGTTGATAACCCCTTGAAAATTAAGTTTTATAATTTTAGCTCGTTTATTAAAAAAAGTGGAAAATACTAATAGGTCTGAATAACGGGGTACGGCCGGGTAGCACTCCAGGGGTGTGCGTGGTAGAGGTGGTGCCACGGGGGTGTGGTAGTGAATCTGTATTAATTAATTATTTCAGAGGTGTAAATTAATTACCTATTGTATGAAATTTTCTCCATAAATTTCTTATAAGTTTTCAAATTGTTACATCTCGGTCATATTCATTGGAAAAACTTTTCGTATTTCCTATGGGGAAAAAAAAACACCCCTGAAAAGGCTGAAAGGGGTGCGATTGGCTCCAATAATATTGTAAAGCCCCTGAATTTAATTTGACAGCTGGTGCGTCAAATTTTACGTTTGTATGTAAGCTTCTAATCGCACATTATCAAATTATTAACCTGCTTTTCATACTCCATATTTCTTTCGAGCCGCATTACATCCGCCATTTTGTGACGTCATCACTCTGCAGACAGCGCCGCCATCGGTCATTTCGTTCGAGAATATGAAATCTCCCCTGGCATAATCGCTAATAGGCTTAATTCTAGATTTACAGATATTTAAATGATATTGGCTACAATATTCATTACATAATTTACATACACAAGATTGTTCAGCTTTATGATAACCAGAAGATTTACAAATTAGATGGTGGAAGCCGTGAACAGCCTGGCGAGTTAAGACATTTCTAACATTGGATCTATCCAATTGGGGCAGACACCAATGTTTACATGTCATAGCATCAGTGCTGTAAAACTCAGGATTAATATCCTGAGCTTTTTGATTCCTGACAGCTATAAAATTGGAATATTGATCTGTCGTTGGAAGTTTAAACATTTCTTTGATTTCTGTAATAAAATAATTGGAATCTATCAGTTTATAGGCCAGTCTAGTTTCGGTAAATTTTGACAGACACAGTAATCTTTTAACAAACATGGCTTTTACTGATTCTAATTTATCAAAATCGGATACAGATAAATGAGGCCATACAAAATATAACGTACAAGATAACAGAATTAGGGTGAGGATAGCATAAACACCAATAAGGTGATAAAACACTAAAAGTGGCAACTATCCTATTATAAATTAGTCAGATTTATATTATATACTGTACAAAAAAGTAAACTAGCAGTTTCTTAACACTGCCAGAGTCAAAATACATATATAGCTATAACTAGGTATTACTAGGTAACCAGTTATAGTATTATTGCCGTGTTTCAGGGGTCTACTTTGCAAAACATTCCTCAAAGAGCAATCAGTATGCGTTTGGCCTTGGCAGGGGCTGCACTATCCACGGCAACACTTCCTGCCAGACCTGTGAGCGACAAATGATGTTGTGCAAAGTGATACTCGGTAAAATCTCGGAGCACACCACCTCCCAGAAATTTGCGCATGCTCCTCCCAATCACCACTCTGTGAAAGGCACACCCGGTGCAGGCCTCAACTATCCAGAGTACATCATCTACCGTGGAGAGCAGGTGAGTCTGAGATCACTTCTGAGGTTACCAGGTGCATGGCTACAGCGTTTAAGTCACTGTATTTGATGGGTGCAGTCTGCCTTGACAATAGTTTTCTGTGGTTTCTTATTAGGTGATTACCTGGGCAGAACCAGCCAGAACCTATTAACGCAATACCACAACCGCCTCCTTTCCTATCCTAGTAGCCTCGTCAACCAATCACCTTATTGTTCCTCTCATCCTAAGGGTTGTCGGGTACTCAAAGGTGTATGGGCTTCGGCCTTTCCCGTCTGCCCTCCGTTCCTATCTATAGGCTCTACTCTTGAGTAGACAGGCTAGACATACCGAGAAGTAATAAAAAAATAATAATAATAATAACAAACAAACAAACAAATGTAATACACAAGAGCTCAAATACAAGCTCCAAACTATATGTTTAATTTTGAAAGGAAATTACATGTACTTATGATTTAAATTCAAAGCATAGTGATTAACAAGTCTGCTAAGGGGACTTTTCCATGATGACAGGTGTACACCCAACGCCAAATCTAATGCGAAAATATCGGGGAGGCAACTCTGTGCTTGTAAGGACCAGGACCATCACGATAATGAGCCACCTGTCACTCATGATGAGGGTTGACAGCGCGGCGATCTTTGATGTTGTTTATTAATTACTTTATTGCTTTTCCTGTGCTTTTTGCGGAACAATGACAGAAATGAAAGTGTAAATAAGTCATAAACAACATCAAAGTTCACCGCGATGCCAACTCTCATTATCGTGATGGTCCTGGCCCTTACAAACACAGAGTTGCCTCCCCGAGATTTTCGCATTAGATTTGGCGTTGGGTGTACATATGTGCATGATAGTGTAGTGCTTTAAAATATTATTAATAACATCTTGATTGCTTTAATATGTGACCAAATGACAGCATTAGTTTTAATTTTATTTATTTATTCACATTAAATAGCTGTAAATATCAAGAAGCAATTGCATAAGCATGTAATTAATTGATAGATTATATGAATTTTCTTTTACAAATAAACCAAAATTAAGATTTTCTCAACTACTCTTGTTTGACTTTTATTTGCTGTTACTCTTTATCTTTGCCAATATTATAAAATAAGGTCATATTTGTTGATGTTATGCAATTCAATATGATATATATATCCGCTAACACTCAATTTCTCAACGTTCCTGTTGCAGGCAAACCCTCGTTTCCTCATCACCTACAAGATTCAGTAGAGCTATATGTATACTATTATTAATTTTTAAAACGTTCTTGTTATATTTGTTCATTTTTCTATAAATTAACAATATCATATATACATATTATATGATGTTATGTAGTTAATTTTTTATATAGTTTTGAAAACTACGCTTCTTGCCATTGAAAATTATCCATGACAGCCAGGTGCCATGCAGCACGTACTGCTTTGTTGAATGAATAATTCAGTTACAACTAATCAAATTTTTACTGGCTGTGTTCTGAAGATAAACTCTTGTTTGTAGAGATTGATAAATTTGCTTTGGCGTTAGGACTCAATGTTCCATGCGGCCACTGTACGTATAAAATACACTGTTATTATTGATATATAATCACTGTGGCTAACAATATTTGCTCTGTGTTTCTTTCTTTTTTTTTTTTTTTTTTTTTTTTTTTTATATATAGATAAAAGCATAAAAATGCATGCACTTAGGGTAGGGAAATTGAGAGGGAGAAGAACCATAACCTCTTCTGCCTGTGTGGTCGGACATGGCTACCAGGAGAACGACCAATTGTTAATTATTTAAATGCATGCAAGAATTTATAAAACTGTATAAGTGCCATATAAAGTTAATTACAATGGTAGTTTTGAATCTATAACAAATCTATATAGAGCTTGATAAACTGATATATTATTTCTAGCGAGAAGTTTAGTGAGAGATAATTGCGGTGGACTGAATCCCATCTCCGAGAGAGATAACAGAAGAGGAGCTCTGTGATCACTCGCTATTGCACATTCCAGTATCATATGTTCAGGAGTCTTGTTTGTAGAGACAATTAACAGGTGATCAGCCTGATGAGCTTCCATTTCAATCATTGTTGATGACTCAATTGTTTAAATTAAGATGTTATTATCTATAAAGAACATTATAAAATAAATGTGTTCAATATTTAGTGCTTCTTTTAGTGTTTTTTGTAGCTTAACATACTTAATTTTAAATGTCGTATATTATTAACACCTAATATTTAAAATACATATTATATACTATACTTATATATTTTAACAGACATCTGTTCTTCTTTGCTTCTTAGTCTTATATTATTACTACGGATGTATTTTTGTTCTTTCATCTTAAGTTAATTTAGTATTAATTAAACTAAAACTCAAAATTTTTAAAACATAATTATACTGTGCTATTAAAAAATAAAAATAGAAGAAAGGGTAAGGTAACGCCACCAATGTTAAAAAAAATCCCTCTCACAAAAATTCTGAAAAAAATTTAAAATGTTCTCCTCTACACCCCCTATCAGTAGCTAAAATATCAGGTATACAAATACGATCTAGTTTTTGAGTTATGAATTTTTAAAGTTGACCAATTTAACATGGGAGTTTCATTTCTCCATGTTAAAGTAGTCAACTTTAAAAATTTATAACTCAAAAACTAGATTGTATTTGTATACCTGATATTTTAGGTACTGATAGGGAGTATAGAGGAGAACATTTTAAATTTTTTTCAGAATTTTTGTGAGAGGGATTTTTTTTTTAACATTGGTGGCGTTACCTTACCCTTAAGGATTTAAACTGTTTTAATGTTATTTTTTATATTTTTAATTTTAAGAATCATCAAAATTTATGAATAAAGCAACTAATGCTTATAAAATAATATGAACATGACTACTAGCTGTATACAAAAATACAGTATACTTGGTTCACAACAATATTTTGGCACTGAAACTACACATGCCTTAATAGTAAAAATATAATAAGTGTTGTATTATGCATTAAAATTTGTGAACCTGTCAAGTTTGATAATGTATTTATATAAATAAAATTTATACTTTCTAATCAAAGCAATGTTTTTCTGTTCTTTTTTATATGTAATTACAATACTGTAGAGAAATTAACAATAAAGTCTCTACCTAACACTACATATGATAATGGACAAAATGAGATTCAATTTTTTTTTTTAATAGCTCAATCAAAAAAGGTCGAAAAATACCTTTTTATGTGATTTTTTTTCTTTAGCACTGTACTGCATCATGCTTAAAATATAGATATAAAGAAGTCAGTAATTTAAAGGCAGTGCCCGTGACGTCATTGAACTGTGCAAATGATAGACTTTATAACACTTCTAAACAACATACCACATTAATTGCTATGGAAATACTTCATAAAACTTTTCAACAACCACGTGCTGTGGAAACAATTAATTAAGCAGCAATTAATAGACGACTTGCAAAACCCCATTTTTAGCAAAAAGTAAACAAACAAAAGTGACCCTGAGTGACCCCACAGTTCATTGTTGTTTTGATTATGTGTATAAATTTTGCTTATACATTTGACCTTATTGGAAATTGACGATTTTCACACACAGATTTCAATATGTTACAAACCTACGATTCTAAATATGAAAATATCACCAGAATCTGCAGTTTTTGGCCATTTATAATGCTGAAATGTGTATCAGAAGAAGTTTTCTTTACTTTAATATGGTAAATTTCATATGATACCAAATCAGCCAATTGCATGGGGTAAGATACTTAACCAAGGAAGTTCCAGATTGTTGATTATTGCAACAGTTAAGGTAGAGATAATACGGATCAGCTGGCCCAATGCTAACAAAATCCCATTCATAAAAATTATGAAAAAAATTTAAAATGTTCTCCTCTACATCCCCTATCAGTAGGTAAAAAATCAGGTATACAAAAACGAGCTAGTTTTCGAGTAATTAATTTTTAAAGTTCTCTAATTTAACATGGAAAAATGGAACTTCCATGTTAAATTAGTCAACTTTAAAAATTAATAACTCGAAAACTAGCTCGTTTTTGTATACCTAATATTTTACCTACTGATAGGGGATGTTGAGGAGAACATTTTAAATTTTTTTCATAATTTTTATGAATGGGATTTTTTTAGCATTGGGCCAGCTGATACATATTATCTTTACCTTAAAATCAACAAACTGAAGTTTGCCTAGTTATGTATCTTCCCCCATGCAATTGGCTGATTTGGTATCATATGAAATTTACCATATTAAAGTAAAGAAAACTTCTTCTGATACGCATTTCAGCATTATAAATGGCCAAAAACTGCAGATTCTGGTGATACTTTTATATTTAGAATCGTAGGATTGTAACATATTGAAATCTGTGTGTGAAAATCGTCAATTTCCCATAAGGTCAAATGTATAAGCAAAATTTATACACATAATTAAAACAACAATGAACTGGGGTCACTTTTTTTTTGTTTACTTTTTGCTAAAAATGGGGTTTTGCAAGTCGTCTATTGTTTGCAAGCATTATGACGCTCATTTGTTTGACCAGACGGTTCAATGACTCATGAAAAAAAATAATGCAAATCATGAATTAAAACGGCAACTTCAGCAGTTATAAATATCAACTACGAGATTTGTCGAGTTGCCTTTAAATAGATAAAGTCAAACTATAAGATTCATTATGGTTCGGTATAAAGATATGACAATTGCAAATAAAGTAGGAAACTTCAACATTTTAATTATTGCAGATGATCTTTTGGCTCTTCTCAACCAAAACAAATTTAAGTTTTTGCTGTCTGAAATATATTATTTATTTAAATTATTTATGAATTAGGAATAAATAAATACTGTAAGTAATCCATATTTAGGTGTGTAATAAAGTCATATAACATATAATTATTATATCATTAAATACTTTTTAATTAAATTAAAAGGTGAACAAAATATACATAGTCGCTACAAGTACACATTACAATTATAAAATTATTATTGTACTGTACAGTAGCTAGCATAAACATATATCATTGATACAGTACCTATATAAGAAGAAAGAATTTTATGAATGCAAATCACTTAATAATACATTTACAATATGATTATTTATGCTACGTACTAAATTAATTTAAATTACTTATATTTTCAATTCAATTAAATACCATAGTAAAAAATCTTTGACACACGATAAAAGCCCTGTACACTAAAAATTGCAGCTTTAAATGAAATGCTGATAGTAATGTATGGATTTTGAATATATTGTACCGTGTAAAAAGACACACACACAGGCTCTACACATGGATAGCATAAAATTATATATTGCATGATTCAAGCATGCAATTGATAGACTTTACTATAGAGAAAAAGAATCATTCTGTAATTTTTTTCAATTTTTACTCTCCTCGCCTAAAAGTTCTGCAGACTTGATCATTTCCGTCTCTTGTTTTAAGACTTTCCCTGTATGAAATTCCTTGTAAGAAGTTCCAATAAACTTGCTACTTAACTTGGAAACTCTTTTCTCAGGAAGCAGGTCAGTGTGGTTTAACCTTCTTTTTTGCCTGGAAACTTTTTTCTCGGCAATGTCATAAGGGTCTCCACTGCCGTCAGAGTGGTTCAACAACCTTTTTCTAATTGCGAATGGTCGAATGTACACATGCAATGTTTTGTCCCCTAATACTCTGTGGCAGTGAGCAATCTGAGAGTGCAGCTGATGGTTTATTGCATTCAGGAACAGTTTGTCACATTCCTTGCACTCAAAGTTTACTGTTAAGCGGCGAACGTGCTGCAGCATCTGGCACACAAACTCTGTCAAGTCTGGCTGTGGACGATGATGAGTTGGGCAAAAGGGGCAATGGAACAATCCTTCTTTGAGGCATTGTGCAAAGTGGCTGTTAAGGTAAGTAGTGGCTGGAAAGTCTAGCGAACAGGAGGAACAATGAATTACATGTTGCAGTTTTGTGGTACCAGACACAAGATTGTGCACTAGTTTTTTAAGCTCTGTAAAAAGAGATGCAAAACGAGGAGCGTTAACCTCACAGGCTTGAAGAGTTGTCATGTATTCGGTCTCAACTGACATATTTAGGGAAACATTAGAAGGTAAAGCACTATTATTTGATGGATGCCATCTCAGTTCATGCAAATTGAGATTATACTTAGAAAAAAATGATGATGTTTTACATGAGGTACATCTGGTACTTTTAGGATAATATAATAATAAGTGAATGTACATATGTTTTAAGAATGTTACGAAGGTCATATTTGACACAATTTTACCACACAAAGCACACTTGCAATGCCTTTTTTCCTCAAACAGCTCTATGTGGCTTTTGTAAAATTCGGGGATAGGAATGTCACGGTCACAATTTTCACAATAAAAATAGCCGTCAGATCCCCTCAAAAGATTTTTCATTTTTTTCATCCTTGTGTTGAAACGATTGAGTGTCTTCTTGATGTATCGGGACGAGGCTTTAGAATCATTTGATATGTCAACAGGTGATTTCTTTGCTGATTCAAAACCATATTCTGATTGGCTAATTGTGTCAGTGCTTTCTGCTTCACCACAATGTTCAAAGTAATATTTTAATACTAAAGCATTAGCCTCGCAGTATGGCAAAGAAATTGAAGCTGCTGAACTAACTTGACCATCAACATTTTCATCAGCTCTCCTATCTACAACTTCATTTACTTCAGTCTCCGTTTCTAATTTCATTACATAATTATGATCACTTTGTTCTTCAATATTAAGTAAGGCATCACAGTTAACACTTTCTGTTTTTATATTATGAGTTTCAAAATTATATTCACTTTCATAACAATTTGAAGGTTCACACATGTTTTCTGAGGGCTGAGGGCTGTCAATACTTTCAGCGAGTGGTTGTGTAGCACTGCCGATCTCATCCAGGTTGTCAGAAATTTCCTGTTTGAAATCCTCAAACTCTTGGCTAACAGACTTTCCTTCTGGTGCCTCAAAACTCTCATTCCAATCCAGAGGCTCTTCTTTGATCTGAGGTGCGAGTGTTCCACAATTAGCTTCTAATGTTACATTTTCAAAAGAGACAAATTCAAAGTTTTCTCTAGTTACCATTTGATTGTTAATACTTGAAACTTTCTTGTCATTTTCATCAGCACAATCAGGTTCTTGCAATGAATTTACTTGGTCAGTCGGATCTAAGTCACATTTTCCATCATTTTCTGTTGTTTCTGGTATTAAAAAATTTTGAGTTGAACTACAGATATTTTGAATTAAAGATTCTTGATGAGTGTAATTTGACTGGATTAAGTCTACTGATGGCAGACCACAGTTCATTGTGGCCACATTGCTAGAATCATTTCGCACACATCTACAGTACATACAGTCCCCGAAGTCTCTTTTGTTGGTCCAGCCACACTCCTTGCATTCCCAAGACATCGCACAAACCTGCAAGTAAAACTTCTATAAGAATACGAAACAGATTTTTATTTTTTAACAAAATTCTAATTGATGTCAACTTTGTTGAAAATTCCTAAAATGACAATACAAAAGCTATTTCCCTATTGACGCACTGGCAATTCATTTACAGTATCGTAATGCATAGTATAATTATATGCTATTGGAGTGATTTTCCAATAATTAATCTTAGTGCAGTGGGTATGCATATATCAGTAGGGTGACCAGATATCTTGATGTCCCAAACGGTACATGCTCCAAGATAGAGGCCTGAAGGGCCAAAAACCCCGCCGGAGGCACGATTTTTTTAGGTGCCACGCCCCCTTTTTTACTTTTTTTTCTTAAGGTAGAGATAACGCCGAACAGCTGATCGACGTAATGCCCTTTGATTAACATGTAAACCTTAGCAAATTGACAAAAATTCTGAAATTTTTTTGAGAGGCAGATATCAGTGCCTAAAAGCCATTGAAAAAATTTCAAAACGATTTAACGAGCCGATTTTTTTTAATTAATTTTTTTAATTTTCACATAGGGCTTTCCCATGGAGAGCCAAACTAAAAAAATAATTTAAAAAAATCGGCTCGTTAAATGTTTTTGAAACTTTTACTATGGCTTTTAGGCACTAATATTTGCCTCTCAAAAAAATTTCAGAATTTTTGTCAATTTGCTAAGGTTTACATGTTAATCAAAGGGGATTACGTCGAACAGCTGTTCGACGTTATCTCTACCTTAATAGATTTCCAAATGTGTGTTTTTTTTTTATGAAGCAGTTTTTTCCGAAAAAAATTATTTTATTTGAAAATCCATTAAAGAATTTTCATCACAGATTATACGTAAGTATTTTTTAATTGGTTCAATAGTTCAGACGAAGTTTGAGTAAAACGCTGTTTTCTGTTCCATAAGGCTGCATGTTCAAGGGCTCAGGAAAACAAACTTTGGGATTTTTTTGCGATGAAGCTATTTGAGATAAAAAATTTTGGTTTTCATTTCTCAATAAAGCAGGGCAGGTTAAAATATTTTAAGGAAATAAAATAATAAATAATGCAATCGCTCACTCTACTTTAAATAATATAAATAATTGCATTTTTTTATATGTACATTTTTCATAGAATTAGAAAAAAAGAGATTTATTATAGTCATCATGCAAGAAAACTGTGCCATGCAGTGAGTTGATTTACTAAAATTAACCTTTTTTCTTGGCCTGGCCACGATCCTATTATGTTGTAAAGTTGCATGTAAAATAAAAAGAAACAAAAGCAATAAAAGAAATTTATACTCAAAAAGCATTATAACTTCAAATTAAGGATACTTTTCCAATAAAAAAAAATATATTTAAATATTTTAAATTGATTTTTTTTTTTTTTTTTAATTTTGTTATCAAATTTTTCGTCTTCATTCACAATATTTCTAAATGTACGTGTTACTTAAATAATGCATTATATATTTGTTTATGAATAAATAAAACTTAATATAATGTCACGAGATAAATTATACAAAAAAATAAAAAAAAAATGGAGTATAAAGCAAGAAATTAATTTGAATTACTTTTAATCGAACTGTTCATTTTGCAAATAGTGTGAACTCTTGTTAGAGTGAAATAGCTGAAGAAGTTAAATTGAATTAATTTATAGCATTCAAATTGGACTTAATAACAGCTAAAATAACTTGATTGTATGAATAATATTTGTGGCGTTTTTCCCTCATATTATTTTCCATTTATTTACGTAATATTTATGCACGATTATTGTGAAAAAAAAAGAAAGAAAGACATAGAAATTTTTGTCTAAGCCTTGACACAATGCATAAGAATGATTTTTTCAATTTTATATTTTACAGTATTGGAAATTAATTTCCATCAAGTGAATATCATCAATATCAAGAGATGGTATTTTTGTGTAAAGTTTTTTACTTATTTTTTATTCAAAATTTAATCGAAAAGTAGTGACTTCATTTCACGTAGTATTTATGCATACTTGCGCGTATATACAAAATATATATCTATTCCGCAATTTTGGAAGAAATATGCTGTTTTGCGAATGCGATCGAGAAAAAAGGGGCATGGACTTGCAAAATCATTTGCGTCCGTACATTTTCGTGAATATTCACAACCACATTCCTATGAATTTTTTAATTTTTTTAATGATAAAAATTTTAAAAAATGTCCATTTTTTAAATTTTGTCCGAAAGCGGTACATTTAGGCGTCCCGAGAGCCTCTTTGGGGACACCGGGACAGACATGGTACTCTAAAACGGTATTGTACCGGTCAAAACCAAGATTACTCTACATAAGGTTTGACGCTCCGCCATCTTGGCGCAGCTTTTGTTTGAGCCTGTGACGTCACGACCAATCACTGACTGCCACGAAATAGGCTCGAGAGTGACAGTTCTCTCTGATTTGTCCTGCGCGAACTGGACGAAAATATGAACCTAAGCGACCAACCTTATGTAGAGGGACCTTGGGTCAAAACGGTACGTCTGGTCACCCTTTATCATATAGGCATAACCATGCAAGGGGGCTGTGTCGAGAAGACCATAACCATAGAGAAAATCATATAATTTATCCATGACCATAACGTCCATAACTCTTTTAATTAAAGTGGGGGGAGGGGGAAGTGAAATACTACATCAGTAGCTGCTCCGAAAATTCTGAAAAAATTTGTAATCCTTATCATACATATATCATACAGTACATGCATCCTTATTCCTTAGTCATACAAAAACTTTTAATTTTTTTTTAACTTGTAATTTAAATAGGGGAATAGGGGATCGTTTCGACCCCCCCCCTCCCCTTATTTGGTGCAATGTACCGGCAAGTACAGTGTGTGTGCTGTCACTGCTATGTGAGCTAGTCTGTGTGATAACAAAAAAAAATCCAACTGCTGTGTGCATAAATGCATATGATATGCATATATACTACTTGATTAGATTAGATTAAATAGCAGTGTGTACACACATTACATACATACACCACTGCTTGCGGCTATTGTGGGTATTCCACCACGGTGGCTCGCTTGCTTGCGGCTGACTCTCTCAGCCCCTCCCTGTATGTATAATTATATCAAAAGTTTGATGGTTGATGTTATTGCAGCTAAAATCTTAACCACAGTGGTCTTAATAGGACGTGATGTCGTGATACTATGCTACACTTGCAATGACAATGCCCATGACTCCCATGACCATGGAGAATTATATCCATGCCCATGACGACATGGTGGCGTTTGTATGCATACATATTATTTTGTATATAATATAATTACATTACCTGATACGTGGTTCCTATCCTTCTTGTTTGCTGCTTTCAAGCCTGTTGGATCCTTCTAATAAAGTTTCAAACAGAAGGAAATAAATCAATTTTATCAGGCGGTTTCGACTGTAGCCACCTCCCTCCGTAAAATTCAGCATTCAGCCATATTGGAATTTTCCAACAGCTGACTTCCAAGTTCCAAAGGCCGGCAACCGGCGCAAATTTATTTGAATGAATTTATAACTTTCGCAGAGACCCTACAGTATAATATACTAGTAGGGTCTCTATCTGTAAATTTCTGCAGTTTGCAGGAGTGAGGAGACCCTACAGAGTCTCTGTGAAGTCTGGGATTAAGTATTAACCTTTTTCATACTCAAAGCTAATTATGCCTATATAATAATATAATATATTATGCATTATAATCAGTGAATTTTGTTATTGACTATCGATCTATGCATAATTATATTTTGTAATTAATATAATTATATTGCTTTAAAATTAAAAATACAAAACAACAGGAATTTTGCTAGTAAAAATATTTATTTTCAATTTCAATTTAAAAAAACAAAAAAAAAACATACTAATCTGCTACTTGATACTGATCATCATGCACATGTTGCACACAAATCAGCACTGTAAATATAATAGAAAAAAATGTAAACAGTTCATATTTTTAATAATTTTTATAAAAAAAATACTTTTTTTTATAAAAATATGAACAGATTTTTTAAGGCATGGTTCTACGTTACGGTTTCCATTTTTTACTTGTAATATATTCTTGTAATTTTTACTTTAAACACAGGATTACATGTTACGAGACACAGACTCCTATATAATATAAATATTTTAATGCAGTAACCATGCAAGTTTAGCGATTTCAGAAAATCTCACTATTCGATTTGCTTTTCTTCTTCTTAATACTCACAAGATTGATTGATGTACATAAATTATTTTAATCATTCATATAACTTTGATGTTTTTTGGCAAAGAATGTGACTTCATTTAGTAAAACCGGCCAAATGCAATTAAATTCACCTCACTGGTAATCCATACTTTGCAAGTTGCCTATAAAATATTATATATTTATATTTGGGCTCAACAGAGAAAGTTACACACAAATTATCAAGTTTGCCATTATTGAAGTAATTACTTTAAAATGTATTTGTAAGCATTTGATTCATGAATGCGACCTCAAATTTTATTACATATTGCAGAAATGGATAGAGGGTGCAAAAATATGCAACACCGAATTTTTTCTGAGACCGGGAAGTATTTTTTAAAAATTATTGAAAGTGCAGAAAAAGTGCCGCCTCTTGCCGCCTCTCTTAATAAAAGATAGGACCCAAAAGGGACGTGGGTTCGAACCCAACCTCGTCAAAAATTTTTAGCAATACTTCCCGGTCCCTAAAAAATCTGAAAAAAATCAGGGTAGTATAACTTTGAACCCTTTATCCATTTCTGCTATAACAAATTTTGAGGACGATACTCCATTCTCAACACAATTATCAATGCATTTTTTAACCTTCCCCAAATTTTGTGAATGTATTATAGCTTAAAATGTACTTTATATACACATCGAGCATTTTTTGAGTACTTTTTACAACACTGGGAAAAAAAAATAAATTAAAACCATAAAATATACCTACACCAATAATACCTAAGAAAGACACACAAAGTATAATTATAATTTGGAAACAATACTACTTATACAAAACTCCTGGTACAGTATTGAAATGCAAAATCAAAGTTCATACCAAAATATTATTTTCTCTTTCGTTTGTTTTTTGTGTTTCATCCTCTAAGAAAACTCTTAAATATTTTAGGCGTGTTATTTACGAGTTCACAGAGAACAAATTAAGAGGTTTAAGGCCATAGTTCCAAGATTATAAAAAACACTACATACTCAAATCAAGGCACAGAGATGAATTAAATGAATAACTCCGAATAAGTTAACTCTTAATGAACATGAAAGCTCTTGAACATTAATTAACTTGCCACCATTCAAGAAACAGTTGAAGTTTCAATAAAGATACGATGATGAAAGCGTTTCCCTATGCTTGCATCATCACATTTGCATGACTATTACATCACAGCGTTTTGCAGCATGATTTTAAGGGTGCTAGAGGGTTCAAAAATTTTTAAAAAAATATTGATAATTCATAACTCGAGGTCCTTTATCCAAATACGTAATAAAAATACTTCATAATGGTTGTCCATTGATGAATCTGTTTTAAGACACAACGCTAATATCCTCACTGAAAAATGATTATTGTATCACATTTCTTACTCCCGTACAATACTTAATGTTCTATAACTATTGAGTAAATAATAAAATGATTCATAATTTATGTAACTACTGTATTACAATAATTCAATGAAATTATTTTAAATTAAAAATTACTTGACAAGGATTCTACATAATGCTAGGAGATTAAAATATTACTGATTAGCTGAATGCTTAATTAACAAGTAAATACAGCTTGTGCTGCAGTTAAAATTAATAAATAGGAGTACAGAATATTAATTAAAACTTATTCAACGTTATTCACACATTTGTTTCAAATAGTAGAGTATAGTTTGTTTTAAGGATATTACTGTATGTAATGTAGTGAAAATGCAGAACAATAAGAGTTTATTTCGCCTCTGACAACTCTCCAAACGAGTATTACACGTCATCACTGCTCAAGGATATCTGTAGCTTTCGTTTGAGACTGGTGATGTTGATATTGGGTTTATGCACAGGTGGTGGCACTACCTCATCAACCTCATCAGCCTCATCCTCCTTCTCAATTTTTTCTGTCTTGATGACAACCTGTTCTTCCCCTGAAACGAGGGCAGAATTCAGTTTGCTAGAGAATCCCAGCAGCTTCTCCTTGATGATGTTTGACACGTGGCTTAGGTTTATCGTGTTACCATTTGTTATAGTCTCCAGTACCGCACTGCTTGTGCCCGGCTTACCCTTCTTACGACGAGGCTTACTTGGCTTGTCATCAGCGTGCTCCAGTGACACATGCTTCTTCAGCTTATCTCGACGGTACAGGTGCCTACAGAACACACACTCAATGAACTCAATCTTTTTGTAGAATAATTGCTCATTGTCACACTTTTCTTGATGCTCAGATAATTCAGACTTTGTATCAAATACGTCTTTACATTTGACACAAAACAAGTCTGTACTGTGAGCATCTATGATGTGTTTATCCAAATCTCTCAGTCCGACGATAGAGAAGGTCTTGGAGCAAAGTACACAAACAAACTGAGGGATATCTTCTATGGATTCTGGAGGAGCGTCAACCTCTTTACGCACTCGTGGAGCCTTGGGAGCACGAGGGGGCTTTGTTGCTGGAGCGTCCTGAAAATAAAACAGCTGATAAGGGTGCTGCCTTCAATGTGAGAAAGATCCTATCAGGCCTGCTAATTAGGCTACTGTATAATGAATATAAGATTGAGAGGGTCCTGTTATAGACCTCCCTTCATCTTCCCTCTTCTCTTAAGTCTAGAGTTCAGACCAGACACTGAATTTCTTGCTTTCTTACAGATAAAATGACAGTACAGTAATATAATCTTTAGCACTTTATTTAACACAGTAGGTACATTGAAGATCTCAAGGACAAATTAGGATCAACAAAATTCATTAACTTTTTATTACAAGGTAATAAGGTTCATATTTACAGCATAGAAAATTCTATTTTGCGTCTTCCTTAAAACAAAATCCGATAGTAAAATTTTGGCCCCCGAAGTGGGAGTGAAAACCCACGAAGCAGCAAACTTGGGGAAACTCACCTCTGTGACCTCCGTCTTCACATCAACCTTAAGCTTGCAAACGCCAGAGTTCATCCCTTTCTTAACCCCAGAAACATCCATCTGTAATGAACATGGCACCAATTATTGTAGTACAGATATTATTCATACATTTTTTTTTTTTTTTTACAAGGATACACCCCTAAGAGCTTACAGCTCGCGGCGGGGTAATGAGTAGGATAAAGTAGGGAACGGATGTCACGGCCTGTTACGCGTCCCAGCATTCACTGAGGTGAGACTGAGGGAACCGTGGAAAACCTCAGTCAGGACGGACACCTCTACTTTTTCTCAATGGACCAAAGCGATGTCCAAAGCCTGGGGAATTACACACAAGTGCATCACTGCACTGGGTGGAAAGCGAGGCGAATTTACCCCAGGGAGGGAGCAGCGTATTTTTTACTTCAAACGGTCACCCATCCAATTACTAACCACGCTCAACGTAGCCTGACTTCGGTGATCTAAACGAGAACCGGTCAATGCACTGCGCCACGCTCGACCTCCACCCATCTGTCAGGCTTTTGCCATCATATATAATTATAACATTTGTAATTATAATATATATATATATATATATATATATATATATATATATATATATATATATATATATATATATATATAACGAATCGCGGAAAAAAAACCCTCGGAAAAAAAACCCTTGAAAAAAAACCCTAGGAAAAAAAAACCTCGGGGATAAAAAACCCACGGAAAAAAAAACCTTCGCTGAAGGAGCAGCCCCAAGGAGCATTCATGGCGTAGTAGCGCGGTAGCCAGGTTTCACGGTGTAGAAGTCTACGCGGCGATGTTGTGGAAGTCAACTATTATCTGTATTGTGTATAGTAATTCCAACTGTTGTAAAAATTATTTTAAAAACATTTTTTCTAACTTCGAATATTATATATTGGATATAAAATAATTAAAATAAAAAGTAATAAAACAAAAAAAGTCGTCGTCCTACTCGTATTATTATTATATAACATATTATAGACATAAAATGAACATTTGAAAATTATAATATCTAATAGGTTAAGTGATTCAATAATTATTATTAACATGACTAATGAGACTAATCAGATATATGATATCTTATGTAATATATATTATTGGAACATATATAATGATAATTATCATTATATATGTCAAATATATATAATCTGTCAAAATAGGAAAAAAAAAAATGAAGATAGACAAGCTTTAACTTAAAAATGCCGCAGCGCCGCATTCTGACATCGCTTCGTCCGTAAGGTTTGTTAGGAGAACAATCTTATTTATTTTTTCATTCAAATTCTATGCGGCACAAAATCTCGAATAGTTTTTACTACGCCACGAATGCTCCTTGCAGTCCTTGCAGCGAAGGGTTTTTTTTCCGTGGGTTTTTTATCCCCGAGGGTTTTTTTTCCTAGGGTTTTTTTTCAAGGGTTTTTTTTCCGAGGGTTTTTTTTCCGCTTACCATATATAACGGTAGTGTATTTACGTAGTTACAGTATGTGATAGAAATTTGCATAGAAATGGAAGTATCATATCCTATGTATGCATTATGTATGACTATATGCATAATTATGAATATGTATGAATAATGCACATGCATATTGTATGCATATATGTACATATAACTATTAAGTTAACTGCTCATGCACACTGTATGCATATATGATATACATACATAATTATATTTAAACAAAGAAAATATTTTGAAAAGTGGGACAGACAATTGAAATAAATATCTACAGTGCCGGTACTTTATTACAGCTCGATCAGCAAATCTTTAGCCTTAATTAAATTAAGGTAGAGATAGTACGGACTACGGATCAGCTGGCCCAATGCTAAAAAAATCCCATTCATAAAAATTATGAAAAAAAAATAAATGTTCTCTTCTTCATCCCCTATCAGTTGGTAAAAAATCAGGTATACAAAAACGAGCTAGTTTTCGAGTAATGGAACTTCCATGTTAAATTAGAGAACTTTAAAAATTAATTACTCGAAAACTAGCTCGTTTTTGCATACCTGATTTTTTACCTACTGATAAGGGATGAAGAGGAGAACATTTAAATTTGTTTTCATAATTTTTATGAATGGGATTTTTTTAGCATTGGGCCATCTGATCCGTGTTATCTCTACCTTAAATTTTCTAAGCTTCTGTACTGTCAAAAAAATGTCAGGTTGTGCCCTGTGCCTGTCAACCTGTTTCCTATGAACCTGCATGGGATACCAAGAAGACGGTAACAAACAGTATTATTGAAAACTGAGCAGTAATTTATATTGCACTATTACTTACTCTTCAAATTTTTTATATAATTTGTGTGTATTTTTTATTCTTCCTTTACTGTAAAAAGACACAATATCAATAAAAATGCACTTTTCTTTTTTCTATTTACAAAAGATGCAACCGGCAGCCATGTTGAATGAATTTAAACAAATGACCTACGAAAAGCGCAACGAAGCGCAAGAGAGAAACGGAACTGGCGCTACATTTTTCAAAACTTCTCACTTGAAGATTAAAGATTAAATAGCAGTGTGTACACACATTACATGCATACACCACTGCTTGCGGCTATTGTGGGTATTCCACCACGGTGGCTCGCTTGCTTGCGGCTGACTCTCTCAGCCCCTCCCTGAACTCACCAACACTCCGAGCATCCACAAGCCCAGAGTCCGACAAATTCCACTCCCTCACCGTTCTTCTCAAAAAGGAATACTTTTGCCCACATAATTTTTGCTTCTCCTATACTCCAGCTTCCAATCATGGTCCCTCCTGCCTTTATAACGCCCTTCCTCAGTACGATCGCTAATTAAGCTCCTCCCAGCCCTTTTGGTTCCTAGTTATTTTATACATTATACATGTATAATGCAGTATAATGTATAATATATGTACATGTATACATTATACTTTGAGAATTTTCAAGTTTTCTTTTTGCAGTATATAACCAATCAATCTGGGACTTCCATTAGTGAAATTTTTTAGAGCCCGGAGGAGAAATTCAAAATCGGCTTCTAGCTCTCTTCTCAGTATCCCCTTCTTCTCATTTCCCAAAATCAACCGCCCTTAGAATGAAACACCCTTCGGCCCAGGCGGAAACACCACCTTAAATTCATGCCCCCTCAGTCCCCACCGACTTTCATATCCTATGGTTGAAATTTAACAAACGTACATGTTTTCAGAGCTTTGCCAGGTTTAGGAACAACAGCTTACGTACAACTATCACTAGCAGATAAATATGTATATATATATCTAATGCTTGTTTTGTGTTGACAGTGGCCCTATTATACTGTGTGTATCCCCATCACAGCTAGGCCTTTGTTAAATTTTCCGTCTATAAATATATGGTCTCTTTAAGGGTAAGATAACACGAACAATCGATTGTTGTTAGTCCCGGCCATTTGATTATTATGTAAACTTTATATAGCAACCTCATAATGATTGAGATTCTGAATTTTTTTTGAGAGACAGTTCTTGGCATTAAAAAAATATGGAGAAAATTTCAAAACAATCGGACGATCCAATTTTTTTAAATGAATTTTTTAAATTTTCAGTATAGGGCTTTCCCATGGAGACCAAAACTAAAAAATTAATTTAAAAAAATTGGATCGTCCGATTGTTTGAAATTTTCTCTATATTTTTTTAATGCCAAGATGAACTGTACGTCTCTAAAAAAAAATTCAGAATCATTATGAGGTTGCTAAGGTTTACATGTTAATCAAATGGGACTAACAACAATCGATTGTTCGTGTTATCTTACCCTTAACTCCCTTAAGTATAAAATCCAGAGGTCATCAAAGATGTTCGTGTCTTAGTGTCAGAACGTTGACCAAAATTATAATATGTGAGGCGCCACAAATCAAAACGGGTTTATGCCTAACTGGAATTTAATTTTTAAGCCTCACAGCTCTATAACACATCAACAAAACAAAAAAATCGGATTACTTTTTAAACTGGATTTGGAAAGACAAGTATATTATAGTTAACTTTCCAAATCCAGGTTCAAAAGTGGTCTGATTTTTTTTCTTTTTTTTTTTCTTGATGTTATTAAATTCCACTGATGTTTTTATTTTATTTTTATTTTAATTTGACCACTGGCGGTACAATAAAGTAACAAACATTGTTACAATACAGCATTAGTCTTGTCAATTTAGGTATAAAAATACCAAAAAACAAACAACAAAACAAACACAACATTTATAGATCTGAAGTAAATATCAGACTCATCAGAAGATACAAAAATATATTTTATAAATATGAATCCATAAAATTTAGTGGTGTGCTTATTATTTTATTTTATTATTTTGTTTTACATACCATTTGATGTATGCTGGGCAATCTTCGCCGATTCTTTATTTTATGCAACACTCCACAATTAGCACTGATTTTAATAATATTTAAATTAAGTATATATAAAATCAGTGCTAATTGCCCAACTGGAATTTAATTAGAATAATAAAACTTAGCAGGCGAAGTAGACATATATTATAAACTGTTTTTGTTTTACATACCATTTGTTGTATGCTGGGCAATCTTCGCCGATCCTTTATTTTATGTAACACTCCACAATTAGCACTGATATTATATATATACTTAATTTAAATATTATTAAAATCAGTGCTAATTGTGGAGTGTTGCATAAAATAAAGGATCGGCAAAGATTGCCCAGCATACATCAAATGGTATGTAAAACAAAAACAGTTTATAATGTCTACTTCGCCTGCTAAGTTTTATTATTCTAATTAAATTCCAGTTGGACTAGGATATAAGCCCCTTTGATCTGCGGCGCCTCATGTATTCTAATTAAAAGAATAGAAATAGAATAGAAATTGTGTTGGATAACCCCTCAGAGTTCATAACAATTAATATATATGGTACGTACATTTTTTAATTTTAAAATGTGTAAAACACTTCAGAAAAATATTGATTAATAAAGCAATTCAATCTAAAATCATAACTTTATTTCCTATGAATGTGCAACATAAGACAAAATAATTGCACCATTTATCTTAGCTAAAATAAAATATATAAAGTGAGAAATTTCTGTTATTCTACAGAATAAGAAAACACAAACACTTGTGGTACTGTATGTACTGCTCCACTGCAGAAAAAAATGAGTATTGAATAAATTCAGGTCATCTAGTTAAATTGATATTTTCCCATTAGAAAATAAACAAAGGCATCATTCATAACCCTATCTGCAACAAAAATTAAACCATTAAAAAAAAACTGGCAGTAAATTTGTACATTTTTTGAAGCACTTTAAAATTAAATTCACAATTAACCTCCACCACAAAAACACAATACAACTAAGAATTTAAATGCGTTATTATTGGAAACATTGATAAAAGAACAAAAAAAATATAGTATTTCTATTTTAGTAACTCTCTTAGCATTTTTAAATATGATATTTTACACTCTAATTAATAATAAACACTTTGAGCAGACTTTTTTTAAAATTAAATTCATAAATGCAGCAGTTTACAAAAATATATTGTGATGTAATTATTTATAAGTCATTATAAAGTAGAGAACAGCTTGTTCACAATCAAATAATAATTATATTGGTCACAAATGCTTTCTAATATGGTTACGCATAAGAAGTGTAAAAGATTATGAGAATGTATAAAAACAAATTAAGTATGGACTCAGACGGTCTCTATTGCTTAACAAATGAGCAACGATTATTTCAAAATTAAAAAAACTCAATCTTCCTTCAAGCAAGTTGGAATCATGAGAGCATCAATTCTGCATTCATATCTAAATATGGTCCACAAAGCTACAGGTTATTTTGAAAAACTTTAAATCAGTTCAAATGTAATGAAAATACAAAATAAATAATTTGTACATTGTTAAAAACAAATAATGTTTAGCAGATTTTTTTTTTTTTTTTTTTTTTTTTTTTTTTTTTTTTTTTTCAAGCAAATTTCATGGATACAGAATGAGCATATATTATGTATTACATTACAAATCTTTGTCATTAACAGTAAGTCAAAAAAAAAACAAAAAAAAAACTTTCTTTTTCTGAAATAGAAAAAAAAAAAGTGGATGAGAGCATAAAATACAGATGGGCCTTTTCTAACCCCTCTATAATGAACATGGATATACTCTTCTGATGTAGATTACGCCTTGCATGCTTTCATTCCAAAAGAGAGCAGCTCCTTCACCTTAACACTGTCACTGTACCTCAACATCAAAACACAATAAGAACAAACAATTTATATATTTAAAGGTACTGTAATATTTTGTACTTTTTCTTAAGAAAAAAAAAATACTTTGTTTGCATTTTAAAAGAGTGTACAGTACCGATATGCCAGGATGTATCAAATTGATCAAATCCTAAATTACTGTATGCATTAAATAGTAAGCCAATTAATATCTTCCAATTAATTTCTATTGGCTAGAGAGACATTGTAGGAACTAAGATTGTTTATGAGAAACACCCAAACATGTCTTGAGAACTTGGTGCTTAGTGGAGTGTTCTCTTCTCAACTGCTAGGGGGCTGCTGTATGGATTGCTAAGTGGGCACACACCGTCCCTCTGATTGGATGCCACCCATGCCTCAAACACTGCCCTGAAAAAAAAGAAATATATTATTATATATTTATATATATCAGGGGCGGCTCGTACTATAGTACTGCGGTACTGCAGCCCCCCCAGAAATTTTGGGAACAAACACACAATTAGAAATATCAAATAATTCTATAATTTTTCTGAACTTTCCAGCAAATTTTTATCAGTTCTAACATTTAAAATCATGAAATTTTTGCCGCTGCCGCGTAAATTTATTCCCTCAGCGCTGCCCAGCGGAAGGTACTGCCACTACTAGCAGTAGCCCAAAGCAGTGTTCCCACCCTCATTCTCCTCTTCTTCAACTCCCACTCAAGCCGTGTGATTTTGGAGCGATCGGGGACTGTGCGATCGGCAGTACCCGCAAGCTCATTGGTTCAACAGAACCAATGAGCTTGTGGTATTTGACATGCGGGAATAATTTAAACAACACTTCGAAGACATTTCCTGTAATATGGTTTCATTGAGCAGATTAACAAAATTTTAATTACATTCATCAGTGAATATACTAACAAAGATTGACTAAATATATTGAAGCATCTGAGGAATGAAGACCAGCACTTTTATTTTACTTTAATAAAAATATGACTGTCCCAAAAGAACCAACACTTGTCTCTTGAAAATTAAGTGGTGCATGCATGTAAACAATCGTGAGATATCTCACGTTCGAACAACGACAACAACAGGTTTCTTACTAACCACGCAGTTAGCGCCAGTCTAACTCAATGGCACTAAACGTCGATCGAATTAATTAAGTGAGAAATCTGGATAACTTAATTCGTTCGTGAATCGCGCCCATGTATTTTATTATAAATTATAAGTTTACCAGGAACAAGTCGATATACATGGGAGCTATTTATTTATTAATTATTCACTACAGCATTTTATACCATTAATGTGAAAATTCAAACATAAAAATAAAACAATAAAACAAAAACAAGTTGTAAAAGTGTACGAGTATACAAAATATAAGAAAACGTTAACTACTCCAGGATGAGAAAAATATATATCTTATTTTCCCGGGTTTGCGTGTACCGGCAGTACATTATTTAGCAGCAAATATGCGATAGTAATCAAAGAAATATTGCATGGCTAAAAAAAAAAAATAATAAAACAATAATAAAAAAATTGGGATCTTTGATCTGTTATACCGCTCGAGAGGTTTCTCATATGCGCGCTCAAGCCAATTATACCGATGTGTCGTAATTATAATATAGGGTGATCAGAACTGCATGAACATCAAATAAATCGATCATAGTATATACAATAATATATGTACAAAATTAGGTGACAACCAGAATCTAATATAAATTTTTAAAGACAAAATTTAAGAAAAAATAAGAAATGAAATTTTTATAAGAAAAATTATATTATTAAACATTATTTCATTATTATTAGTATTTATTTAATTGAGAAAAAAATAATCGTAATCTTGTTAAGGTAGGGATAACACGGATCAGCTGACCTATGCTAAAAAAAATCTCATTCATGAAAATTATGAAAAAAAAAAAATAATAATAAAATATTCTCCTCTACATTATCCCCTATCAGTATAGCTAAAATATCAGGTACACAAATTCGAGCTAGTTTTCGAGTTATTAATTTTTAATGTTGACTAATTTAGCATGGAAGTTTCATTTCTCCATCTCCATGTTAAATTAGTCAACATTAAAACAACTTTAAAAATTAATAACTCGAAAACTAGCTCAGTTTTGTATACCTGATAATTTAGCTATACTGATAGGCGATGTAGAGGAGAACATTTTATTTTATTTTTTTTTTTTTCGTAATTTTCATGACTGAGATTTTTTTAGCATAGGTCAGCTGATCCGTGTTATCCCTACCTTAACAGGATTAAGATTATTTTTTTCTCAATTAAATAAATACTAATAATATTGAAATAATGTTTAATAATGCAATTTTTTCTTATAAAAATTTCATTTTTTATTTTTTTATTAAATTTTGTCTTTAAAAATTTATATTAGATTCTGGTTGTCGCCTAATTTTGTACATATTGTATATACCATGATCGATTTATTTGATGTTCATTATATACATTGCGTAAAAATTATACCAGACATTCAGGTTTCATATTAACAATGCAGTTTGATTGACACTATTATTTTAAAAAAAAAGGCTTAAAACAATATTTATTTTTATATATGTTTCTTACCACGTGAAAGGACTTATGAATTAAAAAAAATAATTAAAAATTGGATATTATATTAAGTTTGAAACATTCAATCACGATTTCAAAAGGGCTCGCATAAGTGCATGTCATAACAAATTATAAATAAAATGCATGCATTTTTTGTTTTTAGATAATTTCTGCTTCTTTGTTGAGAGCATTATTATATGATTTTGTCATAATTTTACCCTAAAAAAGGGGCGTGTCCTTAAAAAAAATCGCGCCTGCGGCGGGCCATTGGGGGGCTCCGCCCCCCAAACCCCCCCATGGTGTTCTGCTGGTCTCATGTGAGGCAGCACCCCCACGGAAAAGAGGCACGAGCCGCCCCTGATATATATATATATATATATGTATATATATCGATGTTCTCCCTGCTTTTTTACCGATCTGCATTTGTTTTATTTTACTTTTTTACCTATCTGTTTTTTATTTATCAAACTTTTTTACCTATCTGTTTTTATTTTGTCACACTTTTTTACCTATCTGTTTTTGTTTCTTCAAACTTTTTTACCTATCTGTCAATTTGAAAAAAAAAATTTTATCGCGGAAAAATATAGAGTGCACCACCGTACGTAAGCTGTTAAAATTTCAGAGTGTTTCGCGGCTTTTTTATAATTTAAATTAAATAAGAACAATCCGGAACAATCAGCTGACAGACCAAAACAAACCTCGTGCGACGTTTATTTCTGCTTTTCTTCTGAGTCTACATGCAAATAAGGATTGAAATAGGTAAGAATATTATATTCTATTATTAACTAAGTAATATTTACATTCATTAGAGTGAATTACGTAATAATAATGATCGCAATAGTAACAATTTGTTGTTTTTACAGCTTCTCAGTATGGAGATTGGACCAAGCACTAGTGGTCGGAGCTCTGAACAAGCCGAGTCAGTTTTGACGATTGAAGAACAATGTACTGATACTTGAAATTCCTTTGTTACCTTATTAGACTTAGCAGATGTAGAGCAAAATATTAATCGTAAAGTAAGCAATTCTAAAACGTTAACAGAGAATGAAAAAGAAATTAATATTAGACGTCTTTCATTTGAAAAATTCACAAACCAAAATCTTCGCCAGCAGGGGAAACCATATGTTGCAACGAAGACACAACTTGGTATTGTTTCACCTGACAACAAGCCTGCAGTGGTGATGAAAGCTGGGTGTAAAAACAGTGAAAAGAAGGACACCCAAAAGTTATTAAAATTCTGTGCTAATGTGAGTGAAAAGGATAGAGAAAAAATTCATAATTATTTTTATTCACTTGACAAATATGCAAAAAAAAGTGTTTGTTCGAGACTCTGTCGTTACAGCTGCATCAAAACGTAGAACATTGAGTAGCCCTGTAAAGCTACGTAAACAAGTACAACGGCAGTATTTCCTTAGGACTGAGAGGTAATTTAAAGTTTGTGAAATGATGTATACTAAATACACTCTGCCTGTCTGCTAAAACAATTAGAAACTGGACATCAGAAGATTTTATGGCCCCACAGAATATATATAAATTAATTAAGCATATTTTGTACTGAACAGCGAAAGCTACATGAAGAATATTTCATTTAATTTTCGTTTCATTTATATTATATTACTGTATATATTATACAAAAATTGTTACAAAACATATAATAATATTTATACTTATTATTAATTTGATATATTATTATGTTTGATATTAATATAAATTAATAATTATTAATTTGATGAGTTTTATTTATCTGTAGGCTATAAAATATGCAAAAAAAAAACAAATTTCAATTATGTTAAACTTTAAAATACTGTAGTGACTTTGAAATTAAAGGTTTGCATAGTATCTTAATTACAATCGATACATACATTTTTAATCCTAAATGATTGCTTAGAATGTAAAAAGTATAATTATATTTTTTATTTAGTCAAATTCCCTATTCCCATGGCCTTTTATAAATATTACAAAAATAAATTTAATTCTTTTATGTTACAATTTTATTCTTTACCAAAAATGCCGAGGATAATAATTAATTAGCATTACTTTTTTCGTATATTCACAATAACTATATATGCCGATTGATGCATAATCAATTACTGTTTTATTAATGTTCCTTAATTACCATAATTATATATTATGTATGGTAAACTTCATTAATATCTACACGCGTAATAATAAGTAATAAAACTTGTTGAGCAGAATTTTGAATCCCGATTATATTTTTTTACGCGAGAAATTTACGGAATTTGAAAAAAAAAAATCGTTACAACGAGTAATAATATTACCTTTAAAAAAAGCCAAGTGTATTTTTAAATAATCACAACAATAAAGAAATAAACAGTTTAAAGCTTCTCCTGAACAATTCACTTTTTCACAGATAGGTAAAAAAGTTTGAAGAAACAAAAACAGATAGGTAAAAAAGTGTGACAAAATAAAAACAGATAGGTAAAAAAGTTTGATAAATAAAAAACAGATAGGTAAAAAAGTTAAATAAAATAAATGCAGATCGGTAAAAAAGCAGGGAGAACATCGATATATATATATATATATATATATATATATATGAAAAGGTGGAGGAGTGACAGATATAAATAGGGTGTTAGTGGGTCCACCTTTTTTCCACACACTTCCTCCTTCTCTCTTTATTCACCCCTTCCTTCCAAAATATGCCACTGATTGCTGTCAAGAATATTGTATTATGCCTTCAAAAATTAATATTCCTACTGGTAGCTTTTTCTAACTTCAATTAATTAAATTAAATTAATTTAGAATTTTGAAATGTGGTTACTCAATGAGATATTACAATGCAAAAATTTTAGTGGCTTAATCGAAAGAAGGGGTAAAAATATGGTACTGTGATTTTTTCAGATTTTTCTGAGACCGGGAACTATTTTTAAAAAATTATTGAAAGTCTATTTTATGACGTCACGAGCGGCACTGCCCTATCCTTTTTCTTAAGGAGTGCCGCCCGTGACGTCATCAAAATAGACTTTCAATAATTTTTTAAAAATAGTTCCCGGTCTCAGAAAAATCTGAAAAAATTCAGAGTACCATATTTTTACCCCTTCTTTCGATTAAGCCACTGAAATTTTCACATTCTAATATCTCATTGTAATTCAAATTTTGATTCCACCTCTTGAATAAAATGCTATTTCAAGACTTACTGGCAATGGTTAACGACACACTCTCTAGAGCAGTACTCCTCCTGCCACTCTTCACTGCTGACAGCAGGCTTGGAGCAGCCGACACGTACACAAGACGGCACCTGCAAAAATTTACATCCTTGATTATCATGTTCTGTCCGTACTGCAAAATTGTCATATTATAATATTTTACAACCTATATGCCATTTTTTATTGCATACAGTTAATTAAATAATGATACTCTGAATTAGATTATTCGGAGTCCTCGGGAATAATTTTTAAAACATTTGTTTGAAAATGCTGTCACAACCCCTGTAGGCATTTGGTTCTTAATAAAAGAATATGTAGTAAAAAACTAGGGCCTAAATGCCTAGGGGATTGTAGCTGCACTTTCAATATTTTTTAAAAAAATAATATATTCCTGCACTCCAGCCTAAATAAAAAATCTGAAAAAAATTCAGAGCAGCACAATTTGGGTACAATACTCTATTCATTTCTGAATACAAAATTTCATATACAGTATGTTGTCAATTCACAAGCTTTACAAACTTTAAAAATAAATTCACATATTTCCACATCAGAATATAGGTTATGTTGTATAAACCACAAGGTTTTCATGCAACTAAAGACTTTATTTACATGTAGCATTAGATCTATAGCGCAACAAAAATTCATGGCGTGTTCTTATATTCTAGAGCGATGAATAACTTGACAGCAACAAAATACTTCAGTTTCTTATGTTTGTTTTGTGCAGAAGCAGAGGAACAAACATTAAAAATCAAAATTTCCAATAGTTTGCTACAGCAGTGATATACATTTTTAAGGATTGGTAGGTCAAATAAATTTTTCAGGACAGCGACTACTGAAACCTATCAGAAGGAAGTCACGTGTAGACATTTTTAACAATTTCAAGTACTGTACAATAACATATTTTTTTATAAAATCAGTAAGGTCAGCTGACAGCAAGGAAAGGGTATTGAGCAAGCACATACCTTCTGCTGCTGATGGGTGTCTGCCTGCTGCTTGCTAGGTGTAGTCTTTTGAGGCCAAGTCTGAGCCTCATTCATCGTAGAGCTGGTACCTGAGGGCAAACATTTTTTATTATTATT